>OZ010599.1:41188892-41251392 GCA_963932145.1 Acanthosepion lycidas | reverse complement strand
AGACGGGAAGGATGATAGAATAAAAATAAAAATAGATTTGATGTGTTTAGGATAGGATAGAAAATGCATCTTTGAAAAAAATAAGAAGAATGATTGCCAGCTAATAATGACCTGTATCTCTAGCTTTTGTTGTGTGAAAAAATGATGAAATTTATTAAGACTTATTGCTTGACTTCATATTAAAATTTTGATCTGTCAATCCTGTCCCATTACTTTTGTATTTTTCTATCAGTCAGTTATGTGCCATAGGTGATCATGTATCTTTCGATACATGACTGACGAGACAGATTTTTTTTTCCTGCAGTAGGTTACCAATTCTTTCTGCAGTAGACCAGTTGCAATCCAAGGCTATAGAAACCGGTCTGTCTTGCTATTTACCCATAGTTGGGCGAAGAAGAAGAGGATTCATACCTTTCTTCACGTAAGTGAATTTAATGGATCTGACTGGAATTCAAACTTTGCTCTCCGATTTCTCAATCTGAGCTGCTATACATTACTCCACTCTACTATTTCTGCCATAGATGGCTAGAAAATGTACAAACATGTGAACGACTCTTAGATATTTGGCCAGATGTCATCAAATTTGTGAACTTAATTAAAAAAAAAAAAAAAAGAAACATGTCCCCAGATCAAGTCCTTCTCTGCAATGATATCAAATGTGAATTACGTTTTATTTCCAGTAAAACTACAAATTTTTGTGTCCGTTTCGAAAGGCATTGAACCGTTTCTGATAAAATATCAGAGCCATAAGAGTTATTTCGTTTCCTTGCAGATTATTTTTTTAGCATGATAATGAAACTGTTAAGATTTGTAAAGGAAGTGCACACTAAAAACATTTTCCAAACGGAATGAATTTATAAGAATTTTGTCAAACCCAAACATGCATAAAGATACTGCAAAGATCGAGTGTGGATTTCTGGCAGATAGGGTTATGCAACCAAAAAAGGAAATGTGTCAACAAAAGATCTGTTTATATGCAGAATTGCAACAATGTCCATCGATATCATTGAGAAACTTCTGGCAAAGTCTCTCCTTAGATATCCTCTTGTAAGGTCACTGGATCCATTTGTGAAAAAAACAAATCTGCTACAGAAGACGTCTAAAAATATGTCTTTCTCACATAATGAACAGAAAACAAGTCAGCAATTCTGATTGTGATGAGATCATCAGTCAGTACAAAGATTTCAAGGAGGAAGCTACTGGAAATATTGCTTTCAAGAATTTCAGCAAGCATGAAGGTCGCCTAGACACTTTGTTCTACTCTCCTTTGTCTAGCAACAAAGAATATCAAAAACTGTAGAAAATTGTTCACAGATTGCTGATACTCTCTCATGGTTAGTCCTCAGTGGAGAGAGGTTTTTCAGTCAATAAGGAAATTTCCACTGACAATATAAAACAGCAAACTCTGGTTGCACAGTGCATTATCACATACTATTTGACCACAGTTGGAAGTGTTGGGAATTTTCCCATGACTAAGGCTTTTCTCTGCAGTGCTTCCAATGCCAAAACAGTATACAACCAATAGCTTGAGGCTGAGAAAACAAAAAGGACAGAAGAAGCTGAACAAAAACGGAAATCCATGCTTATGGAAATTGAAGAACTGAAGACCAAAAATTATAAGCTTGAAAGCTGCACACAAGATTTGCTCAAGTCAGCTGACATATATGCAGAGAAAGCTGAACAAACTCAGAACTTCCTGCTTATTGTAAAGTCCAATGTCATGCAAAGACCTACAAAGAAATCCATAGAGATATCAAAATTGGAAGAGGAGCTGACTGCTAAATTAGATTAACTGAAAAAAAATGTTAACATCATTATGTTCTGTGCCATGTGCAATGAAAGCCATGAGTAATAGGGTTAGCTAAAACGTGTAATCTCTTTGTGAAAATTTCTATTTGTAGTTCTGTCCATTAAAACTATTATACTTCACAGGAAATCTGCAGCAATCAAGATTTTTGTGACATTCACAAACCATGAGTAGTCTAGAGATCTAAAATGTGTAGCAGTAAGAAATAAAGTGTGTAATTCAAAATTTTCAAACTGTGTAGAATGCTACACAAAATGGGTAACATAACCAGGTCTGCATTCAGTTCTGTTTTAGCCTTCAACACTTGGATTTCTTCACTGCTTTTAACTAATTCATGTGACATTATAGGATACAAATCCTATATCATTCCAACAAATGACTAAAAAACACAAAGTAGATTTGCACACCCGCAAAATCGGATCAAAACGATTAAAAACAGATTTCACAATAAGGTGTGAAATTAATTTTCTGACCAATGAAAGGAGGCGATTTGCTAAACCAAAAAAAGATAATGAGCTAGTGTGAAAAAAAAAGTCAACAATAAATACAGAGTTTCAAGTCAGTCGCCAGTCAGGAGGGTGCAGAGATCATAGAAGACTGACAGTAAATTCCATCACTGACTCAACCCGACACTAAGAGCCGAAAGTGGATTAGGAAAGGAAAACAACAACAACAACAAATTTACAACTGACTCCAAAACAATTCATAAGTACATTTTCCTTTTATCTTTTATTCCTCATCCGCACTCTCTTTTTCAACTTAAATTAATCGCCCCTTTTTCCTTTGCACCTATACAAAAACAAAAGAAACAGACATTACTCTGCTACTCTGTTGAAAGACAGCAAACACAGACATTTTTGTAAAAATCACATTTTTGCTTAAACAAACTAAAGCATTAATCTTTTTTACCCTATTCACAAGAAAAGGTTCTATTTTCTTCAAACGTTCCTTATCGTGTTGTTTCTTCTTGAAATTTGCGTTGTATTTTGTGGGCAGGGTATCCCATATTAAATTCTCCTTTAATCTGGGTACGCTGAACCCCACAACATGAACTATTGAAACCAAGTTTAACTTTTCTTTGAACATGTCATCTGTCAAACTACAGACAAATCACAAAGTTTGTGTTTTTGAAATTGATGACTATTCGTTGTGTGTGTCTGTGTGCTTGTGTGTGTGTTTGTGTGTTTGTTTGTGTGTGCATGTCAGTTTTAATCCTTGAAACTTAACATAGTCCTAGAATAGTCCTGGAATTATTTTTGCATAGATCTGTGGGAACCCTGGTGGGGGGGTATTTTGCTGTACCCTACAGCTAATGTCTTATTATTATGTTGGAGATATATGTGGATGATACTTCTGCTGCACTATGTATATAGTTTTGTTGCAACTTTATATCTTCAGATATGGACTTAAATAAATTTTGTTCTTCATATGAACAAAATTTAATGAAGCCACCCTCATTGAATTTAACTCAACCTATAACACAAACAACTGTAAATGTAAACAATTTTTTCCCTGTTTCTTTCTTGTATTTAGTCAATCAGTATGACAATTTTTGTGTGAATAAGAATTTGCAACACTTTTGAAATAATCCTCTCTAATGTAATAAAATATATATATATATATATATATATATATATATATATAAATGGTAATGGTAATATTAGCCATTTCCCTACATGCAAACATTTGGCATTCATTGACTGAGATTTGTAAATTCATTTTACTTCAAACAATTTTTCTGGAAAATAGGTTTCTCAACTCCAGTAGCTGTTATTGTTCTTTCTGGTATCAATGGCAGTTTCCTTCCTAACCTTTTATTCGAAGTAGTGTTGATTATGTCATTTTCTTTTTGAGTTACATGTGCTATATATTTTAGTTAGTGCTGCTGTTGGTAGTCCTCAAGTGATGTGGTTTCTGTTATTTGGTACACTTCTTTGTTTATGAATCTGTATTGCCAGTCCATAATGTTCAAAGAAGAATGATTTTTGCAAAGACCCTCAGGCTTCACTTGCTCAGGTTTTTTTAACCATTGGTCTTAGAAAGTGGTTGTATAGAGCTAACAATAGATATTTCTGAACAGGTTTGGCACCATGTATGACATTCATATAAAAATCTTGATTTGATGAAGCTATTTAACAAGTGACAAACAAGGAGAGCTGCAATCATCCCCAAATCATCCCCAAATCGTCCCCACCTAATTCAGTGTGTAAATTCTTACTTGCACACCTTCTACACTGATTTAAAGCCCCAACCTACCACCTCAAACACTGGCTTGTTAACAACATAATAAATTATAATTTAAATAACATTTACTTCACTCAAATATTAAAATCATTGTTAAATCATTTTAACCTACTGCTTGTTCCTCAGTAGCAATGGATAGAATAAATCCCTAGCTTTTTTGTTTATTTCCAGTTAGTCTCATTCTGGGATAGATCGAAGCTGTGTATATGCGTTACTAAAAATAAAGGAATAAAAATAAGTTTTGTGATGAGTGCCTACTTATTTCACACATGGCCATTACCTCAGATAAATAATGGACTGTTCCTTTTATTTAGGAGGAAAGATTGAAGAAAAAGTTATATCAGAGATGATGAATGGTTTTAGTGAGAAAAAAGAAAGCATGAATAAAAAGTAAGTAAGAAAGAGGAGGTGATAATATCTGCTTCAGTGAAATGGAAAGCCATGTCAATTTTTAATCTTTTTATTTGTACCCACTAACATCTTTGAATAATGTCCTGTAGGCTAAATCAATGTGAAAACTAAAAAACACTAAGTATTTTTTTTTTCCATTTCCCACTAGTATTACTTTATTTTACTAACAAATTTCCTCGGAATGTTTTAACAAAGCTAAATAATAACTAGTTCTACTAATTATTATTTAGTCTTTATGACAGAGACTTTTCAGTTTCTCTAGTTTATTATATCACAAAAAAAATAAAAAACCCATAACCCCTTATTCAATTAAAATAATAACAAGCAATTTAATTCATATTAATAAAATAATCTAAATAATTCAAAACTATTTATTTTATTAAAAAATATTACTTACTTAACTACTAAAAAAATTCTAAATATTACTTATTTTAATTAAAATTGTTTTTGGTTTGGTTTGGTTTGATTTGGTTTGGTTTATTATGTTTTATGGTATATCCACCTCAATGGGTTATTTAATGCCAACAAGATGTTTAGGATAGGTTTGTATGAATAGAATAGGTATTCTTTTTAATAAATCAGTTTGTAGATCAGGTTTTATTGATGTATTTTTGTAAAGAGGTTTTTGTTGAGAGTCAAATGTATTACTGGTATTATTTTTTTTTTCAAAAATGTATTGCTGGTATTTTTATTGTAAAAATCTATTTTTATTATAAAAATCTATTTTTATTATAAAAATCTATTTTTATACTTTCATAGTGTTTTGACCTCAGTTTGTGGGGTTAACTATTTGCTTATAGCTGGGACCCTAACAGATGTTATCACCCTGGATCAGTGTGCACCTGGTAACAACAGCAATTAAGAGGTGGTTCCAAATTCCTCAAATCTCCTGATCAGAGGCTTTGCTGCCAGATGTAGTTTATCATCATACCCAGGACACAAAATGTTTTTTCAGTAAAATACATTCTCTATACAATATATAGATGCTTTGTAGATACCTATGTTTAATTGCAAATCCTTAGTATATCAGCTCAGGTATTTATAATGACAATGACTTTAAAAAGTGCAAATGAAGCAGTGCCATTTAAGAGTTACTTCATAAACTGGATTTCTTGTCTACTACACCTGAAAATGAAAACGCATGCAACTTTTCCTGACCATCTCTGACAAAGTTGCAAATGAAAGAAGTTTCTTAACTTAGGACAGAATTTGACCATTTTTAAGATACACAATGGCTCAAGAACAGTTGTCTTCACTGGTTCATATTTTCATTGAGAAACAGATACTTGTTGATTTATAATGATAAAAAGAATTGGATGACAAATTACTAAAGAAATTTGCTATAAAATCTTTTGTGGCATACAGTGGCCATTAATGATTAAGTATAACTCAAGATGTCAATGCTAAGATAGAACAGTATTTAATTACAACTACAAATAAATACTTAACAAGAACAAAGAAGTAAAAATCAATGAAAGATAATTAACCATTTCAGTGAATACCTTATTAGTAGCATGGCTCTGCTTAACATCCGGTAAATCCTAAATCAAAACCCAAATCATTGAGGCACAATAATTCACACTAATTTGACTGGATAGTTCCACTCAATAATCACTCCAGTCAGTAGACTGACACCGCTATTTATACACCTGGTGGAAAACATGTTTTGTTTTTTTGTTTAAAACTTAACGACCCATCGATCAGCAAGAGATCATTTAAGGTCAAGCAGTGGTTTTTTGTTTTTTCTTTAAATAAGGTTGAAATGCTTTCAAAAAGACTTTCCCTTTCCTTTCCTTCTTTTTCGATGTTGTCTTGCTTTTTTTTCTTTAAAAATTCACTGTCTTCGGAGGTGCGTTGTTTGAAAATTTCTCACCTGGCAAGTATCAAAGTTCCCGCCTTTCATCATCAGACACCAAATTGGAATTATATTTTATTATATAGTCCAACTTTCCTAAGAAAGGTCAAGATCAAATTGGGGTTTGATTTTTCGAAAAGTTCTTTCAAGTTTTTCACGTTGTAAAATAATTTTCGAATATCTGCCATGTCACCGTAATCAAGCAGGAAGTGCTTCACATTATAAGCCTCCTGGCATACTATGCATTCAGGAGGATCTTCGTCTTTTAGGAAGAAGGAGTGAGTTATGTGAGTGTGTCCAATGCAAATACGGGATAAAACCACTTCTTCTTTGTGTGATTTCCTGTGTTCAGTTAGTTGTTTCTTTAGAGAGGGTTTGATTTTAAATAATTTGTTGTTTTGACAGTTGTTTCAAGCGTCTTGCCATTTCTTCAAAATAAAGTCATTTATTAGGGGTTTATAGTCAGTGTATGGAACCTTTATGTTACTTGTGTTAAGTTTCAGAGAGTTTTTTTGCAGCCACATCAGCTTTTTCATTTCCATGAAAATCAGAGTGGCTGGGAATCCAACAGAAAATGATAGTTTTATTTTGTGAGATCACATGTATTCTATGTAGGAGTTTGATGAGCAAAGGATTGTTTAATTTTTGGTTTTTTAATGATTCGAGCGGAAAACATATATTCATAACTCCAAAGTGTCACGCTCGAAACTATATGACAAAAATAAAACACATGGAATTCATGTTTCACATTCGTAAATAAAAGTTTAAATAAAAGTTCACATTTAAATGAAGTGTTTATCGTTTGTAAAAATTTATACATTTTTGCTTTTCATGGAAGTGCCTTACCTGTTCCGATAAATCCATTGCAGATTTTACTATAGAAATGACTTTTATATGACTTTATGATAGAAATACATTAATGTAGAGTAATTGGACATAGTCAAGTATAATTGGCAGAAGTGTCCAACAAACGGAACAGACAAAGTATGCAATAAACAATAACAAAAGAAAGAAAAAGAACAAAGCAAAATAATATTAAGCAAACAATATTTATGCAAGACAAAACAAGGCAAAACAGCAATAATAAAACAAAAAGTTCACAAAATATGAATGAACACCATTCATGCTTTGTAAACCTTTTACCTTATTACTGTTGTTTTGCTTTGTTTTGTCTTCCATAAATATAGTTTGTTAACACAACTGTGTTAACACACAAAAGGGATACAGACAAGTGATTGTAATGTCCTGACTTCAAAACAAAAAAGAAAGTTGTTTTTGGTTTGGTTTAACATCCGGTAAATCCTAAATCAAAACCCAAACCCACCAATATGGTGGATGAAACTGAGAAGTGGTCTATCTTATTGGCTAGGAAGAAATCTCAGCATGCATCTGTACAATTTATCTATAAATTTAGGAATGGGATATTTTTAGCAGTCATTCCTAACATGATTGATTATAAATTTTTACATTATGGTGTGTTTTGTAGGTCCCTTGCGAATATGTAGCATTATGGTATATGTAGGATTGAGACGTGATAGACAAGTTCTTGTGGATATTGAGTATATTGTATTGAATGAATGGGTTATAATCGTGTTTAACTAGGACTAGGATAATTACTGAGTACCAGCCTTTACCCACTTCCTCTTCAGCCTTGTGCCAAAATTTCTGTATCGAATCAGAAATAAATATTCATTCTTAACATGATTGAAACCAACTTCAACTCCTCAATCATGTGCACTCATTTCCCTCCCCTTTTCCCCTTTTCCCCTTTTCCCCTTTCTATGGAGTCAATAATTATGAACAAGATACATATAAATATTTACAATTGTTTTGAATTTTTATTTTTAATATCTTTTTTTTATGTTTTAATATCTCAAAACGTTTTTATATTATTTTTTTATATTTTCAATATTTTTTTATTGTTTTTTTTTAAAAACTTTCATGCTTTTTTATTATAAAAGGGGTAAGAAAATTAACAAATGTATTTTCTAATAATTACCATCATAATAAATAATTATATTTAGAGCTTGCTATAAATTTGTTTGCTAAAAATATGTACATAAACTATCATGTAAGATTATCAAAATACCCAAAATATTAAAATTAACTATTAGAAACCATTTGAAAACAGTCTTCTGTTTAAGTTAAATGTAAGACAGTAGGTTTTAAAAATGGGTTAGATGAGTTGTCAAGCCACCAAGACCCCGGATGGTCACTTTATTTTTTTAAAAATTCTACAGATAAAGGGAAATAATCATGTTCTTCCTCTTGTCAAGTAATCTCAGCACATGTATGCAGAAAAAGATTTCTTCAGTTGTAATTAATCTAGATTGTAATTAGATGCTTAAAATCTTCTACTGAATATGGTATCCTAAATTGTATGTATACTAAATATTGTTACAAAATTTATACTCAGCCTAAGTAACACTAATGAGCTAAATGCAACTGGTGTATACTATATATATATATATACAATAGTGGGACGAATAGTCATACACATACAAATTTTTAATTTATTATATTTCCAACTAATGAATAAATATACTTTTTATATAATTAACTGTACACAGATGCATAATAACTAAATATGTACAGAAAACAGAAAAAAAATGATTTAATAGAAATAAATCCCATTTATGGATGAAAAAAGCATTCGTACAATGCAAATTTCAGATTTTAAAACTTTCAAATTGCTTTAGTACTCTAGATTATTCATTATTATTAGTTATTTTTAGCCTAAAAAATGCAAACAGAACATTCTGTAATTGATAGTCATACAAGAAGGTTATCATCATGGCAAGAGGGAAAGAATTGACAAATTCGCAAAAAGAACTGATTGTTAAGCTCTGAAAAGAAGGTAAAACTTACAGGAAAATCTCAGACAACCTGAATATTCCATTTACTACCATTAGTTCATTCATTGCAAGGTATAAAAAATTCAAAACTGCTGAAAACCAAAAAAGAACAGTAGTTCCACAGATTTCTTCAAGATCCTCAAAGAAATTAATGTGCCCAATTAAACAAAATCCAATGGTTACTCATCAAGAGTTGCAGGATGATTTGCTTTCATTAGGAATCTGTGTTACTAAATGAACAACAAGTAATGAAATTGATAGTGTAACGGACCCCTGGAGGGGAGTGCGATATGAAACAACAACCCGAGTGCTCCCATATCGTAGATGAGGTCACAAAAGGCCCACTAATGTTTTTCGAATTAAAGATGTGAAATCTGACAAGGTGAAATAAAATGGACAACAGAATAAGGATATGTATGATTAATGCTAAGTTTATTTACAGAGGAGAGACCATGGGGTAGATTGATCTGGTAATCATGGTAATGGTAGTCAAACTGGTGATCTCGATGGTTGGACTGGTGGTGTTGATAGTTGGAAAGAGATTGTGGACATTCTGGTCGAATTGACAGTTTGGAGTTGAGGTCAATGACGGGATGCTGATGTGAGTTCATTCTGATCGTGTCGATGGTTGAATGTTGAGGTGCAGACGTTCCAGTCATGTCAACATTGAGTAGAGAGATCTATTAATCCTTTAATTATATAATTTAAAAAAAAAATTAAAATATGAATATTCCCCATTCAAATAGATAATTTTTTAATTTTCTTTTTTTTACATACATAAATAAATCCTGCTTATTTTAATTGCCAAATATAATTTTAAAATTTTAAAATTAAAAAACTGTAATCCCTTCATAATGTATAAATATGTCAACATTTTGATAACCAGATATATTGTAATTTAAAATTGTGTAATGGTCAGTTCATACCGAGCACCTGAAGATTGCATTGTGCATGTAACTCTGATTCATCCTAGAGGTGAGGGATAAAACGTATATTTATTAATATATACTTAATAGCTCTGTTATATTACATTGAGCACTGTTTTATTAACACCAGCACTATATGTGCAATATATATGTGTGTGTATATATATATATATATATATATATATATATATATATATATATATATATATATATATATATATTTATATATATGTATGTATTTTATTCACTTAGTAAATTTATCTTTTTATTTGTTTTTTTTTTTCACTAATAAAATGGTTTTAGTCATGTTCCAAAATTTTCCCTGCCTCATTTACTTTTTGGATTTTGTGAATATTGTCCTGTGTCTCATCCCAATTACACCAACATATCCTTCTGAAGAAGGGTTTGGTCACAAGAATTATTAAGGAAAAAATGTCTACAGTTCTTTCAAGTCATTATATATATATATATATATATATATATATATGTATAGACCTAGATTTAACAAACAACACATACCAAACTTATAAAAAAACAAATACTAACCCCTTATATATACACCCAAAGTCAAACCACCCTCCATCCATAATTAAACATATACCCTCATCAATAGAAAATAGAATCAGCATTAACTCCACTAACAAAGAAATATTCCAACAACACAGTAGCTTTTATAACGCTGCCCTAAAAAATAGTGGATACAAGAATGCAAACATTAATTATAGAAACAATTGTACTAATCAGAAGAAAAAAAACAGGAAAAGAAAAATTATTTGGTATATCCCTCCGTTCAACCAAATGGTTAGTATTAAACTAGGACAGAAATTCCTAGCTTTAATTGAAAAACACTTCCCTACCAATAGTAGACTTAGTAATATATTTAATAAGAACACCCTAAAATTGAGTTACAGCTGCACTGAAAATCTAGAAAGTATAATAAAAAAAATCACAATAATAAAATCCTGAACAAACCCCCATGCCTGAATAGTATTAATAAAAACCCTACACTTAAATTAGACAAAAACAGTGAAAAATTGTGATTGTAGAAACCTAGAAGACTACCCATTGGAAAAAAAATGCTACGTCAAATCTGTGGTATACCAATGTACTATCTCATCCATTGAGAGTCCTAATACTAATATGATATACATTGGGTCTACGAAGAATGAATTTAAGGCCAGATGGAGGCAGCATAAGTGCACTTTCAACAATATAAATAAAAGAAATCAGACATCTCTATCTAAATATTTTTGGCATCTGAAGGAAATGAATAAAACACCAAAAGTAAAATGGAAAATTATAAACAAAACTAGGACTTGTAAAACTTGGGATGACCCATGTCCTTTATGCCTGCATGAAAAACTGCACATTATCAAGTTTCTAAATAATAAAAATCTATTAAACAATAGACATGAGTTAACAATAATACAAACAAACAATAAAATAATTTTTAAAATCCATAGTCCTAATAAATAGTTTAAATACCCTACAAAAAAAGATAACCCTTTATGAAGTCATCAAAGAACAAATGTTAAGGTAGTTTTTTTATATACACAAAACCCTTTCAGAAAAAAATAAAATAAAAAAATAAATAAATCTCCATGGACACGTAAACCAGACTAGACAAAATCGTCTTCCGTTTTAAATTTAGACACCCCAACCTTACCCTGACTTGACACCTATGAATGTAACTCTATACTGATACAAATTATTAACACCCTACACACCTCCCTATTTAAACAATTGCTCTATCCATTACCATGGAAATTTTGATTTCAATAATGAATATGCTATTAAAACACGTAAATTTCAGAAATAAGTTATTCCAAAAAAATTTCGCTTGAAGATGGAACAGAGCTTACTTTAATTCAATTTAATTCAAATAATTATATTGAAGTTTTCTTGTTTTGAAACATGAGAACTCTTATGTAGTGTGTTGGAATCATATTTTAAAATAAATAATCATATATATATATATCTGAGATAACATCAATTTTTATATATCAATTAAAATATTGGAGAAAAAATGTATGACAAAGTGGGAAAAAGTTTTCATTTGACGTTTCATCCTTTAGGACTTCATCATACTAAATTTGTTATGTACACACACACACACATCATTTTTAATATATAACTAAATAACAAAATGCATACAAAATCTACTATGACCATTTAGTGGAAATATTTTTTATTAGAAAAAAAAATTACACTATCTTAAAAATAATCCTATTTTTTGGTATATTCCATGAAAAATTGACCAAATTGTATTGTGAAGTTGTATGAGGATTGGAGATCCATGCTACCAGTCAGCATGCTACCAACCAGCACCCCCTCCCCGTTGTCAGGTGTCAAAAGGTGTCTACCAAAAGAGAGTAGCACCAAGAGTAAATGCCCATGTATGCCTAAGAGCTCATAAAAAATTAATAATAAATTAATATATTATATGACATTAGTTATAATCTCCATCTCTGTCATGCAGAAACATGTTGATGTATCTGAAATAACAGAACTGGTTCTAACATAACTACAAGGGTAAGTAAAAAATTAGCCACACTCAGAACATATCTAGGTTTGACACACTTCTCATGCATGAATATAGTTGTTCCATGTGGTCACATGATCAAATTTTGAGCTTGATCATGCCAGTTTTCTTTCTGCTGTTACAGTGTAAACATGGCTGCTCCACTAGCAGTGTGCACCAAGGAGAAACAAAGAGCAGTAATTTGATTTCTCTGGACAGGAGGTGTGTCAGGGACTGAAATTCATTGGAGGCTTTACAGAATCACAAACAAATAACAGAAATCACATCCTTGAGAACTATCAACAGTGCCAACAACTAAAATGGATAGCACATGTAAATTGAAGAGAAATTAATGACATAATCAATATGTTGATATTCAACACTACTTCAGATAAAAGGTTAGGAAGGAAACTCCCATCAATGCTGGAAAGAGGAATAACAGATACTGGACTTGAGAAACCTTTTTTCTGGAAAAACCTAATTTCTCTTAAAAATTGTTTTACGACAAAACTGCTGGCTGCTTGGTCAATGAAGTACACCCTGATGTTTTGTAGCAAAGGTTCACAAAGTCACATGTAGAAAAAAAAACTTGTGTTGTATTTGTAATAAATATATCGTACAGTATGAACAAATCAACAATTTAAAGATTGATATATTTTGAAAGAATGATTATTTGCATTATTTACATTATTCAGAGTGTTATCCTCATTGCCATATCCACAATGTTTCAGCCTTCTTCAGGTGATTTGAATTTCAAACCAAACCCTTTATTTTGTTCACCGGGGTAGATTATTCTAGTTCCACATGCCATGCCTATTCTTATTTCCCTTTAACTCAACTCTCCAAGTTTTGGTTCATCTGGTATTGAACTCACAACTGTTTGGGTCTAGTCACTGGATCTAACCAACATCTTTATCCTCTGAACCATGTGTCCTTGAGGACATCTGTGTATGAATTTTTGGGATTTATAAACCTAATGTCTCAACAATCATTTTTTACCAGTGCTCATATCGCAATTTTTGTTGTTATTCATTGCTTTTCTCTAGCACTCCTTATTACTGGTTCCCATATGAAGATGAGGATAACAGTGCAAATAATGTAAATAATGCAAGTAATCATAATATCTCATCTCAGAGATATAGACAGATATTGAAGAATGATTATATTTTTGCTTCTGCTGCAAAAAAAAGCAATCAGCTAAAATGAATAGCAAATATATTTGTTTGATAAATGCAGGTGAGGCTATTAATTATTCAAATAATAGGCTCATAAAAAAGGTAAATTGATTAAGAAAAAACATTTTGACAAAGCTCCTATAATATTGAAGACTGAACAAAGAAACACACATGAAGCAACAACACTTGCTCTCAATGTGAATATAGAATGCAATTAACTGTTTATTTGGATAAGAATACATATAGCTCAGGATTTTCATCCATGTCTCAATATAAATATATAAAACCACTGAATCTATGAGTAAATAGGATAGGTATATATCAGTATTTTCATTCATATCTCAACATAAATATAGAATGATATACATAAATATATTAGGTTGAATCATAAGTAATTTCCATTTTTGGAAAACAAGTTTAATATTTTGAAGAATGAAGTTGATAAATAAAAACAGAAATTATTTATAACCTAACCAAATAGAAAAGAAAGCCATTCAATGCTTGGATCAAATAAATATTAGGTTAAGTTGAAAGTAACTTCCATTCTTAGGAACCAATTGTAATGATGAATGTACTATTCTAATTACTAATCATATGTAGTAGTTAACAATAAATTTGAATTACATTAACATAATATAGTTCTTCCACAGATGTTGCAGCAATACATGGTGGATTAAAGGGAAAAAAGGCATTCTTCTCCGTAACAATACATGCCTGCATACAGTAAAAATAACACAGAAGAAAATTTTGGAAATCAGTTGATGCATTCTAACCCAGCAACCATATTCACCTGACTTAGTACCAACCAGTTATTACCTTTTTTGGGGGAAAACTGTCTCTAATGAAAACTAGATTCAAGAGCTTATCAAAACCTTTTTCCCATCAAAACCTGCAGAACTTTACTCAAAAGCTATCAAAGTGCTGCCTGATAAAAGGTAACAAGTCATTGTAAATAATGGTGGATATATAACTGAATAAAATGTAAATGTACTTTTTGAAGAAAAAAGTTGATAAACCAAAATAGAAATTATTTATGACTCAGCCTAATAAAATATTGTTGACACTTAAATTGAGTTACATAAACCTCAAATCGATTGCACTTATTTAGTACCCTATTACAGAGACGTCAGTAGTTATGAGAGCCAAATTTTTTAGAGGGTATACAATGCCTCATTCTTTTAGCAAACAGAGTTTTACCTTTTTTGAGGACTCGCTTACATTTAAGCACCTGTTATGATGTGAGCTGTCATACTGGTATAGCCAGAAATAATGGTTCTTGTGTGCTATGGCAACAAAGCATGCTGGTGTGAACCATGGAGAGGATTGTAGTTTCACCTGGTATTTCTGAGAAGGGATGAAAGCTACCACAGAGAGGTCTGGGTTACCAAGAGGGCAGTATTGTGAAGCTTGGCAAGAGCAGAGAGAGACGGTAAGAAATAGATCCAGTAGAGAAGCATGTTATTTGGTTTGACTAGATTCTACATATTGTTATAAAATAAAATAAGACATATCTCGGCTGACTTGCAGGCAAACAAACTAACATACTCAAGAGCGAGAGCCAGATGTGAACGGGACAAGGCCCCGTCACAAAATGACCATTATCGTCGTTTACGTATAGGCCCGGCGCACGAGTTCCGGTCAAAAAATAAAATAATACTTTTAAAGTGTTCCTATTTCTCGACCAATAAAAATGCTTCCCTCCTAATTATACTCGCGTCATTTTTCGAGCCTGTTAAGTCATAAAAAACGCCATAAAAGGGGTCACACGGGAAAGTACATGGCAGTCAGCAGGAGGCCAGGGAAGAGATCTGTCATGGTCAGTCTGGACAGTCAGCAGCAGTCAGCAGGAGGAGTGCCACGCCAACCAGTGAGAACTACTATGAGAGATTAACCCAGATCGGAAGCCGGCTCATGAACTATACCACAAGGTGACTGTCCCAAATCCACACATTCCTATTGAAATAAATCACGTACATCTATTTCTGCTGTTGTCGTATTTCCTTCTTGCAACCATACGCTTGTCTATAACACTGGTGTCAGAAGCGTACAGCAAGAGAAATATGGACGACTACATGGGCTTCATCCGAGCCGAACTATTTACTCTCATCAAAGAACAGAAAACACTACTATTCAACTTGAAAACGGGACCAACACAGCCTTCCGAAGCCACGATACAAGAAATTCAAGCTGACATAAACGACATGCTGACTGCCCTAAAATCAACTACTTCAACACCACCCACCGCTCAAACAAACGGTGATTACAGCATAATGATGCGCCAACAAACTATACGCGACATATTGAAGCTAGAGAGAATTTTTCACCCTGGGCACGACGTGAACCGATTCATCACGGCTCTAAACAAAGCATACACAATCCACGTCACGCCAGAACTCAGCACCTATCCCAGCCTGGAATGCGAATTCGTCAAGTCTGCTAAAGATTTACTGGACCAAAGTATCTTTCAGCAGATGGTCGACTCAAAAAAAGACATATCCACCTTTGAACAACTGAAGGAATACTTATTAGCAGCCCACGGAAGACAGATGACTATCTTCCAACACCTCAGTCAAGCCTGGGATCTGGAAGGGCGAGACGGCGAAAAATTAACAGACTTTGTGGGTCGACTCGAAAACACCCTTAGAGAGGCAGCCGTCCACATAAAAAACAAATACAAAAAAGACAAAAATACAGTCTTAACAGTCGATGGACTTATTTCCATCATCGGTGCTATGGTAATGAGCGAAAAGGTGAAAATTTGGAACTCAAATCTTTACCCACATCTTGTCAAGACAATGGACAACCACTATTCAGCCATTGGCATAGCCTCCGAAGCTCAAAGATATCTTGATCGCGGTGTAAAATCCAACGACACGACTTCGCACGACACTGTGTATTTCACACAGAAACCACAGCGGTTCAACCAAAGAAACACGCCACTCCGACCCAGCAGGCAACCAAACCCACAGCAGACGGGCCTCACCAACCCTCCCAAACATGGCCACCATGGCCACCGTGGACGCAACTGCCTATATCGCCACCCACCTCGCACTCGGGCACAGGCTCATATCGCCGCAACGAATGATAATATACAAGCCATAAATGATGTGGAACAGGATTTTCGCTTCGAGCAGGATGAGATGTGATGCCTCATTTGCCGTGCCCCTACGTCAGCCATCACACCTTCAACCTTCAAGGACTCGCTCACCATTCACCGCTCATCCAGTCCACCTTCAACTTCAGGGACATCACCTTCTCTGGCGTCGCAATGCTAGACTCTGGATGCCCCACTTGCATCTTACCAATATCTCAGCTACCCAAAGAAGCCAAGAAACAAATGACCCGCTCCGACGTCGTAGTAAAAGGAATCAACGGCAGCACCACCGCCCTTGGCGAACTGACTTGCGACATCACCATCAGCAGTCGAGACTCACCCACATTCAAAAAGGTTAACGTGCTGGTAACTACCCAAACCACACCGATCCTGATCGGCCAAAATATCCGATGTTACAACACGCTCGATTCTTATCTAATCGACAACCAAAATGTGACTATAGAATTCAGATGCACACTTTCCTCAGGATACACAACACACACAGCCGCAATCATATCACCGTCCTCGTAAACCAACGATCCAGCATATGGCGCCCAAGCTGACGTCATCCAAAACCAGCCTACTATGGAACTACAGCCCAACATACAGACAATGGATCAAAAGCTAACCTGGCTAAAGCATAGCACAGAGCTATCGCTACCAAACCACCCGAACCGAGATGAACTAGAGGCCACTGCAAACGTACTCATTTGCTACACTGACATTATCGGCATCGAAAGCAACAGCAAAGGCACATTCATCCGACCCATCCGCATACCAACCAACGGCCAGTCTTGCAGCCAGAAACAACACCCGATCTCCCAGGCTTTGGAAGCAGACGTTGATACCAAAATTAAGCGCATAGCCGATGAAGGTATCATTGAAAGCTGCGGCGACCCCAAAGGCTTCAATAGCCCTGTATTTGCCGTATGCAAGAAAAACGGATCGATTCGCGTCGTCGCTAACTTAAAAAAAACTCTCAACAAGGTCATAGTCGATCTTGACCCTTACCCAATGCCAAGGATCGACCACTTGTTCAACAAAATCGGCAAAGGCAATAGGTATTTTACTTCCCTCGATCTACGCAGCGGCTACTGGCAAATTGAGATCGACAAGCGAGACTGATACAAAACAGTATTTACATGGAAGGACCGATGCTATCAATACACGCGCCAGGCCTTCGGCCTTACATCTGCTGGACAAATCTTCTCCCGTTGTATAGCAGAAGCCCTAGCCACGGTCACATCCCGTGACAACATTTCTTCCTATGTCGACGACAGCCTGGTCCACGCTAGGACATTTAGAGAGTACATACTCTCCCTGGAACAATTTTTTTACTGCCCTCCGAAAATTCGGACTCAAGCTGAATCCAGATAAATGTTCCTTCCTCGCATCAGAGGCAAAATTCCTTGGACGCATAGTAAAGAGCGAAGGATTCAAGGCTGATCCAGAATACGTTTGTGCCATCAGGGAAATGAAACCTCCAACATCAAAAAAGGAATTACAAAGCCTTATCGGCCGTTTAGTGTGGATCGGACAATTCCTAGAGACACGTCTTCATGAACAAATCAGGTCAGATATGTTTTCAAAACCTATGGGTCCCATACACGAACTCAACAAGGTTAATAAACCATTTATCTGGACGCAAAATGCCGACAGAGCCTTCAAAAAAATCAAGGACCGTCTCTCTTCGCCACCCATCATCTCGTTTCCGGATTTCTCCAAACTTTTCACACTCACCACTGACGCCAGTGACGTCGCATGTGGAGCAATCTTAATGCAAGAAGCCGACAACGGGAAGAAAGATATAGCAGTCGCTTCCCATACATTCAACTCCATGGAACAGAACTGATCCACGAGGGAACGAGAGGCATATGCAGTAAAGTGGGCAATATTGAAATTTGATTATTTCCTTCGCAACCGCCCCTTCGTCATCTTCACCGACCACAGATCGCTGACATATCTGGACCAACGAGAGTTCAATAATGCCAAAATACGATGATGGCAAGAAGAAATTTCATGTTATAAATTCGTCTTAGAATATGTCGAAGGCGAATCACATGTATGGGCTGACATGCTCAGCAGAGGTTGCGGACATAAGAAAACGAAAGCCCCAAAAGACTCTACACTGACAGGCAGGACATTCGAGGTCCGCGTATACATCCCATCTTGGTGCCTCGGCGAGTTTAACGGTTTACAACTAATTCCCAAAACTCACACACCACAAAACGTCCGCACCCACAAACGCGTCACCAACGCATTCTTTGCCTACCACTACCATCCCCACTGAGAGAATCTGTAACCACCTCAGCATCGCAAATGAACAACAGAAGGACGACGCCCTGGCAAAGATCATCAGCGCCCTCCAGTCAGCCACTCCAAGCGAACCCCATATCGATCCTGACGACCACCGAACTACGCTTTTCAAAAAACATTTGCACCAATTTTTTCTAGAACCAGGCACCTCCGTTTTGATGATAAGAGACAGTAAACACTCTCCGAGATTGGTTGTACCATACAAACTACGATCCAGATACCTCTACCAGGCACACGAGAGCAACAACCACTCAGGTGTTACCCGTATGCGAGAACTTCTTTCCAGCTACTGGTGGGAATTCAAAAAACGCGACATCAAGGCCTATGTAGATTCTTGCGACACGTGTGACAAGTGCAAGGGCAACTATGGTAGACGTACCCACTGGCCCATTGGCCACTGCAAACGAGAAAAGAGACTATTCGATCTCGTCTTTATAGACTTTGTCACAATGCTCAACTCAAAGGGAAAACGCTACATACTAACCATCTTGGATAGCTTCAGCCGACACTTTACAGCCATACAATGTGCAAGAGACCGTGCTATCGACCCCCGCCTGCGGATTGTACCAGTTCTTCCTTTGACACAGAGATTCCACGCATAGTATTCTCTGATCGAGGCACACACTTCACTGGAGAATTCTATAACCAGATTCTGATACCAGATGTCAATCACGCAAGAACTTCACTGTCCTTGGCGCCCGCAAAGCTCAGGAAATATCAAGAGACATCGCATGATGAAGAACGCGCTTTATATGTTATGCGAAGACAGGAACTGTGAATGGACAGATGTTCTAGAATCTGTTGTTTCGTCTATGAATGCCACGACCAACAGCGCCACCGGTGTCTCCCTGCACTATGCCATTACTGGCCGTCACCCCAACATCGGCCTACCTACACTACACAGAAAAGAAATCGCAAATGACTATCCTGGAGCATATGGAATGCAAATTAATGCCCTGCTAAAGCAGGTTCACCACCACGTCACCCTGGCCAACGATGAAGCTGACCACAAACTTGAGACTAACTTAAATCGCCTCACATACAAGGACCCAATACAAGTAGGCGACAAGGTTTTACTTCACCAGCCACACTCAACTGTTGTCCAATCCTCTCATCTGCCCTGGATAGGAAATTACACCATTATAAAAATGAACAATATGATGTGTCAGGTGCAAAACGATAATGATGACACAATCTGGATTCACCGTGCACATATCCGACGACTGGATCCACGTCCAACACATCTATCTAATACAATCCCTCTGCTTCCACGAGGTAACAGTCACCAGGATCATTCTCCTCCACATCCCTCTGGGACGCATAATTCAGCAAACAACTCCATACCAAAACAAATGCCAATAAGAAGAACATGAGGACAACTTCCCACACGCTTCAGAGACTTTATCTTCAATTAATCACGCAAATATACACGAATAATGATCACTGTAAATCAAACCGAGATCTGGGGGAGACTTGTTATAAAATAAAATAAGACATATCTCGGCTGATTTGCAGGCAAATAAACTAACATACTCAAGAGCGAGAGCCAGATGTGAACGGGACAAGGCCCCGTCACAAAATGACCATTATTGTCATTTACGTATAGGCCTGACGCACGAGTTCTGGTCGAAAAATAAAATAATATTTTAAAGTGTTCCTATTTCTCGACCAATAAAAATGCTTCCCTTCTAATTATACTCGTGTCATTTTTCGGGCCTGTTAAGCCATAAAAAATGCCATAAAAAGGGTCACACGGGGAAGTACATCACAGTCAACAGGAGGCCAGGGAAGAGGTCTGTCACGGTCAGTCTCTAGCAGTCAGCAGGAGGAGCGCCACACCAACCAGTGAGAATTATTAGGTTGGTGCAAAAATAATGACGTAATAATGTCGTTTTTTGACGTTAAAAAATACGTCGAAAAACGACATTATTACGTCATTATTTTTGCACCAATCTAATACTATGAGAAATCAACCCAGATCATGAACTATACCAGAAGGTGGCTGTCCCAAACCCACACGTTCCTATTGAAATAAATCACATAAATCTATTTCTGCGGTTGTTGTATTTCCTTCTTGCAACCATACGCTTGTCTATAACAATATTTATAAGTCTACTTTTGTCCATGTATTGAATATTGCTATCGTATCTGTTATGTATTTTGAGTTTTTTGATAAAATACAAAGAAGAATCTACAATGTTATTTGTCCTGACCTGGTATCTCAGCTTCAATCACTTTCACACTGCTGTAATGTAGCCTCCCTGTACCTTTTCTATAAATATTTTCATAGTTTTCATTGTTCTGATGAGCTCTCCTCATTGGTACCTTGACTTCATGAATCTAAGTGTACTACTAGATTGGTAGCAAGGTCTCATCATCTTACAGTTGAAATAGCAAGATGTAATCATAAGTTCTATGCTAACAATTTCTTCTATTGCACTTCTCGCTTGTGGGACTCTCTTCTGGCTTCTTACTTTCCAATCAACTTTAATCTTCAAAAATTTAATTTCAGTGTCAATCATAATCTTCAGTCACCTTAATCCTTGTTTTTTTATTGTTCTCTCTCTTAAAAAAATTATGAGAAAAATAAAAACATTATTAATGTTTTTATTTTTCTCATAATATTTTACACTCAGTAACCTCTTGCATCTTATTGGCTTTATTGCCTTGCTTGGAGTGAAATGATTAACAAAAAAAATAGGTAGGATAGGTATATCTCAAGATTTTCATCTTTGTCTCAATAAAACTATAAAGTGTTATTGACATTGTCTAAGTAGAATTGTTTATTTCATTATTTTCATCCTTGTTTAAATATAAATATTGAATGTTATTGGCCCTTTTTTTTGGTTAATTAGAATAAGTAAAAATAAGAATTTTCCTCTTTGTTCAAAATATAAATATAGAATGGTATAGAAACTTTATTTGAGTACTTAGGATTGGCATCTCTAGAGAATTTCTACCATGTCTCAATATAAACATAGAATTATATTGACACTTCTTTGAGGTATTAGAACAGGTAAGCATAATGATTTTAATCCCAGTCTCAATATAAATTCAGAATGCCCAAAGTAATTTATCACTACATATGTACATAGCACAGAATGAGTAGTGTGACTGAGGCAGCAGCTGGATGGGAAAATCTCAAATGCAAAAATCACACTTATAAAATTTGGTCCCTGTGCAAGAGGACTGAGAAACATCTTCCGGCAAGAACAAACAAAAACTGCAAATGAAGAAAATCAGTCTGTTTGATCCAATTTGAATGCATAAAAAAACAAGAGATTTTTAAAAATTTTAACTGCCAGTCATCATAACAGCTTCCCACTACTGCATGTACCTATACCAACCTAGATCTCATTCCACAAAATTTGACCCACCTGCCATTACGGTAGGTTATTTGTTTATTGTTCTGTTAAATATCAAGTTTGAACATAAAATACATTTAACATAAAAACAAATGTACTAAATTAACATAAAGCCAAATTTACATTTTCATAAAAACAAATGTATTAAATTAAAAAATAAAATTGTCTAACATATTTTTTATTGAACTTTGGTACGTTTTGGGACTTCTATTCCCTTCATCAGCCAAAGATTTACATTGATTTAATTTTTAGGTTCAGATGCCACTATACAAAATAGACTTGTAATGGACAATAATTCAAAATTCTTAAAAGACAACTTGGTAATTCCAAATCTCCAATCACTAGACTGCTCTTGTAGGGTTAACCATTAAGTTCCCCACATATCTACATAAACTGGGCCTCTTATTCTGTAACCTTGTACCTCGAGTGGCTCTTGCGCCTTGTACAGTCAGTCAGTTATGTGCCATTTGTGATACAGCTTGGGCAATCATGTACCTTTTGATACATGACTGACAAGGCAGTTTTTTTCTGCAGTAAGTTGCATTTCTTTCTGTGGTAGACCAGTTGCCATCCAAGACTATAGAACTCAGTCTGTCCTGCTATTTACTCATAACTATGGGGGTGGGGAAGAAGAGGATTTATACCTTTCCCAAGGGTATTAGCATGTAAGTGAATATCATGGATTTGGTTGGTTGGTTGGTTGGTTGGTTGGTTGGGTTTTATGGCATATCAACCACTGTGGGTCATTTAATGCCAAATCAAGGCATATATATATATATATATATATATATATATATATATATATATATATACACATACACACACACACACATACATACATACATATATATATATATATATATATATATATATATATATATATATATATATATATATATACACACACACACACATATACGCATATACCTATACATATATTAAATATACAGCACTATTAAAAATATAGCTGGCAACATTACTTTTTCCAAAAAAAGCACAGCTGGCAACATTATTTTTTCCAAAAAACGTATAGCTGGCAACATTACTCCCTCCAAAAAACGTACAGCCGGCAACATTACTCCTTCCAAAAAACGTATAGCCGGCAACACTACTCCCCCCAAAAAACGCATAGCTGGCAACACCATTTTTTTCAAAACACATAGCTGGCAACATCACTTTCTCAAAAACATATAGCTGGCAACACTGTTGCCTCAAAAACGCACAGCTGGCAATATTGTTGTTTCAAAAACGCATAGCTGGCAACACCGCTGCTCCAAAAACCCATAGCTGGTAACACCGCCTCTACCAAAAAACGCACAGCTGGCAACACCACTGCTCCAAAAAACGCATAGCCGGCAACACCATTGTTTCAAAAACGCACAGCTGGCAACACCACTGCTCCAAAAAACGTACAGCCGGCAACACCATTGCTTCAAAAACGCATACCTGGCAACACTACCGCTTCAAAAACGCACATCTGGCAACACCATTCCTCAAAAAAAATACGTATAGCTGGCAACACCATTTTCCCCAAAAAACGCACAGCTGGCAACATTATTTTTCCAAAAAAAACGTACAGCTGGCAACACCATTCCTCAAAAAAAATACGTATAGCTGGCAACACCATTTTCCCCAAAAAACGCACAGCTGGCAACATTATTTTTCCAAAAAAAACGTACAGCTGGCAACACCATTTCTCAAAAAAAAAAAAAAAACGCATAGCTGGCAACACTATTTTTAAAAAAAAACGTATAGCTGGCAACACTATTTTTTCCCAAAAACGTATAGCTGACAAGATTATTGTTTCAAAAACGTACAGCCGGCAACACAACTGCTCCAAAAACGCACAGCTGGCAATATCACCTCTCTGAAAACACCATCCGAGGTCCTGCTGCCGGACGCAGTCCACCGCCACACCCAGGATGCGGATGTAGTTTATCATCATACCCAGGACGCAGATGTAGTTTATCGTCATACTCAGGACATGGGTAAGAACTGGAAAAACTAGGAGTTCACTATTTGCCCATAGCTGGGACCCCCTAACAGGTGCTACCACCCCGGATCAAGGTGGACCTGGGAACACCAGCAATTAAGAGGTGGTTCCACGCTCCTTAAAACCTCCTGATGAGAAGCCTTGCTGTTGGATGCAGTTTAACGTCATACCCAGGACGTGGATGCAGTTTAATGTCATACCCAGGACGGTCATGGATTTGATTGGAATTTGAACTCAGCTCTCCAATTCCTCAACCCGAGCATCTATCCATTACTCCCTCGTGCCTTGTACAGCATTCAATAAAAATAAATGTTATACACAGATTTTGTCTGTACAAATAAAATTAATTCTATCCAAAGACATTGCAATTATATTGTTTCTTTCTTTTGATTTCTAATAGTAGACAAAGTTTAATAATTAAAATAAAGTAAAAATATTAAATTTCCTGAAAAGTGTCACCTACTTATCATTAATACTTATTAACATTAATGATACGTAAATGATACTTATTCAGGTGATACTTACTTATTCAAAGAGATATAGCATTCAATATTTATACTGAGACAATGTTTAAAATCCACAAATTTATGTATAATTCTTATTCAAACAAGGAGTCAATATTATACTATATTTATAGTGAAACAAAGTTGAACATCATTATTTTTACATAACCTAATTACTGGGAGAATGTAATATACAAATTTCAATATAGACAAATAATGTTAAGCAAATTAATGACAAGGTGGAAAAACTTCTGTGTAACATGTTTCATCCTCTACAAGGACTTCAACAATTCAATAGCATTCAATATTTATCTCTATCTATAGAGGATGGATGTGTGTGTGTGTGTGTGTGTGTGTGTGTGTAACAAATGCACGGCCGCAGTTTTCGATGGACTATTTACATGCACATGCTCCAAGTTAGCGGGAAGGCCAAGACTGATGTTGCATTTCCCAACTCCCATTGATAGTGGAAATAATTAGTTTTTTCATGCTTCTACGGCAGTATTCATGTAGTTTGTGGCCATTTTGTACTGGCCAGCGTTAGGGCCTATAGCTGGCTGCCACGAATAGGCAGGAAGATTCTATTGGCCAGCATGAGAGCCCACAGCTGACTGACATGAATGTTAACTAGCATGCTAGCATGCAAAAAAATTGATAGCTGCATTTGTCACTTTACTCCAATTGGCTCATTTGCTTGCTTAAACTCAACGTTGATTCTGATTCCGCAGAACTGGGTTGGGTGTGAAAAAGTATTTGTTGTTAACATTCTCTTTTCATTTGGTTTTTCCAGTTACAAGTCCTTTTTTAAAGCTGATTGTTTTGTGTTCATTTTGTTTAGTTCTTTTTTCGTAACAGATTTAATGTTTAGTATAGAGCTTAGAAAAAATTCACAGTGTGAGATAGGCAAGAAGTAAGGCATGTAGCAACATCAGCATGGCAAAGAGCACTCCTTTAAAGGCAAGGAAGAACAAAAATATTTTAAGTCAAGTGATAGTGATTGCTGTATGAGTTGTATGACTTTTGAATCAATCATGGGCAACGCCAGGCCATGCTGCTAGTATTGAGATAAAATTCTGAGAAATGCCTGTTTTATTTACAGCATTCAGTATTTATTTTGAGATCTGATTGCAAATCAGGAGAGATATATATCTTAATTACTCAAAAAGAAATCAATAACATTCTATATTTATATACATTTAGACATGATTGAAAATCCCATCAGTTAACTAAATTAATTATTCAAATACAGACTCAATAGCATATTGAGATATGGTTGAAAATCTTCAAAGATCCATATTCTAAGTATTCAACAAAAGAGTTGATGACATTCTATATTTATTTTAAGACATGGATGAAAATTCTGAGTGATACTTTTCCTAATTGATTAAATTTTTTTTCCATAAAATCATCAGGTAATTGTCATCTTGGGGTTTCTTCTTTTTCTCTTAGCACTACTTGATTCTGCTTGGGCCATTGTCTCACTAAAAATTTGTCAAATGAGATTTGTTTTTGTCTGTATTTCAAAATGTTTATTTAATGATAAGGTGCCTTATTTAATAATTTATAAATCAAACATATAAACCACAAAACACAATGAAATTCAAGAGGAGTTATGGCAGATTTGAGCTGGAGTGTGCATGGAACAAAATTACACTGTAAATGACACTCTCCCACTGATACACCTGGCTTGTCATACCACATTGTCACCTACTTGTGTGATCATCAATCGAGACGTTTTTTGTTTAGAAAATTTGTTCATGATGACAGACATTCATGACCTGAGATTCCACTGTATACTGTTGACTCAATGATAGGTATATCTCAGGATTTTAAACATTGTCTCAGTATAAATATTAAATGCTATATCTTTTTAAATCACTGCCAGACTTTCACCTGCTAAGCTAAGCTATATAAAATATGAGGCCCTTCTCTAAAAAAAATTGGATAAAACAATTCAAAATATTATATTGATAAAGAATAAATAATATATATATATATATATATATATATATATATATACAGTCCATCTGAAGTTATGCAAATCACATAAACCTCAATATCTTGAACTTGCTTTGAACAATTTTTGTCAAATTTTAAATGATTAAGTTAGATCCTAAAACAAAGCATTTTTTTAGATAATTTCAACATGTTTTATTAATGTTATTGGATTTATTATAAAAGGTACAGCCTGAAATTATTATGCAAAACCAGAAAATCACTTTTTACTTCAATAACAAGGTAATAAAATTATCAACAGTTGATCAACTCCTATAATAGAACAAATAACAAACATATATAAGTCTTTGAGGCACTTACACCTTAATATAGTGACTCTTTTTCTTAATAACAGCAAGTTATTATCCATTAATTTTGTTAATTTATTCACTTCAGCAGGTTCAATTTCCAACATGGTGGTTTTAATTGCTTCCCACAGGTCTGCTTTTCTGTTATATTGTTTGCCACCTTCATATAATTTCATCTTCACAATTGACCATAGATTCTGAATTGAATTAAGATCAGGACTTGATGGTGGCCACACTATTATCTTCTCTTCTATAAACCTTTTACATTCAAAAATTCATGAGTAACCTTAGATACATGAGAAGGAGCATTGCTGTGCATAATACACACTTAACTTTGAAATTGCAAGGCTGGGATTTGTACCGTTCAAAGAAAGTCATGTTCATGAAATTGCAATAGTTAGTGTTATGAAATGAACTCTTCCTTTGTGCTTGTAGATAAATTGTTGTATGCAAAGGAACATATCTTTTCTTTTATATATTCTGCTGGATTTTGGGAAGGTGATTGATGCAGAGAGACACCGATAGTGTTTCTTTTGTTGAGTAAATTGTAATGGATTTAAAACAATTGAAGAACAGCAGGAAGGTAAGACAGCAATAACCTTGAGAAAGGCTTTATTCAACAAAAGAAACAACACTATCAGTGTCTGTTCACATCAGTTAGCATTGTTCAGTTTAACATCTTCATTGACTTTGAATTGTCCAATAATGGTTTGGTTAACAATTCCAGCACATATCATCTCACTGCTGCCACTTTTTAGCCACAGGCACATCTGCATCAGATAAAATCCATTCATCAGATTCATCAAGTGTTATCTGAGATTCATCTATGAAAATTACTTTAGAAAAGTCAATTTTCATGTATTTCTTGGCTCAATTTTGATGCTTTAAAATATTTGCTTCATTGAAATTTTTTATCTAGGAGATTACTTAACAAATCCTAATTTGCAAATACTATTTTTTCTTCTTAACTCCTTCAATTCCAGCCTGTTCAAAGATCTGAGCACTGGTCAATATTGGTTGTTTCAACATAACTCGCTTTAGCATACACTCTCCTTGAAGAGAGAAGTTCTTAAAGAATTTTACTTTGCTTCTAGTTCTCAATTATATTTCAACAGCTATTGTTATCATTCAATAATCTCTGTGAAGCTCCTTTGATATCTCCAATATGAACGTCCACTTTGTTATTTTCTGTTTTTCAGCATTTGTACAATCCTTTCCATTACCCATGTTTCAACATACATTTTTTGAAAAAAGTTTAAATTAAAATTTCAAGGGCCTTAAACTAATACTATTTTAATCTGCATAACAGCTTAAAACTGCAATTTTTATAATAAATCCAATGACTTTAATAAAACATGTTGAAACTGCCTAAAAATTTAACTCAAACTTTGTTTTGAGGTCTAAATTAAATGCTTAAAATTTGGCAAAAAATGTTCAAAGTTCATGTTTTTGAGGTTTACATGATTTGCATAATAACTTCAGATTGACTGTATATAATTTTTGATGATTAAAGAATAAAAATTAAAGATAAAATAAAAAATACATTTAAAAAATGAGGACCTGAGGATTTGTGGCTCCTGAGGGTTTGTGGCTCCTGAGGGTTTGTGGCTCCTGAGCTATAGCTTATATAGTTTATAGAATAGGTATATCTCAAGATATTCCACTTTTTCTCAAAATAAATATAGAAAAATATTGACTCTTTGTTTGAGTAAGTGATAGAGGTAGTCTTAAATAATTAATATTATTAATCCTTTCTTTAAATAAGTTCCTTTGTATATAGATCACAAGGGAGTATAAGAAAAAGAATTTAAAAAGCAGAGAAATTGCAGGGAAAAGATGTTTATTTTCATGTATAAAAGACACCTGATTTTAGGGCAAAGAAAATTACCAAACCTTGTGAAAAATCTTTTGTATTTTTTTATACATAAGTTAAATAATATTTTTACCTTTGAATGATTTCCAAACTCATATAGGTGTCTAGACTCAATAACATTCAGAAAAAGTACACAACCCTAAAGGACTTAGAGAAACATTATGAAAGATTTATCTCCCTTTGTTGCAATATATCATGAGATAGATATCTTTCCAGTAAACAAATAAATCCAATTTGACCTGATTTTGTTCGTTTTGAGTTATGGAAAAAATGAAATTGAGTTCTAAACTAATGTATAAGATGTAGCAGACGTGTGGACACAAATTTAGATGAAAAAATACATTTTATACACAGAGATGGCACATCTGAAGATATTTATCCTTTTCTCAATAGAAATAGGGAATGCTATTGACCTTTTGTTTGAGGAAGTAGAATAGGTAGACATTTGGGTGAGAGCTGCACAGACCTCACTCTCCAGCCTAAATAGAGTCCAAGTTTTTGTAGGTAACAAATTATTTTTCCACCTCCAACCTTGCTCTTATTGGCAGGATGTGGCAAGCCTCTTGCTGCTCTATCACTACTTACACAGAAAATGCTCGATTGAACTACATTCCTTTGTTAAACTAGGCCTAATATTCTTGGCAAGGACCTAACATGCCCTTATATTGTAGTCAAACCATCGACATTCCCTCTGTATTCCATCGGTGAGAAGTAAGTTCCACTTGAACAGCTTCTTCCTGCAAACTGCTGCTTTGTGGAACTGACTCTCAAGAGGATCTTTCCCTGATTACTACAACTTGTTCAAGTCTAGGGTTAATTCCTATTTGTACAATCTGCCTCCTAACATAACCCTCTAACTCGAGTGACCCCTGTGCCTTGTACAGGGTAAATCTTGCTGTAAAAAAAATCATTATTTTCATCCTTGTCTCAATACAAATGTAAAATTATTAGGATAGTTATATCATATGAAAAATTTAACTCACTCTGAATCCTAAATTCTTGTGTCAAACATAAAAATCTAGTTAGTAGGGATAGAAAAGGAAAAGACTTGTGCCTCTTATCCCTAAGTTAAAACAGACACAAATGGCAAACAAGACACAACCACTGCATAAAATCTTAAACGAAAAACATTTATTACATTATAGAAAAAACAAGTGCAAATACAAAATGTGCAGAAAAATTTCATTTTATGTGCTTATTAAGGCAGAATAATAACAATTTCTGATATGTTGTAAAAAAAGGATTACTATTGAAAATTAAAAAGATTATAATTTCAAAAATAACAAAAAGATTACAGTTTTGAAAAAGACTAAAAGATTACTATTTAAAAAAAAAACATTTTTTAAAATGGAAAGACAAAGAAAGCAAAATCAACAGAAAAACAATCAACGGAAAACAGAAAAACAATGACGTTTTGAAAAAAAAACAAAAAAAAACTTTTATCTGACAAGTGTCTCTGGGACATATAGCAATATTTTGAAATGTCTTTTTTTAAATATTCTGAAATATCTTTGTGTTCTTTGTGATATTTGTTCTTCCATGCACAGGAGAATTTTATTGACACTCTATTTATGTATGTTAGATAGACATCAGTATTTTCCTCGTTGTCTCAATATGAATACAAATAGGATAGTTATATCTGAACATATTTATTCTTGTCTTAATATAAATACAAAATGCTATTGACTCATTATTTATGTATGTTAGATAGACATCAGTATATTCCTCCTTGTCTCAATATGAATACAAATAGGATAGTTATATCTGAACATAATTATTCTTGTCTCAATATAAATACAAAATGCTATTGACTCATTATTTATGTATGTTAGATAGACATCAGTATTTTCCTCGTTGTCTCAATATGAATACAAATAGGATAGTTATATCTGAACATATTTATTCTTGTCTCAATATAAATACAAAATGCTATTGACTCATTATTTATGTATGTTAGATAGACATCAGTATTTTCCTCGTTGTCTCAATATGAATACAAATAGGATAGTTATATCTGAACATATTTATTCTTGTCTCAATATAAATACAAAATGCTATTGACTCATTATTTATGTATGTTAGATAGACATCAGTATTTTCCTCGTTGTCTCAATATGAATACAAATAGGATAGTTATATCTGAACATATTTATTCTTGTCTCAATATAAATACAAAATGCTATTGACTCATTATTTATGTATGTTAGATAGACATCAGTATTTTCCTCGTTGTCTCAATATGAATACAAATAGGATAGTTATATCTGAACATATTTATTCTTGTCTCAATATAAATACAAAATGCTATTGACTCATTTATTAAACAGTATGTATTATGCCTGTCTCTCATCTATTGGCCTGTGCATTGATTAATTAATAGAAATAAATAAGAATAGTCCACTATTGTAACGACTGAAGTAATAAGAATGCTGGATTTAAAGTATATCCACTATTTCTTTAGAAATTCCTCATGTGATTTATAAAATGAAAGGTAACTTTTACATCAAAATAAAGACCTCTTCTTTCTTACTGTTACTGTATAGTTTATATATATATATATATATATATATATATATATATATATATATATATATATAGCAATAAATAAGATGCTTTTTTTGAATTTGTATGTCTGATGAATTGAATCATGATTACAATTCCAATGTAATAAATTATAACCATGGAATATTAGTGTTTGAGTCTTTTATATTATATTCTTGCTCTGTCTTGTACATAGACCTCTACCTGGATTTTATCCTCTTGGAAATATATATATATATATTGACCACTAATATTATCTATATATATATCAGATATGGCCTGATGATTGCATTTAGCATGAAATCTGACTGTCGCCTCTGGGTGTTGATTTTAATGTCTACTTTTTATATATACACATATATATATATATATATATATATATATATATAAAGAGAGAGAAGAGAGAGAGATAGAAAGAGAGAGGTAGAGTATCTGTAGATAGTGTGGACATAGGAATCAGCATTGCAGGGTGACTGTCAATTTTATACCTCAATGCAGTCTCCAGACTTTGGTCTGAAGATCACAGGGAAGTGTGAATCTAACTGTTACCATGCAGTGTTGATTCCTATTTTCACTCTATCTATATCTATAAATGCTCTTTTTCCAATACTGAACACTCTACCCCAGTAAATATACCAAATTCTAAACAATATATGCACGTGTATGTGTGTGTGTACATACATTTCAACATTTTTAACATTTGATATAATGCTCAATTTAAATATAAAATGTATAATGCTTTATATGTAATTATAAACTTACTGAATTAAATTTATGAAGAAGTCACTTGAGATGTTTAGTTTCCCATTTTTAAATTTAAAAAAATAATTTTATATTGTCTTTTGTGACCTTAAAAATAAAATTCCTTTGGATTGATAAAAGTTTTTTTTTTTAAATCAGTATTAAAAATATCCAGTTTGATAAAAATAACTGAAAAATAAAGATATTACATTTTTGCATCATTCAAAAAAGATAATCAACATGTATCTTTACGTTAAGAAGATTAAAAAAAGAATCACTTTTCTTAACTCTAAAATGTTTAAACCAAAATATATCCTGCTAAACTATCAGCATTATTGTTCATTATATATTTTATGGCTTGTATCAATATAAAAAGAAATCATGCTTCATGTTATGTGATATATATATAGATATAAGTGTGCTAGAACAAAGTACTTATTTTTGTTTCTCTTATAAAATCAAATAATCGTTTAATGTCCAGATGAAATTTACTAAAATCCTTTTTTTCACCAATGATTGTCTATGATCTACTGAGAGAAAAATCCATTAACCAACTTATTAAAAAAAAGAAATGGTTCAAACGTATTCAAAGAACTCTGTTACATCTTAGGATGAAGGGAGGGGTGCTTGCTTTTCTGCAGAATGGTATCATCCTTCGAGCATTCAGAGTTATTGGAGTAGTTTATATTGATTCCAAAGATGACTAACTCCAAACCTGACATTGTTAGAGTTTTTGCTCATCAGAAAGATCATCACTTTTATGACTAAGTCTCACTGAAATTAATCCTTGTATCATGATAGAAACTTGTTATTGATTTACCAAAGTTAAGCAATATTGTGCATGTTCAGTTCCAAATGAGTGATAATTTTCAGTTTCATGTGATACATAAAATGAGTTAAATCTTCCGCACCAGAGTAAAGACTTCTTTTTTTTCTTACCATCAGTCTAGTTTTTATAATATCTACAATTACCTACACAGAATACTCTGTACTCTTAAAAGTACTCACTTTTATGCTACTGTTATATACTAAGGCAGTTCTTATGGAATTAGTTGAAAGTAAATTTCAGTTCACAACGAATTAAGCATGACTTTATACTGCAATGTATGTGTGTGTGTAAGAGAAAGTGAAAGAGAGAATATCTACTAATTTGAAATTAATGAATCAATTTCAGTGTTCTCAAGAACATCAGTGTCTAAAGGATGTAAGGTGTTCGCCTGTTGTCTGGTTCACACTCCACCCTGGTCTTTTGAACAGGAGTAGAGGTTTCCTGTTTAGGATTGTGTTTCCAGTTCTATGTAAAGTCTATTTCAACTCTGTACTCCTAATGCTTGTCCTTACTTATGCTGATACAACTCTACACAGTAACCCTCTACCTTGAGTGGCTCTTAGGCCTAGTACTGGGTGAACAATAGTAAAAAATAAAAAATCTCTATCATTTTAAATGCTCAATTTTTATATAATAATGAAATAGAAATGATTACTGTTAAAGTCAAATCCATATAACAGAAAATAAACACTCCACTTTTCTTCATGAGGAACAAAAAGCTTTTTTATGCATGAACCTTCCTTGGGTTACAATATGTATACCAAGCATGAGGACTCCACATGAAATGGTTTTTCAGTAAACAGACAAACACTTCATAATTATATATATATATATATATATTATATTTGTATTAATCCTATATATATATATATATATATATATATATATATATATATATATATATATATATATATATAGGATGAATAGAAATATAAAATATATATATATATGTATATATATATATATATATATATATATATATATATATATATATATATAGAGAGAGAGAGAGAGAGAGAGAGAGAGAGGATTAATACAAATATAAAATTTGTCACTTGGCTGATTGGTGTTATTTTCAGCATTCTGATTCTTTTGTAGACTGAACCTTCAGCAATCGCTCCCTCCACTCATCAGGAGATACCAGCAATTGACTATATAGAGGATATGATAGGTAAATTGTCACCTAAACTATGCAAAAATGAAAATAATACTGACATTTCATTTTAACAGATACATTTACCAAAAAATTACCAAAATTACATGAAATACTAAAGAGTAATTTTATCCAATAAAATCACCATTGGCTTCAACCACAGCCTTCAGATGACTTAAGAATCCTCTGCAACTCATCTCTTTAAGTTGGTGAATGCCGCCATAATCCTTGCCTTCAATTCTTCTTTGGTGTTACAAGGAGTTTTGTTGGTCTCTTGCTCAACTGTACCCCACACATAATAACCAAGGGGCTGGCAGTATGGGGAGTTAGGTGTCCAGATGTAAGGGGTGATGCAGTTGCAGAAATTATCTGACAACCATGACTGGGTTCTTCTGCAGAGTCCTGTTGCTAGACACAGGGTCTTCCAGCATCCACCCTCTTGACCCAGAGCAGCACTACCTCCTCAAGGCACTTGATGTCGGCCTCCATGTTGAGTCTGAGTCCCTGTGGGAAGATAAATGGAGGCATAATGTCACCGTCACTAGTGATCACTCCAAACACCTTTCTAATCCCCATTAGATTCATCCAATTCTTTCCAAACCTCTGCACTGTTCTCATATTGACACAAAACACTCTGAAATGTTTGTATTGGAGCTCCCAATGTGAATGCCAAGCAGCACAGCATACCGTTTCTAAATTTCTGGTGCAGTGAATTGTGTCATGGTGCTCTTTTTCTTACAGATGATGCTTAACTGACCCTGGTGTACTTTGCAGTTGACAAAATCAAAAACAATGTATATGCACAAAATTAAAAATATAAAATGTTGACAATATATCCATCACACGCTGTATAATGGACATTAAGGTCAACACAAAGTGACAACAGCTTGTTTCATGCTTAAATGCAATTTTCAGGCCTGATGATTGCATTTAAGCATGAAACGGACTGAAATTTACATATGATCTCTCCCTGATATTGAGCACTTTAACCTATAAATATAGCATACCTTAAAATTATCACAGTTATATATATTACCCCCAAAATTTACATAATTTAAAATGTGAATATCTGAGTAACTACATGTCTCAGGCAAATGAAATTAAATAAACTTCATGTTGAATAATAAAAGATTTATTTATCAAAAATCGAACAAGATATCTAAAGAGATAAACTGATAACGACAATGTTCACGTTGTTTGTCATTATCACTACCATGACTGATTCATCTTCCTGGTAGATTCTCATTGAGATAACTCCACACAGTTTTTAGGCATTTTGTTAAAATTTGAGGTCATTTGAGCAAGAATTGGCAATGTTATTCACCTACAAAATAATGCAAATTTTGGTGGGATACCCTGTCCCTGATGAATGGATGTTGTAATTCCTGGAAGGTCTGTCTACAAAACTCTGGAGTTGGGATTCTAAAGGTAACATCAATCAGCTAAGTGACAAGCCTTTAACAAAAGATAAACCTCTACTGGATGATAGGTGAACCTATCTACTCCTATAGAAGGTAAAAATAAATAAATAAAATAAATAAATAGTAGATAAAATTTCAGAGTTTAGGTGGAGACCTTAGACATAAAGACTTGAAGTAGACTTTAGAAAGAACTGAAAACCCAATCCTAAACAGGAAACAAGAGATAAACTGCTACTCCTGTTGAAAAGACTAGGAAGGAGTGTGAACTGGATGACAGGTGAACCTATAGCTTGTATTTGGGTAACAAACTTTCTTTTAAACATGTTTCCTTGAATGCAACTGTTAGTTCCAAACATTGTAAGAATGACTGCAAAACACTTTCCCCTCCCCAATTTATAGGCACAAACATACTAATGCATGCTGGGATTTCTTCCTAACCAATAAAACAGGACGGTTCTCGGATTCATATAACTCAGTCCCAGTCTGTCTTGTCTTGAAGTCAGAATGCTACATTTGCTTATCAGAACTTGCTCTTGTGTGTTAACCCTAATTCTTTGTTTATGAACTTTTTGCCATATTACTCTTGCTTTACATTATTAATGTTAATTTGTCTTGCACATATTGTTTGTTTGCTTTATATTATTTTTTGCCCTGTTCTTTTCTTTTTCTTGTTATTGCAAACTTTGTCAATTCTGTTTGTTAGGCATTTCTGCCATTTATTTTACATTTAACCATGTCCACTCACTCTACAGCAACAGACAAGGAAAATCTTATTTTTTATTAGTTTTTTTTTTAATGTTTTCTTTTTGGAAGGACTAATTGCAATGAAGAAACTGACTATAATAATTATTGTCCCAATCACTATCAGTTAATTCATTAGCCATTTTCAAGTGTCCATTGTCAATGTTTTTCAATGTTTGTGCTATAAGGTGTATTGTGTAGAAGTAGTAGTAATCTTAGGCTGTATAAGAGGATTTTAAGGTGTTTTTTAAAAGACCACCAACACCTAAAAACTCCTTGAAAAGAGCCATCTTTATCTATTGATTGATTTGTTTTTTTCAGTTTATCAACATTTTGCAAGTTATGTAATGCCAGAAAATACTTTTAGATTGTAAGAATTTACAATCTAAAATTTTGGGGATAATGATTTACTGATACAAGTCCTACTAATTATCCCATATCTAGAAGTGAGAGGGTTAAGATGTGAATTCATACCTTTCCCAATGGTATTTATGTGTGAAGTGAATATAAAGAAAAAGACTGGAATTGTAATTCAGCTCTCCAAGTTCCAGTTACAAGCCATTATCCATTAAACCACCTGCACATCCAAGCTTACTGCACCTGGTATTCCCAAGCAGTTACCCATCTAGGTACTGACCGGGCTCAATATTGCTTAATCTTGGTGATTGTACTCCTTGGATAGATAGGGATAACTATTGAGCAAAGAAGAAAATTGCAACTGCTATACTTTGTACAATACTGCTGATGAAATAAATTAATTTACCAAATCACATACAAATGAAATAAGACAGACAAAATTAATTGGAATAAAAATAAATTTTAAAATTATAAATCTTTTTCATTTTCAAATTACTTTTTATTACTTTCTGCATACAGTCTTGCTTTTTTTTTTTTGGCGATCTCTAAAATTGTTTAACAATGTATGCATACAAATTGTCTTTGTATACTTCATATCTATTAAAGAGAAACATGATATACAGACAACTTATGAAGTACTTGACATTTGTACCACTTTAAGTCTGATATCAGTTTTTGTCACTTCTTAAGTTCAGGTTTAATACCAGTAGACTTGCTGTCTCAGTGTAAGTCCCCAAAGCAAAATTAGTGACTGAAACTAGACTATCAGCAATATCATTTCTCAGTTGTGTTTACAGGGCTGGACAAAATAAAATGGCTATCCAAGTTCTCTGTTCTTTATTTTTATTTACAAATGTCAAAAAATAAAACAAAATCAACTCCCATTAGGAAATAACAGTTGTCACTACTTAAATTGGGTGGTCTGCTCATAAAAAATTAGGAGTGATAGGGAAAATTTGGTGACAGTGGTGGTGGGGGGATAATTTTGGTTGATTAGCATTCATTAGAACTTCTTCAAGCTATGACATTTGTCAGTATCAAAAATATATATTTTTTGCTAGCAGCATGGTCCGGCATTTCCTGTACTTGATTCAAAGATCATACGACTCATACAGCAATCACTATCACTTGACTTAAGATATTTTTGCCTTTTCTTGCCTTTAAAGGAGTGCCCTTTGCCATGCTGATGTTGCTACATGCCTTACTTCTTGCCTATCTCACACTGCGATTTTTTTCTAAGCTCTATACTAAACATTAAATCTGTTATGAAAAAAGAACTAAACAAAATGAACACAAAACGATCAGCTTTAAAAAGGGACTTGTAACTGGAAAAATCGAATGAAAAGGGACTGTTAACAACAAATACTTTTTCACACCCAACCCAGTTCTGAGGAATCAGAATCAACATTGAGTTTAAGCAAGCGAATGAGCCAATTGGAGTAAAGTGCCATGCAGATTTAAATTTTCCCACTTGTGATGAATACAGCTATCGATTTTTTTTGCATGCTAGCATGCTAGTTAACATTCGTATCAGTCAGCTGTTGGCTCTCACACTGGCCAATAGAATCTTCCTGCCTATTCGTGGCAGCCAGCTATTGGCTCTCCCTCTGGCCAGTAGAAAATGTCCGCAAACTACATGAAAACTGCCGCAGAAGCATGAAAAAACTAATTATTTCCACTATCGATGAGAGTTGGGAAATGCAACATCAGTCTTGGCCTTCCCGCTAACTTGGAGCATGAGCATGTAAATTTTGGTGCAAATCCATCGAAAATTGCGGCGTGCATTCGTTACACAAACACACACACACATCCTGCCTTTTATAGATAGATATCATCTGTTATAATGTAAACAATGTCAAATTGATCACTGACTTCTTAACCCTTTAGCATTTAACATGCTCAAACCTGTCCCCATAAATATTGACTCTCAGATTCTCACTGTTTGTGATCAAAGTCTCACTGTTTACATAACTTCCTGTGTTATTTGTGATGATGTCATCATATATACATGGGGTGTGTGTGAACATTGAAAGTCAATATTTATGGGGCAGGTTTGGATGGGTTTGGACGGGTTGAATGCTAAAATGTTTAGCTGTTTTTATGAAATAGGTCAATAATCATTTCATCTCCCTGATGCATTTTAAATTATAACTTTACCATTATCTAATTATGAAAAAAACAACTTCCTAACCTTGTAGACTACTCTGTATAGAATAGGACCCCAGCCTCACTACATTAAAATTTGCTCTAGTGCTTTCTATAGGAAGTAGTTTTGTATGGGTTAAAATACCCATCCCACTTCAACTGGTTTTAAAATCAAAGTTTTCCTTCTTCTCAAGAGGACAGTCTGCCCTGCTATTTAACCCATAAATGGAAGAAAAGAGGGTTCATACCTTTCCAAGGATATTAGCTACAGCCTTGATTGGAATTTGAACTCTACATGCCTCACCCACTTTTTGTACTCATTTCAAATTCTATGCTAAGCTTAAATATTTGCTACTAATTCTATGCTAAGCTTAAATATTTGCTACTAAAATATTCATTTCAAAAAATAACAGAAGCAACAACTAAAATGGATAGCATATGTAACTCAAAAAGAAAATAATAGAATAATCAAGATAATGACATTACTTCAAACAAAAAATTAAGGAAACCCCCATCAGTACTGGAAAAAGTGATAACAGCTACTGAACTTGAGAAACCTAGTTTTCTGAAAAATTATTTTAAGAGAAAGATTTTATAAATTTTAACCGACAACAGTACTGGCTGCTTGAACAATAAATACTGAATAATGACTAATATTACCATTACCATTATACCTTTCTTTTATTTTCTGGTCATATTATTTAAGATGTTAAGACTTTAAAGTGAGCTGCTCAAAGACATGAAAGGAAGAAGATTACTTTCATAAAAATCATAGAAATAAAATCTGTTATCCAAGTAGTTAACAATAAATATATATTCATGAGTGTGTCATCATGTTAAATAATAGTTTAGCAGACTATTATTTTTAGAAGAAGTGGCTCTGACTTCCAGAGGTTGACAGCTGGGGTGAGATGTGAACCATCATAGGGAAGTCAATTATGATTGGCTGATCCAGTGTGGGAAAGAGATGAGAGAAAAGGTTTCAGTGTGTTGTTTCTTACCCTTCAAGCAATGTAGACGTGTTCTCTTCTGTGTCCAAAATGGATCCCCAGTGAGGGGGGGAGGACAACCCCCACTGGATAGTTAGATAATGTAGATGTCAACATGATTAATAAAAATAGTTAAATTAACATTCTCTGTGTTTGGAGTCATTAATTACCAAACTAAAATCAACTGGCAAACTTTGGATGAGAGAAGTATGCAACAATTATTGTCTGTACTTTGAAATCAGGTCAGTGGTTTACAAACCACTTTGCAATCAGGTCAGTGGTTTTGTTTACAAATCAAAATGTGTTTTTTTTTAATTATTTCACCCCAAGCAAGCCAATAAAGCTACTAAGGCACAAACAGTTACTGAGTATGAGAGAATATAAGAAAAAAAATTTAACTTTTATATTTACAAATGCTCTATCTCTGATATTGATCACTTTTATTCATAAATATAGCATATCTTAAAACTAAATCTTTCTCTTATATATATATATATATATATATATATATATATATATATCTACTGGATGTAACACCAAAATTGTACAATTGTTAGATTAAGCTTTGAATCGTTGTATCTTAGAAATGATTAAAGATATCTTATTAGAATTTTCTGAAGCTTTTTATAACACTATTGGACTCTGTGTTGAATGTATAATTAGTCTTCAGGCTTAATAGAAGAATCGTGATAAAATCGATCATAAACAAAAATGACATGTTCATCATTAATTAATCATAGCTAAGGATTGGAAGCTCATGAAGGATTGAAATAAAGTTCATATATATATATATATTATTTCAGGAACAGGTTTCACAAACGATTTCATTTTCAAGTCTTTTTTTTTCAAGTCTGGGGTCTTTGGACTGTCATGGCTGAAACTTCTTTCTTACATGCCAAATGTCTTATAGATTGAGTTGAATCTTTTCTAATTGATCTTTTTAGCTATAAGTTGAAATAATGATTTCTCTTCCTGTTGTAACCTCCTGATCCAGTTTTCCTCTCTACTGTTCCCTCTTTCTTAAACTTATTCACCATCCTCTGGATGGTTCATGAATGGATTTGGAGATGGAAACCAGAGTATGAATGTTGATGCCATTATTGAAGGCCTGAATGATTTTTTCCTCTCACCATTGCTCAGTTGTGAAGACAGTTGGGAAAAATTATTTTAACCTGTTCTATTTCTAGATGAATAACTCAAAGGGTTTTTCAATGATTCTTATGACAAATGATGTCAAGATGGTTAAACATATGTGAAAATCTGGAAAAAATTTTTTTTTTTTTTAGATATTAAATATTTCATGGGATAGAAAATTATTCTGTTACATGATTTGGACAATTTTGCTGTTACACTTGGTGCATATACATATTATTTGTATAACAATGACAGTATATGTCTAGAAAAACAGAAGTCAAAATGGCTACAATTGAAAGAAAAGTAAGGTAAAGGAATGAGTGTAAAGTGAAAAAAAGTGTCAAATAACTAAAACATTCTACATGTATACACATATGTGCAGATGGGTGCATACACACGACCCCCCTACACACACACATACATGCATGCACACATGCACTATGAAAAAAAAAACTTGCACCTATGACAAGTGCATATAAAAAAGAAAAATCGAGTATCATAAGCAATCAATTGCTGATACCTTCTAATGAATAGGCAGGGTGATCCGTCTGCAAAACTCTGGAGTAAGGATGCTGAAGGTAACATAAATCAAATAAGTGACAAACCTTTTACTTATATTAATTATATATATATATATATATATATATATATATATATATATATATATATATATATAAAGCAGTTAATTTTTAATCTGACATTATTTCTTATTATTATAAACCTTATATTCAGTAGGCACATTAAACAAAATATGGGGATTTCTTAAGTAGAATAACTGAAATTTGCATTATCATGATAACTTCCCATGACCTAATTGGTAAGGCACACTTGGCTTAAAAGTGGTTTCTTTATTTAAAAAGGGAGATACAGATTTGATTTTTGTTATTTTCTTTAGTAGACATTAATTTCACTGTTTTAAAAAACAAACATAAAGCAGGAATATCTACTAAAACACATGTGCCCATTAAATGTTTATAATAATAAGAAATATATATATATATATATATATATATATATATATAAAGAGAGAGAAAGTGATAAAGAGAGAGTGTGAGAATATGAAATAAAACTAATAAATAAAATAATAGTAAAAAAAAATAGAAAAAAGAAATTCATTTTCCCATGATGCAAGTAATAAAGAAACTGGAAAGGATTTTAGGTCACTTGCATGATTTTATGACCCCACTTCCAGAAATGGATATGCCTTGCAGCGCTACTCAAGAAGTGAATTGGTCATTCCAACTCAGTGCAAAGCTGACTTGAACATCACCATTTTAACCATTCTTATCCTTACTTAGCATAACTTACTTCTGAAAAAGAACATATTCAAGAGACATTAAGAACTTTTTTCACTACAGTTTATATAAAAAGAGAATAAATGGTCCATAGTAGAAACCCAAGTTTTTATATGCTTCTTCTTTAATTGTTTACATGTGAACACGCACCCACCTAAAATGCATACAAACGTGCAACCTTAAATTCCATAAGACAAACATCAACAGTTCATGGTGACTGTCAGTTTCAGGCCTTTATGAGTCTTTGGATATACTCAGGAAATTGCTTGTGGCATTCATATTCTCTACATCTACAAATGCTCCATCTCCAATACTGAGCACTAGTCTCCCATAAATATAGTAAATTATACAGTGGTTCACACAAGGCAATTTTTTAAATTATAAAGGTTTAGGAAATTGGTTGTTGGATTATCCAAAAATAATTTTGTATATTAATAGCCAATATATAATAGCTAAAGATATAATTAATATCATTGCTGTAAGTTCTGTGGAGGCTGAAAGATGAGTTTTTTGTGATGAACATAATTTATTCTGACAAAAGAAATCATCTTGAAATTAAAAATGTGGAATATCTTCTAGTTATAAATTTGATAGATGATCTACTGGATCTTTGGGACTGCAGTGATTAAGTTTGAATGTGGCTAAAAACTACGACACAGCTGGTGCCACAAGAATCAAAAAGCATCATACTTCTGAACACTAATGTGTTGGGAACAGAATTTCAATCTGGAAATATCTTAATAAATAAATGTTTTCTATTAAATTATCAAAATAGTTTAATTCTTTTCGATACTATAAAGTGATTTGTCTTCATTCTCAGGTTAAAAAGAAGATAAGTAGAATAGATTCCTAAAGATTAGCTACCTTTATAGAACCAGTTCCTGGAAATTTGTGATTTCATTATTGCATATATATATATATATATATATATAGTCAGCCACAGACAGACTGCATCACAGCTCCTCAGTGTGGCTGGATGTCCAATTGCTTCAAGACGAGATCAAAGCCTGACTGATTTGACATCAGTCAGATATCTTGCCCCTAGGCCATCATCACACAGCAGAAACAGTAGTAACTCCAGGGTCCATGTTAGCCTGAGTTAGTCAACATTCAAGTATATCTATTTCAAAACAAATATTTTTCATAGTGCATTGTTTTCATTCTTGACTTGAGCTGGATCCAAAATTAAAAGTTTTAACTCTGTGCCTCAAAATATTGACCAAAATACATTTTGTTGATATTGTTCCTAAGAAAGAAAGAAAGAAAGAAAGAAAGTAAGTGAGTAAAAAAAGAATTAAATAAAATTTACGTGGCTAGTCGGGCTGTGTAGATAGTAATCTTTTAAAATCTTTAATGACTTGTATGCCCTGTTTTTCAAAAAACACATTTTATTTCAACTGATTGTTTTTCAAATGTCTATTTTAAATAATTTATTCTGTACAGTATAAGGTTTTTTAGCAAAATTGTATCAATTCAAAAAAGACAAATTAAATTCAGCCTGACTTAAGTTGGAGAAAATCAAAGAAAGTAGCAGCCTTAACTCATCAGCTGGAGGTTTGGAGTGAGGAGTGTGACTAGGGTAGTGTTGTGGAAATATGATATCAGTCAGCAGCAGGTATCATAAACATACAATACTAAAAATTAAAAGAGGGATACAAAATCAAAGTAATGCATATACATATATACAAACACCCACTGAGATAGATACACATGTTATTTTTCTGGTTTGAAATTTTTAAAAATTGTGTATTTTACTATAATTAAATTATAGTTACTAAAATGATTTGTTACTCTAAGTTATACCAATAGTATATTTTGTTAAAGATTGTAATGAGCCTAACAAATATTGATGACCTAGAGTCACCACTGATACATACATATATATATATATATATATATATATATATATATATATATAACAAATGTAAACCCATGCCCCCTTAACTACAACAGTGAATGCTCACAAAGATACAAATAGCCCCCATAAATAGAGTTCATTGTAATGACAAAAGTATACAGGTATAGATTTTAAGAAAGCTTTATTCAACTGAGAATACAATGTTCACGTATAGTGTTCTTTTATAGTCCCAATAAACAGAAATAGCTCTCTCAAAGAGGAGAGTAACAAAACAAGGGGAGACCACTCTTGATTATTCATAACACTCATTTAATATCCTCTACACATAATATTTTTTTAATATACTGAGAAAGGAGGGCTTGGAGAATCTGATACTCACAGGGAAGATAGAGGGAAAGAGAGACAAGGGAAAGCAACATGTGACATACCTAGTGGGCTTAAGCAAGTTGATGATGGAACAGTGTTTGGAAGAAGTAGCAAAAAGACAAAACCTATTGAGGACTATGAGGGATAGGGGGAAGTGGAGTGCCATGATCGCCTACGTTCTGAAGTGACATGGCATATAAATGAAGTAGATTTTTGTTTTTGTTCATGTCTGACTATGGTAGCTCCATTACCCTAGGCCTGTGTATAGTTTAAATGGTCACCATAATGCATGATTTTTAACCTCTTCAAAAAAGTTACCTGTGTATAGTGCAAATCTATATTTTTTTAATAAAACACTGATCATAAAAACTCACATTGTACTTGAGCATATATATATGTGATACACAGTAACCACAAACTACATGAAAAAATTGAAAGAACTGTAATACGTTGATACAAAAGCAACCAAATTAAACTTATCACTTACAAAAAATTAAACAACTACCAACATGATTATTATCAACAATACAACAAAAAATCAAAACTCCAACAAAGCAATATTATCTATGAATTGCTTGCTAACTTGGAGAATGTCTTTCTAATAATAATTTAAACAACACATACATTGGTTATATGGAAGGTTACTGGAGGTTATCTTATGGCTAAATCTGTTCTCACCATATATCATTATATTTGGTTTGGTTGTATGTTGGCCTTGTGATATTAAAAAAAAATGCAGTGTTGATAAAATACAAAGTAATTATTTATATGACAATATAATAATACAGAAAGATAAGATGAAAGTTGTTGAAGTATCAAGATTTCAAGAGTAAAATTCCTGGTGCATATACAATAGAGAGGCAGAGAGAAAGAGTCAGGGTGGAGAAAAGTAAATATGTATCTATATGTATGTATGTATCCAAATATAGTAGCTACCTGCTTGACAATGTGGGTGAAAAAAGTATCTATGTTTTCAAATGTAGTCACAGGTTACTTAAAAGGTGGTGAAAGAAAAGACGGCTGTTTTTAAATGTAGTAGGACTGTGTAGACATCTCAGGTTTCAGCTGGCGGCACAAGTGTTGCATTTCAGCTCTGATTATGTTAGGATGGCCACAGCATTGAAGAATGGACACAATTTATTTACCAATTCTAATTTGGGTTGATTTTCAATCTCGTTATATACATATCCAGAGATTTGTTTAAAAAATGCTGCTCTGCTTCTGATAGGCCCATGGCTTTATATCCTGGTTGTGAAAGCTTTCTAATTGGTTGGTTGAAATATGGTTTTGTGGCCTGGCAATTCTGAATATACATCTATTTTTAGAGATGGTGAAAATTTGGTCTCCTTGTTATTATCTATTTATTTTTATATATTTATTTTTCTATCACTACAGTTACACAACTACTACATTATCACACCAATTAACATGCCATTTGTCATGTGAAGATACAATATTTTCAAAAATGATGAGACTAACATAGCACAAAAAATAATAATTTTTGATAATGGTTTATGAAAGCCAAAATTACTCAGACAATTTATATTTCAATATGTACTAGAAACCAGGAAATGATCTGAAATATATAGAAAAATAAATTTAAAAAATATTGAAAGAACTTTTGTTGTTACCTGTATAAATATATACATCCAATGAAGCTATTGCAGATTTTACAGGTACACAAATTTATTGAGTATTATAGAATTGGGGTGGGAATAGAGTTACTCTAATCTTCCATGTAGGAGAAGCTATTTGCCTTGAGAGCAGCATTTAAAATTCTGGCTTAAGCGACAGAAGGAAATATGCCATTGTCTCAAACATCAGGCAAGCCATGGAGAAATACAGAAATAGAAAAACCATTAAAAAGACCTAACAGAAGACAAATCAATATTAGTATAATTGCATCACAGATTTTACCTATTCATGAATTTAATCATTGCTAAAGGAGCAGACAGATTGTTCAATACCAACCCGCACTTTTTTCTTTTATCAGGAAAATCAATATACAAACCTTTTACATGAATTTGAACCAAAAGTTCTGGGAACATGAGAAAACTCACTAAAATGCTGTTACTTGAGATAATCAGAAAGAAGGTAGGTCAATTCTTCTTATTATCACCAAGCAGATACTCTAGGTTTTACTAGTATGTCTATATACTAGTAACTGGCCAGTAGATAGTGGGTAGTTAACTATGAATGACACCAATCTTTTTTAAGAGGAAGGCAGTACAGCCTACTTTTAAAATTAGCATTTTATTTGGATGAGAACTTCAGTAGGACCTAACACTAAATTAACAACTGTCTCATTGCTATACAAATAAACCACAAATTATAGACAGATAACTTATAACTTACTATTTAACTTATAAACAGATAAGTATAAATAGATTAAGATAGATATGTATGGACTTATATATATATATATATTGTAGTGGATCCCCTGAAGGGGATGCAATATAATATAGCTTGTGTGCCCCAAATAAGGCATAGATGTCACAACATTTATAATTATAGATGTGAAATCTGAAAGGTCAACAAGAAGACAACAAATGACAAACTTAAAATTTAATACAAAATTTATTTATAATACTGAACAAAGTCCTTGTAGGTTAAATTAGCATGTAAAGTCGATGGCTTGTAAGTTCAATTCACATGTCCGGTGGAAGTGCTGGTGTTGAGAGGTTGCTGGTTAACTCCAATGGTAAACCTTCCATAGTATTATAAGTGAATAGGTTATTTGTAGTCTGGATGATATAGTGAAGGAGAGGAAAACTCCATTTAAATGTCTGGTCAAATCCAATGTCTGGTCAAATCCAATGTCTGGTGCTGGCGTTGCATAGTTGCTGGTCAAGTCCAATGATGAACCTTCTGTAGTATTTAACCAAAGTGTATGGAGTAGGTTGTCTGAGTCTGGACAATGTGCATGCAGCAGTTTCCTAAACCAGGTGAGTTAAGTTGCTGAAAAGCCAGAAGTAGGGACCTAGTGTATTCAGAAGTTCAAAGTTGTTGTAAGCAGGTCCATTAACACCAATCAACCAAGTGAGTTAGGTTGAGATAGTGATGCCAGAAGTAGGGACCAATGAGTAGCTGGAAGTTCGGGGCTGTTGTGAGCAGGTCCATTAACACCAATCAACCAAGTGAGTTAGGTTGAGATAGTGATGCCAGAAGTAGGGACCAATGAGTAGCTGGAAGTTCGGGGCTGTTGTGAGCAGGTCCATTAACGCAGATCAACCAACAGAGTTAGGTCGCGACAAGAGCTGGAAGTAATGAAAGAAAAGAATGCTAGAAGTCAGAGTCTGTGGTAGCTGGAAGCAAGGGTTCCTGGTAATCAGGAATAAGTAAGGGCAAGAGTGCTGGAAGTAAGTGTGGATAAGAAAGCCCAACTAGCATCCAGTTGGCAGACAAAAATAAATGGTAATGTAACTCAATACATAGCCCATCCGAGTGCCCTGGCCACAATGGCCAGGAGCCTACATTTCTTCTCCTCCTCGTCCTCCCTCTGTGTTCAGCAAGAAGTCGCCAAGTGATATGGTAAGGGAATGTAAACGCTAACTATTCCTGCAAAGTACTAAAATCTTAAGAAAAATAAACCAGAGGTGCTACAAAATATCAAAGACATAAAAATATTCATAAAGTGTATTACAACTATTTTCATAATACTGAAAGAACTACAAAGTCATTAGGCTTATTATGAGTCTAAGTGAACCTAAATTGAAGGGATTAAATGACACAATAGAGAAAAGGTCAAGGTCAAGGCATATTATAAAGAAATATACTACTCCAACTGACCCGAATAAAAAAAATTAAATTAATTATCTATTATAAAAAATTTAAGACAGCTAACCTTATCCTCAAAAACACAAGCTAAGGCAATATTACAAAGAACGAAAATTATTTATGAGTTCAAATGCCCCTTAAGGAACTGTGTTCCTGATCAAACTGGACTCATAAATAATTACACACAAGCTAAGGCAATATTACAAAGAACGAAAATTATTTATGAGTTCAAATGCCCCTTAAGGAACTGTGTTCCTGATCAAACTGGACTCATAAATAATTACATCGGTTACACAACCACATGCTTATCCAGACGTCTTACGTTACACTTATCTGATCACAGCTCCATTAGAACCCATTTAAACACACACACAAATTTACCAGACTCCATTAGAAACATACTAGCAGAAAACACAGCATAAATAACAAACAAAACTGCCAATTCTTACAATTAGACATAAAAGAATTTTACCCATCCATAACAGAATGTATGCTAGATAAGGCCATCAACTTAGCTCAGGAACAAGTAATAATACAACCAAGCGAAATCAACATCATTAAGCACTCCCGTAAATCACTATTATTCCACAATGAAGAAGCATGGATAAAGAGAGATGGGATATTTGACACTACAATGGGAAGCTTTGACGGTGCAGAAGCATGCGAAATCATAGGCATTTACTTACTAAACGAACTGAGCAAAATAATAGATAGAAATGACACAGGACTCTACAGGGACGATGGTCTCATAATCTTAAGAAACTGTAACAAACAAAACACAGACAAAACTAGAAAAGCAATAATAAAGATTTTTAAAAATAACGGATTCGACATAGATATAAAAACTAACCTAAACGAAGTAGATTTTCTAGATGTTACCTTCAACCTAAGAGAAGGCACACATAAACCATATAGAAAACCTAATGACAAACCACTCTACATACACACATCTTCCAACCATCCACCTTCTATAATCAAACAGATACCAAAATCGATTAACCGCAGGCTCTCTGACAATTCCTCCAATGAATCCCTATTTAACAAAGCTAAGAAAGACTATGAAACAGCCCTAAAAGATAGCGGATTCCCAGAAACACTCACATACTCACCACAGAATACAAAAAAGGCCAACAGAAGAAGAAATATCATATGGTTCAACCCACCGTACAGCAAGAACGTAAAAACAAACGTAGGGAAAATATTCTTCAAACTCTTACACAAACACTTCCCAGAATCAAGCACCTTACACAAGATATTCAACAAAAACACTGTAAAAATCAGCTACAGCTGCACAGAGAGCATGGCACAAATAATAAAAAAGCACAATAGGAAAATTATCAACAAACCACACGAACGAATTAAACCCACGTGCAACTGCAGAATAAAGAACGAATGTCCCTTAAACGGAAATTGTTTACAAAACAACGTAATATACCAAGCCACGATAAAATCACCAGATAATGAAGAAAAAGTATACATAGGAGTAACTGAAGGACCCTGGAAACAAAGAAATTATACACACAAAACATCTTTCACAAATAGTAAATATGCAAACAGTACAATGCTTTCTAAGTATATCTGGGAAATTAAAAACAAAACGAACATCACACCAAAAATATCTTGGAAGATAAGGAAAAAATCATCAGCCTACAATAACCAATCAAAAACTTGCAAACTTTGCTCGGAGGAAAAAATAGCTATCATTACTTTTCCCGACCAAAATAAATTATTAAACAAAAGATCCGAACTCATCTCAAAATGCAGACATGAAAATAAATTTTTACTACGTAACCTAAAAAATTAAAAACGGAAAAAATAAAATAAAAACAAATAAATATACTAATAAGCAAAAATAAAATAAAAAAAATAAAAAAATAATAGAAATAAAACATAAAAAAATACTATGTTACTTAAAAATCGAAAACCGAAAAGAGAAAATATACAAGTAAAATAAATTAACCTAAATTTATCCAAGTAAATAAATAAACAAACCAATACCAAATAAAGATAATCAATTAAAAACTGTTCCCGCCAAAATAATACTTAGAATGAACTACAACAATCAACCCCAAAACTGAACAAATAGCTTTAATTAAATTCCCAAACCAAAACAAAACTGTTAAATAAGTGATATAAACAAATTCTTACTACGTTAATAAATAAATAAATAAATAATAAAATAAGAAACAAAAATAAAAACAAGCAATATAATTTGACCTAAATAGATAAACAAACGACTTCCGGTGAAATAACCGCCATAACAGAATACCCACAATGCACCACTAACCCGTATATATATAAATAGCCGAGAAAAATAACAGCACACGTGGCCTGACGATTGCATATAGCATGAAACAGACTGTCGCCTCTAAGTGTTGACTTCTATGTTCACTTTTATATTTACACATGCTCTATCTCTGATATTGAGCACTTTATTCCATAAATATAGCACACCTTAAGACTATATTTCTTTATATATATATATATATATATATATATATATATATACATACATACATACATACATACATATATATATATATATATATATATATATATATATATATATATTTATATATATATATATATATATATATATAATAAAATATAGTTTGAAGTATAATTTATGGTTTAAAGTGCTCATTATCAGGGACAAATTTTATATAAATAAAAATATAAAATTGAGGTCAACATCCAGCAGTAAAAGTCAGTTTCTTGTTTAAATGCAATCTTCAATAAAATAATCAAAACCAATAAGTGCTCAATATCAGGGATAGAGTGTATGTAAATATAAACATAAAAGTGAACATTCTGTTTCATGCTTATATGCAATCGTCAGCCAATGACAATTGTATATAAGCATGAAACAGACTGTCACTGCTGGGTGTTGACTTCTGTGTCCACTTTTACACACACACACACACACACACACATATATATATATATATATATATATATATAGAGAGAGAGAGAGAGAGAATAGATCCAAATAAATAGGTAGATAGTTGGACAACCTTTCAAAATAGGAAAATGAATAAATATGAACATAGATAGATAGATAGATAGATAGATAGATAGATAGATAACCGATCAAAGTAGAAGAATAGATTGATGTGAACATAATGAAATAAATTTCAACAGGCACTTATACAGATGAAAAGAACAAAATAGATAATTTATGACTAAGCAAAAATAATGGAATAATATAATATAATAAAGCAAAAATATTCCATATTCTAACTAAATTTGTTTTAAAAAGTGGAAAATAAATGTTTAAAATATCTCACAATGATATCTGCAAGTGTCTTTTTGTGAATTGTTACGTCCAACATTATCTATATTTATTTATTTTCCTTTTTTTGTTTCTCTACAAAAGATGGCTGACATGCAGTATTCATTAAACAAATGCTTCTAAATAAACTGCAGAACTGAGATCTGTCTTTCCCTATTGTTATGAAATTCAAATGACTTAGCTGTAAGCCTATTTATTGACTGACAAAAGAACACCATGAGGGACTAAACATTTAAATAGGAATAGGCTCTTTTTTGTTTTCGTTTTAACTTTTTCTGCTTTATTGAGTATCACTGCACCATCAACATTTATATAATAGACTAGAGTTGTTGTATTTTTACATGATTTTCATTGACAGTTTCTCCAAAAAATACTTCAATCTCATTTTCTTGTTTCTCTTCACTTTTTCTCTCTCCAATTTTTTCTTTTTTTTTTAAATTATTTTTTGTTTGACGAACATTTTCACCAACTCCTGACTATATAGAATATAAACTTATGTCTACACATTAAAGCTTTTAACAAAGGCATATTTTAGCATCCTAAAACGATTAATGTTTTTCAAGATTAGTATGAAAATCATTGTAGCACTAACAAGTATAAATATGAATGACTTTACAAGCTGAATCTTCTTCTATGTGCCATGTCACATCAGATAGGTGATCATGAGTCTCCACAATCTCCTATCTCTTGTAGCTCTTAGCAACATTTGTGAGTCATCCTTCCTACACCATATTCCACACAAACACATTAATTAGGGATCCTGCTGCCTCCCCCTGTTCCTTTTGCCTTCAATATGTCCTGTGAGTGCCAAATTTCTCCCAGCCACCTTCCTCATTGTCTCAAAAATTTCAGCTATCTCTCTCTGATTTTGAGTATAAGTGTCTCTTTTGTTTCCATTTTCCTTAAAACTTCTTCATTGCTTAAGTGCTCCATCCATAGTATTCTCAGGATCCTCTTGTAGAACCACATTTCTGTTACCTCAAGTCTTCTTTTCATCTGTGAGGAAATTGTCCCACATTCACTATCATATAAGAGGATTGATATTACATGGCAACTCAGCACTCTTTTCTTTGTTTCTAACAAAATCTTCCTGTTTCTTAGTACTTTGCTTAGCTTTTGGATTACATTTTTTGATATTCCAATGCACATTCAGATTTCAGTGTCGCATTTTCCATCCTGTTAAAATATTTCCCAGATATTTAAATTTCTGCATATGTTTGATGTTGCTGACAACCATACATTCTGTCTTCTTACAATTGATAGTTAGTCCTTTCTTCTTGCTTTCTTTTGTCTTCTTACTTTTCCTTGTCCATGAGGTTCTGTAGTTTTCCTTCTGTGACTGCCATCAACAGTGTCATCTGCATATACAGGCTGTGTCGTTAATGTGGAAAGAAAGTCATCTTTCTCTTTCTGTAGGAATAGATAGTTTCATCTATTTTCTAATGAAGAGATTTTATGAAAGAAACAAGAGATAAAACTCTACTCCTGTTCAAAAACTAGGGCAAAGTGTGAACTGTATGATAGCCAAACCTATCTACTCCTATTGAGAAAAAAATAAATAAATAGTGAATAAAATTTCAGAGTTTAGGCAGAGACATTAGAAGTATAGAGTTGAAGTAGACTTTAGAAGGAACTGGAAACCCAATCCTATACACTAAACAGGAATGAAGGGAAGAATTTCTACTCCTGTTCAAAAACTAGAGAGGAGTGTGAACTGGATGATAGGGGAGCCTATCTACTCCTATTAAAATATTTTAAATTATTTTTAAAACATACTGTGAAAAGGTTTTTTCTAAAAATAAAGAAAGGATTTTAAGGAATATCAAATTGCTAATTTAGGCATGAACAGTTTTAAAAACATTTTAAAATGCAACTCTTGATGAAGATGTCTGGGCATTTGAATGGAGTTCAATCAAGAATATTTTGAGATTTTTGGTGCAAATGTCATATTTGTACATTGTTATGTACATCTACTGAAGTTGGTGCTGTCTCTATCATTTTGTAAGTATTTGTGGATGTCAAATTTTTTTTTAAACTTTGAAAAGAATTTCAACTTTTTTTTCTCAAATCTATGACATGAAGCCCCCAATTCTACTACATCTCAATTTTCATAAGATAAAATATATAACAAATTTTATTGTAACCTAATTATGTACAAAAATGGTTTATATGAAATATAGATAAACAATTCAACTAGAAAAATTGAAAATAAATACAGTGTATCTAAATACAAATTAGAGACATATCATAATAGATCATTGCATCTTAAATCAATAATGTTTTTTAGAAATCAATTTTTAACATCAATTTGTGATTTTTCTTGTTAAAAATTGAATAATTTTAATGCATTCAACATTATGAATAAAAAAAAATGAATTTTATATAATGTTTTTTCAAAACTTAACATGAGCAAAACAAATTTACGGATTTGGACAAAAAGAAATGCCTCAGAATGATGTCAAAATTGCAATAATTTTTCATCCTTTAATAATCAGTTGTGTTTACTTTAATTTGTAACATATATAATCTCAAAAACAAAAAAAAAAATGTATAAATTTAATCATATGTTTAGGTTTTATTACAATTCTAATCATCACTTTTTAAAATAATTGATAGTGCCAAGGAATGAAGGTAGTTAAAATAATAATGATGCCAATAGAAAAACTGTTTTTTTTTACATTCCTTGGGGGTGGGGCACAAAGATCCATGTTTGCTGAAAACTTAATTTTCTATTTTTTTGAATACATTAAGCATCTAAAACTATTATATAAGTCTTCTATGTAGAAAATGTCTATAGGTCTCATTCTAAAAATATGTACAAATGAAAAACAAAAAAAAAAATCTGTCTTTAAAAGGAAAACAAAAAATATGTTTACATTAGGATAATAGATTTGTGGTATATCTGTTCATGTTGGGAGGTCACCACTGTGGATAGGTGGTAGGATAATTATTTTATCGGAAACTTTGGGAACAAAACAAAGTTACTCAAGGGTTTAAAATAAATAATATATTTTTATTTACATTATTCGGACTATTGTCCTCATCTTTGTCGCCATATTTATCACAACATTTTGGCTGTTGTACGCTCCGGCCTTCTTCAGGTCGCTGGAATGTCAAACTGAACCCTTTATTTCGCTCACTGGGGTAGACTGTTCTAGATCCACATGCCATGTTTGATGGATGTCAGTTATCAGTTATCTCCTGTTAATTTTCCCTCTGAAAGTTCTCCACTGCCTTAACCAGGTATTGAACTCACACTCTTTGGGGCTTGTCATTGGATCTAACCAACACCTTTATCCACTGTGCCATGTGTCCTTGAGGATAATGTACATAATACCTCATCTCAGAAATATAGACATATTTTTATTTATTTTCTTTCGATTGAGCCTTTTGATATTTGGCATAGCAAAAAGTTTATTAATAAAGCAGATATTGGTAGCAGTCAGGAGAAAGGTTGGTAGTTGTATTTGTATATATGTTGTGTGTATAAGATTTTTGATTAATTACAGTAGTACTAATTTTGTTTAAGATTAGAAAGTAATTCAAGTGAAAACCAAGAATATAAATCAAGCACATAAATCTATTTAAAAACGGAATTAACCTATAATACATTTCAATTTCTAAAGTTCCTTAGTATATTAACTTAGAAAATTATCTTTCCTTATCATTTTAAAATTAATAAAAACTATCATCTAATTTGTTGATGATTGATAACAAAATTATCATCAGGAGAACATAATAGTCTCATACATTTACTTGAAAGAATATTTTGGTATTTTATTAAGGAAGTAATAATATTATGTATTTCCAAGACAATTATATTTCAAATTTATATTATTAGTTAACCTTATTCTTTACTACTGTAGAGTTGTGGAAGGTTGAGGATGTGAAAATTTGGCCATAAAAAATATTCAACTTGTCCAAAAAGAAAAAGGAAAAGAAAATAAGAAAGCAGATAAAATGTAAATCCCAAATTTATATATTCCAGAAATTATCGATGCTGTATTTACAAAAATTGTTTTCTTCTCTTTTTTTCTTTTTTGTTTTAGTTTAACCTGTTCAAATTAAAATTTGTTAAAATAAATCTTTTAAGTGAGAGCCAGTTCCAGTTTTAAACAGTAACCTTAATCAAAAAAAATCAAAATATTTTGTATATATGTTGAGTGTATAACATTTTTGATTAATTACAGTAGTACTATTTTTGTTTAAGATTAGAAAATAATTCAAGTCAAAACCAAGAATATAAATCAAGCACATAAATCTATTTAAAAGGAAAATAAGAAAGCAGATAAAGTGTAAATCCCAAGTTTATATATTCCAGAAATTATTGATGCTGTATTTACAAAAATTTTCTTCTTCTCTTTTTTTGTCTTAGTCCAGTCTGTTCTTGTAGATAGTTTTTGTACAAGGAATAGATGAGACACAGGAAGATTTCTTAATGACTTCATCTTAGACTGTTACATTTGGCTGTTACTCATATTATCACATAGTGGCTGGCCGCTCATATTTGAGTAAGCCTGTCTATTAGGTTGGCTAGTCAATCCCTGTTGCAGACGTCTGCTCAGTCACATTTGCATTTGTTTAATAGACTATCATATGGACTCTCACTGACTTACTACTCAATACATTGTCCTTTTGTTTATACTGTTGGAACCTATCTACCCAGGTTTTTGTTGCTGAGTGTCATGATTTCAAACATTTAACAACAACAACACTTTTTTTAAATGAAACATTTAAAGGGTTATTTTTGGAGGAAAAGTAAAATCAGAAGGTCAGTTGAAATAAGATCTATATATTCTTTTTAGAAATATGCAAGAGCAATAAAATGTTCAATTTTCCTTACAGTGAAGTTTGTTTTATAAAGTAATTATGTATTCTTAATGCTGTGTGAAATGTGCAGACAAACTTACTTTATGACAATCAGCCTAATGTGTTCATGTGTGTGTAGACAAGGTCTTAATTGGCGGCTGCTGGCTGACATCTGTTCATTGTGTTTGTGTGTGTGTATGTATGCACGTGTAGATCAAACTGGCTTCCAAAATTGTTTAGACCTAGAAAAGCATTATGCATTTATTTTTATATCCATAAGGAAGATTCAAAATCTAATTTCAAATAGAGGTTTGAACTTTTTGAATACAATGTTTTCATTAGTTAGAAGATAATTTCACACTGGCTTGCAAAAATCTTTTTCTTGAATTTGCAGGAGTTATTATTATTTTCGAAATGGTCCAAAAATAACACGTGGTAGGTCTACGACTATGTTCACAAGTATTTTGGGAGTATTTGTCATAGTAATTATTGTTTATCAAATAAACCTTCTGATGGAATTTTATTGGTTTAAAAAATATATATAGGATTTAATTCCTATAATAACTCTCACACAGATGTCAAAGTAGACATAAAATGCAAGTGAATATTTAACAAAAATTCTTGATACAATTCTAAAGTGTGTTAATTTAAGAGTATAAAATTTCTCATAACTTAATAACTATACATGCTTAAAAGTTAAAACTTTGCAGATTAATAATTTGATATATATGTTTTAAATGCTTTGTAATTGTTATTTTTCTCTATAAATTACAAATTAATTAAATTTTATTTTAAGTTGGTAAACACGCAGTTGGGGTATCATATTTCAATAAAAAACGTTTTTATTTTGTTTGAAATTGATTAATTAACAGAATATGTTCAAATAATGTGTTTGCTATTTTTTTAATCTGTTTAATTTATTCATTTTACCAAATCTTAATTTATATGAATTTTAAAATTTTTTCTTCATGAACGACACAATTTCAATCAAACTAGCAACACAGAAATTTGATTGTGACTGAGTGCCTTAAAAAGTTATTCACTGACTAATATTTGAAAAAGATGACTAAGATATATAAAATAAGACTAAATAATATATTTTATCCTGAGTTTGCACACTTAACTAAGAACTAGAAAACTTACTTTCTTGTCTAGAAAAATATTAGGGAGGCTTTATGTTTACATCTTTTAACTTCTTTGTTCTTTGAATTTAATATACTGTGGTATATTTAGATTTTTTTACTGATCTATTTTCTTCTACCCACTTAGTTTTATTTATAGTAGTCACTTTTAAAGCAGAATTCATGGAAAATAACCATTATTCATGGAAGGTAAGAGTTATCTAACTTGACCATACTAATTTTTAAAAACAATCACAAATTTTCCTTCAGTGGATCTTTAAGTGGTTTTCATACAGTTTTATAATTTTAATATAAAATTTTATTTTATTTCATTTTTTTTTGCACCATTAACAGCCTTCTTGTAAGTATTTGAAAAATATACTAAAATTTAAATCTTAATACAATTATCAATAAAAATTAATATTTATAAATTAATATCTTGTGCAGCTGTCTTCACTTACATGGGAAAGGTCTGAATCCATCGCTACCAATATGCTATGGGTTAAATAGTAGGACTTGTATGTGGAAAAATCATTGTTGTTCTCAAAAGATTGTAAATGCAATATTCACTTACAAAACAAAGAAGAATTTTTCTTGTAATCCAAAAAATGGAATAACCTATTGTCTGGTTCAAATTCCTCATCATTTTTTTGAACAAAAGTAGATGTTTATCACTTGTTTCCTGTTTAGGATTAGGTTTCCAGTTCCTCTTCAGAAAGTCTTTTCATTCCTCTCACTCCCAGAAGCCCCTTGTTTCGTAACAGCATTGTCTTGCTTGGGATGAATTGATTAAAAAAATAACCCATAAAGGGTTGATAAGCTGTAGAAAACAAATCAGTCATGTACAGCTGCCCTTAATAATAATAAAAAGAAGTGAAAGTAATTGCATTATATAGTTATCTTATTGGTTTTTCTCTTTGGATTATATTATGATATAGCACAATGTCTTCTTTGGCAAAACCATTTGATAAAAATAAAATTGTTTAAAATCTCAATATTGTTATCAAATCAAGTATTATGAAAAATAAATTTATTGCATTTTATAGCATTTGTATTTCTAATTTTATTTTTTAAAACTAAAAGTAATTTAAATATTTGCATTGTGCAATTACAGTAGACTTAGAACATTACTGCTTATCCCTATTGGTGTGCATTATCCTAAAATTACAGTTAATCTTGTTATCTTTTAAGTAGCGATGCCCCATTTTAGTTGCTGCCTTTTTACTCCTCACCTACTTTCAAACAAGTTCGAGGCACATGATGATAAGCTAAACACTTTAAAATTTAAATTTATTCTCAGTTCAGTGAAAGAATTAAAAAAAAAATCGTACACTACAGATCTTTAAATGCCTTAATTTACAAATATCCACACTACAGTGAAACAAAGGACTAAAAGCAGCATAAATACAAATATAAACTTATTAGTTTAAAAAATGTATGAAAAAAAGAAAAGAAAAGAAAAGCTGAAGAATAGTCTTTCTTTAAGTAGAGACGTAATTTGTTGACACTCTCTTTTTTGCACAAAAGATATTTAATACAAGTACAATACATTTAAGCTGATAAAGGGAGATAATCCAACAGAAACGTGATAAAATAAATTTAAATTTATTGAAATTTCCAAATATAATAATAATTATTAATAATAGTTAATTACTTTATTTCTTTTTCTTGTCACTCTGCAATACACAATGAAATAATAATATTAATAATAATATTTCCAAATATATGTATAATAATTATTTATTATTAGGAAGATCTTTCTTTTGTTGCTATACACATAAATAAAAAAATATCTATATAATTTTAATTTCTTAATTACAAATTCAATATAAACGTTGTCTTAACAGGTAAATATCTAGGGAGTAAATTTGAGTAAACATATCTGTAGTTTATTATTTAAACCATATAAACTATTACTTTTTACTGCAATGAGTTTTTTAAGAAAGGAATTTACTTGGTCTAAATTAGCCTTTATTGTACATGAATCTGGCATGAACTTGTTTGGTAAATACAAAATAAAACAGAAATTATATTATTTAAATATGTCCCAAGTGAGTCCAAATTAAAGAAATGGATGTGGTAGTCTCTTCTACATTATTACCGGTTTGTTTTTATAATTAAGCAGTTTTATCAATTAATTTTAGAACATGAAAATGTTAATTATATTTGGAAAAATATTTAGCTTTATATTTATGTATTTTTTCTCACTATTAGTGGAATATTCAGTAATTTATATTTATATATTATATATTATTATAACTGTATAAAGGAGAGAGTTTGATAGATTTAGGGTAGAGAATTTATGGACTAGGTTTTATTATGAACTTTTTCTGCTGCTTATAGCATTCATTGCTATATAGGAAATTAGATATTATATAACAGTTCAGCACTCTTTTCTTTGTTCCTAACAGCATTTGTTTCTGTCTCTTAATACTTTGCATTCATCAGTAGAACCACATCTATATCATTTCAAGTCTCCTCTTCATCTGTTAGATGTTCTGATTAGATATTATATAACAGTTTAACACTATTTTCTTTGTTCCTGATAGCATTTGTTTCTATCTCTTAATATTTTGCATACATTGGTAGAACCACATCTTGTTATATTCTGTGCTAATAGGAATATATACTTGAAAAGCAAGGTGGATAAAATAAGTAAAGGTTTATTATAAAAACCAATACAATAAGAATACAGGTAACAGTTATACACCAGGTCATTGCAAGTCAATCCGGTAGTGTGTGCTACTATTGGAAGGTCGGTAGTTACTGCGGAAGTCTGAGTCATACTCAGCAGATTCCAGTTAGAAATATTTACCAGCCTCCCAACAAGGTAGGATGTGGCACAAGGCCGAATTTAATGTAGGACAATTTGAGCTGTATGCTCAGCCAAAAATTCCCCGTAACCCAGCATAAACATGTTCAGGTCTGTCTACTTTCCCAAATGAGACTCTGTCCTATGCCATAGCCTCATCTGGATTCCTCTCTGCCTGAAGGCAGAGACTTTGACAGTACAGCCAAAAAAGATTTCAGCTAGACTTTGTAGTCCGTTGACTTACAGATACTTATAGGTAGTTATTACCTATAGTGTAGTTACTCATGGGGGTGACAGGTTATTCCATTACATCAAAAACATATATATCAAATTATTAATCTGCAAAGTTTCATCTTTTAAGCATGTATAGTTATTAAGTTATAAGTAGTTTTATACTCTTCTATTAACACACAAATAGAGCTGAGCATTTTTCTCTTAAAATTAATTTGTGTGCATTTTGTGTCTACTATGATATCTGTGCATGAGGTATAAATAAAAATACATATTAGTCAGTCAGTTCAAAGTGTCTACATGATAATACAAGTAGCAGCCAGATGTAACAGTCTAAGATGAAGTCATTAAGAAATCTTCTGCTTGTCTTTCCTATTCCCTGTTGTATGAAAACTGTCTTCATAAGAAGAGACTGAACCAAAAATAAAAATGAAAAAAATCATTTCTGTAAATACTATAATTTCTGGAATATATAAATTTGGGATTTACATTTTATCTGCTTTCTTATTTTCTTTTCCTTTTTCTTTTTGGACAAGTTGAATATTTTTTATGGCCAAATTTTCACATCCTCAACCTTCCACAACACTACAGTAGTAAAGAATAAGGTTAACTAATGATATAAATTTGAAAAATAATTGTATTGGAAATACATAATATTATTACTTTCTTAACAAAATACCAAAATATTCTTTCAAGTAAATGTATGAGACTATTATGTTCTCCTGATGATAATTTTGTTATCAATCATCAACAAATTAGATGATAGTTTTTATTAATTTTAAAATGATAAGGAAAGATAATTTTCTAAGTTAATATACTAAGGAACTTTAGAAATTGAAATGTATTATAGGTTAATTCCGTTTTTAAATAGATTTATGTGCTTGATTTATATTCTTGGTTTTTACTTGAATTACTTTAATCCTAAACAAAATTAGTATTACTGTAATTAATCAAAAATGATATACACTCAACATATATACAAAATATTTTGATTTTTTTCATTAAGGTTACATTAAGGTTTAAAAGTGGAATTGGCTCTCACTTCAAAGATTTATTTTAAAGGAATAAGTTTCTTAATACAGAGAACTCGAGTAGAAGTGCATTAAATGAGGTGTATTCATGGGAGACAACTACGGTTTTAATGTACTTAGAGATAGAAAGATAGACTAAAAACGTGAACATTAAAAATAAAGAATTTATTCTTTATTTTAACATGAAAGCAAATCCCATGTATAAATCAAGATAGATATCTCACTTTATAATAAAGAGCTTCATTGTTGTGTTCTTAAATTTCAGTTAAATATTTATCCTAGATAAACAAAAAAATAAACTTTAATTATAAGATTTGAGTTTTTAGAGCACTAAATTGTTATGTAATATCAATCCTCCTATATTGCAGTAAATGCTGGACAATCTTCTCACAAATGAAGGAGAGACTTGAGGCAACAGATATATGCTTCTACGGAAGGATGTTGAGAATACCATGAACTGAACATGTGAGTACCATGCTGTATTGAAAAAAATGCTTATAGTTGGAATCAGAAAGAAAGTTCAAATTTCTAGGACACATAATAAGGAAAGGGGGTTTGGAGAATTTGATACTCACAGGACATAATGAAATAAGGGGGGGGTACAGTGAGTGACCTA
>OZ010599.1:41136392-41183892 GCA_963932145.1 Acanthosepion lycidas | reverse complement strand
TTGCTCTACTTTGTATTGAGCCCTCTTTTAAATTAAATGTTATGAACATTGGAATTGTACTCTATTCATTCTCATCTTACCTGGATATATATATATATATATATATATATATAAGTTATGAAGAACTTGGTAATCTGTATAGGTAATCCCAACGAGGATGAAATCCTGAGAGCTCAATGTAAATCCAGAGCTAATATTTAAAAGAAAAACAGACCACCTTAAGGTACCATTATAATAATTTATTTCACCAGAGTCTTATTAAAAGGATGCCGGATCATCAGATAGCACTTACAACAACGAAAAAATGCTATCTCATGATCTGGCATCCTTTTAATGGGATTCTGGTGAAATAAATTATTATAATGGTACCTTAAAGTGGTCTGTTTTTCTTTTAAATATATATATATATATATATATATATATATATATATATATATGTATGTATATGATATAGATAAGAAAATAGAAATCAATTCTTTTTTTCTGTTTTCAGCCTTAATTCTCTTATGTTTAAATATCTCAGATTTCTCATCATGTGTTATTGTCATATCATAAGTTCTTCAGTAGAAAACATTTAGTTAAGTGTTTTCAGCTTACTGTTTAACTTAAATATTACATTATTTACACTATTTACATTCAGCTATTTTCCTCATCTTTGCTATCACAATGTTTCAGCAATTGTATTCTCCAACCTTCATCAGGTGTATGTTGATCTGGGTAACCTACAAGGAATTCTGAACCCTTTATTTAATTTACAGGAATAGACTGTTTTCATTCCACCGCCTTTTTCTAGGTACATTGTGCTATCCTATGGGACAGTAGCCTAGTGGATTAAAGTGTTGTTTGTTTGGTGTTATAGCAGTTGTGAGTTCAGTCCCTGGGCCAGGCAGTGTGTACTTGAACTTAGTGGAAACAAGGTGAGCAATAATTGAGCAGAACTAAAAAACAAAATAAGAATTAGATGAGATATCCCTAGACATAGTCAATGAAATGAGGACAATCTACTCATGTAGATTAAATAATGGTTTCAATTCAGAATTCCCTGTAGGTTACCTGGATCGATATGCAGCTGATGAAGGCAGGAAGGTATAACGTCTGAAACATGATAACAGCAAGAAAGATGAGGACAATAGTCAGAATGTAAATAGTGTAAATAGTAATAACTCTTCATTCCAGAAATTCAGACAGAAATTAAATGTTATAATTATTGAATGCTTACCTAAGTGATAAATTTTGAATGACTTAAGCAAACATTTGGAAAGCAATCATCATAGAAATGATCATAAAATGCTTTAAAAATAATCATTCTCCATTTGAATTCTATCCTTACAAAGCATTATAAAGCATTGTCAACCATTATTAATGTTTAACTGTTATTTCTTTCTTTTTTATTTGCTTTTTATCCAAGTTACTCAAGGTGTCATTCTCCAGTCATTAGTAAACAAATCATTAAATTATCTTGAATTTTTATTGGATGAAGCATTGTCAGCCATTATTATTTTTTTACTAATACTTTTTCATATTAATTTCAATTGCTTAATATTATCTTGAATTTTTATTGGATGACACATTCTCAGCCAATATTAATTTTTGGTTAATATTTCTTTTAAATTAATTTTAGTCACGTTTCAGTTTTAGTAGTAATACTATCTTGAATTTTTATTATTTCAATTGCTTTTCATCTGGTATTGTTAGTAGCAGAATGGATGAAATGTTGTGATAATAACTACAAAGATGAGGACAATAGTCTGCATGTAAATAGTCTAAATAATGATAAGTCCTTATCCCAGAAATTAAGAGGGAAATAAAAAGGTTTTTTCAGAGTAATAATTCATTAAATATTTTAGAATAAAATGCATTTGTTATGCTATATCTGTTTATGTTTGCAAGCAATTTTATAATTTTTTTTACAGCTAAACAATTTATTATCTATTTATAGCTTTCAGTGAAGTTCCCCTGCACCTTTTAAACACATTATTACAATAAATAACAAGGGCCTCATACACTATATTTATTCATCTACTTGAAATCAGTTTCGCTGGCTATCTGAACCTGGCTTTTCTAAGGACAGGATTTGATTTTTTTTTTTTGAGCTGGTCTTTATTTAGCTAAGATAACTTATCTGAGTACTGAATTTCTGTTTCTCTTGCCACAAATTTCCCTGATCAGATTTGTATATTAGATAATGTTTACTTACCAGACATATCAGAAATATTTTTAGGATTTTATTTTCATAACTATTCTGAATATATTTGTTTACCAGAGCTGATAATTGTCATATACAATTGTTTTTTTTTTTAAAATCAGTATCACCCCATGCAAGGTAGTAAAACCACTAAGACACAGGTTGTGGAAGAATTAAGAAAAAAAAACATTAATATTGAGCAGGAAGAGAAAAGAGTAATCAGGAGGACATTAGCTAGCTATTAACAGTGCATTTAAATTTTTGCAGATTAAAGTTGGCTAGAAAGCATGGAGCTGAAAGGGAGTTCCACAAGCAAGAAGTGTGAGAAAAGAAACTGTTAGCATAGAATTTATGGTTACATCTAGCCAGCTCAACTGTAAATTGATGAGATCTCAATGCCAGTCTAGTACTGTCCTTAAATTCAAAAAGTTTAGGTACTATAGTGAAGAGCTCATCTGAACAATTACCATGAAAGTTATTATATACCATACCTATGAACACTAATGAGTATGTCCCCATCCTTTTAAATACATTGGATACTATTGTAAGGGCAGGGTAATATGCTGTCTAAGTAATCCACCACTAGCAGGGGTTTGCCTAGTTCACGCCACTGGTGAGTATTGTATTTTGTTGATGTTATAAAGATTACCATTTCATTTCCAACCTCCATTTTCGTTATTCCTTGTTCAGTAACCCTTTCTAGGTTACAACAAAAGTATTTATAAAAAAGACACAAAGAGGCAACCTTACAGTGATGAGAAAGTGACTGAATCCAAGCCAACAGATCAGGACAAATAATATTGCTAATTTTTCTTTGTATTTTTATCAAGGAGCTCAAGGTAAATAGCAAGGGCACCAGGCCATATATGGCAGCAATGCATTTGCATGGGCAAATGGTAGACTTATAGATATGTAAAACTGTTGTATAATTATTAGATGTGAATCATGAATAATTATGAAAATTGTATAAATTAAATTTTGATAAATAAATAAATATTATACTCTTAAATTATAACAGATACATAATTAAAACTTTTTATAAGTTGACCAATTTCAAACAAAATAAAATTTCTTTTATATTATTAGATCATTGTGAGAGAATTAGAAAATTAAAAACATAATATTACATACTCAAAAAAAGAAATTATTAGTCAAGTACATAGTCTCCATTGTTTTAACAACTGTCTGCCATCATTCTACAAGCTTGTTGATGCCATTTTGTAGAATTTTGTGTTTTTATTGGAAGAAGGATTTTGAGGTAGTTTTCGACTGACTGTACAGTCAAATTTTTTCTCATTTAAATTGTTCTGTAGAGACCAGACCAAATGAAAATCTGAAGGACCCAAGTCAAGAGAATATGGTAGGCGCTGGAGGGTTTCCCATTTCAATTCTTTAAGCTTCTGCAAGGTCTGTTTCGCAACATGTACTCTTGTGTTGTCATGATGAAAAATGACACCTTTTCAATTTGCCAAAATCGGCCATTTTTCTTGAAACCAAGTATCTTCAAATGGCAAAAGGCAGTTGAGAAATCAATTTTCAAACTCTTAGCAATTTTTTCCATTGAAATCTTTGGTTTATACTCCAAAATGGCAAGCATCTTCATTGATTTTGGAAGGTTGTTGGGGTGTGGTTGATCACTTAGTTTAAAATCACCATGACAAAATCTGCCAAACCTCTTTTTGACCATCTGAAGTGTAAGGGTGTTGTCAGTAGGGCTGATAGTTGATTTCTTGGGTTGATTGGCTGAGGTCACAGTTGGTGTCAGGAGAGAGACCTTTGGTAAGGTGTTTGATGTTCTGGCAGTCGTGTGATGAGTCTGAAGTGTTGAAGTTGAACTGCCTGTCATTGGTAATGAGTGCCATTTTTATATCTTTATTTTAATAGCTATAGGCTCCCAGGTACATCCTTCTTTTTTTTTTCAGGAATGATTGTGATTCGCTATTGCATTTTGGGGTTTTTGCAGGGATTTGTTTTGTGGACCTGTTGTAATGCTCAGAGCCCCTGTATGGAAAACAACTATTTTATTTCATGTTTTGCTTTCTTAGCTATCACATCTGGTTGACATGTCTGGTGAAATGTATTTATAAATCAGAAAGAGATCTTGATTAAGTAGTATAACATGCTTGCAGTGGTGCTATCCTACTGGTTCGCACCAATTCTTAAAATTATAAAAGCTTAATGAACTGGTTGTTGGATTATCCAAAAATAATATTATATATTAATAGCCAATATATAATAGCTAAAAATATAATTAATACCATTGCTGTAAGATCTATGTAGACTTAAAGTGTTTATTTTTTTGTGATGACAAAAGAAATTGTCTTGAAGTTAAAAATGTGTCAAATCAACTAGTCATAAATTTGATAGGTCTTCCATTGAATCCTTGGGACTGCAGAGATTCAGTTTGAATATGGCTAAGAACTCGTAACACAGCTGATGACACTAGAGTTAAAAAGTATCATACTTCTGAACAGCAATGTGATGAGAACAGAATTTCAATCTTAATAAATAAATGTTTTCTATTAAATTATTGTTATAGACAAGCGTATGGTTGCAAGAAAGAAATACAACAGCAGAAATAGATTTACATGATTTATTTCAATGGGAATGTGTGGATTTGGGACAGCTACCTTGTGGTATAGTACATAGGCCAGCTGAAGATCTGGGTTGATCTCTCATAGTAGTTCTCGCTGGTTGCCGTGGTGCTACTGCTGCTGGCTGCTGCTGACCGCTCACCCTGACCGTGACAGGTCTTTTCCCTGGCCTCCTGTTGACTGCTGTTGTACTTTCGTGTAACCCCTTTTATGGTGTTTTTTTATGGCTTGACAGGCTCGTAAAACGACGCAAGTATAATTAGGAGGGAAGCATTTTTATTGGTCGAAAAATAGAAACACTTAAAAATATTATTTTATTTTTCAACTGGAACTCATGCATTGGGAATATGCATAAATGCGTAAATATGGTCATTTTGTGACAGGGCCTTGTCCGGTTCGCAGCCGGCTCTTGCTCTTGAGTATGTTAGTTTATTTGCCTGCAAATCAGCCGACATATGTCTTATTTTATTTTATAACATTATCAAAATAGTTTAATTCTTTTTTATACTATATGTAGTAATTGTAAGTGTAAACAGAGTTCAGGACAACAGTAAAAGTGCTAAGCTTTATCCAACTAAACAAAACTCAACTACAAAAAGAAAAATAGGAGTTACAAGTTAAACATCCAACTAGGAGGAGTCCATTGCGTGTACATAGTGAACATAGGATACTACTACTACCACACTATAAAGTGATTTGTTTCTATTATCAGATTGAAAAGAAAATAAGCAGAATCTCTATCTATAGAAGGCTGATATAGGTTATCTATTGAGTATTGGGTTACTTTGTCCCTATGATTGTTTGTTCCTGGTGAATCAGTGCTTCACTACCTGAACCTAATGTTCTTTGAGATGGTGACATTTTGGATATCGGAGTAGGTTATACATGTGTTACTGCTATTTAGTGATCTGGAGTTCAATCCTTGGATCAGGTAGTGAAGCACAAGTTCAGCAGGAGTGAACAGTGACTGATATTATAGGGACAAATAACAATAGCCAACAGATATTCCAGCCAAATAATGGACACTTGATGATGACCAGAAGGTACTTGGTTGAAATGTTGTGTCTATAATAATATCTATATCAACCAAGATATGAACAATAGTTTGAAATAATACAAGACTATTGACAATTACTCATCTCTGAATTTATCTGTTCCAGGTGGCTCAGAAATGACATCTTCAGGAATGATTGTGATTGGTTAAAAAATATTGAAGTGGAATTAATGTGTAGAGCCTGCTGTGTACTGACTGCTTTTTATCATTTCAGCTACTGTTGTGAGAGTGTCTATATCTAGTATAGACTCCTGCTGGGATTCACTACAAATACTTTAAAATGTTATTCACTATAAGACTTTCTTCCAGTGATTTTAGTACATGAGTGGCCAGTGTACTCTTAGATCTCTAATGTTTTTGCTTTTTTCAAATGAGTTCTAGTTTTTGAGCCACCATCCTCAGCTTATACATCTTTTGTTGCAAAGTCAAATTTTGTAGTAGGTCATTGAGCATATGGAAAGCAAAACCAGTCAGTCAGTTAAGTGCCATACATAATACACACTTTGGTGATCATGTCTCTTTCAGTCCATTACTGACTGGGCAGAAGGTTTTGCAGTAGGTTGACATTTCTTTTTGTGGTAAAATGGTTGCCAACTAAGACTATAGAACCCAGTCTGTCCTGCTATTCAACCCATAGCTTGAGTGAGAAGATATAGGTTCATACCTTTCCCAAGGGTATTTGCTTTAAGTGAATATAATGAACTTGACAGGAATTTGAACTCAGCTCTCCAATTTCTCATTCTGAGCCAGTATCCATTACACCACAGCACACATTCAAACCAAAACCACAAACAAATAAATAAGTAAATAATTAAATAAAGAGGATGGAAGCAGATTATCTCCCTTAAACATATGAACATGTGATTAGGGTGATGTGTTATTATTATAAAAAGCGGATTGCTTTCAAAAATATTCCCCTTTTCCCATTTTCCTGTTCCTTGGGCAGCTGCTGCTCAGCATGTAAATAATTTTGCCATAACTGTCAAGCACCTACAAGCAATCATACACACACCTACATATACACTCATACCTTTACTCCCTGCTACCAGGTCCTGAGTAGGATGATAAACTACATCCATCAGCAAGGCCTTTAATTGGGAGGTTTTGAGGAGTGTGGAACTACCTCTAAATTACTGTTGTTCCCAGGTACACCCTGGCCTGGGGTAGTAACACCTGTTAGGGTCCCAGCTATGGGCAAATAGTTAACCCCCCAAACTGGGGTCAAAAGACTATGAAAGTATAAAAATACATTTTTATAGTAATAATACTAGCAATAGATTTGCATAGTCATTTTCATTAGTAAAACATTGGCTAATTGCTAATTGATTCAAACTTTATGAATGGTAAATAATAAGGATTTCCTTATAGTTAGCTCCTACATTTTAATAATTTAGTAAATTTTTATAAATTTATGAATTTCTTTTCATATTTATTTCTTTATAAATTGGTATATGATAAATATTGCATTGCATTAGTTTTAATACAATTTTTAAAATGTTGTAAATATAAAATTATTCTTGTCAATAAACAATCTAATAAATAAATAGTGTTTAATATTTTTTTTGTAAATTCTCAAGAACAAAAAATGTATAAATTCATTTTCATCCTATGTTTAGGCTTTATTACAATTCTAATCATTGCTTTTTAAAACAATAAACATTGCTGAGGAGTGAAGGTAGTTAAAATAATAGTGGAGTCAAGGGAAAAAAGGTCCTTTTCTCACTCCAGTTTTTTACAGACACAAAGATCCAAGATTATCACTCTTTTTTTGTTGCTTTTAATCAAACAGGATATAAATCAAATTAATGCAAATTTCTCTAAAATGAGAAACAATTTGAAATAACCTGTTGATTAAATAAAAGGATTTATTGGGAGTAAAGGAGAAGAGAGAACAAACATCTTATCCTGAGTATTTTGAATGGCACAAATGAAAAAACACACTCTTACTCCGGTGTGAAATATACAGAAAACAAAAGATTTATTACAATGAAAAAAGTAATTTTTACAATATACAAATAGTACAAATTACAATATAGGTCATGTGCAAAACTTCCCTTGTGCACTTTAAATTATTAAGGCAGGTTAATAGTTCTTTCAAATACAAATCAGTTTTCTGAGACTACTACAGTTCATGTAAAGCATATGTTTTCCTTAACAACAAAAGAGTTTTAAGAACTTTATTTCAGAGCAACAGTTCATATAAATCAATTTTTTTAGCAATAAAAGAAATTTATTTGCTTTGAAAAGTTCACAATTCACAATGATGCTAGTTCAAAGGTTGGAATTTGAAATTTGAAGATTAAAGTTGAATCTTGAAGAGGCATGTGAAAAGGTTGATCTACCTCAATGAATTTGCTTTTCTGAGGTCCTTTTGAAAATATTCAGATTTTTGTAACAGGTGTCTTCAAGTTTGAGATAAACTTTCATGGGTTTATGAAAGTCATTTGTATTACTATGAGAATTTAGAAAATTCTTCTTCTATCTTCTTCCTCAACATGGTAATAGATTTTTTTTATCATACCAGGTCACAATAGGGTTTATTTCTTTTCTCAACTTCAGCAGACTTTACATGCTGGGATGATTAAGTCTTTGTATTTGATGATAATAGCCTTTCACCCAAGTGGCATAATCCCTTTACTATAGCAGTAATAGTTTTTCTGATCTATCCTTTTTCTGCTTTTGCGGTCAAAATTTTCCCTCTTATATAGTAAACATGTGGATCAAAGCTGACTTTTTTTATCCCCATTGGTTAAAAACCAAAAGTCAACATCTAATCAAACTGCACACATTTTCAATTCAAATTTGGTTCATTTTAAAAATATCAAATCCAGCCCATCCTGTAAATGTTTTTGATAGGGCATTTTGGCAGGGTTTTGAACCTTTTTTTTCTAAATCTTTATACATCAATTTTTATTCATGTTATTTCATATATATATAAATAAACTGTTTATCTCCATTTAGTTGATTTGTTTTTCAAAGAAACCATGTTAGTAACATTCTAAATTAGTTTTTAATACAATTCAATATTATCTTTTTACTAAAAATATTTTCTATATTAATTTTGACACAATTCTGACAGTTTAATTATTTTTTCTCATACAATCGTTTTATTAAAAATATTTTTTATATAAATTTTAATCAGAAAAATGGAAATTCAGCATAGTTATAAAAACTCTTAAATGCTGAATTTTTCTCTAATATATAATATTTAATATATTCTAATTAGATACTAATTTGTTAATACTGATAAATTTACTAAGTTATACTAGTGGTGACTGTTGCACTAATAAAACTTTTTTGTTATCTCCCTTTGAAGAGGATAAATCCTACTGTGATTTTAAGCATCACTGAAATATCTATATCTACAAAATTCACCACAGAAATTATATATAAATTAAAAACAGCATACTCTACAAGCAGCCGTGAATTGTCAGCTTATATAAAATCATTAAGATACTGACAATTTTTGTTGGTTTTTTACTAAAACAAAAAAGGCAAATATTTGATAAAAAAGTATTGTTCAATAAACATAACATTTTAAACATTTTTTGAAAAACTAATATTTTATTTTCAAATATATATATGTATATGCGTGTGTGTGTGTGTGTGTGTGTATTTAGGCAGAATATCTTCATTCAAACATGTTTCATTGAATAATATAAACATATTGTGTCTATTTATTTTTATACTAATCTTTTCCACTTCTCTAATCAATTTCTTGATGTTAAAATGAAATTCATCAAGGAAGACACCATAGTTTTTTTAAACCCAAGTACTTACAATCTTTTCCAATATCATTTGAATTTTTACTAATTTCTGGTCAGCTGCCTTATATCGAAACACTTGTTTTCTAAAAAATTCCATAACTACAACAGATAAATTAAAATTTTAAAATAAAATAAGAGAGTGTGTACACACATTTTTAAAAATCACCATCACAGTGGAATGCATATTTTATCGCAATTACAATAAGTTTGTCTTTGTAATTTACCCCTAAAAATAATCTTGGAAAAAGTTAAGAGTACTTCCTTGATGAATTTCATCTTAACATTAGAGAACTGGAAAGAATCAGCATAAAAATCAATGAAATATTATATATATATATATGATTCATATATTCCTTTTATGTATATAAGGATGTTCTATTTTAAATACTTTTAAAAGAGCTAGAAAACTTCTATACACATAAAAATAATATTTTTAATTAATTACCCACTAACAGCCTGTTTTAGACTGAATGATTTTCAAAATGAGCATTTGTTTATAGATCTTGAGTGTGTACAAAATTTGAAAATTGCCCAAGTTGAAACTGTTAATGGGTAAATGTTAATGTGTAAATAAAAAATGTTATATTTGATTATTCAGTAAAAAAGATGTCCTTTCATTGCACCAAATTTAACTGCCTTTTTAAAGCTATGAGAAGTTTTTTTCAATTTATTATTGTATTCTCTACTTACATAAGTTCAAATTGGATCCAAATGAAGTTGAAACAAATATACATTGGACATTCGCAGTCAGTGCTATTTGTAACACTTCAGGCTTGATCCTAGTTCACAGCAAATGGCAACAGATGTAACCTTTCATCATGGTAGATCCTGGTTTGATCAAAGGAGTGATCTCTTCAATCCTGACCTGCCTTACCCCATGTTGTGATTGATTTGATTATAAGAAGGCCAAGATTGATTCATCACAGGTATCTTTGTGTTGGGTTGGTCCAAGTTAAGCGACATCATACAATAAAACTGGAGAAAAAACAGCACTCAAAATATATATAAAAAATAATTACTATTACTGTGTACAATGGTTCGTTTGTAGTTGTGTTCGCATACAGGTGTTTGTCGACCCAACCTGTTCTTAAATCAGATGCAACACTTTGGTAAGCTGGTAAATTTTGGCTTGTGGTGTTAGTGAAATTTGTTTTACTGATTTGGTAAGTTTGGTTCAAGGCTGAAGTCGAAGGTTGTGGAATCTTTCAGCAACCTCCGCCACTTCTCTTCTCAACTCTCAACTTGCAACTTGCAACTGCAACTCTGAACTGTCTGAATGGCTTTTGTGCATTCATTTTTATGGACCCCAACTAGAAACTGGTATGGAGCAAGATGTAGGTTGGGTTTCAGTGAATCCTCTGATTTCCATCAAAAGTCTATTGTTTTTGGTCCTGAGAAATTAAATTAATTCATAATTTTGGGGAATTCTTCTTCTCTCATGGAAGATGGGTGCAGGCCAGTGGCGTAGCTAGAGTAAATGTCCCCCGGGGTGGTCTGCTCAAATGTCACCCCAATGACCACAATTCACCCTATGCTGAATGGTTAGCTGTAGCTAAATTTTTATACATGCTCTACCTCTACTTTACTCTACTGACCGGTACGTTACTGTTTATATGTATGATCCAAGACAAAATCCAATACCACAAAATAATCAGTTCTAATCAAAAGATTTTTAAAATGCAACTGTTCACTTTCAGAACAACTAAATACAAAACACGGCAATACACAAAAGAATGACATTCGATACTATGGTCTTAGAATGAATGTTTTCTTGTTTTCATTGTGGCAAACTAGTCAATGACATTGACAAAATCTGTTTGTCTTGTAAGCTCATTTTCAATGGACAGCACAGCCAGATCCGACAGTCTCATGGTTGACGTAATTTTCTGTTGCTAATTTTCCGGTGTCCAATTTACCATTGCATCATTTTCTGGGTACCATTTAATTATCAATGATGCTTGAAAGTATTTTTTTGACAAAAATGTGCTATTTAATTTTTAAGCATTTTTTGGAACATTGTAAATCAACTGCATTCTTTTAAAGGTTACTGAGAGAATTTATGCAAAGTTTATTTTTTCGTTTTTCTTTATACAAGTAAAATAAATTTACATCGTATTTTGATGTCATTATGATTTTAGTTTTAGTGATGATTTAAAAACAATAAATATTTATCATTAGTACCAATAATGGAAAATTAAGTTAAAAATTTAAAAGAATCGTTTTTGGAATCGGAAAATAGGCAGAAATTTTTCCGATTCCGATACCGTTTCTGATACCCCAAAAAGTTCCGATTTTTCCAATTCTCGATTCCGATTAATCGTCCCAACACTAGTAGATATATTCAAAAGTATATTGCTCACTCAATGGAAAATTGTATCTCAGCGAATTGATACACAGGCAAGACTGAAATTGTTGCACTTTTGGCTTCGTATTTCGCTTTGTTGTTATTAATGATGCAGAGTTAAAACACCATATCATCCGATAAAATGTTACAACAATGTCTCTTGTTAGTAACCAAGATTGTAGCAACTGAAACTCATGAAAGCTGAAAACATTGCTATTTTTCCTACTCACAAATTTCCCGACAATTTATTAGAAAATTTCTGATTGGGGGACAAAACTGGGGGGTCATAAATTATTTCTGGGAGGTCATATGCCCGCCTGCGAAACATTGTGTCACCCCTCCTGTGCTGGCACTCGGGTGGTCTGCCACCCCTAGCTACGCCACTGGTGCAGGCATCACTCTGCCTGGCTACTTCTACTTTCTCTTATTACCATCTCCCACCATTGCTTTCCAGTGCATGTGAGCAGCTCCTTCAACCTCCTTAATGTTTCATCTGTGCCTGCTACCCTTCAGTGGGTGCAGACAGCCCCTCATCCTTCCTTGATCACTCTTCTGCACCTGTCACCTCAAGCATTCAGTCGAAGATTAATAAAAAAATTATGGCTTCAAATGCTATTATTTCATAAGTGAATTGACATAACAGTTGGCTTTCTTGCCTTTGACCCAAAAGACACTTTCCCAGGGAAAAGGTCATCATTCTGCAGGAGTTCAATTTATTGTTTTTCATTCTCACAAACTGAGCATTGCTTTTAGATGGTAATCTGGTCTATTGTATAAATCTTGATTCTCTGGGAATGATTTTATTATTGGTCTATCATTCTTTATATTTTTTTAACCCTTTTCATGGTAAGTTATTCATTATTATCTCGTTTTTGTTGATTTTTCAAGTTGCCATTATTATTATTATTAATTACCAAACCAAAATAGTGTTATATGTTTAATAAACAATAGGATTTTTACTTGTAACTTTGCAAATGAAGAGTTTTCAGTTTAGAAAAACCAGGTTAACCCTGACTATCAATGATGATGATTTGAAAGCTTTGATAGAAAATTATCTGATAACTTCCATCATAAAACTCATGAAAAAATTCAATGTATCAACTGGAATCATGTAAGAGTGACTGGTAAGTACACAGCTGATAAATGGGTTCCACCTGAATTGAACATGCAATAACAAGCAAAAAAAAATGTCTATAAGTAGGTTTGTATTAATCCTGTTCAAATGTATGAAATTAATCTGCTTTTGCATTAGATCTTCAAACTGTGATGAAAATGAAAATTGGATTTTGTCTTATGATAAGCACAAAAAATAGCTTATAACAGCCAGATGCTGATGAAAAGCTTGTAGCATATATGTGAAGAAAAAATTAAAAAATCTGTTAACTATTTTTTGAAAAACAAACAAATTGCCCAGATTCAAATTAGAGTGGATATATTATTAGAATATATTCTATTAATCAATTTCAGACAAAATAAAACCCCCATTTTTATTAAAAAGTATTAATAAGATACAATATCCTTACTGATTGGATATATAGAAATTAAATCCTATATATATTTTTCAATCAATAAAATCCTATCAAAAAGGTTTGTTTGAGAAACAATCATTACAAGGGCAAATACAGTCAAAATACTTGTGGACATAGTTGTAGACTTACTGCATGTTATTTTTGGACCATATACAAAATAATAATAACTCCTTTCACCACTCCCACAAATTTGGGAAAAAGATTTTTGTGAACCAATGTGAAATTATTTTCTATCTAATGAAAACATTGTATTCAAAAAGTTCACACCTCTATGTGAAATAAGATTTTGAATCCCCTTACAGATATAAAAGTAGAAGCCTCCGACTTCTACTTCTCAGGGTTGAAAACATTTTCAGAGGCCTGTTTGATCTACATGTGCATACATACACACACACACACACACACACACATGCACACAGTGGAAGACATGAGCCAGCAGCCAACTAAGACTTGGTCTACACACTACAGAAATATTAGGCTGGTTATCAAAAAGTAAGTCTGTCCACACATTTTATACTGTCCTAAAAAAATTAATTACTTTATAAAACAAATTTCACAGCAAAGAAAATTGAACATTGTTTTCTTATATTTCTAAAAAGAATATATAAATGTTATTTCAAGTGATGTTCTGCTCCTACTTTTCCCCCAGAAAATAAAAAGATGTTATTGTTGTCAAATGTTTAGAACCCAAACACTCAGCAACAAATACCTGGGTAGATGGATCCTAACAATATCAACTGAAAATTTTATTTATAATTTTACAGAAAGATACACGTTTCACAGCATACAAAACATATATAAAATTATTGATCTACAAAATTAAAAATATTAATCTGCTTTTAAGCATGTAGTTATTGAAGTTATTAGAAATATTATACCCTTCAAGTAAAACACTTTCAAATTGAACTGAACTGTTAAATATTTGAACACATTTTGTGTCTGTTATTATGTCAGTGTTCAAGGTATAAACAAAGGACAATGTATCAAGTAGATAGTCCATGTGATAGTCAGAGTAACAGTCAGATTTAACAGGCCAAGTTAAATTAGTAAGATGAATCAGTCAAAAATCTTCCTGGGTCTAGTCTATTTCCAATTATATGAAAACTGTCTCCACATGAAAAAAAAATGGTTTAAAAATAAAGAAAAAAGCAATTTTTGTAAAATACCTCAACTTTTTCTCTAATATAAGAATTTTGGATTAACATTTTATATGCTTTCTTCTTTTCCTTTGTGAATGAGTGGAATATTTTTACAAGCCAAAATTTTCACCTTGTCAAACTTCTAGAAAGTCTTCAATGAATTTATCTGTTCATTAAATGAATAATTTTTCAGGTAAGAAGTTACTAAGAAAGAATAAAAATATAAAAGCAGATACAGGATATTTTAATTGGATAAGTAATTTATCCTATAAAATTATTACATTTTTTAAAAATCTATTTTTAACAATATGATAATAAAAATTATCAAGTATTTTGATTTGTTAAATGAATTAATAGTCATTCCAGAAATAATATTAAATGATATCTATTATCAAGTGGTCAGACCATGTTATTCCTGAAGTTTTTTAAAAATTTGGTTGTTTGTATCTAATATCTGAATAATTTTACTCATTTAAAAAACTTTCAACATTAAATAATTTTCCAGAAAATGTAACATTTCTATATTCTGATCTGCAAATCCAAGACACTCGGATTTAAAAGATATGAGCAGGAATCCATTTATTCGGAGTTTGATGAATTGTTTTGGATGCAAAATCTGAGAGTATTTTTAAAGAAAATAAAAACGTGATCATTAAAAACAAAGTAAGTTGGTAAAGTATGCCTTTTTTAAACTTTTGTTGTAGACATGTCAAATATAAATCACCAATCTTTTTCAAAATCAGCAGGAATTATTACAGTAAAAGCCTCATTTCTATGACTAATTTAGTAACAGAAATGAACAGCGTAAAAGAAATATTTTGAGATTGTCTTCAACTTCCTTTATGCTATTTTCCACATTTCGGAGACCCCGTTATTCCGACTACCAAGTTTCCGCATTCCTATATTTATAAGCACAAGCAATAGTTATAAGGGGAGGACAACTCAGCCAGCACCAATTAACTCCAGTAACTGATGGAGGCTATCGTATTTGAAAAGGTAAGCAGTTGAAATATATAGAGACGATTTTTTTCTCTATATTTCTTCGGTTTTAATTTTAACTTTTAAATCGTGTTTTGCGATGATTATTTGGCATTCCAGCTTTTTAGTAGCGTTAGGTTTGCGTTAGAGTCAAGCAGCTGAAGTCGATTTGGGAGGTTTGAGACCCAAGAAAAGAAAGAGGGGAAAAAAGGTTATAAAAAAAATAAAAAAGGTAATATAAATAATTCCAGGTAAAAAAACAATTTTAATAATTGTGAATTAAAGCGGATTTACTTTTCTACGTGAGAAAACTCATTCTTCTTTCTTTTGGAGTGTAGAGAAGTTCTTGTATGAATAGATTTTGGATTCGTCTTTGACGGCAAGAAACTTAGAAACATTTTTTTAAACCTGTCTTTGGTTTCAATTTCTTTATTTTCTAACCTTTTTAAAACATTCTTGAATTATTAAACTAGAACGCGTCTTACAAAGTTATATCTATCTTTATAAAATAATAATAATAATAAATATATAAAGTTCATTTAAATGAATTTCTTTCTACCAAATGAGGAAAGTATGTTCTAGAGAAGTGTCTACTCTATGTAGTCTGTAGGTTGGATCATTTTTAGTACCAAAATCCCCAACACTTGCGGTGGGGTAATAACGAAATAAAATACAAACAAACAAACAAACAAAACAAACATCATCATCATAACAAATGTTTCTAATAACCCTCTGCATTCATTCATAAATCGGTTAGTGGTCAGTTTATTTTAGAAAATCCTAAAGGCAAATCTTATTCAGTGATTCACGTTTATTTTTGTTGCGAGTTCTTGCTCGTTTTAGGTTAAAGAGAAGAATAAGATTTAATTTTGGAAAAAAAGTCCACTTTTTAGTACGTATATTAGTTTGTAGTTCTGATATTGTTAAATAAATACTTATAAAAAGTACTAAAATCGCTTTAGTTCGGGAGTTTAGAATTTGTTTTTGTTTATTAACTTAGCCCCAATAATGAAATCATTCGGAATGATTTTTTTTTTGTAAACAAACAATGAAACAACAATAAAAAACCTGTTTCAATCTCTTCATATTTGTCAAAAATTTTAATTACTTAAAAGAAAGTTGATAAAAAAACTAAACAAAGTTGTTTTTTCAAAAGTTGTACTTAAATTTTATTTATTAAACATTACGTTTTTAATTCATAAAATCCCATTTTTCTACCAAGAAGTCTGTACAGTTGCTTGACGTATTTTAGTGATTTTTTTTTTCACAAGTAGTAGCTAAAAAAAAAAAAAATACTTACTTCGAAATGTATTAATTCTTTAGTCAGTTGAAAATATTTAAAGTAAATCTATAATGAAAACTGTATTAAAGTTACTTCACTGAAATGTATTTGTAATCGACGTTTCCATAGCAAATATGACCTGCTTTTTATGGTGAGTACCTTTTCTCAAGCAACAACAAAAATACCTAAAATTTGGATTTTGTCTTGAGCTTAACAAGTTATGAAATTTTTATTTATTTATTTATTTTTATATACATGTGGTTCTTGCTTGTTTATGCGTAGTGATGACTATTCCCCACCCCCAAGAAAGGAACAAATAAATGAAAGCTCCAAAGTTCAGAATTTCAAATTTAAAAGCTTACTTCCAACCTTGGATGCTGGGTGGATTTTTGAATCTTGTCATTTTATCTTTTTTTTTTTTTTTTTTTTTTTTTTTTGATTAGACTCTATAATTGAACACTTTATTTTTTTTTATTTTGCATTGCTTACTTTGCAGATTTAGGCTTTAGTTTAGAATGATAATAATCAACATTTTGACATTGATTTATTTCAAATATAGGGAAGTTCATAATTGTTTTTTCTTAACAATGCACAATTCAATTGTCCAAACCACATGGGTCGTAAAACTTTTCACGAAGCAATAACGTTGTCGTTACCGTTCGAAGATAAATGTTTAGTTTGGCTTTAAGTCTAAGATCTTTAATAAGATTTTAAGTTTCTTAAACTTTTGCAATTTTTGTTCTATTATTGAAAAAAGATTTTTTTTCTGATTATATTCCTCATAATTACAACTATTTGTTTATATTTTCAAAAATACACGCACTATTCATTGCGAATAGACTTAAAAAAAGAACAAATAAAAAATATTTATTTACTAGAGTTAGTGTAACTGTCGTACTGTTTTTTGTTTTTTTTGTTTTTTTTTTGTAAACAAACATTTCATACTTTTTTTTTTTTTTTTTTTTTTTTTTATATCTTTAAATTAAATTTTAAAGTCAAAATTAGTGTTTAATAAACTTTAATTTGTTAAAACAATATTGCTAATTAGTCGAAATTTTTTTTTTTTTTTTTTTTTTTTTTATAGTGGATTCCGTGTCCGGAGATAATTCAACTGCACAACAATTCATTTTTTAACCTTTTTGTTGGCCTACTCTTTTTTTTTTTTTTTTTTTTTTTTTTTTTTTAAATTTAAAAAAAAAAATCATATCCAGTTATGTCCAAAGTTTTGACATAACGGGATATGACTTTAATTTTCCTATTTAAATTAAATTTATTAGACAGTACTTTGGGGTCCTTTTAAAAAAATGTACACAGCAAACTAAAGGTGTTTTTAACTTGTTCTTTATTTTTATATTCAATTTTTAATTTTTAACTTTTTATAATTCATATATAAACTTTTTTGAATGAAATTAGTTTTCTCAATTTTATGAAATGTTAAGAAAATAATTCTATATATATTTTTTTTTACTGTTAGTAGGGAATTATCTTTCATGCCTGTATCAAAAACAAAAATAATCGTGTAGGGAAACCATTTTCCTTTCAAGCTTAAAAAAAGATTTAAATTCTACATAGAATTTAAAAAAAACAAAAAAAACACTTAAACTTGCAAACATAAAACTGTAGTGTAAATGTTCCAAACTATTAATTTCTTTTATGATAAAAGAAATTAATAGTTTGGTACATTTACAATACATTTGTTTTATTCTCTGGGATTTTCAAAAGATGTACTTTCATCTTCATTTTTGTTTATCACGACATTTTGGCAGTTTTGTACTTTAGCCTTCTTCAGATATCTGTTGATTTACAAGACAATAGTCTAGTGGATTAAAATAAGTGTTAGTTTGTGAATTTAGAGACATAGTAATTGTTGTGAGTTCAATCTCTGGGCCGGGTTAGTACAGACTTAGACACAGGAGAAACAGAACAAGCAATAATTGAGCAGTACTAAATTAAAACAAGATGGGATATCCCTAGACATCAACACTGGAACAAGAACAATCTACCTTCATAGATTAAACAAAGGTTTCAGGTCAAAATTCACTGATGATGACCAGAGAGACAATGGCTGAAATGTGATAACAAAAAAAATTAGTCTGAATGTAAATTTTATGCATTAAGCAATGTAAATGACCTTATTTCAAAACCTGCTTTACATTGAAAGTTCCCATTAATACGTAGAAAATGGTGCAATTGTACTAAGAACCAATAATATCTTGCAATTTGATAATATTGCATAATTAAAAATAATTGTTTCTTTGTTTAATATCAAAAGAATTGTAATGAAATCTGAAAATATTTTTATCTAAAAGTTTAGCCTTCATTTTGTTGTCATAAGTTTTACAATATACGACTAGTCTGACAACTTGTGTAAGTGTTTATGTAAATATATTTATCATAATATAATCTGTCATTAGCAAGGATATCGGGTATTGTCCAGGCATAAGTTGATTTCATGGTCATAGTTAATCTAGTAGTCCTCTTTTGAATTTTTTCAATCTTAACAGAAATTAAAAATGAAAATAACAATCTAGGCTTTGTTTCAACATTACAATCATAGATATACAAGAAATTTCACAGAAGTAATTTGCCTGGAAAATTTTCTAAGTTGCCATGTTAATAACCAGCTTTTGTCTTGAAAATGTAAAATTCATTTGCACTATGGGAGGACCTGTGTGCCCCCGCCCCGATTCTCTGTGAAACTTGTATTATTTCATCTGATCTACATTTAACAGTAATTCGAAATAGTCAGGTGATTGTATCTGAATTAGGTGCTATAACAAATTCCTTTTTCTGTGGTTTTCATTTGTGACAACTTTGATTACTTATGTCTATCAAAATAACATGAAAAAGGAAAGGTGTAGTTCTTATATTTTCATAGTTTTTTACAGTTTACAGTTGTTTGATTTTTATAGGATTACCAGCTTTGGTTTCAAGCCTTTTAAATTATCCATTAAAATCATCTTTCTCTATGTTTTGATATTTTATTCCAGATATCATTTGATGGCTTCATGGCACCTTTGAGTCCCCAAACAAGGTTTATCATTTCATGCCTGCATACCTTGTTACTCTATCAAAATGGTTAAAAAAATAACAAGCAAACATGATTAACCCATTAATGCTTACCATGAAATCCAGCATTAATTATAAGTGTCTTAAAAAAAAAAATCTGGTATTAATTATAGGTTTCTACCTATAACCCACCATCCCATTTTTGGGATGGAGAGTATTAATGGGTTAAGTTCAAGGCCATTCATAAAGTTATATGAATGGCTTCAGTTAAGATAAAAATACTCTTCCTTTTTTGGCTTGATGGAAGATTAATTTTTATCAAAATAATAACCCTCTGAGTTTACTACAAATATGTTGTATCATTAAATCCAAGATATTATAATGTTTAGTACTATAGTGGTGGTATTTATTAAAATTTTACAAGTACATGTGTACTAAAATAGCAAAATTTTCCATGTTTTTCAATTTTTGTTTGTCACTTAGAAGGAAATAAATTCTATGCTAACAATCAAATTAATAAAAAGCTAAGGTTTTCTTTGTGGAAGGGTAAAGGCAAAACTGGTTGAAAGTTAACACCATAACAAGTACCCTGCTGTGGGAGGCATAATCATATATTTTAAGCAGTTTCAAGAACTGTTCTGACCACAACCATCTGCACATCTGTATATGTGTATTTGCAGCTAAAAAATAGTGACATTTTATCCACTGTAATAGTGAGACACAGCCTAGATTGTTATTTTCATTTTTAATTTCTGTTAAGATAGAAAAACTGATAAGTTGCAAAGTCCTACTCTCCCAAAACACATTGAATAAAGAAATAGTTCTTGATGGGTATAACAATCTAAAAATTTGATCACAATAATAAAATTTAAGAGGGTATCAGGAAATTGGTATGTGAGTACTTAGTCAAAATAGGTGTAGCACCATTTGGTACCATCATTTTAGTACATGGGTACTTAAAAGAAATTTCAGGATTAAACTGACACAATCAATGGGTTTGGTACCTAACTTGCTAGACATCTGAATATGAGCTTACTTGCTTAAAGGGTTGCACAAAATATACCAGCTGCCTGATCCATTCCTATAACTCTGGCATATTGGACATGGGAATACAAAACCAATTGAAAATACGGGCGGAATTTCACTAAAATAGCCCTAAGTATTTTAGTACAGGTATATCAAAATAACATTTCCAGACAAGATGGTGGTATAATGAAATTTATTTGAAGGTTCTATGGTAATCATGTTGTCTTGAATTTTGATACCACCCCACCCCCTATTTGTATTGTTTCAAAGTAGAAGCATCAGCAATGTTTCTATTTGAAGGATAATTTTATTAAAATTTATATAAGCATAGATTTTAATTGTTAATTATTTCTTATTTTCCACTTTTATTTAAAAATTTTTTCTTTTAGAATAAAAAGACATTAAGGGTATTTTTTCAAAATAAAACTGGTTTCATACAGTTTATATTTGAATATAGGTGCTCATGTAAATTGGTTAAATATTACTTGGAACATCTAAAAACAGATGCTTTTCAATTTTAAGCCATGTGACTTGTTAAATAGTGTGACTAAGCTCTGTTTTAAATTATCAATTAAGTCAGTCAGCTTAGCAAGAAGTACAAAATAAACTATGACTTGCTTGAATATTATTCAAGTGAAGGTCTATGAAACTATTTTAGTGTTACTGTTTAGATTCTGTTTTTGTTTTTTAATTTTCACTGTCAGCATTCACTATGGAATTACCTATATAAATAATGCTAAAACTTTATAAATTAGTTTTGAAGTTTTACACTTATTGAGAAATGTTTTTATTTGAACATCATAACATTGAAAGTGGGCACCTAGATGTGATGCAGTGTTTAACAAGTTTGACTCACTAGAACAATTACAACTGAGTAGTGAGTTTGATCCTCACTGGCTTCCCTATACTTTTGGCCTTGTGCCACATCTAAGCTACACTTAAAAAAAAAAAAAAAAATCACCATAACATTGAAAGTTGCACTGTGTTAACCAGAATTAAACTACTTGGTTGAAATGTTTACTGTATATACTTAAATATACTGCAAGTTTTTATGATGATTTTTATTTTTTTTTTATGCAAAAAATAGGTGGTGTGGAGATACACAGGAAGCTTCCTTTTTCTTTTTTTTTTTTTTTTTTTTTGAAGGACTTAAAAATCTTGCATTTTCAGTGACCGGTTGCACTATACACAGATAAAAAAAATTTCTGGAGGGGTTAAAATTCATACAAAAATATTTGGGGGGTCACATTATACATGAACTTAGCTTATACATGAGTATATATGGTAGGTCTATTATAGAATAAATTTGTTGCAGCTGTCTTTCCTGTTATTTACTAAATGAAGCTTAGCTTTGGCATGCTACAAAAATCTCTCTTGTTACAACAGAAAATTTATAAATTGGTATTTTGTTGTTACTCCTGATGAAATAACCAGTGTATCTTTATATAAGTTAAATCAAATTTTCATAACTATTTTTGAGGTTGTAGAATCTGGTTTTAATTGATAGAAATAGAACATGATTATTGTTTGGTTTTGCATATAAATGTTCCTGTGTTGAAGGAAAAATACTATTTACTACACAGGCACTTAATAATTTTATTATTTTTTTATAAGTTTTGATGTCACTAATATTATTGCTAGGCTATGAGAAGGTTTGCTTAAAAAAAAAATTGGTTACTTGTGAACAAAGATTAATAACTTCTGAATCTCGAATACCAGGTAACAAATACAATATAAAAAAAGATACTTGCTGTAATCAACATTAACAATTTCTGATCTTGTTGAATACAAATTATTAATAATTGAAAAAGTACTAATTAAATTTTCTTTCAATAGAAAAGATTTCTATTAAATAGCATCTTTGTCTAGCACTCAATAAGTATACCAATTTCTTTTTCTTAAATCCCTTCATGATGTAGGCAAGAACTGCTTGCCACTGATTTCCATTCTTTGTTATTCCCAAAGGGCCATTGGTGTTGCTTTCCTAGACTGGTTGCCACTCAAGTCTAGTGAGCCCAGCCTACTCCCCTATTTATCTCATAGCAAGAGGAAGAAGAGATGGATTCATGCCTTTCCCTAATAAAATGTAACAGACTAGGCTGGAATTTGAACTTGGCTTGCAGGTTTCATGTTGGTAACTGTTATGCTACTTGTGCAACCAAACATGCCTATTATGTACTAAAAATACAACAGTTTATTCCATTGGTAATTACTTAAATGTACTTTATCAATAGTAAATTTGTACTTCTGTTGACTTTAACCGGATATAAAGCTTCTAGATTGGAGTGGGTAGGAATAAAATATATTTACGGCATTCTCAGCAACACTTCAGAGCTCATGAATTTTTCCCAAATTAGAAGAGATTATTATTTAAAGCAATTTTAAGAGCCATCCTATTTGGTTGGACATAGATATGTTATTTCTAGGTGGACTATAAAGAAAGCTATACCAAATATTCACATAAATTTTAAAGAATAAAAATGTTTTCGTCTCTTGACAAATTATTTGTAGAAGATTATAACTTGGGTAATAAATTAGATCTATCAGTTATTTGTTGCATAGCAATCTACTCTGAATGACTAAACACTAAAAAAAAAAAAAAAGTTTGTTTCTGACATACTGGTTCAACCTACTGTATTTTCTTGTGCATATTAAGAGAAATTTTAAATGAAAAGCAAAAAGGGGCATTGTATTATAAATATACATTTTCAGAAATTTTTATGTTGCTTAAAACCTTATTTAAAACAGCAAGATTGAAAATACAGTTTTGTTCACAAGATAGTTCTTAAATTTTTCTCTCTTCATTATTAAGACAAAATTTTTAAAAATTTTCATAGTTTATTAATATATAGAAATGAAGTCATATCAAACAGAAAAGTATGATAGATTAATTAACATGTTAAAATTTGTTACTGGGTATATCTAGTTAGCACCTTTCCCCCAAAATTCAAAAATAAGATTTGAAATGGAAATTATAAGAAACATGCAATGGCTAAATATCCAGTTCATTTATATTTTTTAATATCGTAAAAAATTAAATATTTTAGTGAAATATATGTGCAACATTGAGATTTTAATGGATAATATGGTATAACTTTTCAAAATAGAGTAGGGATGGCTGTATTATGGGGGTTGTATTATGTTCAAGGATGTAATTTATTTCCTATTTTTAGCTTCAGAAACAGTTGTATTATACTCAAGAAAATATAGTAAAAGTAATGCACCATAATTTTATTTATCAGGAAGTAAAACACAACTGCATAAATTACTAATCTTTTCGTCTTTTTTTTGTTTTAGATCAAGTTAGTGGTTTAAGTAGGTTTTTTATTTTTTTTTTGTCTCATTTGTCATCAAACTATGAGAATTATTCACTCTTTCATGGTTTCTGTTTTTGTTATTACAGATGGGTTGAATTTAATAGCTACAATGCTGAATATTTAATTTTTTGTTTTGCATTTTATTGGAATTGTAATTTTAGACATTGGTAATTCTCATTTTGCTAAATTTATAAATTTATGAATTATGCAAATATTTCATACTTTAGCATTATATAAAACTGTTATGCTTATCCAATATTAATTGGCTACAAAGAAAAAATAATTTTGTTAAATTATTGTATTTAGAATAATTAAAAGTAAAGTTGTTTTAGAATATGCAAATTTTTTAATCGGGAAATGTTTTGGACATAAAGCAAAGGTGTTTGATATTTGGGTTTGTTTTATTTCTGTTACCAATAGTTTTTGTAAGCTTGCCATGTTAGAACTGGAAATTTTTAATTTGTTTTATGATTCATATCTCATTGAAGAGATTCAAAAGTGGGGAGATAGATGCTTTTTTTCTTAAGACCGAATTATGAGATTGGTAGGTTTTAGTTTTGTTACCAGGTTCTAAACAGGAAAAAAGGAGTTTGTTCATAACTTGACTGAAATTTTTCCAGGTTTTACTTTATATTTTCGAGTTCTGTTTAGTTTACCTGGATACCAACTTGATTTTTTATTTTATTAAAGTACAAAGGCTTTTAACAAATACATGTTCCAGGTATTAGTTATTAATATTACCTGGAACATGGATTTGTATTAACATTTTTCTAAACAGTCAGGTCTTTGCTACACTATTGATTCAAAACTACTAAATGCTGAACAGTTCTTGATTAAACAACTGAGCAATTTTTAACTGAATAACCTATTTAATTCATAAACAAATTGTGTTATAATTAATTCAAGGCCACAATCAATATGGATAAAATGCTGTCATGATCTTTGATGATTGTGTGGCCATTCTTGTTGGTATTGGCAGGAGAATGGTAAATGATAATTAATTATTTAATCTCTTCTTTTGTTGTTGTAGTAAGCAGGCAAAAGATACAGTTCTGAAAGACCACCAAACTCACAGCTCAATGGGGAGAAATAAAGACTGACTTGTAACATTCATTACTTCCAAAACCAAGCTAGTAACATTTCATCATCACTGAGCAGACCCCTGAGTTGTAATTAAATTCTGTTTTATCTTAACATTGAAGTCTTGAGTTATACTTTATTATTAACAGCCCCTGCATGTGTCATATATATATATATATATATATATATATATATATATATATATACACGCACATGTAAATATCCTTTTCTTGTTAGGCTTAATCCAAATTTCAGAAACCTAATTATGTACAACAATTAATCATGCAATATAGGGAAACAATTCAACCAGAAAAATTGAAAATAAATGCAATGTATCTAAATACATATTAGACATGTCATAATACAGTGTAACCCGGATATAAGAGATTTTCTCTGGTCCCAAATTAGAGCCATACTTACCTAAACAAAATAGACCAAACCCTGATATAAGAGACTTCTTCTCCGGTCCCGACAACTCTCTTATATCCGGGTTACACTGTAGATCATTCGATTTTAAATAAATCAATGTTTTGCAGTAATTTTTAACATCAGCTTGAGATTCTAGTTCAAAATTTGGATAGTTTTAACACATTCAGTATTATGAATAAAAAAAATGAATTTTATAAAGTGTATATATTTTTTTTTTTTTTTTTACTTGTAGCATGAGCAAAACAAATTCAAAAAAAATTTTTCAAAAAAAAAATACCCAGAATTGCATCAGTCTGCAAAAATTTTTCATTCTTTAAGAGCCAGTTGCATTTAATTTTAATTTGTGGCATATTTTGTAGGCCAAAAAAAAGGAAATGTGAATAAGATAGTGTCACTGTCCAGGTATCCCAATCAGGTTACCCCCCCCCTTGTTTCAGGCATAGTATGCAGCAGTCTTGATTAAGAATACAATTGTTAAAATACTTTCATTACCAAAAAAAATAGTCAAAGCAATAAATCTTTACTAATCCAGAAGTACTATGCTGCTATTTCATCATAGTCACCATTAAGATTAATATAGTTCCATCAGTACATACCCTCTTTGAAAAATCATGGCATCAAACAATTGCAGGTGCCTTTGCCCCTTTGTAACAGCATCATTTGAGTGGGGGGAGACTGTTTCATGGATAAATGTTATTTGATGAGTTAAAAGTGATGATAATCTGAAGGAGTTAATTCAGAACTATGCAGTGGATGCAGTAAAACATGCTAACCATAATGCTGGAGCTACCCTTTTGTTAACTTGGCCATGTGTAGGGTAAGGATTTCCTGTACCAGGATGACACCTTTATGCAGACCTACTGATCTCTTCCAAAAAAACAGCTTTCCTCAGTCAATCTAGTATTTAACAATATCTCACTTCATTAACTGTTTGATCATGTAGCATGAAGTCCAAAAGCAGTATGCCATCTGCATCCCAGAACACAGTTGTTGCCCCCTGTTAGTGGGGGCCTACAAAATACTGATTACATCTTTTGCAGAGGAGTAAAATTACTTCCAAAAGGAACCCACTTACCAAGTAGGTGTTCACAGACCTGTGTGTAGGTATGGATGGCCAACATTTACCTGCAAAATAACAAAAATCTGATTTTGAAAGTAAATAACCTTATAAGAATTGATATGTCATAAAATCTACCAACCTATCTGTTGCCATTACTGACTGTTGAACTTGGAGTTAATTTGGGGAGAAGGTCAATAAAAATCGATGTTTGCAGGTCATGGGATCAACCTTTACCCTTAGAAAATTGTAATGCAGAAGAGATGATAGTCCAGACTTTGCTTCTTCAGACTGTGGTGGATGCAATATAACTGCTGAACCATATCACACTTGTCAGGTTGGCTAACATCATGCTAATGTGACACTGTTGGTGGAGGCCTACAAAACTAACTGTACATCCTGCTTAGGGGTAAGACCCTTTCCAGAGTAGCTACTTACCAAATAGATGCCTTCAGGTCTCAGTGTAAATGGCCAACATTCCCCTATGGGACTGGGTGTAAACAGATTTTTATATTAAATAACCCAATAAAGATTAATATGTTATAAAATCCATCAAGCTAATTAGAACACAGTTGCAGTCAGTTATTTCACAGGATGTTAAACTTAAAATTATTTTGGTGGAGGTTAATGACAAATGCTTGTAGTTCATGGAATCAGCCATTGTTTTTGAAATAATGTGATGCAACCAGGTCCCATCACCAGTGATCATGTGCTCTAGAATTCCAAAAGCTAAAAGGCTTACAATCATATCTTGAAACACCAGTTCTCATATAATCACTGAAGTTAAGCAACATTGAGCCTAGTCAGTACCTAGATAGGGGTCTCCTTGGTATTACCAGGCACTGTAAGCTTGGATGTGCAGATAGTGTAATGGATAATGGCTTTGAATTGGAAATCAGAGAGCCAAGTTCCAATTCCAGTTGCATTCATTATATTCACTTATGCACAAATTTCCTTGGGAAAGGTATGAATCTACCTCTTCTCCCCCCAGATATGGGTTAATTAGTAGGACTTGTATCAGTAAATAATTATCTCTAAAAAATTCTTATGATCTAAAAATATCTGATTTTAAATAAACAGAAAAAGGTTGATAAGCTGTTAATAAATCAAATCCATCAATCAAAAGCTAAAAAATGTTTTTATATTTTGTTGATGAATGTGGATGCTCTACACAAAGTTAGTCTTGTAGATTCATACACAGCTCTGTGAACACACTACACCAGAACAGTACTTACTTCCAGCTCATTACATGTTTGCCATACACAGTAATGAGTTCATTATGAATTTCTACTGGATTTTGACATTCAAAAATCCCATCCGTTAAAGCTGTTTGTTCACTATTTTATGGTACCTTACATCTTTGTTGGAAAGTCGCATTCAGTATTAAGGCTGTTCTGACAATTACAAGAAGTATTCACCATCAGAACTTTGAAGTCACATTGCAAATCAGTGTGATTTCTCATCTTCAGCATGGCTGATTCTTTCTGAACATTTCCATCTGCTCAGACACTTATTTTTTTCTTTAACACCCACACAGCCAACATGAGGTTTTTATTGTAACTATGTGAACTTTAGTTATAGTTCAAGTATGTGCCCCCACCAGGGCCATGTATGATTTTGAATTTAGAATTTTCCTTCTATATTGGTCACCAGTCATGGTTATAGAGTTCAGTTTTCCTTGCTATTTAGCACATAAATGGATTCATACCTTTCTCAAGGGTATTTGTGTGAAATGGAATGCACTGGAATTTGACTCTGCTTGCCGATTTCTCATTCTGAGCCTCTAACAATTACACCCCACCTGTACATCCAAGATGTATTGTTGCTCTAGAATTAGTTTTTGCAATATTTTTAATTCCAGTTGATCTATGCTTATTTATACCTTAGTTTTCAGACTTTTTTTTTTTTTTATAGATACATCTTATAATTTAGCTTTAGTATTCATAGTTCTACTTTGAACACTAAATCTTTCCTGTTGCCATGTGCAACAGGAAAGATTTATATAAAACTTTTATATAATTTTCCAGGAGTTCAGGAGAAAATAATGAATGCTGATTATGTGGTGCTTAATTTTTTTGTTGGTTAATAAAAAAACAAATTATTTTGCCTACATTTGGCCATCTTTTGACAGTTATGTTTATCATTTTATTCTTTATATACAACAAACTTGTTAGTTCATAAGTAGCTGGAATAACTTCTTCCCCTCAATGAAAATGAACATTTTGTTTGAATATTTGTTTTATTTTTCTTATATACTTAGCAACAGGGCTCACTCTGTGCCCTCCACTGCCTCAACTCTCTTCTTCAAGGCCAATATTTCAATCCAGTTGATCTGGCTGAAATAGCTCGCAAATTAGATGACCAAGAAAGAGAACAAATGGCAGAGGGAGGCATTAATTCACAGGAATACATGCATTTTTTAGAGGTAAGTTTTTTTTTTTTTTAAATCTTTCCTTAGATCCTTAAGCTAACAGAGCTTTGAGGATTTATTTATTCAACTTGTAAAAACATTTTCTTTCACACTAACCTAATATTTACCATCATTTGACATTTAAGTTTTATTATGATTATAAAGATCTTACCTGTTTTATGATCAAGAGAAACATTTTAACTTTAGTAAGGTCTTTCATAGGAGACATGGAGTAATGGATAGTGGTTCAGATTGAGGTATTGGAGAGCCGAGTGAATTCCAATTGGATCCATTACATTCACTTACATGCTAATACCCTTGGGAAATGTATGAATCCTCTTCTTCTCCCCACCAGCTATGGGTAAATAGCAAGACAGACCAGGTTCTATAGCCTTGATGGCAACTGGTCTACTGCAGAAAGAAACTTAGTGTGGGGGAAAAAAATCTGCCTCGTCAGTCATGTATCGAAAGATACGTGATTGTCTCAGCATGTATCACGCATGGCACATAACTGACTGAATTATGTTTATAAAGATCTTACCTGTTTTATGATCGGAAGAAACCTTTGTCTTTCACATTATTCTCTGTTTTTGTACTTGATAAGTACGTTGCAATAAGAAAATCTACACCCAGCATTGAATTTTGAAATCCCATTTACTGAAGACTTACAGCCACATCATGTTGAGCCTGGTTAGTACCTAGATGGGTGTGACTGCTTGGGATTGCCAGGTGCTGTAAGCTTGGATGTATGGTTGGTACAATGGGTAATGGCTCAGAATGGTTAATTGGAGATTAGAGTTCTAATTCCAGTTTGGTTCATTATATTTACTTATGTGCAAATACCATTGGGAAAGGTATGAATCCACCTCTTCCCCCCAGCTATGTGTTAATTAGTAATACTTGTATCTTTAAAACATTATCTCCCCAAAAAATTTTAGAATCTAAAAGATATTTTCTGGCTTTAAATAACCTGCAATGGGTTCATAAGCCATAAAAAAAGAATCGATCAATTAACCTTTAATGAGTAGAATTATCTCTGCTTACACTTGAGTTTCAAATAGTGTATGGAATAAAAAGGGTGATTTGAATTTATTATAATTTTCAATAATGAAATGATTTACCCTACACTGCACACAACCTAAATTAAGGAGCAAAAGGAAATTTCTTGGAAATTTAATAAAAGGTTGAATTTAGAATCATGTCCTGGGTTTGTTTTTGCTCTGAAAAGAATAATTGTTACAAGCCATCTATTTGAGACTCAAAGGTAACAGTTTACAGTATGTTTACTCTTTATGTAAGGTATAAAGTGGATAGTTTTAATGTATGTTTAAACTGTTCAAATTTTATTTCACTAATAAAATAGATTTTTTTTATTTTAGCAACCATCTTCAAATATGGATGACCGAGGGTTCTTTTCTATACAAGTAATAACAAAAGCACTAGGAGTTTGGAGCTTAGATATCATACCATATAATAGTCAACATCCCACAGCAATAGATGCAAGAAAAAATCCTGTGTAAGTATGTGCTTATTCTTCAGCCACTTTTAAATCTCTTCAAACATAGCCTGATATTCTTTACTTATATGGACTTTCAGTTAAGCAATGGTGAGCCTAGTCAGTACCTAGATGGGTGTCCTCTTAGGAATATCAGGTGCTATAAGCTTGGATGTGTAGGTGGTGTAATGGATAATAACTCCAAATTGGAAATCTGAGAGCTGGTTTTCAATTCCAGTTAAGTTTGTTATATTCACTTGCATACAAAATACCCTTGGAAAAGGTATGAATCCACCTCCTCACCCACCAGATATGGGTTAAATAGTGGGACTTGTATGAGTAAATCATTATCTCCCAAAAATTCTTAAATTTTAAAAATATTTTATGGCTTTAAATAATCTGCAAAAGGTTGATAGGCCATGAAAAACAAATCTGTCAATCAATCAATCAATTTTTACATATTTTCTCTTCAAAAATTCACTCCGTTAATATTTTTGGTTTTTAAAAAAAAAAAAAAAAAAAACTTTTTACAAGATTTTTCTGCTTTGATGAAAATTTCAACTGATTTGCTTATTGGCTGCAAAGTCAGCTTCACAAAATTTTTATCATCTGGCAATATTTTATAATTTGGGTATGGGGCAAAGAATACAAAAAAAAATTGACTTTGTTATAAAATGCTGCTTCAGGCATATCCTTTCAGGATGTGTGTTATCATGGCTCTTCACAACTTCCTATCTTTTGTAGCTCTTAGCAAGGTTTATCTTTTTACTATCCTTCTCATTCCCTGTGCTATCATCATTAGGTAGATTTACTTTTGATTGTCTCTTTTTATATCCTTTTTGTTTCCAGTTCCCTTAAAATTACTTTGTTGCAATTTATTCTCAGTATCCTTCTGTGAAGCCATATCTCTGTTGCCTCTGATCTTCTCCTTTAGGAAACTGTCTAGCATTCATTGACATGTAGAAGGATCAACATTACATTTTTATGTTTATACATTCTTTTTATAGATACAAATATTTAAGTTAATGCTCTGTTTATAATAAACAGTATTAAATAACATTTACCGGCTTGAATGTCAGAGAAATTTTCATAGAAAATATTTGTCCTCTGACAGGATTCGAATCTGTATCCTATACGGAACCATCATTTAGCTTGACGTGCCTTTACTGATTTTGCCACAGAGGAGCGTTCGGTTAGCATGGTCGAATTTACTGTATTTAAACTTAAATCTTCCATGAATTTCTCATGTACATTCATATCTGCTGATTGGTGTATCAAATGTAAACAAATGACATCACACATTATGAAATGGACAAAGTCTGACAATTATTTTAAGGCATTTTTATGACAGTTCTGTATAGGATACAGGTTTGAATCCTGTCGGAGGACGAATATTTTCTATGAAAATCTCTCGGACATTCAGGCCGGTAAATGTTGTTTAATACTGTTTATTATAAACAGAGCATTTACTTAAATATTTGTATCTATAAAAAGAATGTATAAACATAAAAATGTCTTAAAATAATTGTCGGACTTTGTCCATTTCATAGAAAACTTTTTTTTTTTTTTCTGGTTTTTACATGCTAAAACAATTTTAAAATCTTGTTGGATCTTACACTTTTCAAATTCATACTGAATTATTAAAGTTAATGAAACTGTTAGAAAAGTTGCAATATTTAATATTTTAATAGGACTTTGTTCATTTTGCATTTTTTTATGATGGAAATATTGTGTATATTACATTTAAATGTTGATCTTAAAGATCATATCTGTAAGAATTATTTCCTTCTACTTTGAGCAGTGCTGCTACTGCTTGAGAGTTTGGGAATTCAGTATTAAAAGCTAAACAGAATTTTTTTTTTCTTTAAAAACCATACACAAATCAGAAATGGACTTAAGGTGTTATCAAAGAGGATAGGAGTTAACTTTTTGCTTTCAGTGTTATCTTTTAAATGAAGTCCTGGAAAGTTTTCAGACTGTCCCCAAATCACAATATTTTAACTTTATAATTACTAGTTGTTAGTAGCAACAGTTAAAATGTTTTGGAAATACTTTTAAAATGCTATAAATAAACTTTAAAAGTTTAAAAAAATAAATAAATACAACGAAATTAGACTAATTTTTATTAAAAAAAATACATTATTTAAACATTTTGCAAAATTAACTTTAATAATTACACAAATGTTTTTAATTATATTTCTGCTCATTAACTTTTATACTTTAAAAATTTTGCACTATGTATTCATATATAAAGAACTGTGTGCTATGTATTCATATATCAATGTTGTCTTTGTTCAAAATGGCCAAGAATTAGGAAGGCTGTAGTTAGAGTATCAAAGGAACAGAAGACTAGGTAGAGGAAACTAAGAGATTTAATAAATACTTATACATAGAATGAAATAACTTTTGTAAACTCAAATCCTACTCTAATATGGCTACTTGCCATCTTTATAAGTAGGTGCAGTCCATTGTTACGGTAGTAGGGAAGAGCAAGAAGTATACAGAATCCTACTCTACAACAATAGATTTGTATGCTATGTGTTCATATACACCCCTGGTCAAAATCTTAAGACCAGATACAAAAGGATTAAAAAATATATAAAATACTATTACTTATATTTGCAAAACATTTATATTTAATTAGAAAATGTAGTTTATCAACAAACAAGTGAGCATTTTAAGCTTTTAATTGATTAATTTAAACAAACATGAAAAAACATGAACACATCTGCTTAACCTTGGTATTTCCTTTATAAAAGAAATGATTCTATACATCTTTGTGATATGATAACTTTACTCCATTAATTATTGTTTTTTTTTTCTGTTTTTTATTGAAGCAGTTTATTTGTATGACAAATAAAATATCTATAAACTGGAGTAAAATATAAGTTTTATTTATTCTCAATTAATTCTTTACATCTTATTTGTTTTAGTTTACAGTCAGCCTACATATGCAATATGAGAGAACATTGGTTTACCATACGCAAAATAGGTTACCAATGGTTCAATCTGAATTCACTCTTGAGTGGACCAGAACTCATTTCTGACACATATTTGGCCTTATTTCTTACACAATTACAGCAAGAAGGTAAGTGTTCAGATACTGTCTTCTAATTTGTCATTAAGATATTTAACACTAGTGAATGCCCCTTCATAGTTCATAATTAGAAGCAAAGAGATTCATTTGAAATATTAATAACCAAAACTTTTAGATTATAGTCTGTCAGTTTTATTAGTGAGCCTCTATCAAGTGTATTAATGAGTTTCATTTTAATGGAGAATTTGTAATGTCTTTCTGCTTTAATTCATGACACCCATGAACCTTCTTAATTGTTCTTAATATCAGAAATCTTCTGAATTATAAATTTATTTTGTATTTCTTTTTGACTTGTTCAGTTTTGTTTTATTTATTAAGTACTTCAAATCACTTCCTGTTATACAAGTCTCATAAGTCATCTTGATCTTCATTTAAGTAGGCTTTTTTTTTTTTTTTTTTCCATTTTAAGCTAATTCAATCCTTGATTTATTTTAAACTTAGAACAAGGCTTTTTGCAGTGATTTGTTTGCTTCTACGTGTCCAGGTTATTCTATATTCATCATTGTTGGTAGTTTGCCTCATTGTGAAGCTGACACTCTACTAAAGCTGAGCCCTGCCATACAAACAGTGAAACCCACAATTGAAACTCCTTTGTCTGCAAATTCATCACTTGAAGACCAAATGGATACCAGTTTGCAGCATGTAATAGAGACGACACGCGAATATGCAGAGCGAGATGACCCATCGTTACAGAGGGCTTTGGAAATGAGCTTAAGAGACAATCAAAAGCAGGAGGAGGCTCAACTTGAAACTGCTCTTCAATTAAGTATGCAAGGTCAGTAGATTCTGTTTCATGGCACAGCTACTTCCATTCCTTATTTCTACACACAACTCTGTGATTTATATATAATTCTAAGAAGAAATGTCTCTGAGATAAACAATCTGATTATGGATGCTATTATATTATTCTAAACAATTATTGACATCTATCATTTCTAAGAATAAAAAGAATCTCTAAAATAAATATTTTAATTTTTTTTATTCCTCTTAATATGCTTCAAATTTTAAACCTGTTATATTTCTCAGTCACTTCTACATTTGACTCTTTGATTTCTTACTGTAGATTTTTTTATGGACTAACCATTCCAAAATTTGCTTGTTAGTAGTATAGGACAGTCTCTGAATTAGCATCATTTATAACAAATTTCTTTTTTTTTTTTTTTTTTTTTTTTTTTTGTCTTCTACCCACCCCACCAAAAAAAAAAAAAAAAAAATGATTAGCCTTGGTAAATAGCTCTAATCCCATAACTACTCACACCATTTTACCTGTATCTAAGACCAAATCAAATACTAAAAGGAAACAAAACAAACAATTAAAATGAAATAAAAAGGTGATTGTCTTGATTATTGTCACTTCCATAATGAAGAGTAGGTATTTTAGTTTTAAAATGTATCTAAAAATGTGTATTGTGTTTGTAATCATATTGTACAAAAACACTCAACTTTCATCATTTCAATTTCATGTTGCAGACAATGTATATAGTGTTTGTATTTTATGCCACATTGAAATTATATCTGAATCAGCAGTAGACCTTGATTATAAGAGGGTAGGTTACCAATGCTAATTAAATGACTCCTGAAAATTTCTTTAAACGCAAGTGTATCAAAATCTTCATTATAAAAGATAAAATTTTCGCTTTTTCCTCAATCCTTCTGGTATAAAATATTGCAAGAAAATCATTAAACATTATTTCCAGTCAAGATCATTTTCTGAAATCTTTGAAATGTAGAGATCATTTTCTGAAATCTTTGAAATGTAGAGATCATTTTCTGAAATCTTTGAAATGTAGAGATCATTTTCTGAAATCTTTGAAATGTAGAGATCATTTTCTGAAATCTTTGAAATGTAGAGATCATTTTCTGAAATCTTTGAAATGTAGAGATCATTTTCTGAAATCTTTGAAATGTAGAGATCATTTTCTGAAATCTTTGAAATGTAGAGATCATTTTCTGAAATCTTTGAAAAAAAACAGGAATTAGAAAAACTTTCCTTTAAATAAAGAACTAACAGCTGAAGAACAGTATGAAAAAATTAATTTTTTTTTTTTTTTTTTTTTTTTTTTTTTACTAACATTCACCCTGAACAAAACTAAAGAGCCACTCAAGGCAAAGGTTTTCTGTGTGGTGTTGTAGGAGTGTAAGAAAAGACAATAAGTGCAGTTCCTGATGTTATGTAGGAAAGATAATTGTTAACCCTAGACTTGAAGAGGTCAAGATTGTAGTAATCAGAGAAAACCTCTTACTGGGAGTCTGTTCAATAAAGCAAATGCAACTTCTTAGACATAATAAGGATGATTCATCCATGTGTATGTGGCATTGTGGGTTGCAGCTACAAAAGTCGGGACTGGTGGAACCAAGGAATGTAGCTTGTCAGAATATTTGTCATAATGCCCAGCATGACCTGATATTAATTATAAAAATTAAAATAAAAAGGTGGTATTGATTGTAGGTTTCTTATTAAAAAAAAAAAAAAAGAAAAAAAAAAGTAAACCTGTATTGCTTATAGGTTTATAAACATCTGGTATTGATTTATAAGTTTCTACCTATAACCAGGGCAGGATTTAGATGAAGAGAGACCCCTACAAATCTCTTTTTCTCATGAGTAGAGAAAAATGGAAGAGTGTTAAATTAAACAATTTGAGTAAAGCTGAGGTTGATAATGGGTGTTTAAAATTACTGAAGAGTTATTTAGTCTGCAATGCATTATGACAGCATGTGTAAGAAAGGCCTATGACAGTGTCAAAAATATACACTTTGGCTGGAGGCCCCCTAGATTTTGAGGCCTTAAGCTTCAACCTGCTAAGCCTATATTTAGATCCAACACTGCTTATAACCCATTAATGCCTACTGTCCTGAAAATGGAACAGTAAGTGTTAATGAGTTAATGTCTTGAAATTTTTGGTAATAGCAAACTTATTAAATATTTGTATAAATTTTTCTCCAGTTTTACAAATTGTTTTATTGCTTGTCAACTACTCTTAAATAGATTTTTTTTTTTTTTTTGCATAATCTAAAAAATATAAATAAATACAAGATTGTCGAAGATTTAATACAAAAACCAATCTTGGTCACTTTGTTTTAGTTTATTGGTGAATTTTTCAGAATTTTCAATTTTTGGAAAGATTAAAAACATTTTTCATGATCCATCTTATATTTTTATAATTCTTTCTTTCATTTTATTTTATTTTATTTTTTTTTTTAAATCAAAACTTTAAACTAAAATCAATTAATAAAAATATCACAAATTTCTAGTAGCTGTGACTATTTCTCTTTCAGAGGATGATCTGAATAGTACTTCCAATGCTGTTGAAACCCCCAGTTCTGCTAGCGTCCCCTCAACATCCCACAAATCACCAGACCCTCCTTTATCTGTGGATGAGCTGAGACAAAAGAGACTTCTGTATTTGAGTAGAACAAACAGCATACAAAATAATGGGGAATCATCTGAAGCTTGTTCGTCCAGTATAAATAACGCTGTTCAACCAAAAGAAAATAGTGACAAAAATGGTAAGTAACTTCTTGCTGTAGCTAAACCAATCATTTGTTTAATGGTATATCAACTCCTTATGGGTCATTTAATGCTGAAATTTAACTCTCTTGGGAGCTTTGAAGTAATAAAAATATATATTATTTGGCTTTCACAATTGAATACATGGTAGATGATACTCAACTTTTGTGCATATACATGTTTGTACATGATTACTGGAGGCAGTGATATGTGTGTTTTTTATATTGTTTTGTTGATATTTTGGTGTGGTCTCGCTGATATACAGAAACAATTAAAAAAAAAAAAAAAACTAAAAAAAAACTCCTTTTCTTTCTTTCCTCTTCTTCCCTGTCCATTCACTCATTGACACCTGTTTGAAAAGAAAAAAAAACTCCTCGCTCATCATTCTTTCCAGCTTTTCTGCAACCACCACTCGCCCATAATGCATTGACACTTCCCTATATAAGTATTACTTCCACTTTTCTAGCTTTTTGCTTCTGCTACTGGTAAGTGTTCACTTCTTTTCTCTCATCTTTTTACCACACACCCCCTTGATCTCAACAAGATCATCCTCATACCATATAGTCACATGCCCAATAAGCTGGTCACACCTCTCTTCCTGATCTACATGCTGGATCATCTGTATCACTATCACCTTGCCTTGCTGTCACCATTATCTCGTGAGTTGTTCACTTGTCATACATCCAGGATGTGCCGAGGGGTTCCATCTACAGAAACATTACTCTGTGACTGTACTCCACTCACCATTCCCAGCCCCCATTGCTTGGTGCAGCAAGCACCAGGCAGATTTATCCATACCTCCTCTGCAACTTGAATTGAACCAGGTTGCTTCGCTGCTGCTTCAGTTTTGGGTATGACCAGTGAATGTCTCCACTCATGCTAAAATATTGAGCGCTGTGATACCCAATCCTCCTCCTAGGGGACATGTTATACCAGTAGACTGCCTCAATTGGTGATATCTGACCCCTCTAGGCTATTGCCATCACAATCCTGTGGTACCTCTCTACAATGCCGTTTCCATTAGGTCTGTATGCAGCTCTGTAATATGCTTGCACATTCCACCTATCCAGTACTGCCTTGATTGGTGCTGACTTGAAAGCCATGCCATTATCCATTAGGACTTCTTCCACTAGGCCTCTCTCTAGGGATAGTTTGTTCATTATAGATGCAACTACTGTCCCCCCGTTTCTCCCTTTAACTCCTGCCATATTGCTATTCTGCCAGGCTCGCATTGACTATTGACAGATATGACCCATTTTGGTAATGTGTGATGTCGATTGCTAGTCTTGCCCAATTGTTTGAGACCTGAACTTCACTGGCCTCATGCATACTTTGTGCGGGATCAATTGATTGGCAGTGTTGGCATGCTCGCACTACTCTACACACAATTCCCCAATTTGCCAGGTCTACTTTCCTGGGCAAATATAGCATCCTCTGTGGTGCATCTTGTGTAATTTTTTTGATGCCGCCGCTTTATGAGCATCTCTGCTGTTTCCTTAGTCCATATCCTGCTCTCCTTCATAATAAGACTCAACCCATACCAACTATGTTGCAGAGTCTGTCTTCACCTCTATGTTCTTCAGCTCCCACTGCAGTGCTAAGTTGATGCCTTTCATTACTGCTTCCAATTCTGCTACATTTATGTGGTTAGTGTCTGTTTTCTTCATCATCCAAGCAATGCCCTCTGCTTTAAAACCCACTACTTCCAATACAACTCCCATTGCTATGCTACTTGCATCACAACTAGCTATGCTATTCATTGCCCACCTTTGGTACATGTCATTTTCCTCTCACTGGATCCTCTCGCTCCATCTCCTCAGTGATATCCTTTATAATCTCGAATGTTCTGTCACTCACTTGGTTGTCCCATCTTATCTCCTTTGCCTGTCTTTTTATATAGCTGTATGTAACCCTCAACCATCCAGCCACAAGGTTGTGATCCACCAGCTTCCTACATGTTGAAAACAATTCTCATTTACTCATCTTATCCATCAAAGGTGGAATCTCGTTATCCCTTCGGAGCACCAACTCTCCAGTTACTTTAGCTCGAGTGCTGCGCCCCCATCAAGTGAATCTGAAGGTTTTGATATTAATCCATGTTTTTTTATGTGGTATCTTTTCTGCATGCACAACTGTCTCATCTATCAGGATGTCATTGATATAGGAGAAAGTGGCCTGCTCTATTGTCTCCTCCTGCTTCAGTAGTCTTGAGCACTGCTGTCATGATTTTCTGTGCGATGTTCAACCCAAACCCCAATCTAGTAAGGCAATAGGTGGTCTCCTTGTACCTTACAAGTTGGTAATGCCACAGCTTCTCTGCTACATGTAATTGCAGGTATGCTGATTTCAAATCTACAATTGTAGCAGCACCTGCCATCTGTCTTTACTCGCATGGTTTCTACACATACATCAATATCATCACTTCCTGTGTGGCACGATACATATGTATTTAACTCCCTAAAGTCTAGTACTAGCCTAACTTTGTTTTGTTGGTTAATTGCCATCAGTAGCAATATTCCATTTTGGACTTTCTCTTTCCAAGGTACCAGGATGCCTTCTTCAATCCATCTGTCTACCTCCTTCTCAAACGCCACTCTCTTCTCTTCTTGCATAAAATTCTTATATAAGCTTACCCTGTTCTTTAATATGCGTGGTCTGCTTGTACAGCACCATTCAATGTTCCATTTTTCGCCATCAAATTTGGCACAAAAATCCTTGAAGTTTTAGCCTAGTCTGTCCACTACCTTGCAGTTGAAGAGTCGCTGCACTTAGCATCTTACCAAATTTACTGAAGGTCATGCATTTGAATCTTTCTGGAGCCTCCAGTTTACCAAATTTAACCTGGTTTCAGTTAATGGTGACTCCCCCAACCCCAGTAGCATGTAGCATGTCACAGCAGGCTTTGGTTGTTACAATGTTTCATGTGCGGCTCATGACACAGAAAACATTGTCTGCTAAACTTTCTTGCCTGTTCAGTTAGCACCCTAGTGGCAGTTATCAGTTCACTCATCTCTTTAGTTTCTACCTGGGGCAGCTGCTGAAGTACAATCGATAGTTTGTCTGTGAATCCGTGTACAAATGCCAGCTTTACCATCCTCTCTGCACTCCTTCCCATGAATCCTGCTAATCCTGCCAATCACCTTATGTTGTTAGCATAAACATCAATGGATTTGCCAGTCCATTTGGATTTTATCAATTTTCCATATGCAACAAAAGGTCCATCCATAAAGGCCTTCAGTAGCATTAACTCCATCATCTCAGCATCTGCCATATCAATCTCGTTCATATCCATATAAAGAGCCAATGCATCCCCTTCGGGATCAGACTCGCTATGTTACAACCTAGCAACCAACTTCACTTTTGTGAGCCATGCCACTACGTCTCACTGTCCATCAAAGGGTCTGATTGTGTTACTGGCCACATGCATTCTCCCCTTCTCTCTTTCCATGGTGAAATGCTGAAAGAGCCTGTGGTCTTGCTGATATACAGAGAAAAAAACCTTTTTCTTCCTTTCCTTTCCTGTCCATTCACTCACCGATACTCATTTTCAAAGAAAAAAGCTCCTTGCCCATCATTCTTTCCAGCTTTTATGCAACCACCACTCACCCATAATGCATTGGTACTTCCCTATATAAGTGTTACTTCCACTTTTCTAGCTTTTTGCTTCTGGCACTGGTAAGTTTTCACTTCTTTTCTCCCATCTTTTTATCAAATTTGGAATACAGTTTGATTTAAGTTGTAGGATGTTATATGGATTAATGTCATGAAAGAATTCTTTCGTGTTGATTGGTTTTGTTTAGCAGCATAGGGATTATTTAATGCTGAAATCTAAATATTTTGAACGCTGTTGTATGGCATCATCTAAATATATGTTGAATGCAATTGCATGCCTTCAACTACAGATAAAATGTATTGTTGGTAATTCATAAATATATTGCTGGTCATTTTGATACAAATATACATTGTTGGTAATTTTACTATAGAAATGTACTTTCATAGTGTTTTGTTTTTGTTTGGGAGTGGGGCTCACTATTTGCCCATAGCTGGGATCCTAACATGTGATACTACTCCGGGTCAGGGTGGACCTGGGAATAACAGCTATTAAGAGATGGTTCCATACTCCTCAAAACCTCCAATCTGCAGATCAGAATCTTTGCTGCTAGACTAGGTTTATCATTATACCCTGGACTAAATAATGATCATATTTTTCTTAGTTCACTTTTTGTTTTATTGTTTTTCACATTTTGACTACTGTACTGTTTGGCCTTCCTTGAGTGTCTGTCTGTTTTAGGATGATGTCAGACTTTGTTTTAATAATGGCATGCACTTCACCTATCAAGCAAATCACATCCAGTGTGTGTAATTTTGTGCTCTTGAAATTATCCCCTCATCATCATTTGTTGACTGCAGTTGGGGTCATCAAGTCAATGTGAACAATCCTTTCTTTTAGCTGTATAGTAGGTATTATGCTAGGGCTACATACATTTTTGAATTCAGAGTTACTTTCTCCTAGACTGGTTGCCACCCAAGGCTAAAGAACCCAGTCTGTCCTGCTATTTACCCATAGCTGGGGGAGAGATTCAGACCTTTTCTAAGAGTATTAGTATGTAAGTGAATGTAATAGATCCAACTGGAATTCGAACTTTGCTCTCCAATTCCTCAGTCTGAGCCACTATCCATTATTTGACCGTGCCTCCTCCTACTGATCCATGTGCTGAAAATTTTTTGTGAACTCTATCAGCAAGTGTCACCCAACCAGCATGTTCATAGCTTGTTTCCTCCTGGTTAATGGCTACTTGTGACGAACATTTAACGCTTTAACAGGATAAAAAAAAAAACAAAAAAAAACATACTGTTTCGCATGCTTAGCCTGCCATTTGTAAAAGGTGCATGCTCAGATTGGTATACCTGATATGAGTGAGAGACTAGTGACAATAATGAAGCTCTCAACATATATAAAGACTACCAGTTTGTCTTTGAATTTTGACTGGTATTTACCTGGCCTCCCCACTAAAGCAGGCTGTGACAGTCTTTTTTTAAATGAGCTGAGACTGGAGAAAGAGCAACTCATCACCTTTCAGTGACTTGCAAGAGAAGAAGAAAAAAAAACAGGTTCATCATGAAACTAATTAGTAATGTTAAAAGAAATCCTATTTCACCTCTTCTGATTTCTAACTTTTTATTTTCTTCTCTTTTCCCTTTTTGCACAAACCATGAACACTGCTATAATTGTGAGGAGAAGGAGGAGAGATGACAAGAGCACACAAGTACAGGTTTTCCCTTGAAGCAAGGTTTGGCATTCCTAAATACAACATACCTGAGGAAAGCCATGTGGAACGTTGGTTGTAATAAGAAAAATAGGAATTGAATAACCAATTAAAAGAAAAAGATCTACTTTAATTATACTAAGAGTTAATTTCGGTTTCTTTAAATTATAAGATTTTTTTCTTAAGTATTTTTGAAGATTTTCAACAACTGGAGTAGAATGTCAGTGATTGCATTGAGAATAAATACTTGTATAATGTTTTCTCCAATTTTGGAAACAAGGTTTTATTGCAAATGTTCCCTTGTTTGTCAACTACCATCTGATTAATGGAAGAGACATCAATTTTTCCTTGAACTACTCTTAAAATCTATCTGCATGCAGTTAAAATCTCTATTGATGTAATTTAAGAGTTCCATATTTATGAAGGAATAGTGAAAAAAGAAAAAATAATATAAAAATGTTCACTGGTTTCTTTATTTACCTGTCCTACAACAAGACCACCCCTCTTTTATATATATATATATATATATATATATATAATGCTAAAAATAAATGAATGCAAGTTTTAAAACGATTATAATGCAAAGTAAGCAATTATGTAAACAACATATATTTTGAAACAAAAGGGTATGAAATGGGGTTTATGAAATTATATGAAACATTTCTTCACTGAGCTACGTGACACTTATGCACTTCCTCACCAAGCTACGTGACACTTACACACTGCCTCCTCACTTTTTCCCTTGCCTTTTCTCACACATACATACAAAGAAATTACATTTTTTTTTATTTTAACAAACAACTACAAGAAACACACTCAGAAAAATTTAGTTTTAAAAATTTGAAAATAAAAATATTTTTGTTAGAAGAAGCTATTTCCTTCTTAAAAAGGACAATTACTCAAAATACAGCTGAGTTACTTCCCTTATCTGAAAGATGAGTGTGATACTTCTTAATCTTTACCACTCTGGAGGCAAAAATTGTTGCCGTAGAATTCTCTCCCTTTGCATTTCTAGGTGCATTCTGTTGCCTTGAGACAGTTGCTATAAATGAACACTTGTCAACTGTTATTTCTGGTATTTTAAGTTGGAAATCACCTACTTTTGCTTTGGAACATGGTTAAACTTCCATTTTCTGATGCCATTTTGAATTCTTCTAGATTCTACACAAGGTGTAACATCAATTAAACCCATGTAAATTTTTTTTTTTTTTTTTGTAAACAAAAATGGCTGTATCAACATCAAACAAAGCTCAGCAGTTTTTCTTTGATTCGGGCTCTGATGATAATTTTGAAGGCTTTACTCAAGTGGATATTGATGAAGAAGTGGTCAAAGATCCATACTAGTGATGTGGAGAAAATCGATAATATCCATGAATAACTAATTTAATGGAAGCTACTGGCTGCCATTGATGTACCTGATAGCCTGTCTGAAGGTGAATTATTTTGTTTATTTATAAACAATGAAATAATAACTTTATTTGTCAACAAGACAAATATGCTAGTCAGGTGAAAGAAAGAGTTAACAAATGCTGGTGTCTTCTCGTATGTAGGAAGCACATCCCCTTTTTTATGAAATGAAAGCCTTCTTAGCCATTTTGCTTGTTATTGCATCCCAAAACTCCACAAGGAATAATAAAAGTTGAAGTATGTTAATTTGTTAATGTATTTGTTTTTTTTATTTTGTGTTTGTTTTTGTTTTCAAAGTCAAAACATGCATGCAAAATGTAAGCATTACATCAAAATATTACTCCTCCATTCTTTTATTAGTATACAAAAAATAAAATCTATACACGCACAACACAAAGAAAGCTATAACGGTTTTAAAAGTGTTTTTTTTTTTTTTTTTTTGAGAGCACAAAAAAAAAAAATGCAGTGGCAGGAGGAACAAGCCCCAAAAGAATTTGGTGTGCTAAAGATTAATTGAGCATAGTGACAAGCTGACATAGTTATGTGCCATGTGTGATACACACTTAGCCGATCATGTATCTTTCAATACATGACTGACAAGGCAGATTTTTTTTTTTTTTTTTTTCCCCCCACAATAGGTTGTCATTTCTTTACCAGTTGCCATCCAAAGCTATAAAACCGGGTCTGTCCTGCTATTTGCCCATAGCTAGGGGGAGTAGAAGAGGATTCCTACCTTTCCCAAAGATATTAGTATGTAAAAGAATGTAATGGATTCAACTGGAATTCGAACTCTGCTCTCCGATTCCTCAATCCAAGCCTCTATCCATTACTCCACTGGGCCTCCTCTGACACACACATGGAATTCATGTTTTCAATCCAAACAAATCTTTGTTGCTCTCAGGCAGTGACTGAATGAATGTTGTTTGCACCAGACTTTTAAAACTGGATCAGGACAAAGATATTAAATTAAAAGCCCTCAACACTAAATGCAATAATTTAATAAGCATCAAAAGAGACATTATGCTGATTTCAAGAGGAAAAAAAAAAAGGATTTATCAATAACAAGCAACATTCATGTGAGAAAACAACCTCATGATGAAAAGAAACCTTCCTCAAAATATTGGCATTGTGGTGACTGGCATTATGTATGCTTTTGTCTGTTTAAGAAACATGAATGCAATATTTGTCACCAGAACGGACATAAAGGATTCTGAAATTAAGACCAGATTCTAAGTCAATTTTTAGACAAAAAAGGCCAGTACCCTATGCTGTTCTGAATATGGTTGAAAAAGAACTGCAACATCTTCAGCAAGGTGTAATAGAGCCTGTTAATTACCCCAAGTAGGCAGCTTTTAATGTAGTTGTTAAAAGACAAATAGAAAAGTCTGGATATGTGCTGATTACTCAACCGGTTTGAATGTTTCTTTGGATGTACATCAGTATTCATTTCCAGTGTCAGCGGGTCTTTTTGCAAAACTGATTGGTGAAATTTGCTTTGCAAAAATCAATCTTTCTGATGCTTTTCTTCAACTGGAGGTGGATGAGGAGTTCAAAGAGCTCCTTACTATCAACATTCACAGGAGAATGTTCAGATTTAACAGTCTTAGTTTCGAGGTTAAACCAGCACCAGCCATATTTCAACAGACAATGGATACCATGCTGACCAGAGTTGCAACAATTATTGATGATGTCATCATTGTAGGTGCAACTCGAGATGAACTTTTGCAATGTTTATTTTTTGTTTTCACCTGAATTTGACAATGTGGATTCTGTGTTAAAGCTGAAAAGTGAATTTTTTCAAGAAGAAATCAAATATCTTGGGTTTATTTTTGACAAAAATGGTAGACCACCAGACCCAGAAAATAACTTGGCAATAAAAAAACATGCCAGCACTGACAAATGTGACAAAATTGTTCTTTTCTTTGCTTGGTTAGCCACTACAGTGCTTTTTAGCCTGAACTTTGAGTTTGTGCACCCCCTCAACAAACTTTTGAAAAAAGATGTTGCATGGAAGTGGTTTGATGCATACTAGGCAGCCTTCAAAAAGGTAAAGTTCTTATTTCTTCTAATCTTTTGCTCACACACAACCCATCTATGGATATTGTTGTAGTCTCTGATGCTTACAATGATTATGGTACTGGTGCTGTCATTTCTCACATTTTTCCTGATGGCAGCCAAAAGGCAATAGTTCATGCATCCAGATCACTGACATCTACAGAGAGTAATTATAGTCAAATTGAAAAAGTCATTAGCAATAGTCTTTGCTATTAAAAAGTTCCATAAAATGCTGTACAGACGTCATTTCATTCTGATTATAGATCACAAGCCTCTTGTTAGTATTTTTGGATCTAAAAAAGGCATCCCAGTGTCTGCAAAGATTGGCTACTATACTGTTAGATTACAATTTTCCTATAAAATACAATTCAACTAATACAGTTGGCCATGCTGATGCATTATTTAGGCTCATGGCTGTACAAAATAAAGTACCAGAGGACTTTGTCATTGCAACAGTATTTCTAGAACCAGAAGTCACTTCACTGCTTGCATCCACTGTAAAAAGATTACTAGTCACTTTTATAATGATCCAGGAAGACACTGCTTTTGATCCAGTGTTACAAAAAGTGATATGCTTCCATCATACAAAAATGACCAGAAGTATATGCTGAGAAAAGAATTCAGTCATTCCTTCAGTGTTGTCAGAAGTCAACAGATGTCTTTTTGCGGAACACCTAATTGTCCCATCTTCATTACATGAAAGAGTGATCAAGCAATTCCATTATTATCATCAAGGTATTTATTATCTGTATGAAATCCCTAGAATGCAGCTATGTTTATTGGCCAAATATGGGCAAGCAGTTTGAAGAATTGGTACACAGATGTTGCAATTGCCAACTAGCAGCAAAATCTACCTGGAAACTACACTGAGTTCTTGGTCTATCCCTGACTCACCCTGGTCACACCACATTGATTTCGCAGGTCACATAAAGGGGCAGTATTACTTCACCTTTGTTGATGCATGCTTACAGCAAATGACCAGAAATTTTTCAGATGAATCACATCACTTGAGCTGAAACAATTCTTAGGTTAAAGCAAACCTTCAGTCAGTCTGGATTTCCATGAATACTAGCTTCTGATAATGATGCTGCTGTTACTTCAGCTACATTTTCAACTTTCTGTGCACAGAATGGTATTCAACACCATCTTTTCATCCACAATCAAATGGTCAAGTGGAGTGTTTTGTAGATACCTTTTAAGAGGACACTCCTCAAACTCTAAGAGGAGGGAATCACAGGAAATATTAAATCTTCCTCAGAAGTCACAGTCTCAATCCAAACACACCTAATGGAAATTCACCAGTTGAAGCACTGATGAACCATAAAGTTCATTTTCATATAGATGTCATCCATCCAAGAACACATATGTTGCTCTGGAAATGTTGCCAATGTGAACCAATTATGATCATCCAACCTTTCAGAGACTAAATAAAACTCCACTTTACTTTTCATTGGACACCTTTGAACTGCCT
>OZ010599.1:40931392-41133892 GCA_963932145.1 Acanthosepion lycidas | reverse complement strand
CTCACATTGAAACACTTATTTTTATGGTGTTATAGTTAAGCAATGCTTTATCTAGTCAAAAACAAATATAATGACTTGGCTCAAGTCTGATAGTTGTGTATTTTCTACTGTGGTTAGAGGTCAATGCATTAAAGCTTTGGTAAGATTTTAAATGCTGATTATTTTATTTTTTTATTTTTTTTTTTTTGATTACTCCAAAGCAGGCAAACAGTCCCCCTCTTTGAGGATTAGTGCAACACAGTCTTCTGACACATATTTCTCCATTTGGCCTTTTATTTACTGACCTGAGAAAATATTGATAATGAATGGGTAATAATTTAAGAAATCATGGTGTTGTAAGAAAAACTAAATTTAAGTGATAAATTATGAATGTGTTTGCTTGAACATTTGCTTATGAATGTATATACATGTGAATACATAATACTTATGTGTTTATGCGGGTGTACATGTGTATACAATATATAGATGTGTGATTGTAAACATAATTTTAACCAATATATTCATGCCAGTATTAGTTTTTTTTTTTTTTTTTTTTTGTATATACAGCTCAGGAACTCTACATATAGCTCTTTACATAAAAAGATTAGCAATTTGAAGTTTTGTCCTAGAATTACATGCTGTACAGATCATGGCAAGGCTTCATTTTTTTTTTTTTTTTCCTTCAATATTTGGAAAAACAAAAAATAGGGCTAAAAAAAAGTTTTAGTTATGGTCTTTCTCAAAGGTGTGAGTTTTAACAAATTTGTTAAAGATGCTGAGATTTTATTTATCATATCTTGTGGAAGATGATAATGACATTTGGAAATCTGGTGTGCTTTGGTGTACAAAAGATGGATTTATTTCAGATGCAACTGCTTTGTTCATGAAGGCTGATTTACTCTTGGTAAAACCTGTCAAGTACTTAGCGAAACATTTGTATTATAATAGTTTTATATCTCATCTTAATACCTTTCATTTAAAAAAATAAATGTTAAGAATCCACTTTAATTGCAAGATGACTTGTAGACTTTATCTGTTAAGTTTGCTTTGTGTAGGTGTTTAAACTGCTTTGTTATTGTGAATTTGAAAATGATTGAAGTGAGAAAGTGCTTTTTGTTTTTCTTTTTCTTTTGGAGGGTGGGATGAAATTTTAGAATGTCACATTTAATCAATACGGTGATATCATAGTCTTCAGTCTAATCTTCTATGACAGCTGTAAGCACAACTTCTGTCAATATTAAATCAGACTGGAAAATTACTCGCACACACACACACACACACTTCAAACCTTATTATAGTAGTCACTTTCAAATAAGTGTCCACTAATATAAAAATGTTAGATTAAAAATAAAATTCATTGTGTGTGTGTATATATATATATATATATATATATATATATATATATATATATATAGACACACACACATTTTTTTTCTGTTTATACGTTATTTTTATAAACTAATTCTGACTTTGCTAACCGGACTCTTTTCTGTGGCTGAATGGTAACGGCACATCAGGTTATATGACCGTTCACCATAAGTGTTGCAGGTTCAATTCATGTTAGAGAATGCATATTTTTCTACAAAATTTCTTGAACAATCAGGCTTGTAAATGTAATTAATATTGTTTAATTAAAAACAAAACATTTACTTAAATTATATCTATAAAAATAACATATAAACAGAAAATTTATTAAATTATTGTTGGACTTGATCCATTTCATATATATATATATATATATATATATATATATATATATATATATATATATAAATTCTCACATGGTGTATATCTGTAGGAAAGCCAAAATGAATGAAAAGAAGAGGAAAACTATACTTAGTTTAGCTGACACATTTCATCATTCAACAAGCCTTTATCAAGGCAAATGTGATGGTTTTATTTTGGAGATGTATAATGCAAACGTCCATCTTTTTATTTCAATCCCCTAATTTTTTTATTTTTTTTATTGAGTATACTAAATGACATATTCTAAGGTCTAAATGCCTAGACATTTCAGTTAACCTGTTACTGCACATCTTTAAATTTAAAAATTTCCTTTTGAAGATGCTATATGATGTAATCTAGGATCTTAAACTCAAATCTTTTCAGTTAATTTACTGAATATTTATGAACTTTCTTAAAGTTGGAAATTTTCAGTAACTGTCAAATATATACTTGTTGCAAAATAAAACTCACATTTGTCATGATAAAGTCTGTCAAATGACGAAATGTATTGGCTAAACTAAATATGGTTTTCCTATGGTCTTTTCATTCATATAATATATATTTTACTGTAGATGTTACATTTAGTGGTTACAAGTGTTTGAGTTGGCTTTTTTTTTCTCTCTCTCTCTCTCTCTCTGTGTAATCTGTCTTAATTGGCCCATGCATTCAAGGGTTGTAATCAAAACTTTTGGCTCCCAAATGCACAGGATTGTAGATTTAACTTGCTTTTATTTATTTTTATTTTTTTTTAAAAAGTCAACTCACAAAGAGGAAGCCTCTAAATATAACATTTAATGTAATAAAAAATGTTGGATTATAAATAAAATTTATTTATTTCTTATATAATGTGTGTGTGAAAACAAAACACTCACAAGGGGAAGGTAAGTCAAAAATTATCTACACTATCACCATAACATATCTTTAGGTTTGTCACACAGCCTTCTGTTCATGCATGCTTAGAGTTGGTATTATAGTCATATGATTGAGCTTGATCATGCCAGTTTTCTTGCTGTTGTTACAGTGTGAACATGACTGCTCCACTAGCAGTGTGCACCAAGGAGAAACAAACAGCAGTAATGTGAAACTGCAGAGAACATGCTATCTCATTGAAGATAACGTGCCAGTTTGCCATTATCATCTCTCAAGCTTTTGCTGAATCTTATCATTGGTGGTGGTTGATGAACACTCTGCTCCTTCATGCGTCACACTTGTCCGGCTACTTTTAAACCTTTTGATCCACTCTTACACACTTCTACGTGGTAGTGCACTGTCAATGTATTGAATTTCAGCCCCTGATACACCTTCTGACCATAGAAATAGGATCACTGCTCTTTGTTCCTTTTTGGTGCACACTGCTAGTGGAGCGGGCATGTTAACACTGTAACAGTAGCACAATCAAGCTCAAACTATGAGCATATAGCCACAATAGAACCAACTATAAGCACACATGAGCAGAAGACAGTGTGACAAACCTTAAGATATTGTGACAGTGTGGATAATTAACTTTGCATATATATATAATATATATATATATATATATATATATATATATGAGGATTTTTTTCCTTCCTAAATTCCTGTCTTGGACATTTACACAGAATGACTATTTTCCAATCAGTTTAAAATTGTCAGCACTTGCTAGCATTTTTATCACTATGCTATTATCACCACACTATACCAAATGTACATTTTAGATATTACATGTACAAGGCTGACTAAAGTTTGTTTTACTTTTAGAATTTTTTAAGAAATCAGTTTTTCTTGTTATGGCAACAAGTTGGTTCCGGAGCTTCAACCAGGCTTTCTAATCCAGTGTTGTAACTACTGAGCCATAAATACCAGCACATTTGCCTTTTCTTTAACACTTTATCAGTCAGTGGGGGAGTAAATAATAAAAAAAAAACAAAAAAACTCAGTTTTCATCCCAAAAAAAAAAAAAAAAAAGTGGCTCTGAGTTTATTACAACTATGGCTTTTCTTTGAGTTGCTTCCAGAAATTAAGAGGATGTTTTTAGGACAGAATCTATCTTCACTAGCTTCTCAAAAGCAAAATATATATAAAGTTTTCATCTACTGAATTTGGAACATAATTGTTTCAAATATAAAATGAAGTAAAATCTAGCTTCTAAGCTGTCCAACTAATACAGTTTATTTCAATATTTTTTTATTTATTTATTGAGTTCATAAATTAAAATGCATTTTGCTATTGTAAAATCTTAATGGTTCATCTTTGACCTCTAGCTGTATTTTCATCTGTAGCCATTTTTTGTTTGGCACACAATTTTAAGCTGAGGCTTCATTTTTTTTTTTTTTTTTTTTTTCTTTCCTTTCCTTTCCTTTCTTCAATGTAAATTATTCTATGTAAAATTACTGTTTGCATCTTTTGTATTAAAACAATTTTTTTTTTCTTTTTTTTGTCTTTATTTTTTTAAAATGGGTGTCATCAGTTTTTTTTTTTATTTTTTCTTTGTGTGTGTATCCATGCAGGACAAAGACATTACTGGTTTTTAAAATTGTGTATAAAAGTATAAAATTAAACTTTGTAGTTTGTAATGAAGAATTATAAAAGCAGCTATTTCCTTTTTAAAATATATATATATATGATTAATACTTACCTGGCTTATGTCAGAGGGTATCCTCCAGACGAGGCTCTGCCCTTCGGCAGAGCCTCGTCTGGGGGATACCCTCTCCATTTTTACGTGATCTCTAGGGAATTTTTTCCCGAGCCAACGGGGTCGGATACCCCACTTTAAACTTGGCCTTGTGCCACATCTTGCTGTGTGGGGCAGCAGGTAAATAATTATATATATGATTAATATAAAATTTTTCACTTAGCTAATTGATGTTATATTCAACACCTCCACTCCAGAGTTTCATGGTCAAACCTTTGTGTAATTGTTTGGTACACATGTCAGGTGGTATCAGCAAATGTCTGTTAATTTTCTTGTTTTTATTATTTTTTATATTTACTTAAAAATTAGTTTATGCCCTTTTTTTGTGTGTGTGTTTTAGGTTGATTTTTCTTTTCCTGTGTGTATAGAATTCCATGTTTATTATACTCATATTTTTTTTTCTCCTTATACTCTCTATTACTTTTCTGACAGCTAGTGAAGATATATATAAAAATTAATAATGGCTGGCTGCTCATTTTGCAAGCACGCTTGTTTGCTAAGGTCGCTAAGATACATTATTCAAAGCCCACCTGTGGTTTATGCTGAGAAAACTTAGTTTCTGGGAAAGACTCTATGATCATGCTCAAAACTTCAGTCATGATGGCGTTGTGCTAGAACCACCATTGACAGCTCCTGAACAGTCCTGTTTACCCAATTTTGCTCACTAAGCTTGGTTCAACCCATGGCATGGTTTTCAGGTACTTCCCAAAGGTGCTGCAGGCTGGGAATCACCTCCTCCAGACTAATAACATCAAGAGGTCAACTGACAAATTGACCACAGTGTAATTCAAACCCAGAGCAAATGGTTGGAAAGCATAACTACATCCTTCTATCATAGATACATATACAAAAGGAAAACTTGATAAAATCCCTTAGAAGATGAAATGCGTCAGCTAAGTTTTCCATTTGTCATCATCCCTGTTGTCCTTTTACCGATATATTCTAACTGAAATTTTTATAGCGCTCTGACTGCTGGTTTAGCATTTATATACATCACATATATAATACGTTAAAAGATTCCCTTTCTCTGCTGTGTGACAATAGCTTATGGATAGAGTCTCTGAGGCCAAATCGGTTAAGTCTGTGGATGATTTTATTTATATATATATATATGTATATTATATATTATATTATATATATATATTTTATATATATCATTTATATATAATATATATATATATATATATACATATACATTTTGTTTCAACACTTCTGGTGTCTTATCAAATGATGGTGTTGAATGTAGCTTAAAGGGTTTTAAAAGATTCAGATCAATCAAACACCCCTTGCTAGGCGAAATGCTCTTACATTAGCTGGAATGACCAATCAAAATACGAGTATATGAGAATTCAACAAACTTGACAACAAACTTTGGTTATAATAATTATTTAATATCTTAATGTTAGGCTTAGACTAAAATAGAATTCATACATACACACATTATATATTTATATATATTACAATGAATCATTGATACAAAAAGATTAGTAAAGTTAATGATATAAAATGGCGAAAACTCTTTGCAAACAAATTTTTAAAGTTGCATTAACCTACAAAGCACTCAATGAATGTTATGATCCTTGTTTTTATTAACTACAAGCTGTATAAATTCTTTTTTTAATTTATATATATATATATGTATGAGAGAAAATAGATTTGATTATGTATTTCGCCATTCAAGAAATTTGGATCTGAAGAAGCCTTGAATGGTGGAATGCTTAATCAAATCTATTTTCAATGAAACATTTTCCATTTGTCAAATTTCTTTAAAACTGTCAGGATTCTGTATCCTATTTTAAAAACATACATCTGATTGAAGATTTAAATAAAAGGCATCAATACTAACAATGTTTCTGTTTATCCACCAAATTAAATTAGTAAATATTTTTTCATGTGATTTTTTTGCAACCAAATTTTTTTTACAATAATTTTTATAACTTGGAAATAAATTTGAGAATAATTGAAATTATTTGCAAAATCCAGCAAAAGTCACCCAGGAAATATTAGGTTGGTGTAAAAATAATGACGTAATGATGTTGTTTTTTGACATTAAAAAATACGTCAAAAAACATTATTACGTCGTTATTTTTGCACCAACCTAATAAAAATAATTGTACGGAAAGTAAGAACCTATCTTTAAATTAAGTGGCAGCAGAATAATTATCATTGAACTTTTAAACGGTAAGTTTATATATTAATGCAATACTTAAATGCACTGATCAATTTTGAGTTCTGTAGGTTATTTTTTGCCTATTACATCTACTCCTCCCTACCTATTGTGATGAAGGCCCAATCAAGAGCCCTCTGCAGAAGTGAGTTTAAATGCTGCCAAATAGGATGGCTCTTAAGTTAGTCTATTAATATTTTTAGAAGTACATTTAGTGCGATACATATTCGTGAGAAAGAAAGAATTTTAAAATATATACATTATGGCTAGTTTAAAAGTAGGTACATTTAGTAAACTTAGCTTGATCTGACACAGGTTGCATATTGGACTTACAAACCATTGCCTGTCAGGCTAGCTAGTTAAGCATTTTTATAGTTGGTGTCTAAAATTGTGTTTGAATGTATTTGTATGTGTGCCTAATGCATATAAATATGTGCAGCAGAATGAGTCCCACATTTGCCTTGATAAATTCCCTAAGACGACGAAAGCCATCAGCTAAGAATAGTTTTTCTGTTTGTCTTTTTATATATATATATATGTATCACTATATTTGATTTTCTTAACATGGTGGCTGTAGTTGGAATTATATGCTAGTTAATAAATTCTTATTGCAGTTAATTGATATTTATTGTATGACTGTTTTTATTATTGAAGTAAAATGCTGTGTTCAGAAATAATTTTTACATGTAAATATGCTTGGATACAATATGCAATCCAAATATAAACTCCATATATATAATAAACCTGAGTAAAATTCTGTATTTGTCAGAAGCACTGGCACTTCATCCATCAAAGCTTAAATGCTGCCCAATAGGATGGCTTTTAAGCTAGTCTATTAATATTTCTAGAAGTACATTTAGGGTGATGCATAATCATGAGAAACAAAGAATTTTAAAATATATACATGGCCAGTATAAATATATATCATGGCCAGTTTAAAAGTAGGTACATTTAGTAAACTTAGCTTGGCCTGACACAAGGTTGCAATATTAGTATTGGACTTACAAACCATTGCCTATCAGGTTAGCTTGCTAAACATTTTATAGTTGGTGTGTAAACTTCATTTGAATTAAAAATTAAAGTAATGGCTATAATGAACAAATATATTTGTCTATAGTGCATTAGAGAAACAGTGTGCCTCTATTTATTTGTACTGGCTTTGATGAAAAAAAAAACCTTCCATATTAAATCCTTTACAATTTATTTTATAGTAAATTATTTCATGCTTTTCAATACCAAATAGCTCATGACTTGTTTTTTTAAAGAACTCCTTATTGTCATGTTAATCACTAAATAGGAGTAGATAGGTTTGCCTATCATCCTGTTCACACTCCTCTCCTGTTTAATATTGGGTTTCCAGTTCTCTCCAAACTCTTCCTTCGCTTTCACTTCCAGTAGCCCCTTGCATCTTGGTGGCATTATCACCTTGCTTAGAGTGGTACCTCTTACTCTGTAACCATCTACCTCGAGTGGCTCGTAGGCCTTGTACATCATTGTAAAAAATAACACACACACACACAATTGTTAAACTTGAGATATTATTACTGACCAGCAGTAGACAATATATGTAGTATATGGATTAGTCTGTAACCAAATGATGGCTATAGACTAAAGCTAAAAATTTATATTAAAAAATATTAGGTAGGTATAAAATAATTTCCTTTATCAATGGATTTAACTCATGGAAAATTTCAACACAAAATTCAGCTAATAACCGTCAGTAAATCATATGTGATACATTCCTGCAATTCTTGGAGCAAGCCTTATGAAATTGCCATTGTTTTTTTTTTTTATTGAAGGATGACAAAATATTTCACAAGTAAATGAATTATCAGGTGAGTTTATAGGTAAGAAATTGGTCATAACTCAATCTGAGTATCTGATCCATGTCCAAACTGCATCTTCATTCTTTCTTCGTTCTTTAACTTGGTCTTCTCTGTTCGTGTATGCCAAACCAAAATCTGAAAGGAAGAAAAAAAAGGGATTAATATAGAACTTTTTGACACATCAACATATATTTGAGTCATATAGCTTATAGAAATTAATATACTGTGGCTGAGAGCTGCTTGAACATCATTATGCAATTTGCCAAGCTTCACAGCTGAACTCACAAATAGAAATACTATCTTTATTCGTCTGACCTTTTATAACGTGGATTCGCAGTTTTTAGCTTTTACACCAATTTTTTATCTGCTTGAAAGGAAAACTTTATTTTTTTTTAATTGCCCTTGAATTATTTCATCGATGTTTTAGTTTCTACTTTAAAAACTGGAACATTTAATATATTTTCATTTTAAAATCCCCCTTACAAGCAGTAAATTTTAAAAAAAAAATTCTTATTAATGAAAACAATCTGAATTGTTTAATTTCTATTGGATATTATTTATTTCTCTATTATTTTATTTTTCTCTAATGTAGTCTTAAAATTCATTCATAACATATACAGGATGCGATGGATAAATTGTCGCCTAAATTATGCAAAAATGAAAATAACACTGACGTCTCATTTTAACATAGATTTACCATAATTAAAACAAAAATATCTTGAAATACTAAAGAGTAAATTTATTTAATATAATCGCCATTGGCTTCAACCTCATTCTCCAGACAATTTCCAGAATCTCCTGCAACTCCTCTGGACAGTCTCCTTGGTTAAGCTGCCATAATCCTTGCCTTCAATCCAGGTAACAGGGAATTTCAAACTGAACTCTTTATTTAAATCTACAATGGTAGACTGTTCATGTTCCACTGCCCCTTTCTAGGAATATCTCATCATGTTGGGAGGATTAGATGGGCAAGGAGTTGATAGAGAGAAGAGCTATGTAGCAAAAGTTGTCCCAAGTATTACCTACATACCCACCTGAATGAGCAGGCAAAGCTCTGAATATCTACATCTACATATAATATGGGAAAGAGGGTTTGTGTTCTTATTTCCCAGTGTGGCATTTGTCTTTCATTATGTTACCTTCTGAGCATACAGCATGCCCTTCCTCAGTTTTTGTTGCACACCGACAAGATTGAGAATTGGAATGCAACATGGCTAGCTGATGGAAAGCTTGGCTGAGGGTTGTGTTGCATGCTTAAAGTGCTAGTCCATATGTAAACAATCCAGTCACTTTTGGTGGATTCTCTACTAGAGTAAATAAAATACCATAGAGTCTGTGTGTAAGTGAATGTAATGAACCCAACAGGAATTGGAACTTGGCTCTCCAATTAACAATTCTGAGCCATTATCAGTTACACCACCTCCAAACTTACAGCAGTTGATATTCCCAAGCTGTCACTCAGCTAGGTACTGACCAAGCTCAACATTGCTTAACTTCGTTGATTGTATGGGAACCGGTGTTTCAACGTGATGTGGCTAGGAGCTGCTAGTTATATAAGTAATGGTGAACTACTTGTTTCTGAGTATGTCCATCTGCTAGAGTGGGGTAATCCCTGTTGCTAATGCCTGCTCGGGCATACTTGTGTTTTTTCAACACCCACAGAGCCAAACTGTGGTTTATGCTGAACATATCTTAGTCACAATTTATGGGAGAGAGTGTGTAATATGTCATTAGAAACAGTTTGAACAAGGCCAGTATGATCAGACCCTGAGTCATAACATCATGCTAACACAACCAAACAGTTCTGTCAACCCAATTTAATTCACAAAGCTTCAGTCAAATTGTTGTGTGGTTTTCAGGTACTTTCCACAGAGGGATTGTCTTCCAAAACTGATATCAAGAAGTCACCACCTTTACAAATTGATCATGGTCATATTTGAACCTGGGTCTCATGGTCAGAATACTAATATTCTAATCACTCAACCACATACCCACTAAGTTATATAACCATTTGTATTAGAGAATAGAGAATGAATAACTGTAACAGTTAATAATATAACTATGGCCTTGCCACTAACAAGAAAATAACGTCTTCTTTCTTGGTTGTTTTTTGTTTATCATGCAGGTGTTCCCAAATGATAAACAAATCATTCATATCAGTAGGTCCCCTTTCAGGTAAATGGCAAGCTGCATGAATGGCAGTTCTCACTCAAACACAGGATCTGTTGATGAACTTGCCATAATACAAGTGGAACAAAAATTTTTGACAGGATTGCCTGTCCTGGCTTTTATTTTAACTCAGATTTTAACAGCAACTGATGATTCCGCCATTTGTGCCTTGATATTGTCCTAATAAAGGGATCATCTGCCTAACTACAACAGCTTCACTCTTTTCCCATAACTGGGACCCTATTTGGTACTACCACCTCAGGTCTGGATGAACCTGGGAACAACAGCAATTAAGACGTGGTTCTATACTCCTCAAAACTACCAATCTCGCTAATCAGTGGCCTTGCAGCCAGATGTAGTTTATCGTTATAACCAGGACAAAGTGTATGTGACAAAATAACAAATGGAGATACGTGGTTGGGAAAAGTGAAAGAATTTTTACTTCAGTAATCTACAGGCTTAATTGTTTCCTCATTTTGGAGTAACATATATCAGTCATGGGGGACTGAGAGTTTGTTCAGAGTGTAGCACAAGGTAATAGTTAAGATAGACATGTGGAAAAAAATCAAAACATGTTGTGGTCAAGAGTTAATCTCTAATAATGCCAGATTCGTCGCTGGCTGAAGGCATTGCCTTGGTGACACTGCTGATGACCTCGTTAAACTTGTTACTGTGGGGTCTGTTGCTAATGCCATCCTGGTCAGATCTGCCTCTGTGGGTGAAGTCAGCAGCTCAGAACAGCTCTGTGAAAACTGCATGGACTTTTTCTGATTTGTCAGAAAAGATGTTTCATGATCCTGGCGTTTTTGGACAGTATTATGGAGGTGGATGCATGGAACTGGACAAAATTAAGATCTGTTTTTGTCATATGAACTGAGAATGTAAATGTAAGCACTTTCATTTCAGTTAAAGTATTGGAGTTTCAACAGGGTACAACAATAGTAATAATTGTTCAGGAATTTATCCAAAGCTAGATAACAACTAAGGGAAATAACTGCAATCTCAACTGAAAACAAACAGGCTTTAAATAGAAAAATGTTGGAAATTTGAAACAAATTAAAAATAATATGTTGGCATCAATAACCATGTGAAAAGATTTTGAAAGTCATATTTAGTCATTTTTTTTTAATAGTTGGATTATTGTTACTGAGTTTCAGTAGGTAGGGATTAAATGTTAAATAATGCTTCTTGCAAACAACATTTTTTATTGGGACTGTCAGAGCATATCCAGTTGACACTTAACAAAATATAATTGTCACCTGAAGCTGTTGAGTAAGAAGTGACTCAAAGCTTTTGAATTCAAGCAACACTGTTCATTTGTTGGTCAGCAAGCAAATGATATACAGTAACATTGCTATAACATTCCACTTCATACAAGATTAAGTTTGTGAATTGAGTTATCTTCCTTAATACTTTTTCACCCTCACTTTCATTTTGTTTCATTTTGGAACATTTTTTTTTTTTAAATAAGAGTATGTGAGAATGAGACAAGAGAGTGAGAAGTCCTCTTCACTCTGTATGGAATATAGGGTCACAGCTTCCCCACACTATACAATCACTGAAGTTAAGCAAGTTCAGGCCTGGTCAGTGCCTAGATGAATGACCACTTGGATCTGCAGGTGGTGTAATGGATAATGGCTCAGAACTGTTAAGTGGACTGCCAAGTTCCAATTGCAGTCAGGCTTGTTATATTTACTTACTCACAAATACTTTTGGGGAATGTATGAATCATCTCTTCTCCCCCCATCTATGGGTTAATTAGCAATAAAATGATTATTAACTCCAAAAGATTCTTACAATCTAAAAATATTTAAAAATAACTTGTGAAATGTTGATAAGCTGTAAAAAACAAAACAAAACAGATCAATCAGTCTAAAGTGCTTTTGTAATGCTTTGTTAGGCTTGTTTTAAATTAAACTCAAACTTTTTCCTGAATAGGCCCTGTTTAAATGAGGGTGTGTTTAATATTGCCATATATCTTTTATGCTGTCAAATACAGTACTTAGAAACTGTACAGATGACAAAACAATGTATGTGAAGAAGAAAACATTTAAAGTTCAAAGGATGTGAATGTCAGTGAACGTATGTACGTACATGTGTTGTGTTTGTGTGGTTTGTTCATGAGTTTCCCAATGGGAAATGCATTTTCCCACAAGAGACTTACATGTTGCTGTGTAAGCTGAAAAAATAAGAAGAGGCTACAAAAAATAATTGTAGAGTATTTATAGTGCCGGAAAGCATCCCCTAATAGTGATTTCAAGAAAGTAAGTGGAGTTAACCCCACACTACTCCTCTCCAGATGGGTAAAACTTTTTCTACTCATATGTAGAGTTTGTGTAGGTTTGTTTCTGTCTGTATGAGTTGAAAAGAAAAGGTGTTGGAAGTGTGGTTGAAATGTGTGTTTAAACAAGTCAACAAAAATGTACTGTCATCAGGGTGCTGTATTATTTTCTCAGGTCAGAGTTGTATTATGTCCAGGAAGATACATTAATAGAGTAAATTGTTCAGTGTTTGCTATTAAAATTTTGTCTTTTTCCAATGCTCCATGTTGAATTGGTTTGTCGTCTGTCATATTGGTTCCTCTTCATTGGAAGGGTTTTCTTTGGAAAGGCCTTGTTTGTTTGCTATGTGTAGATGATGTTGGTGCACAAAATTTAATAGAAGCGGCATTGTGGCAAAGTTGAGCTGATGGAGAATTTATACTGTGTGTTGAATACATGTTCAAGAACTTTAAGAAATTTGCTATTATTGTCTTTTTTTATATTGTACTTTCAAATTCTTGGTGTTGTTCAAATGATATCAGTGAAGAGTGAAAAAAAAGGACAGTGGGTCGACTTTTGAGGTATGTCACACTTTATCTGATTAGCCCAGAAGAAACAGTGTTGATTAAAGCTGAAATGGAGTTGTATTTTCATTTTGTCTGAAAAATAAGAATTTTCAAGATGTTTGTTGGTTGAGGTCAAGTCAAGCATAATGGTGCCTGAGAGAAGAAAAGGGGTCAAGCAAAAAGACAATAGGGACAATGAGCGTGTTGTTTGCCTACTGACAGACCAATGTAGCAGTAATTGAAAGGTGATTAACAAATTTTTTTTGGGGGGGGGGTGTCACATATGTTGCAAAAAAAAACCTATTTGCTGAGTCGGAGAACATCATAATGTGTTGTGTAGATATGTTGTAGTGTTTGAAATTTGTGATTTTGCTCTTTCATAGGGTCTAATCACAAATTTTGTAGCATGTAAATTGTTTTTGCTATAAGTTTATATAGTATCCATCATGCTTAGTAGAGTAGAAAGAGAAGTTTGTTGATGTTTTTCTTCATTGGCTCTCAATTTGAAAAAGGTGTGTAAATGTATATTTTGAGTCTGCACATATATAGACTTGGATGCTTCTTGTTTTCAGGAGATAAATAAGATCATGTCGGAAGTCACCAACTTGTTGCAGGTGACAGAACAATATATGTGAAAGAAGAAAACATTTAAAGACTAAATAATGTGAAAACATTTAAGGTTCAAAGTGAATGTGACTGAATGTGTGTGCATATGTGTGTTGTGTGCGTGTGGTTTGTTCATGTGTTTCCCAGTGGAAAACACGTTTTCCTGCAAGTGACTTACATGTTGACATGTAAGCTGAAAATGTAAGAAGAGGCTATGAAAAATTATTGCAGAGTATTTATAGTGCCAAAGAGCGTCTCCTAGTAGCAGTTTCAGGAAAGTAAGTGGAGTTAACCCCACAAAATTAATAATGAAAATTTTTTCATCTTAGAATTCAAATACTTTAGCATAAAAAATTAGTGGATAGAGGTAGTAATATGACTACATTTGAGCTTTTGTGACTGAATTGGTTAAGATTTTTCCTTGTTAAATAAGCTCCCTTTCCTCATTCAGTCAGAAGATATTTAATGTAGAATATTACAACAAAAGGTAGTAGTTAGATGAAAAAAATAGTCAAAAATTATTTAAAAACCTCATCTTAAAATTCAAATTACTTAAAACTGTAACCATGCATGTGTTTTATTAAAGAATGCCTCATATTACAAATATCACTATGGTAGATAGCATCTAGTATTTGCAAATGGTCACCAATCTAGGTACCAGTGACAGACCTAGGGTTGCTGGTACTCCAGGAAAGCTGAACTTCAGCATCCTTACAAGTATAATTTATTTTAATTTTCACAAGGAGAAAACTGGAAATGTAGAATAACAAGCTTATTACAATATACAACTCGGTAAAAGCTAAAGAAAACTTTCATTGTCCTGCCTAAAACATTGTTTTCTAACCTTTAATTCTTCAGATCTTTTCATGGCACTTTCTACACCTATTTTCTTTACAAGATCATTTTCTATTGACAAGATAGCCAAAGTGTTTAATCTGTCGTGAGTCATAGATGACAGCGAATAGTTTTTTGATAAGCTTTAGTTTTGGAAGATCCCAAACACATGAGATGGTGGCAAGATGGCGTTGTCAGCTTTGGTATCGCCCTTGGTGACAGCCAGAGTTGCCAGTACCTTGAGCTGGCCCTGATCCTTTTTGCTAAATAATACCAGCACACAACTGTTTGGTTATTTTGGTTTGGTTGATATAATTTTCAACAAGTTTTGCTGTTTTAGGCACATCTGAGGAATTCCAACCCATTTTTCTTTTTAGTAACGCTGCCCCAAATTTGGTGACCTTCTAGCATAGACTGTGGTCTTAAGTTCACCCCACAAATTTTTTATTGGATTTTTAAAATCAGGGTTTTATGCAGCTCAGTCAATAACATTCACTTTGTGACAGACATGTTAGTTCTCTAGAGGATGCGGGATGCTTTTTGCATTTTGGGTGTATATTTTGTAAGTGTTATATATAGTTTTATATAGTTGCCAGTACCTTGAGTTAACTCTGCTAGGTACTGACCAGTCTTGACATTGCTTAACTTTGGTGATTGTACAAAAAGTGGTGTTTCAACAAAATCACTTTAGTTATAGCAGAAAATGTTACTGTATAAAAAAAGTAATAGAGATGAATATAAAGCAACAAAACACAACTACTAAAATATCCTACATGATTAAAATATCCTACATGATTAAAATATCCTACATGATTACAGTAATAAAACATTGCAAGAGAAAGAATAAGAACAGTTGAACATTATACAAAACAGTTTTAGTATTACAGTGTTTTCTTTCAGTTATATCTCTTTCTTTTGTAGTTTCCAGCTAGTTAATGATGGGAACATATTGAGAGATATTTAGGTTCAAAAAATTAGATGGTACCAATGAATGTCACCTGTACTTTGTTATAATAATTTCTTTTACAGTACAGTAAACATGAGGTGGTGGTGGCAATAATGTTTGAGTAAATAATATTATTATGGAATCAGATTATGTAGAAGTAACAATCTGAGGTTAAATTATAACCTACTGTAGTGAGCATTAGGGATAAAATTAGCCTAGAGAAAGCCTCATTTTCACATATGGTGAATTTTTGAGCCATTTTTATTTTCTAACAAGGTGGTAAATAAGCCCTTTCCACTCTTCTTACTTTTGCCAAACAACTGCTGCCTAAGTGACTAGTTGGACGGACGGTACTTCTCTCACTCACCCTAACTGGCAATCTATTTATGTAAAGCTGCAAGTAGAAACTTCTCAGTTCCGATCAAGTGTCACTTAACAAGTTTTCATTTATTTATTTATTATTTCATTTTCTTTCAGTCAAGTAAGTGGCCACTTTGAAGGCCACATCAAGCCAGCCTTATCAATGGTCATAAAACATAAGAGACTTCAGACACAGGTAACATAATATGGGACCCACATGACTTCATGCATTTTGTAAAGTAAATTAGTAAAAATGCCTAACAAACAGAATTGACAAAGTTTCCAATAAGAAATAACAAAAGAAAGAAAAGAACAGGCCAAAATAACACTAAGTAAACAATATATATATATTTAAACAAAAATTTTGTACCACAGAATTTAAATATGGCTTTGAAAATGATAGAATGCAGTCTTTTAAAGGGATCTTTATTGTCCAACACATCTTCAGAAAGATTTGTTGCAACAACAACAATCAAAACATCGAAACTGAAAAAGCAAACACATTAAAAAATTAACAGTTTTAAAAGCTGTTTCCATCAAGCTTCATTGACTGACTTTGTGTAGGCAGAAAGAGAACTTTCTTCGTTCTCTGTGTCTCATGCTTTATTCTCCCTAGGAGCATATTTACACTGATTTGTTTGTTTTTACTAACAAATTTATTTTAGTTGTGGCTCCTTATTTATCCAAGAACCCCTCTCCCCATTGTCTACCTTTTTCAGTTTCACTGTTTTGATTATTGGCATTTCAAAAAATCTTTCTGAAGAAGTGTTGGACAAAAAAGGTCCCTTTAAAAGAATGTGTTCCATCATTTTCAAAGCCATATATATAAGGTGATTGAAAATAACTCCCCATTTTAAAATACTTACAATTTATTTATTAACTATAATTTTTACAAGAAAAGTTAAAGAGAGGAAAGTATTTAGCATAAAGTTTTACTTAAAATTCGATATGGGCACCTGATTTCACTACCAGCTTCTTGAGCCACCCAGGAATCATGTCAACTGATTTCACAAAGAACCCTTGTGGTATGTACAGCATAACTTTTTGTATTTACTCTTCAAGTTCTTCCAAAGTCTTGATTTGGTATAGTAGACTTGTTCCTTTAATCAACCCCAAAGAAAAAAGTCACAGGGTGTTAAGCCAAGATTCCTGATTGGCTGCTCATTTATAAAATAGGGAGTTACTTTTCAATCACCCTATATATATATAAGACAAAAGTAGACAAAGCAACAGTAATAAGACAAAAACTTCACAAAGTAAGAATGGTGTTAATGTGCAAAAGAGATGCAGTCAAGTGAATGTCGTATTCTGACATCAAGACAATATTGAATTCTAAACACCATCCATAATAGATCATTCTAGGAATCATCCTTGGCCATTGGTTAGTAAATTAATCAGCTTATAAAATCTATGGTACACATAGAAGAGAAAAAACATTCAAGACTGACCTTTGTACAAAGTTCAGCTTTGGGTTCAAGATCAGTCATTTTCACTTGAAGTCCCTGAAGGAGTACAGATTCTTGATAGCCACGAGGAACATTATAATCAAATTTAGCTTCTTTAAACTCAAAAAATCTGTGTAAATTGACAGCAAATCCTGCCATGTCCATTGCAAATGGTCGCCTTGGCTTCCAATATGTAAACCACTGAGTTACCTGTGGATTTAAATTAAAACATCATATAAATAATTTACTTTAGCAAATAATGTTTTTTTAGACGGGGGGGGGGATTATTTTATTTTGCTAATCCGAGTTCATAGGAAGCTAAAAAAATATTCACATATTTGAGGACAGCATCCAGTGAAACAATACCAGCACTGATGTCAAATTTGACATCCAAATATTGGACAATTTTTTTGTCCACCTCAACTGTAATTTTGAAGCCTAATTCCTTAAATGTCTTAAAAAAGCTTCTTTCAAATGGTATCATTGGCCCTTCTAATATTGGGTAGTCATCAGGCCGTCATCCCTCTATAATCCATGGCTGGCTATATGGACAAATTTATGGATTTTACCCAATACATAAGTTCAGAAATTTCTGCCCTGTCAAGAGATCATTGGGGAACATCAAAGCTACTATCACTCTTAAACCAGGTAATTCATTCATTAGTGCCTTGCCAATGATTGACCTGTGTGGCTACACCTAGAAAATCACAGACATTTTGAATAATGACATGGCTGATAACACCAATCTCTATCTTTGTTGGGTTAATAAGGCAAAATGAAGGATAACTGCGGAAGTCTTCTTTATGGTTCCTTAACTGTGATAAATGCTTCCCTTTCATAAAGTGTATGCATTTTGTTGCCAATGGCCATTTTATCTGTAATATCCTTTGCTTCTTTGTTAATAATATCAACATAAAAATTGGGAGCTTTCCTGTAAAACTTAGTGACCTCATTTGCAACTTTTCTTTTGTAACGGCCAGGGCTCATTAATTACATATTTTTTTTGTTTTGTCGCCCATTACAAATATCTTTGTATTTTTGATTTCCTCAACTTTCACTGTTAACTCTTTTTGGAAGCTGCATTTAGTATTTCTAAACTGCAAGTTGTCCATAATGCTTAAAAGGTTTCTACATATATACATTTATGTTTTGCCTGTGATTGATCACAGAAGAAGGAGCAATAACCAGTTCATTTTTTGTTGTTTATTTTTTCTTTTCTTTTTTCTATGAGTATTTTATTTTTCTTCTCTTTGCTCTTCATCCCTATTATTTTATTATATTTGTATATATTTTTTTTCTTTTCTCATATTTCTTGCCTGTGGAACTCTCTTCTGGTTTCTTGCTTTGCAACCAACTTTGATTTTGCAATGTCAATCATTATCCTTGATTCCTCTTCTTTTCTTGTTTACACCTCTTAATAATGTTTTCTTTCTTATTTTTTCACACACAGTAACCCCCTGTGCCTTAGTGGCTTTCCTGCCTTGCTTGGAGTAAAATTATAATATATATATATATATATATATATATATATATATATATTCTTATAAATACTTTTAAAATGTTTGTTTTTAAAGCCATAATAAAATTTTGTACTCGCCACAGATTATTTAAATATTTAATTTAAACATTTTAGTTAAATCACCTTGAATAATTTTACAATTTATATTCTTAATTTTCATTCTCAAAGTATCTTTTATCAAACTTTAATTTAAGAATTGTCCTTTGCACATTCATTTTCGATATATATAGTACATTCTAATTATTCACAATCAAAACCCTTTTAAAGTCTTTATCAAAATATATTCATTTACAATTAGCCATCTCGTGTCATGACTAACTTTTCTACATTTGCTTATCATGCTTTAAATTCTCCCTTGTATTTTTCACTTAGTTTATGATGAGCAAGAAACATAACACATAAAAGTTGTTTGTCAATGGTTCATTCAATTTTTCTTGTTTTGTTTATTAAAGCAAAATTATTTCTTACAATTTGATCCTAATGTTTTTTACATTTAGAGATTAATAATAGAAATATCTAGATTTAAGTCCTTTGCGGGAAATTTGTCCTGGCTTTCCCACATGAAAGGGTTGAGTTTAAAAATGCAACAAAATTGAAAAAAAAAGCAACAACAGCTTGAAAGATTAGAGTGGATAATTCTCTCTTTTTAAGCGGAAGAATAAAGACTCAAACTCCTGCTCAGTGTGCAACAATAAAAGAAGAAAATGTTTATTTAAATGCACAAAAAAAGGGTAAAAGGATATACAATTACGAGAAAAAGAAAGGGAGAAGAAAATTCTGTTAACTTTAAAAGAAGAAAAAATGTTCATAAAAACGGCTTGCTGAAAATATTTCTCTGAGCACCTAAAAAGTTCTTTAAGCGAGTAGATTGTTGAAGAGTTAAAACATTCACAGATTTCTTCAGAGTTCTTATATGGGAAGAAACTGTCACAAGATACGAATTTAGTAGTTGAGTGAGATTGTAGGCTGGCAATTGAAATCTAGTTGCAAGGAGGCAGATCCCAACTGGTTTTTAGTAGTTGGCCTATGTTTTATCTTTACAGCCCAGTGGGTAATTCTTTCTTGAAGCTGACTCTGAAGATGACTGGTTTTCTATCGCCAACCTGATGTTATTACAGATGGTATCCAGTGACTCAATGCCAAATAGGCAAAGATTCTCCGTATATATGGAAATTAGGAGGCTCAGAAATATCAGGGACTTTTCCCTCCAAAATTGCTATACAAATTTCCAGGCCCCTTCATTGGTTAGAAAATATATTCTTATCTCTGATAAGAACCGATGTTTTGGGAGTTGCTTTTTGGAAGCAAGGGTCCGACAAGCTGTGAACGTTACCCCCAGACTTTATGGCATCATGGACAGGATAATGGTAGTCACATTCCTTTTTATATTTTCCAGCTCTCTTGTTTGTCAGAAAATATATTCTTATCTCTGATAAGAATCAAGGCTTTGGAAGCTGGATTTGAAAGAAGAGGAAAAGTTGGAGTGAGGATTGGAAAAGAGGCTAGAATGTGAACTTGTAAAATATTGTAGTAATGGTTCTCAAATTAAATTCCAATAACTTCAACTTTCATTTAGGTTTTATAATATATAATTTTCTTGCTTTGTTTATTAAAGCAAAATTATTTCTTATAATTTAATACTAATGTTTTTAACCATTTAGAGAGTAACAGAAATATCCAGATTTAAGTCCTTCAACCTTCATTTTCTATTTGGGTTTCATTCACTAGTTTAAAAACAGACACTTAAGTTTTTTTATTTATTAAAAGTTTGCCACTATTGGTGAGAAGTAATATTTTTTTTTATTTTAAGAAATTATTTACTTTTAGGATAAATATAATGGAATTTTAATTAAAAAATTTGTATTGCCTCAGCATTGTCTGAAAATCCCAAATTAGTTGTCTCAAACTAATGTGTTCACTTGTCAATGGAACAAGACTAATCTAAAGTCCTAAACAGCAAATCAAAATTAACAGCCTAGAAAGAGAAAAGATCTTTTTCAGCACTCTGAACATCTCTGTACGAAACTGAAAGGTCCACCCTGAGAAAGTTTGTTTTGAATCATGGATATAAACAAATTTTCACTCCTTTCTTTTGTCACACTGAAATGAGCGTGCTATTATGAGTGAGATTAAAGGTGACTTCAAATAGCAGAGTAGAGTAGGTTTGGAAACTAAGGGGAAAGATACTAAAGAAAAAAAAAAAGGATGAATTGAGGGGAACCTCTATATTTAAAGCCTGTGGAAAGTGCCTGAAAAATGATGCCATAAGTTCACCTAAGTTTTGTGAGTGAAACTGAGTAAACAAAATAAATCAGAAGCTGTCAATAGTTGTGATAGCATAAAGTCACAAGTCATCCAGGCCTTGTACAAGCTGGTGATTATGCCAGATTGTAATCTCTCCCACAAACTGTAACTAAGTTCTGCTCAGTATAGTTTCAGAATGAGCCACAGGTTGGCTCTGTGGGTGTTGAACAAACTCAAATGTGCCTGAGTAGGTGTCTGCAACAGGGACAAACTAGCACCCTAGAAGACAGGTATATTCAAATTTGAGTAACCAGTCATACAATATTATATATATATATATATATTGTTACAAACTTGTAGCATATAGATGAACCACGGGTTTAAAAAAAAAAGGAAAACGTGGGATCTTTTCTCGGTCTTCACTCAGAAATGGAAGCGACACAAGGGAGTCAAGGAAGAACAGACACAAGATAATGGATTTCAAAATAAAACATTTATTTATAAATATACAAACAGGTAAAGAACAAAAAAAAAAAGGAAAATTCATTTAACAAAGGGGAAGGGAACCATTGAAGAACAGAAAGCAAAAGCAAATACATACATATATAAAAACAGATCAAACCAAGAGAATCAACTTATCTTTCAGTCGATTTGATATTTTCACACAAAGTTCTGATTCACTGAAGCGAGAGTTCTTATGCTACAACAATATTTTGGTCGGCCGACAATTTTCCTGGATTCCTTTTCTTTCAGAGGTTTTCAGGGTCCCCAGCATTTCGTACAGGCGTTTCTTTGGGTTGATTCAATTTCATAGCAGTCCTTTCATCTCTAGTCGACAGACTTTGCTGTCTTCTTCATCTCAGTGGGCCGTCTATTTGCAATTGGGATGAGTTACCCAGTGACGTTCATCTGCCACTGGTCAGAGGAAAACTGAAAATCCCTTTTTTGATTTTTGCTGTCCCCAAAGACAGTCACGTGGGTTCTGTTCGTCCTTGACCGGGTACGCAGGAGGATGGGGCGCAAATCATGCAGTGTTTGTGTGATGGCCAAAATTTCAGTACATGCTTAGTATGGTCTGATCACGTGAATGGCAGCAGGAGATCCTGGTGGTGCCTGGAATTCACTTATGGTCAAATGCCTGATAGCTGCGAAATTTTGGAACCAGGTCATTCTCGCGTTGGGTCACTTCAAAGTTCATGGTCCCTTGGCTTGTGGGTGGAAGAGTAGGTAAAGAGTGAAAGAATTTGTGAAGTGAAAAGGAGGGTATGGCTGATCATGGAACATATTCGCTCACAAGTCGAAAGCATTGGATTTTATCTATTTTTATTTATTTATTTATTTTTCTTTTATAATCTAACTAATTTTCAACTAGAATTTGAGATTTTACTTTGGGGTGCTTTTTAGCCTTACGCCTATGTGGTTGATGAAATTGTGGCTATGTCACAATATATATAAGGTTCAGTGGAGTAATGGATATACAATAATAAATGATATATATATATATATATATATATATAAAATATATATATAAAATATATATATATATATATATATATATATATATATAAAATATATATATATTTTATATATATATATATATAAAATATATATATATATAAAATATATATATATATATATATATAAAAATATATATATATATATATAAAAATATATATATATATATATATATATAAAATATATATATATATAAAATATCAACTGGATGTCTAGCCACACTGATGAGCTGTGAAACAGTGAAACAGTCTTTCTGTGGATGATGTTAAAATATATATATATATATATATATATATATATATATATATATATATATATATATATATAAAATATATATATATATATATATAAAATATACATATATATATATATAAAATATATATATATATATATATATATAAAATATATATATATATATATATATATAAAATATATATATATATAAAATATATATATATATATATATATATATAAAATATATATATATATAAAATATATATATATATATATATATATATATATAAAATATATATATATATAAAATATATATATATATATATATAAAATATATATATATATATAAAATATATATATATATATATAGAATTTGAGATTTTACTTTGGGGTGCTTTTTAGCCTTACGCCTATGTGGTTGATGAAATTGTGGCTATGTCACAATATATATATGGTTCAGTGGAGTAATGGATATACTATAATAAATGATATATATATATATATATATATATATATATATATATATATATATATATATATATAAAATATATATATATATATAAAATATCAACCGGATGTCTAGCCACACTGATGAGCTGTGAAACAGCGAAACAGTCTGTCTGTGGATGACGTTAAAATATATATATATATATATATATATATATATATATATATATATATATATATATATATATATATATATATATATATATATATATATACATATATATATATATATATATAATATATATATATATAAAATATATATATATATATATATATATATAAAATATATATATATATATATAAAATATATATATATATAAAATATATATATATATATATATATATATATATATATATATATAAAATATATATATATATAAAATATATATATATATATATATATATATATATATATATATATAAAATATATATATATATATATATATATATATTGTCACGTAGCCGTGATTTCATTAACTACATAGATGTTAGGCTAAAAAGCTCCCCAAAGTAAAATCTTAAATTCTCGTCGTAAATTTGTTAGATATAAAAGAAAAATAAATAAATAAATAAATATAGAATTTTAATCCAATGCTATCGACTTGCAAGAGAATATGTTCCATGATCAGCCATATACTCCTCTTCTTTTCACAAATTCTTTCCCTCATCTACTCTTTCACCCATGAGCCAAGGGCCCGTGAACTTTGAAGTGACCCGATGCGAGAATGACCTGGTTCCAAAATTTCGCAGCTATCAGGCATTTGACCATAAGTGAATTCCAGGCACCACCAGGATCTCCTGCTGTGATTCACGTGATCAGAACACACTAAGCATGGATTGAACTTTTGGCCATCACACAAACACTGCGTGATTTGCGCCCCATCCTCCTGCATACCCAGTCAAGGACGAAGGGGAACCCACGTGACTGTCTTTGGGGACAGCAGAATATAAGAAAGGATTTTCAGTTTCCTTCTGACCAGTGGCATTTGAACATCGCTGGGCAAAATCGCCCCGACCCCAAAGCAGATTGCCCACTGAGATGAAGAAGACAGCAAAGTCTGTTGACTAGGGGTGAAAGGACTGCTATGAAACTGAATCAACCCAACGAAATGCCTATACGAGATGCTGTGGACCATCGAACGCTTGTGAAGGAAAAGAAATCCAGGAAAATTGCCGGCCGGCCAAAATGTTGTTTTAGCATCAGAACCCTCGTTTCGGTGAATCAGAACTTTGTGTGAAAATATGAACTCGACTGAAAGATAAGTTGATTCTCTTGGTTTGATCTGTTTTTATATATGTATGTATTCGCTCGCAACCTCTGTTCTTTAATGAACCCTTCCCCTTTGTTAAATGAATGTTCTTTTTTTTCTTTCTTTATTCCTTTATATATATTTATAAATAAATGTTTTATTTTGAAATCCATCGTTTTGTGTCTGTTCTTCGTTGATTCCCTTGTGTCGCTTCCATTTCTGAGTGAAGACCGAGAAAAGATCCCACGTTTTCCTTTTTTTTTTAACCCGTGGTACATCTATATGCTACAAGTTCGTAACAATATATATAAGGTATGGTGGTGTGGAGTAATGGATAGTGGCTTGGATTGAAGAATCAAAGCGCTGAGTTTCAATTCCAGTCAAGTTCGTTACATTCTCTTACATGCAAATACCCTTGGTTTATAGTATGAATCCATCTCTTCTCCTCCCCCAACTATGGGTAAATAGCAAGGCAGATTCAGTCCTATTCCCGAAGGCCTCCAGGTGTTTTGCAAACTTCTTGACAGATGGAACATGTGATCGAGCCATTTTCCTTAAGTGGTTGAGGATCAATTGCTATGTTTTCCTGTGAATGGAGAGCAAACCTTTACTGCATGCAACGAACCTACAGTGGCAGGTAAGGCTATTGTTGAGAAGAGCAGCATGATGCCAAATTTCTTTAATATTTGCACACATTTGATCCCAATGTTGAAGTTGGCCTTGCTCTAACTTTTGTATAGATGAGAAGCAAGACAGGCGCCAGCTCCTTTGCTCTGACACTTTGTTTTCTCAGGAAGAAAAGGGGGTGCTGCATTGCTTCAGATTGTCTTTGAGTTTGTCTCTGTAATGCAAGAGTGGCCTTTCAACTGACCTGCTTGTTAAAAGCTGGTCATAGATAAGTTATTTTGGAATCTACTATCATAGAAGAAAGATATTCTACCCACCTACACACACAAAGAACAATATTGAGGAAAAATGTACAACAAAGTTTCCAATGAAGTCCTAAGGATGAAATGCATCACATGAAAACTTTTTCCACTTTCTCCACACACACACACACACACACACACACACACACACACACACACACACATATATATATATATATATATATATATATAAAATTTGTCACTTTGCTGATTGATGTTATATTCATCATCTCATCTCTCTCTAGAATTTCATAGATTAACTTCTTTGTAATTGTTCAGTCCACTCTTCAGGAGGTTACATGTTTTAATTTATTTGAACTAGAGAAACATTATTAATGGTTTTAACACATTTTAGATGGTACACAATACAGTTCTGATCATTTTGACACAAATGTTAAAATCTTGATTATTTTGAAATATGCCAATCAACTAAAGCATATGTCAATATGACTGAAAGAGCATTTTTGGATAAACCTTTCTAGACACTCAAGAGAATATAATCTTTTAACCCAGATTTTTCTCAAGGATGGAATGCAGTGCATGAGTCTTTGTAATCTTTGTTATATATAATATTTGATTTTATACAACTGCTTGTCCTCATCCTCTTGGATATGATGGTTTATCACAGAGCTTTAAATGTTTGGCAACCAAAAATGTTCCATTTGTATTGTTAGATGGCATTAGTTTAGGTTCAGCTAACTTCATTAAAAATGATGGCTTTGGGTTTTCTTGTGATAGTTGTCATATTTTTGTTAATATCTTATCAAAACTAACACATTTATTGATTCTAACATACTAGCCCACACCTTCTATTAAGATTTGGCTCCCTGTGGTGTCTGCTTTTTTCCAAAGCTAAAATAAATCATCATTAAAAAATAAATTCTATACCATGGTCGAGATTAAGGAGATACAATAAGGCAGCTGATGGCAATCCTGAAAAAGGATGGGATGGTGAGCTACCAAGAGGAATACTTTGAAGGCTATTGCTTTAGGTAGGCTATTGTTTTGATAATATATAATAGTTGCACGCTTTCTGTTCAGGCCTAGAATATATTGGAGAGATAGGGTGATATCATCTTACATTTACAGCCCTCTTCCCTTTCCCTCCTCTCAAACACAGTCTCTCTCTCTCCCCCACCTTGCTTGGGATAGTGCTTCTTACTTTGTAACCCTCTACCTCGAGTGTCTCTTGGGCCTTGTATAGGGTGAACATGTTTGTGTGTGTGTGTGTGTATATATATATATATATATATATATATATATATATATATATATATATATATATATAATGTAAGCTAAGTGACAAATTGTAATTATATTAATCCTCTCTCTTTCTCTGTATATAATATATATATATATATATATATATATATATATATATATATATATATATAATGTAAGCTGTGACAAATTGTAATTATATTAATCCTCTCTCTTTCTCTGTATATATATATATATATTATATACAGAGAAAAGAGAGAGGATGTATATTATATATATATATAATATATAAAGAGAAAGAGAGAAGATTAATACAATTAAAATTTCTCACTTACCTGATTCATGCACTTTAATTCTGTAGTCTTGTACATGAACATTTTGTAAGTGTTCAGGAGGTTTCAGCATTTGACTGGCATTTTTCTCATTTTTCATTATTTTTAAACAAGTTTGGATCAGTAATGTACAGAATGAGGGGAAGTAGATGTGACAGCCCTGGGCATCCATATCGGGAAGGCATCCAATCAAACAGTGAAATAAAAAATTTAGTTTATATTTAATTTGAACAAAATGTTTATTTTATATTTCATCTGTTTTTACATATTTAAAATGTTTTTCTTTTCTCACATTTCACATTACTCGTCCCTATAGGCCACTCACACCTTACTTGATTCTTAGGGGCATACAATCAAGGGCCCGAGCATCACCAAACCTGCATGTCACTGATTGGGATGTGCTAGTTTGGATACTCTTATTATTGGTGTTAGGTTGATTTTTTTCTCTTTGTGTGTGGGTTTGTCAAATATGATTATTTCTCTTTTTCATCATTTTATTGTCTCCTTACACTCTCTCACTATTTATTTTTCTTCTTTTTTTTATATATATATATATATATATGAAGAAATATAATTTTAAGATGTGGTATGTTTATGGGATAAAGTGCTCAATATCAGAGATAGAGCGTATGTAAATATAAAAGTGAACATTGAAGTCAACACTCAGAGGCGACAGGCTGTTTCATGCTAGATGCAATTGTCAGGCCTGACGATTGCGTCTAGAATGAAACAGTCTGTCACCTCTGAGTGTTGACTTCAATGTTTTTATATATATATATATATATATATATTATAGCAATAAAAAAGGTTAAACTTATTTTACTTTTCATGATCAAAAAGAAAAGCGAAAAATAAAACAAACATAGCTCACTGTTTTCACCCTCACTCAACAGAGCTGAATCGAGGGATTATATAATGCAAGAAAATAAAACATAAAAACGATATGTAATATTAATGAAGGCAGAATACAATTTAAATTGAAATCATGTTTAGTCCTAACAGACACTCCCTCTGTTTACAGAGAGAGGGCTGTCTGGACTGAACATAAATTGTTTCCAACAACTTTATCTGCAATATAGAGTGAGCACAATTCAACATGGTAAGCGAGTCAATGCTAAAGTTAGCGGTACAATTTGGGTTTTTAATAAGATGCTCCACAATGGAGGAACCATATGTTGTTCGAAAAAGTAATCATAATCACGGAAAGTAAAATAAGTCTAAGCTTTTTTATTGCTGTAATTATATAATATACTTTTTTTTTAATCATTTCACCCCAAGCAAGGCAGGAGTGCCACTAGTACACAAGGGGCTACAGAGAGTGTAAGTAAGGAAAAGGACTGCATATAGGGGGTGTTTGAGGAAATGATAAAATGAAGAATGGAGGAGAATAAAAAGAAGAACTGGGATCAAGGCAGCAGAAGATGTCAATTGACATTACATTTAAATTTTTGAAGATTATATTTATCAGGGAAGCAAGTAAGAGGAATGGTGTTCCACTGTCAGGAAGTGCAAGAGAAGAAACTGTTGGAGTAGAAGTGGTAGTTACATTTAACTGTTTCAACAGTAAGAGTGTGGGACAACCTAGTAGTATGTTTAAATAGATTGTTGTATGTATGTAACATACTTGTTGATAACACAAATATAATAGCATCGTCTACATGTAAAAAAAGGCTGAAAATAATGGAAGCCTTAATAATAAAAACAAAAAAACCAACGCTCAATAATATCAACTATCAACATGGACATAATATCTTGACCGTGTTTTGAAAATGAAATATTATGTAAATACATACATACAACAATCTATTTCTGGTTAACAGTTAATATATTCCAACCTTGAAAATGGCTAAAGCACTTGGAAAAAACAACATTTGGACAGTTTTTATATAATTTATCTACTGAAAAGAAAAAAATTATAAGATCACATGAGAAATTATATAAAAAACTTAATCAAAGCACCTTGTCAGTAATATTTAATGGAACTTGCATATATATATATATATATATATATATATATATATATAGAGAGAGAGAGAGAGAGATAGATATAGATATGTGTGTATTATATTTCATGGATATATGTGTTTGAGTGGATGTCTCTGTTTTTTAAACAGTATACTTGTGTTTACTGGCCTCAGATTTTTGAGTGTATAATAATGAAAATGTGGCATTCGGTAGCATTAAAAAATTGCCAATTTGCTGACCAAATCTCATTCTGAGTTAGTTTTATCAATAAAATCTGAATTTTCTACAAAATTGGATTTATCTTTACAGGCTTTAATAAATCATGATTAACTTTTTGCTTTTATATCCTATACAAAATTAAATGATGTCAAAATTTATACTTATTTCCAACATGAAGAACTCCACAAATCATTATCTCTTACCTTACCATTGTTTACAATGGGTTTTTCATATCGGAGTCCCCCAACCAGCCCCACAGGCCAAACAGACACAATCTTTGTGTCTCGCATCTGAAAGAGAAAAATGATTAATTTTGTATATATAAAAAAATTAGCAGGAAAAATGACAAGTATACTATTTTGATGTATTTATAAAAACATTTATTTTAAATTTTTATTAAAATTTTTATTTTAAATTATATATAAATTTGTGGAATAATCCACGTTATCCTTTCACCCCTTTCAGAACAATCCATTTTACACCCACTTACCTTCCATCCAATCAGAACTCTAATTTTAGCAAGCTCAGTTTCTCATTGGTCAAAAGCCTCAAAAACTAATATTCAAGTGAAAAATCTTTTTGGCACTCGATCATCTCTGAGCCTAAATTTCCTCTCTCAAATCTATAAATAAAGAATTTCTAACCATTTCAAGCAGTCAGACCTCCACACCTAGAGAGATGCCCATCAATTCCACGCCAGTCAAAACTCTGACTTTGCTGCGCAAAATATTCTCTCACTCAGCAACCTTCGGGCACATTCTGTCTCTCTCTAGAACATTTCTCAAACTTCACTTACTATACTTTCAAAGTGATATTTCTCACTATATAACAAGTATCAGTAACTAACAATCTATTTTTCTCATGTAGTTAAAGATATGCAACTTTGAATATTTGTATAAACACACTTACGTACACACACTAACGATTCAATCTCAACACCGAACATTTTTTGTACGTGATCAAACAAACAGTTTAATTCTGTGAACAAATCCAATCAATGAATAAATTTATTGAAACAAAACAAGTTCAGTTGACCACTGATGACAATTCCAGAACAACGTAACTATAAACAATTTTTTTCTAACCTCTGCCAGCTGCAATGATGGAGAAAGCATTACCTCGAACCATGGCCAGTGAGATTCGCTGCAAGAGCCACTCCGTTTCGTGAGGCTCATCCCTTAATCGAGATGCAATCATGCCAATCCTCCAAAGGAAAGCCATTGAACAAGGGCCAATAACTCCTGAAGTCTCCACTGCCACAGGAGTAAAAAAAAATCTATCAGAAAGAGAAGAATATTTAACTATTTTTTTCATCTCTGCGTCCCAGGCGACGGATCCTGGCTCAACCGTGGAACTGATCAAATTACCAACTGAAAATGTATCCGCACAGGTCGCATCCCAAATCAACGACTTCCCCATTTCAAAAGGGAAAATGGTAATGCCATCCAGCCGCTTTCCATCATCGCAGTTGAGGCCTACGGGTTCGATTTGGGAAGGGAACCCAGCTGCATACAAACCTCTTTTGATGATGTCGTTAATAGCTGCAGGCCGTGGAAATCAGCCGGCACTACGACGACAGGAGAGAGGATGCAAACCAAACTCATTGATGGAAGCTCCACATCTACATCTGTGATGCTCATATAATCCAATCAACACCTGCAAACGCATCCAAACATTCACAAAAACATAATACACATTTAAATACACTAATCCTCATTTATCCATCAAATCTTAAAGCCACTGTATATTAAATTGTATATAAATTGATGTTATTGTTATGCATTCAACCTTTGTCTTGTTTTCAACTTTATTTGCATGATTTGTTCCAAGTATTTGTTCAAAATAATTGTTGTGGACAAATGTTGTAGAACACTACCTCAAAATTCCTTCTGATCAATTTAAACACATTCACCAGTCTGCAACAAATTCACTAATCAAGTTAACTTAAAGAATGCAATTTTTTCCAAGATCTTAATCTGGAATAAAATAAGAAAGTAAAGCAATCTAGAAATGTCATGCCTACTCTTTTATTTTTATTACTTTTGTGAGATAATTTCTGAGAAAAAATGTTATATGGTAACTTAAATCTTAACATCTTTGTAAGCTCTTATTCAAGATTCATGTCCAATGAAGAAATACATGCCTGTTCATGTATAAAATGAATTATTATTTGATTCATTCATTTTATACAGCTTATCAACCCTTTGCAGATTAGTAAGTAAAAATAATAGCAATTGACAATGATTCATCAAAAATCTTTGAATATTATTAGATGCACTAATCAAAGAAATGTACCTCATAGTTTATGGTCACATGTTGAACATTTATTAGACAATACAAAGATAATACTGTAGAAGTAATTTTTTTTGCACTGAAATTATAATTAATTAAAAATAGAGGTCAGTATTAAAGTGTAGAACCTGTAAGTCAGCACTGGTTTTTAAATAAGCCAGAAAATATTTTTAGATTATAAGAATTTTTGTTTTCCTTGATCTTAGTTTCTATATGGCTAAACTAACTCCCACTAGTAAGGTGCTGCTACAGAAAGGTATAATGGAGGTAAATAATAATACATCATGTTCAACAGTTAATATCACATGTCAGCTAAATAAGATTGTGTCCTGGTTACCATTGTAACAGGAAAGAGCTATAGATGAAAGGTTTATTCTCCCATTTGTAATTCCCCCATTGTGGGTTTATTATATCCATGATATAATAACATCATGGTTCCTGGATGGAAGGAAAAAGAATGACAAACATGCTTTATTCTCAGAGAGGCTTTTATACCACTAAGACATACACAAAAACTATATATACATATATACACATGTCCCAAGCAGAGAACAATATATCATTATCTACACATCAAGCAGAGTATAAGGGGAAACAAAAAGGAAGGGTATTACATAATATATGGAGATTCTTCTGTGTTTCTGGAGAATCTATGTTTAGGACTCCAGATTTATCTATTATTTCCCAGGTGAGGACATATTCCGTGAATGGGAAACAGCGAGTCTTGGGTTTTCCCAAATTGATGACTGTTAGCCAGAGATTTCTATATTTGGGGAAGAGATATTCTCATAGGGAAATGGCACCATGAATTTGTAAACTGTAGCATTGCTGGAGGAAGCAGATTTGGCCCCTTGGCCCAGGCTAAAAAAGCAACCACTTGATTTGGCTGCTGTAAACCAACTGAATGACCACTCTTGTCACTGTATGAAGTGACGTCATTAAGCGCCCGTTATGCGACTTATCACTACCAAAGGGAAATAATCACTTTCTGTATCCCTACAGGTATAAGAATAAAGAATGTGAAATTAAATCTTGCTGAGTGCTTGATTTTTAATCTGTGCTGCATGTTTAATAATCATAGAATGACAAAACAGTAGAAACAATGACCCCAAATTGTAGAACATTTATAATTACATATTTACAAGTCTACCATTCATATCTGATCTGGTGCTTCTGTTATGTATATATACCCTGTCTGAAGTTATTAAGCATTTCATATAAACTTCAATAATTCAAATTTGGTTTGAAAAAAAAAAATTGTCAAATTTCAGGCAATCAATTTAGATATCAAAACAAAGACTGAATTTTAGGTACTATCAATATGTTTTATTGAAGTTATTTGATGTAGTCTAAAAGACTGCCATCTGAAGTTATCAGGCAAAACTAAATAATTACATTTTACTTCAATAAAAAGGTAATAAAATCATCAAAAATTGACCAACACCAACACCTAGAATAGAACAAATAACAAACACATAAGTCTTTGAATCCTTTACATTTTAATATAGTGACCCTATTTCTCAATAACAGCCAGTAATCCATTGATTTTGTTAATTTTTTTTACTTCAGCAGGTTCAGTTTCTGACATGGTAGTTTTAATTGCTTCCCATATGTCTGATTTGCCGTTATATTATTTGCTACCTTCATATAATTTTGTCTTCACAATTGACCATAGTTTTTCTCTCAAATTCAGAACAGGACTTGATGTTGGCCATTCCATTATTTTCTCTCCTGTAAATTTTTTATGCTGGTAAACTTAGAGACATGAGAAGGAGCATTGTTGTGCATAAATACACACTTCATTTTGAAACTGTGAGACTGGGACTTGTACCATGCAAAGAAAGTCTTGATTATAAAATCACATTAGTTAGCACTGTTCACTTTAACTGCTTCATCTAATTTGAATGATCCAATAATGAATTGGTTTACAATTCCAGCCCATATCATAACACTATCATCTCCTTGTTGCCTTATTTTAACCACAGGAATGTCTGAATTGGATAAAATCCATCCTTAGGCCCATCCATCAGGTCCATCAAATGTCACTTGAGATTTGTCTGTGAAAATTATTTTAGAAAAGTCAATTTTCATGTATTTCAATTTTGACACTTTAAAATATTTGCTTTAGTGAAATGAGGTTGCCTAGGAGATTTTTTCTACAGATCCCAATTCACAAAGTATTCTACACCTTTTGTTCATCTTTCTCTCAATTCCAGCCTTTTCAAAGATCTGAGCAATGGTCAAAAGTGACTGTTTTGCTATAACTTGCTTTACTTTATGTTCATCGCAAGGAAATGAGTTCTTAAACACTTTTCCTTTGCTTCAAGTTCTCAACTTAGTTATATTTTCAAAAGCCTTCTTTATTGTTTAATGAACTCTGCAAAGCTCCTTTGATATCTTCAATGTGGACATTCCCTCACTCAATAATATTTTTTGTTTTTCAGCAGTGGCTAGATCCTTCCCTTTACCCATGTTTCAACGTATTTTATGGACAAAAAGAAAAAATAGTTTTTTTATTACATTTCAATGGTCTTATTCTAATAGTAGTTTAATCTGCAAATTAACTTCAGTCTGTCCATTTTTGTAAATTCCAAATATCTCAAAAACTAGCGATTAAAAATGGCAGAAAATTTAGTTAAATATTTTACTAATGGTGGAAAAGGCCGAGTTTAAATTTGACAAATATTGGTTCAGAACTTTTTGAGTTAACGAGGTTTATTTGATTTGCGTAATAACTTCAGACAGGCTGTAGAAATTCTCAATAAAATCCAAAGAAGAATCTGCAATGTTATTGGCCCTGACTGGGCATCTCAGCTTCAGTCATTTTTCCACCACTGTAACAATAGCCTCTCTATACCTTTTCTATAAATATTTTCATGGTTATTGTTCTTATGAGCTTCCGCGGAACCTCAACTTTATAGATTTAAGTGAAGTACAGCTTGATGAAATGGCTATATGTAACCATAAATATTATGCTAAAGTGGCAAATTCTCTATGATACGGAAAACAGAAAAAAAACTACAGAAATAAAGTAAAAAAATGGAAAACAGGATTTTTGCTGCTAAAATATAAAATATTCCAACAGTAAAATTCCTGAGCTGGAACTCAAAAGAATCATTAGTTTACATAAATTTGCAATACACAGTGAAGTCAGTTAAATTTTGGTATATAAAAATTTTAGTGCACTAATTGAATGTGCATTGAGGGATGCCTGTGCTCTCATGATGTTGTTATTCATCAGATACAAGAACAGAATATTTTCAGTATTTATTTGTTGTGTAATCCACCATTACCTGCTCTAATAATGTTTAATTGTAATAAATGTTTTATTATTATTTAGAGAATAGTAGTTTAATTTAAACAGTTGAAGTGAAGGATATACCAAAACTAAATACCAAAGAAAAGAATAAATAAAAAAAGACTTACTTCTTCAAAAAGCTTCAATGAATACGTATTATCATCGTCAGCAAAATAAACAACTCCCTTCTGTGTTTGAATGTCAATATTATTCCGTAACCAATGAAGGGCCAAGTTTCGTTGTAAGACACCCCGAGGTTTTAACCAGTTGGGATCTTTTGACTTCAGCTTGTAATTGTCTGGAGTTTTTACATTTAAGTGAGTGTAATTAAGACTGCACTCACTTAAAAATTTAGATACTAATAGTGTTTTTGAAGCTGAATCTTCCACTACAATCCAATGTAAATTAGGTACAAGCAACAAAGTTTGTGAGAGTCGGGTTAACTCGGCTTTTTGTTCAGGACGTGTGTGTGTTGGAGTGATAAGGAAGAGAGTGTTTCCTTGGGTTGAAGAGAATGATTTCTTTGCAGGTTGTGACCTCAATATTGTTGCATTCCAAAGTTGTTGCTTCAGAAATGATATCTGCTCTGTCATCTCTTTGAGTTTTTCTTTATATGCCACCAGTAATTCCTTCTCTTTAATCCGTTCAGTTCTTGCCATCGTATCTGTACATGTCATTCCTATTGTTGCAGTGCAGAAAAATCAAAAGCAATGAATAAAACATCACAAAAATGCCTTATATCTAATTACATATATGTATAATGTATAATTATTATGTGTAATAATGGCCAGCTACTCGTTTTCTGAGCACACCCATCTGTTAGAGCAGCTAGCCAATCCCTGTTGTAGACTCCTGCTCAGGCAGATTTGTGTTTATTTAATACATACAGAGCCCACCTGTGGTTTATACTGCAACTATGCTGACCAGACCAGTTTGGGGGCAAGAGCACATAATCCAGCATGGTCATCAGTTTAAACAATTCCAGTATGCTCAAACCTTCAGTCATAATGACTTGTGACTTTGTACTAGCACAACCATCAACAATTTCTGAACAGTTCTGTTTACCCAATTTCACTCACAAAGCTTGGGTCAACCAGTGTTATGGATTTCAGGCACTTTCCAAAGGTACTGCACACTGGGATCACAACATCAAGAAGTTAATTCCCTAACAAATTGACCATGGTGAGATTCAACTCTAGGGCTCATGGTTGGTAAACAAACATTCTAATCAGCCATGCACCTATATATATATATATATATATATATATATATATATATATATGTATAAAAGTGAACATTGAAGTCAACACTCAGAGGCAACAGACTTTTTCATGCTAGATGCAATTGGTGGCCTGACAATTGCGGCTAGCATGAAACAGTCTGTTGCCTCTGAGTGTTGACTTCAGTGTTCACTTTTATATTTACATACGCTTATCTCTGATATTGAGCACTTTATCCCATAAATATAGCACACATTAAAACTGTTTCTTCTTTATATATATATATATATATATATATATATTGTGTGTATTTAGGCAGCATTTTTTCATTAATGCATGCTTCATTAAATAATAGAGATAAGTTTTATCTATTTATTTTAAGTAAATTCCTTTCATATCATCTGATAAGCTTAATAACATTATTATTGAAAGATGAAAGAAAATTACCAAATTGATATATGTTTTTTAATCCTATTTAAGCTTTTGGCTTACATAAGCCATCACCAGAGATGACAAGTACATTACAATAAATTAAACAATACACAGACATAGCAGCAATGATAGTCTGTTTTGTTTGCATGGAAGATTTCCAAGCAACAACAATATATATATATATATATATATATATATATAGGTTCACATATACATACTTACATTCACTTATGTATATATAAATGTATAAGAAATTTCTGAAAGAAAACACACCAGATCAACAAAATATGTCAAAATTTAAATTAAAAAGTATTTCATTTCACAATAAATAAAATGCAAAATTCTTTTTCTGATGATCTAACTTATGTGAAGTATCTTATAGCAAAAAGAAATTTTAAAATTATCATACACACTTAGCATTCTATTGGTTTCACATCAAATATATGTATATATGTATATATACTTTTTTAAAGAATTAATGGATTTATTTTTAATTGGACATTTTTGAATAGGGCATCTATTTCAAATACAGAGTATCTGTATCCACTATAGTAACATTTGAAGTAATAAAAATGTTGGAATAAAAATAAAATCCATTAATTCTTTAGAAATTGCTTTGTTTATGTTTCGGATACAAAAATGAGCAGATATGAAGCTTTTCAAGAAAATCTGGATGAATATTTGCTTCCTTAAAAATAGTGGGGGAAAAACGGAAATTAGAACCTTGATTGCTGTGTTATTCTATGTGGCCAAGCAGTACCCTAAGTACATCTCTTTTTTCTTTACTTCCCCCTTTTTTCTATTTCCCTTTTGTTCTCCTTTTCCTTTCCCCCATATCATTTCCATTGAGTTGACCGATTAAATAGGTCAATGTCTGATCCTTACTCCCTCCTTCCTCAATATTAAGTATTATAATAAAAAGAAATATAAAAATAAATTTTAAAACTCTCCCTTCCCTCTCTAAACTCGACCATGTCTCTCACACCATCCCTCACTACCCTCTATGTCAACTTATATAAGCTTAATACTGCCCGTCAAAAGTGTAAACTTTAATTTCATTTTTCGTTTCACCTTTTGAAAGTGATGTCTGAAGATCCAGAGAAAAATAAAAGTCTCTGGTGAAATAAATTATTACAATGGAGCTTTAAAGTGGTCTGTTTTTCTTTAAATTAAATTATTTGTTCTGAATTAACATTGAGCTCTCAGGATTTCATCCTCCTTGGGATTATCCATACAGATTACCAAGATTTTCGTTACTTATATATATATATATATATATATATATATATATATATATATCAGGACTCCATGCACAAAAGTCATTGGTTTGTGGATTGCAGATTATGAAAGGTGTCACCCATTACAAACTAATGGAACATGGAAGGTTTACAGTCTGTAATCTGTGTAATGTGACATTTAATCCCTTCACCAGCGTAAATGTGTATATATGTTTTTACTGAAAGTATCGTTTTCAGACATGGACGAATAAACACGTCCAAAACATAAGGTTCAAAAACCAGCTACAGATGTGTTTATATGTTGATCTGGATTCTTTTTATGCTCTCCTGAGCTTGAAACGAATCCAATTGACAACTCATCCATCTGGTAAAGGTGTTAACCACTGCTAAGATACTTCAATGTGCCTCAGTTTCTTAGTTACTATATTAAAAACAAATTTTTTTCTGAAAATCAAACGTTTTTCCCAAAATAATTTACAGGAAAGAGGTTAAAAATATTCAATTAAAACTTTGTTTTTTTCCATTTTTGAGAAATGATATTGAAATTGCAAGAAATCTCAGTTTATTTTGATTACATTGGTTAATTATAAAAGGGTAAATTTATTTGTTCTGATTAAGAATTTCCATACTTAAATTAATTAACAGTCAGATAAATCTGTATTTTCCAGGTCTTGAAATTGGAAAAAATACTATCAACAACTGAACTAATTCAACTAACATCATCCATATTAACACTGACATTTTATAGTTTTTTGTTCAAGTTTCATTAGCCCTGTTAGCAAGGCCTAGAAGAATCTGACTGTATCCAGTGCAGAAGAGTAAATCTCCAACAAATGGAGCCACTTACCAGATGTGCATACTTGTGGATTCAAGTGCAAACAACTAATGTTTACCTAAGGGCTTGAATATTATCACAACCAATGTTTGCCTATAGACTCAATTATAAGCACAACAATTGTTACCTATAAAGTCAAGTATAAGCACAACCAATGTTTGCTAATAGACTCAGTCAGTTATTTTACTCCACCGTGTTTCCCTAACTATAGACTCAAAATCTATGCCTATAGACTCAATGTATAAGCAAAACAAATATTTGCTTATAGACTCAAGTATAAACACAACTAATGTTTAGCCCTGGACCCAAATCTTAACACAACCAATGTTTTCCTACAGAATCCAGTATAAGCTCAATCAATGTTGATTTATAGACTCAAGTATGAGCTATGCCTAAAGACTCAAGTATAAGCACAACCAATGTTTACCTATAGACCCAAATATAAGCAAAAACAATGTTTGTCTATAGACTCGAGTATAAGCACAACAATTGTTACCTATAGAGTCAAGTATATGAAAAACCAATAGACCAAGCCTATAGACTTATAAACACAACAAATGTGTATAAACACAACAAATGTTTAGGGTCATTCCATGTCAATTCACCAGGGCATTACACCCACCGACACCGAATTACTTGAAATTTGGTACAAATGTTCCCCTTCATGAGTTAGAAAAGTGTGCCAAATTATTTTGTGCTAGACTTTACCGTTCTAATTTTAAGTGGGGTGAATAATTTTCCTATTTTGCCTCTAAATTAAGGCCACGCAACGTCGCAGAATTTCAGTGTTTTTTAAATATTAAAGAAAAATACTTCGATACCTTCAATATTTATGAAATTTGGTATGTACGGCAAATAAGAAGTGTAGAATCCAAATATTTAACTATTTCAAGCCTACACTTTATAGAAAATTTTATTTTGCTCATCCTAATACATGACCTCAAAATCAACAACTTCTCACCTATGTAGCTTACGGTCAGTCTATCAAAAATACATCCTCTTCAATTTTCATAATATTTTTTACCTAATGTCTACAATGCCTGCTCAAGTTTGCCAAAAAATTTTGTGAGGGTTTTATGTCTACTTAAGAAGATATGACCCTACCAAGTTTAGAGTTTTTTCCTACGTATGTGCAGGATTTCCGAGAAAGATTATAATTTAAGACAATCATCCTAATGCTCCATGACCTCTAAAATGTTGATATTGTGCTAAGTAACTTCTTAAACTATTCAATAAGATTGTTTTTATTAATTTAAAAAAAAAATTATTTAAATATATTTTGCACATATTACTTTTTGTACAGATAGATTGTCTTTAAAAAGCAGTAAACATTGCCTCATGTATGATAATCAACAGTGCATAGAAAATTTCTCAATGGCGCTTAACAAATGAAGTTAAAAGAAATTCTTTCTGTTTGTTTCATTTAATTTTATTTTGGTAAATTATTTTCATGAAACAAAAAAACATTTGATTTTTTTCATTCTCAAAAAAGTCATAAGATAAATCTGAATCTTTAAAACATAATATTTGTAGTTGGCACTTAACATTTATATAGTTGAAGGAAATGCTTTCATTACTTTTTTCAATTTTCATTTTTTTAAATAATTTTTCAAAATTATTTTCATGAAACATAAATATTTGAATTTTGTTTCATTCAGAAGAAAATCATAATAAAAATGAATATACAAAGAGTCTTTAAAAGATTACATTTAAACTACACTATGCTCTAAATTATTTTGGAAATAATTTTTTGCAAAGATAATTTATCCATATTGCACAAATGCTAAACTCTACCATTTGTTGTTGTAGGAACATCAACAGTGCACAGAATATTCATTAATGGTACAAAACATATATCCTTGAAATCTTCTTTCCAGTAAAATGAATGCGATGGAAGAGCTGGGTGCAAGTCCTTATTCTCCATATCAATTTCCTGGACCATGCCAATCCAAATTTTATTGTTGTACTTACAACAAACATATCCTGAAACAAAAGAATTTACTGGTTTTTCTTTAGTCCCAATAGAAAAGTCATATATTAGGTCATAGTTTTCATCTTCGCTACATTGTTTCATAGCTATTTTATCTCTGGTGAGTGGAATAAATTGATGAAAACTTCTTGTTCCTGGGACTGTGGATGCATTTTCAATTCTCAGGGTCAGACTCCTCCTTCTCCTCCTCCTCACTTTCTCAACTTCTTCCTTTTCAACCAGAATGAATTTGATACCTTCAATTGCAGATTTACAATATTCAAACATAGATTCTGTGGAAAGGATTTGTTTGGTAGTTGGTCTTCGGAGACTTTCTTTTGACAGTATCCTTTTCACTGTCCCACCTATGCCATCACACGGTTGTTTACCATGACTTGTTGCAAAGAAATTCCATTTTGCATTGAGCCCAAAATCTTTCTGATGGTTGTACAAACTGGCAAAGTTCTTATAATTCTTGTATTGCGCTGCACAACCATCAGTAAAATACTCAATATTTTTTATGTTTGGCAAGGTAGCTTTGATTACCTCAATAATTTTTTTCTGTACCATATAAACAAATGCTACATCATGTGAGTTGTCACTTGACATAATGCAGAAACATTCACTTTTCAAGCTTAAAGTAGAGTACCACTGGATGTAAAGTACATTGTGAAGTATTCCAATGATAACTCTGGATCTCATCTTGAACTATAAATTTGTAGTTCTCAGCAAAATCTCCCAGGAACAAAATTTCACTATCACTAATCTCCTCTTTTCTTTGCTTTAAGTACCTTGATTGTGATTTAGCCAAATAAGAATGAGGTGCTAATTTATTCAGTTGCTAAACAACTAAATCAATGTAAGCTTGACAGGATTCCTTTTGTGTTGTCAAAGTCGATCGGTCAGTTGTTGTTCATTGGGATAACTCTATTGATTCAGCATTATCAATATATCCTTCCATGGTGTCATAAAGAAATTTTTCAAGTAGCCCTGATGATTTAGGACAATTTGGACACCTATGAATCATACACTCTCTGCTACTGGTATTACAGACAATATATTTGCAGAGATCTTTATATGATACATTCAGTGGTTCCAGTAATAATTTCATATTTTGGTGGATATTGCATACACATACAACATGCGTACCTGTACTACCAGCAAGGACACACCATTTCAACCTTAGACTACAAAATTTTGAAAATCCCAAAGGTACTTTTGGGTTCTGTTCCTTGAATGCTCTGAAGAGCTCATTTAGGTTGCACAAGATGAGTATTTTCTGCTGATGAATATAACATAGTCTTTCCTGACTGGCATCAGACGAGTATATTCATCATCTTGGTAAAATGCTTCCACTAACTGTGCAATATGAGCAGGCAAAGACTTGCCTCCTTTTGGTTCTGGCACAGCTAAAATAGCTCTTTCCAAACACAATTTGCAAGCCATGCATACAATGTGTTCTGAAACACCAAACACATTCATGACTTTTTTGTGTGATTAGTCGGTAGGGGCAAGTGTCAAGATCTGTATTTTGATTTTAGTTGATTCCACTGTCTTCACTTTTGCTACAAGAAGCTCTATCATTTTATCAAAGCACTTAGCTTTATCTAAAATCTCCTTTTTGATTTTTAAAGCTTCATCATTCAACAACTCATAGTCAACCTTTAATGACTTGGCTACTTTACATTGCATTGCAGAAAAAAAATTTTCTCTTACCTAAAGTAGCTTTTCATGAGTAATGAAGCCCTTTTGTTTTCAGTGGAGAAATTCCAATAGCAGTGAAACATTCATTGATATTTCTCTTCTCTGTTTCTGCAGAAGTACTTGTATCAAGCTCTTTCATTTCCTCATCTGATACACGTCTTGGTTCTTAATTATTATTACTCTTTTCTGATTCTGCAGAAGTACCTGCTTCAAGTTCTGGTATTTCCTCATCCGATACATGTCTTGGTTCTTCATCGGGAAGTAGTTTGTGGATTTGTATTCGACAATTACGGCAGAGTTTCTTGCCTGGGATTAATACCAACGTAGCCTTTGCCTTGTCTACCATCTCCAAAGAAATTGGCCTCAAACCACCTTTGATTTGCATTTTATGATTTTTAAATGGATTACATCTTTTTTCAAGCCATTCATAGTTAGTCAACAAGGTCTGCTTGTGATGGTAACAGTCTGTATTTTATCCTCGTCAAGTCCTGTTCTATAGGCAATAAGCTTTGTATCCAACTGATCAACTAAAATTAATCAAACCTGTTTGTCATTGAACAAACCATGACATGTTTCAACTGTTAGCTCAGTACAAATAGAACAATTCATCTTTAACTTAAATAAGAAACTACTGTACTTCAAATCCAGTGTGCAAGTAAAAAATCCAAGTAATTAGAAAAATACCACCTTTCTCCTTGGATACTGGATGGTAAGTGACAGTTGTTTCAGGACCAGACAGTGCATAGTGTAGTTTAAATGTAATCTTTTAAAGACTTATATTCAATTTTATTATGACTTTCTTCTGATTTAAACAAAATCAAATATTTATGTTTCATGAAAATAATTTTGAAAAATTATTTAAAATATTAAAATAAAAATTTTAAAAAAGTAATGAAAGCATTTCCTTCAACTATATAAATATGTTAAGTTCCAACTTCAAATATTATGTTTTAAAGATTCACATTCTTTTTTGAGAATGAAAAAAATCAAATGTTTTTTTGTTTCATGAAAATAATTTACCAAAATAAATTTAAAAGAAACACTAACAGAAAGAATTTCTTTTAACTTCATTTAAGTGCCGTTTAGAAATTTTCTATGCACTGTTGATTATCATACATGAGGCAATGTTTACTGCTTTTTAAAGACAATCTATCTGCAAAATATATTTAAATAATTTTTTTTTTAAATTAATAAAAACAATCTTATTGAATAGTTTAAGAAGTTACTTAGCACAATATCAACATTTTAGAGGTCATGGAGCATTAGGATGATTGTCTTTAATTATAATCTTTCTCGGAAATCCTGCACATACGTAGGAAAAAACTCTAAACTTGGCAGGTTCATATCATCTAAAGTAGACATAAAACCCTCACAAAATTTTTTGGTGAACTTAAGCAGGCATTGTAGATGTTAGGCAAAAAATATTATGAAAATTGAAGCGGACATATTTTTGATAGACTGACCGTAAGCTACATAGGTGAAAAGTTGTTGTTTTTGAGGTCATGTATTAGGATGAGCAAAATAAAATTTTCTATAAAGTGTAGGCTTGAAATAGTTAAATATTTGGATTCTACACTTCTTATTTGCCGTACATACCAAATTTCATAAATATTGAAGATATCGAAGTATTTTTCTTTAATATTTAAAAAACAATGAAATTTGGTGACGTTGCGTGGCCTTAATTTAGAGGCAAAATAGGAAAATTATACAAATCCCCTTAAAATTGGAACGGTAAAGTCTAGCACAAAATAATTTGGCACACTTTCCTAACTCATGAAGGGGAACATTTGTGCCAAATTTCAAGTAATTTGGTGTCGGTGGGTGCTGATTTCAATTTTTTGCTGGTGTTTTGACATGGAATGACCCTTAGCCTTGGACCCAAATCTTAACACAACCAATGTTTTCCTATAGACTCGAGTACAAGCACAATCAATGTTGATTTATAGACTCAAGTATAAGTATAACCTAAATACTTGAGTATAAGCAGAACAATTGTTACATAAACTCAAGTATAAGCAAAGCCAATATTTGCTTATAGACTCAAGTATAAACATAGCCCATGTTTAGCCATGGACTCAAGTATAAGCACAACCAATGTTTCCCTATAAAGTCAAGTATAAACACAACCAATGTTTACACACAGACTCAAGTATAAGTATGACAGTAGACTTAAGTATAAGAACAAATAGTGTTTCATAAGTAAAAATTTGTGAATAGTTAATTATACATATTTTTTTAATGTCCTGCCCCTTCAGAATGTAGGCAGTCATGGTTTGCAACAGATTACATTTTCTTTAATATCTGTGAATTGCCATGACATCTTATGAAAGATAGTGAAGTGGTTTTCTCATGCTTTTTCTACAGTTTTGAATTCAAAGTTCCTGTCCTCCTGAATGAGGTACCAACCATGGCTAAAGAAGCTTGATTGCCTTGCTATTTAACTTTTAGTTGACAAAGAAGGGATGGATTCATTCTTTTCCCATGAGCATCTGGGAGAAAGTCAATGCAACAGACAAGACTGTAATTAGAACTCACCTCATTGATTCCACTTCAAGCACTGATAACTGTTATGTTATTAGCATGTAATTGTTACATGTCAGAATATGAAAACAGAAACTGAAATAATAAAAAATAATGCTGCCTAGTTGATGGAACAGCTACAGGATTTAAAATAGTGATCATTAGCATCTTGCTAAAAAAATCATTCCTTATTTTGTTATGAATGGATCAATAAGTCTGTAGTCTGATATGTAGTTATTAACTATATTTTTTAGATGAAATTTTAATTGTATTAGTTGTTCCATGTAATTAATATTCCCTCAGTTCAGTTATGTGCCATGTGTGATACATGCTTAGGTGATCATGTATCTTTTGATACATGACTGATTAGGCAGATTTTTTCCCACAGCAGGCTATAGAACCCAGTCTGTCCTGCTATTTATCCATAGATAGGGGGAGAAGAAGAGGATTCATACCTTTCCCAAGAGTATTAGAATGTAATGGATTCAACTGGAATTCAAACTCTGCTCTCTGATTCCTCAATCCTAGCCACTATCCACTACTCCACCATGCCTCCACTGATATTCACTACTGAATTAATTGCACTAGTAACTTAACATGGAAGATGATACTGAAAAATATTCAAAATAAATATTTGTATAAAATTGATATGTCCCAGAAAAGGATATATTTGTTCGAAGTAGCAAAGTGGTTTTGGACTACTGTAACCAGGTAGGACAATCTAGCAGGTAACCATAATGGATTGGTCCTTGTCATAGTGACAATAGGCGTAGGCAATAGGCATAGTCCCTACCTCCACATCAGTCTGTATTTATGGCTGACACTAGCCAATCATATTACTGTCAGGGGGAACTCCGGTGTATGCATATTCATTACATCAAAAATAAATGCTTTTTTTTTAATTTTTAGACTTCTGTATGCATTCAGTAGACTAAGAAAATAACTGTTGATTTTAACCCTGTGATAAGCTTCATTTCTGCAACTGAAAATGATATACAACCAGTTATGGACTGGGTCTAAAAATATTGGTTGCCAGGGGACAAAGGGGCTCACCTACAACTACAATGCTAATATTTAATTTTCATAGTGAATAAATAAAATTTTCAAAAAATACATATGGAAAAAAAAAGAGTACAATTAAAATTTTTGTGGAAAAAAATATGTATTTCTTCGTAATTACAGTGTACATGTGTATATATTACTGGCAGTAGATACCAAATATAGATACAATGTTATAATTTAATATTTTTATTTTTATTTAATTTTAATTGGTTGGTATTTTTAAATAGTTTACTGCACAAATTACACATTAACAGATAGCTGAAAAGTACAATATAGCACTGCATGCAATTCACTAAATTAAGAGCAATCATTTACTAGACAATTGTATGAATATGCCAATAATTGCTTCTACATCCAATTCATCTAGCAATTCCTTTTTAATGGATAGCAACATGTATGATTCCAAATTTGCCTCAGAGAGTATGATGTTTAGCTTTGAAAATGTCTTCTAATATTGGACATAAGTAACCAATGGTGTGCAGAAGACTTTATAAAGTTCTTGCTCCTTTTTATTACTAAAACAATTGTCTGTATTTGTTTCCTTATTGCATTTTTATTTGATATAGGAAGCCCATTCCATCAGGGCACCACTTACCATTGGGAAAGCTAACACACTGGTTAGTTTGCCACTGTATATAATAAAGAATTTTCTGAGAAATAAGTAAAATTTGAGGAGATAGATAAAAGGTATATTCTGTTTTCTGTTTTTATTTTAGGAATACATTACAGATCTTTGTCAATAAAAACATATAGGGTATAAACAAAAACAAATATTGGGAAGAGGAGACACTAAAGAAACCAAACTATACAACTCACCAAATGCTAAAAGAATCCAGCCAATAATTCCAGCAATTCCAACTAAATAGATCCATATGAAATTCTTTCTATATCCTGGCCACCATGGCATGCCTGGGCATTTAGTGCTAAACCAATGCATCCAACATCGGAAAAGGTACTGTAAAAAAGTTTTAAAAAATCAAGTTTTGTTTATATGCATTATTTTAAACAAATCCTTTTTCAGGCAAGATTTATATTTTAATTCTAATTATTATGTATGTATATCTAACAAAGTTGTTTGATTGATTTTTTCTATGGTTTATTAACATTTTGCAGGTTATTTAAAGCCAGAACATATTTTTAGATTGTAAGAATTTCTTTTGGAGATAATAAATGATTCAGTGATACAAGTCTTACTAATTAAGCCATGGCTGGGGAGAGAAGAAATGAATTCATACCTTTCTCAAGGGTATTTGCACATAAGTGAATAAAACAAACTCAAATGGAATTGGAACTCTGCTCTCCAATTAACAATTCCAAGCCATTGTTCATTACACCACCCACACATCCACGCTTAGATCATATAGTATTTCCAAGAGATCACCCATCTAGGTACTGACTAGACTTGATGTTGCTTAACTTCTGTGATCATATTGGAACCAGTGTCACAATGTGATGAGGCCATAAGCCTTTACAAAATTGTAAAAAACAAATACATGTAAGATTTGGCAAATTTTTTAAAAACATTTTTTGCATGCCACATTAACTATCTGAGCAAAATTTTTTTTCTCCATAAATAAAATATTGTGACCAGTAAGATTGGAACAACAAACTTTACCTAACCTCATATTCAGAGCACATATTTTCCACAAGTAAAAAAACTGAAATATAATTAAACATTTTTAACCAATAAGACTTTCCCCACAGATGAGGAAAAAAAATTGGAAGAAGCAGAAATGTGGTTCTACAGAAGAATACTGTATATTTCATGGACGGAACAAGTAAGCAATGAGGAAGTCTTAAGAAAATGGCAACATAAAGAACGAACACTTAAAATAACCATGACAATGATAGTAGTAATTCTGAATTACTTTCTCATACCAATGAGATACAAATACAAAAATACACTTGGCCCCTGGCCACTCAGTTGTTTAACACCGGAGGAGGTAATTTCCTTCAGTGGAAATCCCCTATTATCAATGAGACTTTCCATTTCTACTCTACATATTCAAAATCAAGAAAAGACAACTGAAATTCCTTGGATGCATAATGAGGAAGGGGGGCTTAGAAAACTTAAACCTCACAGGGCATATTGAGGGCAAGGGAGATAGAGGAAGGCAGCAAACCATGTACCTGATGAGCTTGTGTGTACTGATGGAGGAAGAAAGGGGTAACAAAGGAAGAAAAACTGTTAAGAGTAACACAAAATAGAAAGTTGTGGAGAGCCATGATCACCTGTCCTGATGGGACATAGAAGTAGCAAAGAGTAAGACTTACAATTTGATTGAATTAATAAATAAATAAACAGGAAGGCCGGCCTCCTTTGGATTTAAAAAAAAAAATGAAAAATTATAGTATCAAAAAGGCAATTTATTTCATCTACAATAAGAAACAATTACTTGACCCCTCAAAAAAGTCATGGATATTATTATTAAATATAATTTCTACATTGTTTTACCAACGCCTGGTCATGCCACGTTTACCAAAACAATCTAGCTTCAAATTTAAAATTGTTTTTTCAAAGTCTGACTATGACTCACCCCGGAAAACCAACTTTATTTTTTAGTAGATCAAGAAATTTTGTTCTATCAAACAGTAGATCCGACCTGTTTTACAAAATGTTTTCTCAGAATATGAGTTCAAGTGAATTTTACAGATTCTAAATGTTATAATATTGATTACAAAAGTTGAATTATGTTTCATTGTTTTTATTCATGGAAAAAAAAAAAGTGTGCTGAAAGAGGCCAGGTATAGAGCACTGAGGAAGGTAAATCAGTGTTTGGTATGCGGAAATTGTTTCAAACTCGTCGATACCCAAGGAAGTATTCAAATGTCATTAGTTCGAAAGAAATAGATGTTTGTTTTTTTGTAGACTAGAGATTCATTAATATTTTTTAAGTCATTTTTTATGTCTATCATCCATGACCATGAAACATTATTAGTACATTTTGTTTTTGTTTTAAAATATTTTTTACAATAGTAGCTTGTTTTCAAAACCATAGTAAAAGGTTAAGTTACTATTCGAAAGAAAATTGGTCTGAACGAGTCTTTTAAGACTTGTTTTGTTACGAATGAGTATTTGAAAGAATAGCAAAATTTTTAAGTGTCTCTACTGAGCTACTCTCTAGTCTAAAACTTAAATTAATCACATTTTTTTATACATAAATTGAAAACTAAAAAAACACTTTGAAAACAGCTTCTCGTTTCATCGGCTGAAGTGAATCAATCTTTATTCCATCCCACCTATACGTTGGTTTGAAAGACAGTTTACAGTTTTTAGCCTGTTTAGGTTTTCTTTTAAAAATTATTAATCGAGTTTTTTTTTTCCGATGTTAAAGTGAAAAATCATACGTAGTTAAACTTCGTATAACTGTTACTACTTTCTCTTTTAAATATTCAAGCTTGTATTTTCAATAAAATTTTATTTTCAATTGTCAACTCAAGATGTTACTTTTAACATTATCATCGATTAAATGTCAAAAAGCAATGAATTCTTATATTGTTAAAAAACTTAATTTATCACCTCAAAAAATACAGAAACACACACCTACCTACACTACAATAGGTAACCGCACATAACAATCATTTGTTAGAATAATATTTGTAATTTGTTTGATAAATGTAACTATATAAACTAAAATGAATTAGAATAATTTTGAAATAATGATTTTTCCAAATAAATTAAACAATTATTAAAGTAAATACATATACGTGCGTAACACCGCCTGTTCGCCCGGCATTTTTTATTATTATCGGTGTAACTTTTTTATTTGTTTATGCTGAAACAAAGTTCCACTTTGTGTGTCATTTACGACAGTAATCAAAATGAACATAAAGTAATGAAACCAATGAAAAGCAAAAGAACAATAAAAAATACAGAAAAAGTTTGAAAATTTCAGTGTTTTAAGCGCTTTATTTCAAACATTGTTTTTAGCTGATTGAATTTTTAAAAAAGACTGAAAAAATAAAATAAAAATGAATTTAAGACAAAGAATTGTGTTAGATAGTTTTTTTTTTAATTCATATTATTTTGAAAGAACAATTTAAAAAGTGAATGATTTCATTATTGCTTGAATGTCGATAGTTGAGAAAACTAGTTGCGTGCTAATATGTACATCAATGAATTGAATAACCGTTGGAATAGTCAATTTTTTTTACTTCTCTTTTTTTTTTTTTAACTATCCCGATTTCTTTCTTTCTTCTAGTTTTTTTTTTTTTACAGAATCATTGAAATTAAAGAAAGGTTTAAAACTCTTTCCTCCTACTTACATAGAAATTATGAAAAATTTGTTTTTTTCAGTATTTAAGAAAAAAAAAAGTTTCATTCGTCTCAAGACACGTTCTACTGCAGTTACCTGGGAAGATAATTTACCTGACCTTCCCACTAAAGCAGTAAATCCTCAGGTCTTCTCTTTTTGTGTAGTTACTCACGATAAAGATCGACATTCTTGCGAACTTGCAAAAAACGGTAGATATTTAAATTCAACTGCTATCTACTTCGTTGTTGGCACATATGCGAATGGCGCTCCCCACGTTAAAGCGACCTTCTGGAAAAGGCTGGGTGGCAACAATTAAATTATCTATGTCATATTTTATTTCAAATAAACACTGACAACGGTCAAAATGGGAATTTTGGTTACATATTTTTAAATGATTAATTAATTAAATTAATTTCAGGATAATTTATAATTTGATCCGAGATTTTTTTTTTTAATAATAATATGTACTAACGAAGTTCTAAAACTTGTTAAATCGAACACTTTTTAAAAATTCTGACAAACTGATTCGGATATTTTTTTTATTTAACATTTAAAAAAATAATAAAACTAAAAGAAATTTTCTGACTTTTTAAATTCGAGAAAAAAAGTAATTCATACAGAAACAGAAGTTAACAGAAAAAAAGTTTTCCCATTGTTAGCCGTGCATATTTAATTTAGAGATGATACTTTTTTTTAAAAAGTCTCCTTCAGAAAATTATTGGACAATGAACATATTGCTAAGTAGATCTGTCGAAAAAAAGTTTTTTTAAGTAAAATAAAATGATGGTATGAAAAGACAAAAGGTGAAAAAACTAGTGTTTTTTTGCATATAAAAATTTTCAAACTGCTTAGCTTAATTTTATTTTAGTCAAACAAAAATAATCACTGTGATGTAAAAACGCGAGATTGAAAAAAAACCTAAAGCACGTTAGGATGATAATAAATCCGTTAGGAAATTAGTTTTAAAATCTTCTCTTGTTGCTTGTTAATGCAACAAACTTGTCCAGTTCATCCCAGACTAAGCGGACTCATCCTTTTTTAATTAAGGAAGTTTATTTCTATTATTCAAAACCTTTACCAATATATCATCTGATAAAGTTCTCTAATTCCCGTGTTGTTTAGTAACAGAAGTCTATTTCAACAGCATCAATTCAGGTATGAATCCTAACCAAGTTATGCCGTATCAATATTCCGAACCCTGGATACGGCCTTCTCCTCTGTACCCAGGACCACATTTGATGAACAATGGAGTCACTCCCCAGTTTTATTGCGATAACACTAACCAAGTCGCTAATTTCATGTCCTATCCTCAAGCTGTGCTTAACCCGTTCGCTTCAGTGAACACTAATCAAAACATTCACCCCTACCCGAGAAGGCAGGCCTTGCTGCAGATCGTGGACCCAAACACAGGAAAGAATATTCTTGATGACATCTTGAACAAGCCTGCCGAAGATGGTTCCTCCTCATCGAACGGGTTGCAGGCTGAAGACACAAGATGCCAGAATGAAGAGAACCTCAGTACAACCCCCCAGCAAATGATGATGATGCCAGCACAGCACTCCGTTGCACCATGGCCTCAAGATCTTTGTCAGCAACTACAGCAAATACCGGACACTGGATCACCACAACAACAACAGCAACAACAACAACAACAGCAGCAGCAGCAGCAACAACAACAACAACTGCTTGAGCCAGTTGTTGTTCAAGTGCCTGTAGTCGTCTATCTTAGAGGTCCAGCTTAAGATGCAGTCAGACTTGAGCCATGTGAACATTCGTACAAAATATGGGCACCTCTTTTTTTCGTAATATTTGTTAACTATTTGCATGCGTAAATTTGCAGATTTCACAAGTTTGTAAGTTTAACATTCAAAACTAAGATCCAATATTTTTTGTAATTAATTATTACACACACATATATTTATTTTTAATTATATATCACCAAAAAATATATTACAACAAAAAAACTAAATCCAATTATTTAAAGACTATTTTTAATTTTCCTGGTGCACACACACACACACATGCACACACACACACACACACACACACACACACATGCACACACATTACCTCAAAATGTAGATCCAATTGAATCATCATTATTTTATATGACATAAAAACTGAATTCATTTTCATCACTCACACACACACACACATTGCATCAAAACTTATTTGTAATTATTGCAAGAAAAATTATATCAAATATTCAATATTATATTTAAACATAGAGAAATATTATCTATTTTATAGATTCTTAAAAGGAATTTTCTATGATATTCAAGAAAATAATTTAAATATTGTTATAATTTTTTTAACATATTTTCACAATATAACAGAATTTAATGCACAGACAAAAATGTTTGTTTCCTTTAAGATATTATCCCCAACAAAAAAAAATGTTAGAATTCAATTGAAAAATAACTTTGTTTCATACATTGTTGCTAAAATTTAAAATTTGTTCCTTCTTTTCTTTAAAGAAAGAAAATAGAATAAGAAAAAATAAAAATAAAGGAACCATCTTCTAATTACAATAAACTAGAAATATAAAACCATTGATTAAATTGCTTTTTATTTAAAATAAACAGTTTTACATCTACGGATTCTCCCAAAAGAGAATTCTTATAAGGTATGGCTACAAAATTTCATTTGTCTCTTTATTGATAGATGCTAAAATCAAAACTCACATGTTCCTTATGAACACATTGTATGAAATACATTCTTTTGACAAATGTTTTTGAGTAATTATCTATGATTAGCAACTTAAAATAAATTCTATATATCAGGAAAGATTTTTTAGTCTGCTACTGTGGAATGCAATTAATTCTGTTGCTTTTCGTGTAATTTATAAATAAATAGCTATAGGTTTCTTCTATTCAATTAGTTAATTGCTTTGATATGATTTAAGCTCAGGTTGTATAATTTCTATTAAAGTCTATGTAGACATTTTCAAAAGGATTTAAAAAAAATATTCTTTGATGGACAAATATTTCAGTGCTTTTTTTTCAGATAATTTCTGTCAGAAGGTTGCTAATATATGAACAGAAAAGTTTATAAATTAATGCATTCTATTTATTATTATAATTGTTATTCTCCATTGGTTACTGCATTCCTGGTTTAAAATCAATATGGAAGACAGTCACTTGAAATAATAAAATGAACAAGTCTTGTGTTCATAAATCAACAGGCTACTGTCACTGAAACTGATTTACTGATTGAAATTTAAGTAAACCTGAATATTTTAGTTGGGTAGATGTCAGTCATGGAGTGAATGTTCATATTAAAAGTAGAACTTGAAAATATGAAATGCAAATTATCAAAAAAAAAAAAAACATAAAAAACCCCCAAAAAACAAATAAAAAAGAAATCAACATCCAATCAAATAAACATTATAACAAGAATTTAAAAAAAATTACTAACTACACTCTAACTGTAATACCATAGGTCTTATAGTAATATTTACTGTTAATCTTAATATTTTTAACCAATTGTATGGTATTATGAATACTTTGAAACAGTTTTTTCAATGACATTAATATATACATTATTTTGAGGTGCCCTATAATGAGACATTTGGTTATGTCTTAAAAATCTTGTACCAAACTGCATGTGCTTATGCAATCAGAAACAGTAAAAACTTTTACTATCAAATACTGTGGTTTTCTTTATAGTCCAATTAATTAATCAGAAAATGTTGCAGTTTTGTTTTTCATTATACAACTTACATGGTTATAGTTCTATTTAATTTGTTTGTGTGTTAAAATAAAAAAAAATAAATCTAATTTGACATTCATTATGCATTTGTCTATTTATTTGAATTTTTATTTTTTTGCAAACAGACAATCCCTGCCCACTTGGGTTGATTACCTACTCTGCTACTTTTTTTAATCTCAAATTGCTTCATCTGTCCCAACTTCTTCTCCAATATAATTCTCTCTTCTTCATGTTGACCTCGTTTACCTATTCAGAATTTATGTCTTCCTCACTCAAAAAATAGATTGCAAATATTAATATTAATATTGTGTGGGTGTGTTTGAGAAGGTGTTAAAAGTTCTCAGCCAAATGCTGCAGAATTTTGGAAGAAAAGATTTCTTGATCAGGCTGACAACTTTTCAGCATACTCTTGTGTGAATATGGTCAGTTATTGAATGGTAAAATAAAAAATCCTATTTGACATGTTTCATCCTTCAAAGAACTTCTTCAGACTAAATAATGTTTAAAAACATTTGAAGGATGAAATGTGTTACATAAGAATATTTTCCTTTTAGTCATTCAATTACTGACTATTAGCTTGATATATAGAGTTTATACATCATATTCTCTCATAAATATGTATGTGTATATATATATATATATATATATATATATATATATATATATATATATATATATAAGATTAGTATAAATATAAAATTGGTCACTTTGATATTATATTCAGCACCCTGACTCCAGAGTTTTGTAGACAAACCATTTTCATAATCGTTCACTCCAGTTGTCAGGAAGTATAATATATATTTATATCACTTTAAACATTATATTTGGTTGATATCCATATTTGAGTAAATGATCTTTAAAACAGTATTTTATTTTTGCCTACCACTTTGAATATTTGAAAAATCTTATTAAAGGGAGACACAGGTTCGAATTCTGCCAAATGCACATGATACATGATTGAACAATGAAAATCAAACAGCATAAAAGTAAAAATACCAAAATTTCTTTCATTTCTTTTTTCATATCTCAGTCTCTCATCAAGCTTTAATATGTGAAACATTTTATATTGACAAATGTTTCTTATTTGCTCTTATAAATAAATATAAGACAGAGATAGACTATCCCATTATTTTTAATGTATGAGGGTTTTTGGAACTGAGCAGTCAGATTACCTGCACATATAATTTGATTATAGTGGGGAAAGAAGAACCAACCACACTTTTCAGAAAGATTAATCTTAATCTATTAGCTTGGAATTAAAACTAAAACAGAAGCTTCAATAAAGATTTTTTTATTTTTAAAAATTAATTTTAAACCTTAGATGTCACTTTTTTGTAGAGGTACCTACATAAATATAAGTTAAATACAAATATATACAAGCATATTTTCAAATATGATACATGTGTACACACAAATATCATTCACCTATCTACATATACAAATATATAAGTTCACACTCTATACATCCACAGTTACATAGATATACAGTGATTGTTTGAGCTAATATACAGTATGACAAACAGCAACAATTCTATATTGGTTCAACTGAAACAGAGTAAAAACAAAGATTTTACAACCACAAACTAAGCATTTACAATAAATACAAAAATAATACAAATTAAAAACTGAAAACTGGTTTTTCACTGTGAACTTTTGCACACACACACACATATATATATTCTGTTTGTATGTTATTTTTATAGTTACAAATATTTAAGTAAGTGCTCTGTTTATAATAAACAGTATTAACAACATTTACCGGCCTGAATGTCTGAGAAAATTTCATAGAAAATATGTGTCCTCTGGCAGAAATCAAACCTGTATCCTACACAGAACTGTCATATAGCCTGACGTGTTATACCATTTAGCAACAGAGGAAGCATTTAGTTAGCAAGGTTAACTTACTGTTTCTAAACTACTATCAAAGGAGATGAGGCCAGAAGAGCAATTAATGTTTGCAGTGAGTTGATAAAAGAATTCTGAATTCTGGAATGCCACATGACCTGCAAGGGATTCTGGGATAGCATAAAAACATAAAAACAGCTAATTTTGAACATGTTTATCTGAAAGAAAATTAGTTACATTAATCCTATATTAAAAGAAATGGCTATTAATAATAAGAAAGTACCTTTAAAAATATTAAAGTAACATCTGTGTAATAATGCACAGTTATTTACTAAGTTGAGTCATAGATAATTTCTGTCTTTTTAATCAATTTTATTCTTCAAAAAATAAAGTGCAATTGCATTTTATTCAGTTATATATTCATTGTTTGCAATGATTTGTTGCTACTTATCAGGTAGCTTTTCAATACCTTTTGAGTAAAATTCTACAGGTTCCCATGTAAAAAGGCTTTTAATAAACTCTTGAATCTTTTTTTTATTAAAGGAAGTCTTACCCTTTGAAGTCAAAAGAAATTAATATTTGGTTGGTGCAAGGTCAGGTAAATATGACTGATCAGTCAAGTTCCATATATTCATCATTACCATTGGCTTCTAAAAATGGAAATTACTTATGACTCAACCTAATATTTCAGAAGCAAACTTCCTCATGTTGTCAATCAAATTCAATAGATAGAGATACACTATTTACAAGCTGAGTTAGCCCTACCCTACTCTTCAGATTTGACTACTATTAACATCTGATTATAAGAGATAATAAAAAATTTGGCTACCATGTAAAAGAAATTATTACACTCTAGAAGGTTGACTTTTCCATTTCTTTTTCCTTTTTTATTCAAAGGAAGATGATTTTAATCAGATAGTAGCTGCTTGAACATGTCTAGAAGAAAAAGCAGTAGATAAAATAGAAAGGTACATAGATAACTGTTGTTGGTTAAGTGGTTTAGAGGTCATTAAAGTAGGTTATTGGCAAAATAAGAACAGGAGTTTTGCAAATAAATCAGTTGAAAGGAAGCAGACAACAACCAATTCAGGATACTTGACTATGGTTTAAAAAGATTTTACCTTGAATTAAATATATTACAAGATGAATCTGATAAATGACCAATTGCTTAGTAAGTTTGACCATATCTTGTTTTGTACCCATTATTGTTAGATATCTACCCACCGCTGTTGAATTTATATTTATTTTTATTTAATTTTTATTGTTGTTATATTTTGTCTTGATAAATAAAATATGGAAATGGAAACATTTTGTTTTCTTTTTTAATGAACTGGTAAAAGTTACAAAACTGTTTCTGTTTTGAGATTAAAATAAAAATAGGTTTGATAGATTTGGGGGCCATAATTATTTCATTATGTTAAGGATTTGGTTGTATTTTAAATCTGATTTTTAAAATTAATTCTTCAGTTTTCCTTGCTTTGGCTTTCTATTGTTTATTTAAAAGAAACTTTTTTTTCAACCCATAACTCATATTACAAAATTACCTTTTTAAATACTTCATTTACTTTTCTATTTCCTGCCACACCTTATTGTAAATATGTCATAAAGGTAACAACTGTAATGATGTTATAAAGTAGGGTGGCTCTGTCAGATGTAAGAGCAGGAGGAATGTCAGAAGTTAAGAGTCAAATGTAAAAAGTAGGGTGGGGCTAAGACAGATATGAAGAGTAGGGTAGGGCTAAGTCTGATATGAAGAGTAGGGTAAGACTAAGTCAGATGTGAAGAGTAGGATGTTATTATTCTCAAAGAATTGTTAATGCAATATTTACTCATAAAAATAATAATTATGCTTACAATCCAAAAATATCAATCAACCAGAAAAGGTGCAGAAACTAAAGCACCCCACAAGCCTTGACTTTTTTTATAGTGAGGTGGAGGTGGAAAACAAATCAATCAATCAGTTAATCAATCAACCAGCAAAATGTGAGGGAACTGATAGACAAGTCATGATATTGTTTGATATCCCATCATGCCTTAAATGATTTGTTTGTAAAGACAGTTCAAATGTTGCCATAATGCTACCTTATTTAATGCTTATGTAATTTGTTTTAACCAAGAAAACCATTTGTTAGTTTTTTTAATAAGTTTCATTTTAGCAGAAAGATGTGAGTTGTTAGTAAACAAGTAAAATTTTAAATCCTGCTGAATTATTTTCAAGATCTTTTGAATATAGTGAAAATATTGGAAGAAAATCATAAATTTGTAGTGATGACTAAACTAAAAAATTCAAGAAAATTTCATCTTTGCTAAAAATAGATTAAAATTTAGAATAGACAAAGAAATTTGCTAAGCCATAAAGTCATATTTCCATGAGCCAATAAGAAACAAGATGTTTCTAATAAGGATATGTTGGGTTATCTCTTCCTAATTTTCAAAACCACTACTACTGCTCTCAGGACTATAAATACTCAGCAATATTTTTTGTTGCCCTCTTCTTACCATATCTGCTTATTCGTCAACATGTAACCTCTCACAGAGAATGCGTTCCCTTTGAGAAATGCATGAACAATATGCACACACACGTATGTACGCACATTCACTCATTGGATTGAGGAATTGAAGAGCCAAGTTCGAATTCCAGTCAAATCCATTGCATTCACTTATGTGCTAATACCTTTGGGAAAGATATGAGTCCTCTTCTTCTCCCATTAACTATGGGTAAATAGCAGAACAGACTGGGTTCTATAGCCTTGGATGGCAACTGGTCTACAACAGAAAGAAATAGCAACCTACTGCGGGAAAATTAATCAGCCTCATCAGTCATGTATCGAAAGATGCATGATTGCCTAAGCATGTATCAAACACAACACATAACTGATATATAAACATGTATAAGTGTGTATATGAAAATTGCTACAGGTGAGTTGTTAAATGGCATGAAATATACATATGTGGGTGTCTCTGCAATGTCTATGTGTTACAAATATGTGTGAAAATTTTGGCTCTTTCTAGGATGACAGCTGTCATAAGAGAATTGATAAAAATCATCTCTAACTGAATTTGAGATATTGATGTGTAAGTGGTGTAATGGTTAGTGAACTTCATTACATTCACTTTCACACAAAGACCTTCAGAATAGGTATCAATCCACTTCTTCTCTGTCCAGCTTTTTGGTTAAATAGCAGCACAAATTGGGTTCTCTAGCCACAATTGGCAACCAGTCTAGGTGAAGAATAACTCTAAATTCAAAACCATATGTAACCTTAAAAGTGAAGATAGAGGAGGTGTAGAGTAATTGGCTATGTTTAAATGAAATTAACAGATGTGCCCAACAAACAGAATTGACAAAGTTTCTAATAAACAATAACAAAAGAAAGAAAAGAACAGGGAAAAAATAATACTAAGCAAGCAATATACGCAAGATAAAAATAGGCAAAGCAACAGCAATGAGGCAAAAAGTTCTCAAACAAAGAATGGTGTTAATGCACAAAAAGGATACAGACAAGTGATCACAGTGTTCTGACTACAAAACAAATAAACAAGAATATGGTGGATGAGACCAAATAGTGGCCTATCTTATTGGCTAGGAAGAAATCTCAGCATGCATCTTTATGATTTTTCTAGAAATTTGAGGAGTAGGATGCTTTTGAACTCATTCCTATATAATATATGTCATGGGTGTTTTAGTATGATCTCTGTGAATATACAGTATTGTAGTATATGTTGAGTTGAATGGCGAAAGATGGGTTGTTGTCGTGATTGAATCAATTGTTAAAGGGTCATGAATTGGATTAGCTAGGTATAGGATAGACAGTAAGACTAGCCTTTCCCTACTTCCCTCTCAAGCTTGTGTCACAAAAATGTATTAAAATACATTTTAAATAAACATTTCAATATAGGATTGAAAACAACAGGATCTAATAATGCTCTTATGTGTTTAATGTCTGCTACAGTGAAATTGGAAAACCATGTCAATTTTAAATCTTTTCTCTTAATCCTTTAAATAATGAGCTGCATTTGTAATTATGATTGTTATTGCAATATTTTGTTAAAGTTGTTTTAGCTCAAATATTTAATGATGCTAAAGAGGAATTTCCATGGGTATTTTGAAGTTGTAGAACACACAAGGAGTTTTTCAATCATTTAGACTTATGGTTCAAAAGAAAGTTTAAATAGGAAAACCCTGAAATTGCTTTCTATGGTTTAGTGCCTTTTATGATACCTTATAGTACAGTTGTTAATCCAGTATTTAATCCAGGATGTGGCACAAAGGCATAATCAATTTTAAACTTCCTTGGATCACTAATAATAGTAAATGATCTCTGATCAAACATATCTAGTCCTTGGTATGACAATAAACTACATTCAGCAGTAAGGCCTCTGATTGGGAGATTGGAGGTTTAGAGGTATGCAGAACCACCTCTTAATTGCTGTTGTTCCCAGGTCTACCCTGTCTTGGGGTAATATCACCTGTTAGGTCCCAGCTACAGGCAAATAGTGAATATATATATTTATAGTAAAATTTCCAACAATATATATTTATAGCAAAATTACCAGCAATAATTTTTATTTGTATCTGAAGGACATACAATTGTGTTCAAAATATATTTATTTGAAGTCATAAAATTGTTCAAAATATTTAGATTTCAGTATTAAATAACTCACAGAGGTTGAGATACTGCTGAACAAAATCAACCAACAACCAAGCATATTAATGCTGGAAAAGCCTGATTGATTATATCTCCATCTTTTTCAGAGAACTGATGGAAAATAGCAGGTAGTAAAATTGTGAGGGACAAGGATTGAAAATACAACACTACAGTTTCCACTTGAACCAAAGGCAGGAAACACAGTCCCAAAAGATTGTGTTTCCTGCAATATATTTTTAATCTTATAAACCTTTGATTGTATATATGTTGTTTGTAAGAAACTATGAGAATATTCTGGTGAAGAGGTTTTACTTCTTTTTACTATATTTTGATAGTCATATATATATATATTGATAAGCTGTTGCTTTGGATATCTCAAAGACATTTGACAGGGTTTGGTGTACCAATCTTCTTCACAAGTTGAAAGATTATCGTATTTCTGGATAAATTTTTGAACTGATTCAGTCTTATCAAATTGTGAAATGAAAGTTGTCTTGAATGGCCACTCTTCTAGATCATTTTGCATTAATACAGGTGTCCCTCAAGGCTCTATCCTTGGACCTATGTTGTTCCTAATTTTCATCATCAACCTCCCTGATGTCATCAATTGGTATCTCTGCTTATGATACAATTATTTACTCCTGTCTTAATAGTAAGTCTAATTTGTTGTTAAATGGAGCAAGGAATGGCTTATTAATTTTAATCTCTCCAAAACGAAACTGCTCTCTTTTAATCATCTGGGAGAATACATTTTGCCTTCCATCAGTATGGCTGATGCTAACCTTCAGGAGAATGATTCATCGTGCTCTTCTCAGGCTAACGTTTTCTACTGACATGAAGTGGAAAGATTATATTGAATCAATTGCTAGGTCTGCTGCTAGGAAAGTTGGATCACTGTGTTGTGCTAGACAATTTTTCACATCAGAATCTGTCTTGCATATTTATAAGTGTACCAGTTTTCTATCCAGTTCCCGTATGATCATTGGAGTTAAGCAACGTCGAGCCTGGTCAATACCTAGATAGGTGACTGCTTGGGAATACCTGGTGCTGTAAGTTTAGGAAGGAGGCCCTCATCGATTCTGGAAAGAGCGATAACAGTTACTTGAATTGAGAAATCTATTTTACTGAAAAATTATTTTAAGAAAAAGATTTTGTAAATTTCAAACGGTAATAGCACTGGCTGCTCGGTCAACGAGTGCTAAATGTTTCCTGATAAGGAAACGGCTAATGTAACCATGACTATTACCGAATCTGATTTCGGAATTTTGAAAAGAAGAATTGATAAATCGCCAGATTGACGACAACTGACCACCTGGAAGGTATATGTGAAAAATTTAAAAATTACTTACAGGAGTTCTTCAGAAAGAATTATGTCTTAACTCTGCCCAGTTCAACGCCAATTAGGCCGATTTTTTCGCCACAAGGTGACTGACGCAGATACGACTGATTTTAGAAGCTTTGGATCAGATACTTTATCAAGCAGTGTCGTCCTCCCTACGAACTCTTATAGGTTATCGCGCATATTTGTTTCTTTGTTGGAAGTCAGCTAAAACAACTAGTTGGATCAGGGGAATATACCTCAGAAATGCACAGAAATTCAAAACATTATGGTAATGGAGTTAAGCAATTTTCAGCCTTTAATGATGTTAAATATAGAATTTAAAAAATTGTTTTCAAAGTCATGGTAAATCAATTGCAGGCTGAGCTGGTAAGACCCCGAGCAGGCTTGTACTGAGAGACATTTAGTATGCGCGTTCCTCGATAAAGTAAATGTCGACGATAAACCCACGCTGATCAATTTTTAGATCAATCTAAGGAATTTGATAGGATCGATCCTTGTTTTCTGGAGAGTATTTTTTATCCACAAACGACTTTCAACCGGTTTTCACTTCTTCATTCATCTTCTGTACGTATCTCCTGGCGCTGTGGTGGAAGGAACAGGGTAAAGTGAACGCTTTTTCATGTTGTCCAGATCAATTAGTCAAGGCTGTTTGATTTCATATGGCGAATGTCCTTATTCTGGAACCTATCTTTCGCAAGTAAAGAGCAAATACTTTTCTGCGAGGTATCACGTTTCTTTGAGCTACAACCTCGATCAAGTATACTTCCTATGTTGCAACATACTCCAATTCGTAACGAACAATGCCGAGATTGAGGAAGTCGGAAAAGAAATCGGATAGGATAAGACAGCAACAGGGGCCAAAATTAAACGCGATAAATCATGTGGAAAAGTCAGTTCTGTTGGACAGACGAATGAGCGTGTATAATATAACTCTGCTTCTGGTTCGGTCCCGACCTTCAGTTTAAGAAAAATTGGTTAGATGTATTACAAAAAGTCGACTTAATTTGTGACCCCGGGGGAATTTTTCCGTACAGCCGTGCGTTTTGCACAACTTCATCTGCTTTAAACAATTGTCAGTACTTCAGTGCACTGAACTAGCTACACACACACACACACACATATATATATATATATATATATATATATATATATATATATAATTTTGTTATATCAAGAACAATATCGTGGGAAAATGTATGACAAAGTGCAAAAGTTTTCGTGTGACGCGTTTCGTCCTTTAGGAGTTCATGGGTCTAAATTTCTTATGTTGGTACGACTGTACATGTGCACGAACGAGTGATGCTAGGAATTTTAAATTTTTTTTTTTTATATATATATAATCTAGCCGATTTCAGTCAGTATTTTTTCTTTTTGTTTCCATCACCTTTTCCTTATTAGATATCCCACGATGTGATAATAGAAGATTTCCCAGGAATGGTGAAATGTAAGAGCTGAGCGGAAATTTACTGTGGATAACCTTGCGATCAAAGCACTCTAAACATTTTCGTTTTTGTGAATTGTTTTCTCCTTTGATTAGAGTAACGTTATTATGTCATAATTGTGGTAAGTCTTGTTACGGTAAGCAACTTATGCATTTGATATGTAGAACCCAAATTCTACATTATTCCAATACCCAAAAATAGTTTGGTCAAATCTGTTCAAAAAGTGGATCACAGAACACTTTTAACTTCATACACTTTCAAAAAAAAAAAAAAATCTCAGCCCTCATTGGTTAATAAATATACAAGTAGGCGTGACTACCCACACTTAACTAATTTTTACAGCTCGTGACTGAAATCCAAGTCGCGCCAAGTCTCTGTGAGCCACCCGAAGCAAATAAAAACAGCAACTCATTCATACCTGCCAGTGAGCATTGTGACATCAAACGAATTGCAACTAAACTTCACGTCACACAATCTTAAGTTTTTGGTTCATACGAACATTATACAAGCTTAATGATATTCACACTCTCTCACCAAAACTCACCAGCGAACTTTATTCCCATTCACTCACCAAATTCCTTACGCAGAAGTTAAACAAATTTCTGCTAACAAATCAACTTTATTTCTCAACATTCAAGAACATTGTATTACACAAAACAATCAAAGGTAGATAACTTCTTTGATCACAAAATTGCATTCAACTTTACAAACATTTACTACTTACATGAACAGTAAATTCTTAAATGTAAAATTTTCTCTTGGAAATAATTTATAGAATCTTCAATAACAGATTCTAACAAACATCCTTTCAAAGCAGAATTCATTAACAAAATTTAATCTTTCACCAAACTTGAGTTCAACATAAATTAAACTAACAAGATTTCATCTAAAAAAAAATCCACTACATTTTTGTAAAATATTTTCATTTCAAAAGTATATTGAAAATTATTTGTTATCCAAATATTTGCCTTTTGTCTTTTATCACAAATGTTTCTTGTTGTTTTCTCTTGTTGTTTTTTGCATTTTGCTTAACATATTCGTAGAGTAAAAAATTGTATGGATTGATTTGGGCCGTCAACACCATTAAATAAATGATAACCACTAAACTTTCCACTACAGATGTATTGTTTTTGTAAAATGTCCCTTTTGTGTTCATATAATCTTTTATTTAGATTCCTTGAGGTTTTTCCTTTGTATTTTTTGTGATAATTATTACCGGCAGTCGAGTAAATTCCTCCTTCAAGTTTTAGCTTATTGTTTTATTTGTTTAGTATTGACTAAACCTATTATTGTTTTAGACGCGGTAGTAACAAATTTTATATTGAGTTTGAATGTTCTTTTCAATTTTAATCGTGATGGAGTTGGTGGTGTAACCCTGTCTCCCACGTTGGTCTTCAGGTTGCCGATTTGTCGCTGGTATTCACTCGGTTTAGGTGGCGTTTGTCTCCTTCACGATTCTTCACTCCTCTGTCACATTGTATTTTTGGTCTCAGTGAGTGAGAAAATCGTTGATGAAGTAAACTGAAGCGAAGAACAGGTCGACGACAAGAAGCTACACAACAAAAAAAAAGAATTCTTTGGAATAAAGAATCAACTCGGGTTAAAAATGTAACAACGATTTAGTTCATATATGATTTGTTGTATACAACGGGTTTAAGCCTTCTCGCTTAGTGTATAATCAAATGACACTAGAATACCCTTTTGGAGTTTACATCCTGTATTAGTAACTCTAAGTTTGAAGTTCTAAGTTCTGGTCTTCAGGGCTGGCACAAGATCTTGGTCAGGAGGTCTCGGCGAATAATGTGGATTCCAGTAACAGTAATATAGGGACTCTTCAACTTGTCCAAACTTCCAGCTTATATGGAGTCCTGCGTCCGGCAGCGGTGGGGTTGACGAGGGTATGGGGTTCGGTTATCTTTCGCCCTTAGCTTCAACCTTTTTCTAAAATCCCATATTTTCAAAATATGCTTACTCAAGTAATTTTCAAAATTTGTGGTTTGTCCAGCCCCCTTTTGAAAGTGACCAGAGGAATCAAGCCACCCCTTAACTCCAATTCCCTTCGCGTCTCGTCTCGCACCATTTCTCCATATAGGCGGTGCTAATCTCTCTCTCTCTTCTCTCACTTTGTCAGCATTCAACCTCAGTTCACTCCAAGGGTTGATACAGTGTCTTTGTGACGAATCTAAACTTTTAGAATGCATATGGGAAAAGAGGATTTCCAGTAATTAATTTTTCTTTATCACCTTGTCTCGTGCTGGTTGTTTTAGGTGATTTCTCGTTCAACTAGGCCACACAGCTGGTCGCCTATGGTCACTCCGGGACTAGTAATTAAATTTTCTTCATCAGTTGTATCCAAAAGAATACAAAATAATGTCGGCCATAAAAACTTTGACGAATGCCACAGAAAGTAAAATAAATGAACCCCCCCCCAATCTTAGACGCTAATCTCTATTTTTGTAGGGATATTTTTCTTCTGGATAGGCTGATTCAAACCAGATGTTTTTCATAGCTCTTTGCCCGGAACAATTTTAGATGTTATTTTGGTGATCATCAGTTTTCTTTATTGGCAACATACATTTTTCTATGACCGACATCTTCAATGATAAATTAATTGTCTCTTTCTTATCGGTGGGAATTGAGGAAGGACGGGTATTCTTGGTTTTTCTCAATCTTATTGCATTCCGTCTAGTTAAATTGAGGTTCGATTCTCCTTGAAATTCTTCCCGAATTAATTTTATTATTTTGAAACATAATTTCTCAACGCATTTCGCTTTTAATTTTCTTCTCAACTTTTCAATTCACTTTCCTGCAAATTTCAACAATTATTATCTAGTTAGTAACCTCTGTCCCATTCCTTTTTCTTTCTTCCCACTCCCCCACATTTTTTTTGTTTGACTGAAGTGCCAGTGCCACAATAGGGCAATATATTTTTCCCTACGGGAAGAAACGCATCACACGAAAACTTTTTTCTACTTTTTCATACATTCCCCCCATGTACACACACACACACACACACACATATATATATAGAGAGAGAGAGAAAGAGAGAGAGAGAGAGAGAGAGATGTTTAATCAGATGTCAGAGAAGTTGCTTCTTTTTTTATTCTTTAAAAGATATATTGATGACATTACATTAAAAAGCTCTTTCAAGAAGCACTTTCTTCTTTTCATATATTGTGATCATTTTGATTAAAGTTCGTATTTTCATGATTTCAGATGAAAACCTGCAAATTTTCCAAAATATTTCACTTTCCAATATTATACTTCATATAGGGTGCGGCAGAAATACCTCCCACATAATGGTAAGATATTAGTGGCAATGATGATCTACTACTGTCTTACCATTTTGTGGGAGGTATTTCTGTCGCACCCTCTATGAAGTATAATATTGGAAAGTGAAATATGTTGGAAAATTTGAAGGTTTTCATCTGAAATCAAGAAAATACGAACTTTAATCAAAATGATCACAATATATGAAAAAAAGAAGAAGGTGCTTCTTGAAAGAGCTTTTTATGTAATGTTATCAATATATCTTTTAAAGAATAAAAAAAGAAGCAACTCCTCTAAAATTAATTTTTGCATACTGAAGACATTTATGCATTCAATTGATAGAGGATAAAATATTTCTCCCAAAATACAAATGGACAAGAAAATCAAATCTAAGCACATGCTATAGAATATTATGAGAAGCCCATTTTATTTTAACCGTGTTGTCATACCTATGTTACTTCTCTAATAGTCATAACAACTCATACAGTATTTTTTATGTACAACGTTTACTGTCTTTTTTGGCACTCCATTGTGTTCTAATTTACGCTTGGCAGAAATTATAAATCGTCTTGAAAAGTTAATACCTGGCACTTCATGACATGCAGCATGAAGACATGGTAAGTTCAAACTATTTTAGTGATTAGCTACATCAATAATTAAATATGTTCATTAATATTAATATTAATATGTTTCTTAAGGAAACATTTTATAGTACATTAAATAATGGCGGTGAAAAAGAATACATGCAAAAAATAACTGACCAATTGTTTTGCAATGCAAAATAACATCTATTAAAACAGGCATTAACAAAAGGAAAGTTTAAAACAAAATTTTCTTTTGTTAGAAGTAAATTGCATATACAACGAAATATTCGTGAATATATTATAGTGTAACTTACTGTGTTGATGTGTTTTAGTGTGGAAACACACACAGCCCTTTTAGTTTCAGTGTTGAAAGTTCATGTCACATGTTCGAAAGAGGAAACCCGGAAGAAGAAAGAGAGAGTTACTTTAGGGTTCACGTGTTTTTTTTTATATTTGAGAGCTGTTGGTGATAAGTTTTATTTAGAGCTGCTATTGCTATTATGTTTAAGGTCATTACACTATGATTGTCACAATTTATAAACATTGTTGAGTATTATTTGTTGAATGTCTGACAGATGACCCGATATGGCAGCAGTATTTTCCTAACAGTGAACAACAACCGCTCAATAAAAATCCATCTTTTCTAAATTTGTACTGTTTGTCTTCAACATTGACAGTCTTTTCTTTTATTTGCATAAAATCAATAAATTACTCTTTCGCTTCTACTTTTTTCGTCTCAAAATTAATGTCAACAAACCAAATCAGTTAAGCTTATTGCTGAAGATCGACTAAATCAGGCGTCAAAACAAAGGTAATTCCATCATATTTGTTTCTACGAATTACTAGCAAACAAGAATTTCGCACATGTGAAACCGTGATAAACTTACTTTGGCTTTCAGGATAAACATACATTGTTAACGTGTTCTTGTTTTGTTACGCGTTCTAAAATTATCTCTGTTGCGTGAGTCATCATTTCTGTTGTGTGGCGTGGACGTTTTTCCATAAACATTTAATGGCACATTTGTCCCACAAATTTCGGCGGACTCATGTGAGTCCAGGTAAAAATAAGTAAAAATTGATTTTTGTCCGGGTCACAGTTATGGACAAATAGCGAAGATCCAAACAAAAACAAAACACTATAAGAGTATAAAAATACATTTTCATATAAAAAAAACTACCAACAATACAAAGCAAAATGACCAACAATACATTTTATCTGCAGTTTGTTGCGGAGACGGAAATAGGTAACCTGGAAGACAGAACCTTGTTGTTGTTACTGTTGTGGAGGTTAATTCCTTCTCCGCCTAAGCAAAAGTAAGTTCAAGGAAAAAAAGAAAAATATGAGTATGGGCAAATAAATGTATAATTTCTTTACATACATCAAAAACTATTATCTTTTGTCTGTTGCTGTTACTAAGGCAACAGGAGGAGAGAATGAGGAAATTTGACATTGCTGATGGCTGTTGTTGTTTCTCTCAGCGCGTTGGTGTCGACATAAAGGCTGGTCGGTGTTGACGTCCAGGTTGGTCTGTGTTGAGTTTGTTTTAATTAAAGAATATATATCCATTATTTAGCACCGAAAGTTTTGGTTTTTGGAGCGAAAGTCGCTCTGATTGGTCAATAAATTGTTCGTTTTATTTTGGTTATAGCGTGGAGCCTATGTGCAGAAAACGTACTTACGCAGTCTGCTTTGGGTCGTCGAGGGGTCAACATCAATCTCCTGTAGAAAAGTTTAAGAGGTACTACAAGTTGAAGACATACAATTGCATTCAAAATATATTTAGTTGAAGCCATAAAATTGTGTTTAAAGTATTTCGATTTCAGCATTAAATAACCCAGAGAGGTTGTTATGCTGCTAAGCAAAATTAACCAACATGAAAGAACTCTTTCATGACATTAATACATATAATATCCTGCAATTTCTGAAAGAAATCGAACTGTATTCCAAAATATAATTTCAACAAAACTACAACATATGATAAAACACGTATATCACCACCTCTAGTAATTATGTCCACACAAACATATATATGCACAAAAGCTGAGTATCATCTACCATGTATTCAATAGTGAAAGAAGAATAACATATCATATTTTTATTACTTCAAAGCTCTCCCCAAAATTAAATTTCGGCATTAAATGACCTATAAGGAATTGATATGCCGTTAAACAAACAAATCAATTTAAATCATTATTCTAAAGAACTTCTCTTGATGACCTTTCATCTCTTGATATTTATTAGAGAACGAAATAATAATACCTCTTTACGTCTATTGCTGCGGCTTGGCGTGATTTTCATTTCTTAAATTTTTATCTCTCTTGGTAAGTTTCGATTATATTTTTGCCAGTGTTTAAAGATGTATAGTTCAAAATGAGCGTCTTATATGCTTCGTCCATAATTAGCGCGGATGATATTTTAATGCTTTTAGTTTTATATCTCTGCTGGTTTTGTAAGCCAGCAACTGATGCTTTAGTTTCTATATTTACTGAGATGTTTCCGTTTTCTAGCGTAAAAAGTTTTTTTTTATAGTTTGGCTTATTATTTGGGAAGTGCCAGACCAGCCTTATTTCTTATTTACTGTATTTTTCGCGGTAGAATTATTTGTACAAAGTTCAGCGTAAGCATTTACGTGGGACACCTCGAGCGTAATGCCAACACAACAATTAACCCGAATTATTCCACCTCGTGGCATCTTCGGTCCACCTTGGCGCCAACTACCGAGTTTTTATATAACTATTGTTTCGCTTCTCCAACATTTTCGCTATTTAATATTTATTTTGCAAAATCTAATTGGTTTGGGGTTATTTTTAGAGAGAGAGTCCTCTTCTTCTATATGCTGTATCTCTGGGTCTCCACAACCTCCTCTCCTTTGTAGCTCTTAGCAAGTTTTATCTTTTTCTATCTCTGTCTGTTCTGTCAGCTATTTACGCAAGTTCGAAGGTAGGTTATTCGTTGCTTTCCTATATCCCTTTTGCATTGAATATGTCCTATGAGTATCAAATTCTCCAAGCACTTTTTCTCATTGGGTACCGTAGAAATTTCAGTTGCCTCTTTCTGACTCGGAGTATAAATGTCCTTTTTTGTTTCCATTATTTCTAAAACTTCCTCGTTACTCACATGTTCAGGCCATGGGAGTTACAGCATCCTTCTGTAGAACCACATTTTTATTGCTTCAAGTCTCTTATTCATCGGTGAAGAGATTGTTCAACCTTAACTGCTTTATAGGAGGACTGATATTACGTAATAGTTCAGCACTCGTTTTTTTTGTGTTGTTTTTAACATAATTTCCTTGTTTCTTAATAATTTGATTAGATTTTGGAAGGCGTCTTTCGCTATTCTAATGCACCTTCGGAATTCGATGTTGCATTTTTCGTCCTCTGTTAAAACACTTCCTAGATATTTAATTTTTTATAATTGCTTGATTCTGGTGTATCTAATTTGTAGTTGCTTGGGTTGTTCCTTTTGCTGACAACTAAACATTGGTGACAATACAGTTTGAATAAAGTATCTGTTCGATAAAGAATAAAGTAAAATGAACTAACAACAACATTATACCTGTAATTTAGTCTTTTTCTATGTATTACTCCATGTTTTGGTTATATTTTATATTTCATTGATAAATTATTTTTTAGATATCCGGGTAGTGTAACGGGAAATGAACTCGGCGATCTGAATTTAATGTCCGGCTTAGTTCGTCGGGCTTACTTTCGCAACAGGAAAAAGGCATAGGTCTATATCTTCTACAACCAACTCTGAGTTAAATAACATGCTAAACGGTACACTTTAGCTTTGGGTGGTAACCAATCTAAGAGAAGCAAACTGAATTCCAAAGTTTGAGATTATTTTCCCCAAGGATGTATTGTAATTTACAGATAATAACGAAAAAGCTGAGAGAGACATGATCGCCTACGTCCTGAAGAAACATGACCTTTTATTAGAGAACGAGATAGACAGATAGATAGATAGATAGAGAGAGAGAGAGAGAGGGGGGTCATTACAATATTATTATATATATTTGCATGTGTGTCAGTATGACATTTTCTGAGAGAGAGAGAGAAATCATTGCAATATTATTATATTCTAGCAGTAGAGCCTGGCGTTGCCCGGGGATGTAACAGTAGATCAAGTATCGACCATCATAAAGACTGAAAAATAAAATTGACAAAGATTATTGTTTAAGGTTGACGGACATGCATGTCTTAATTATTATTTTTTTATTTTTTTATTTTTTACGAATTGGTCAAACCCAAACTCAAGCAAAAACATTGTTTTCAATCGTTATGAGTCTACCGAATGAAAAGAATTTTATTATAAACAATTGTCTTGTAAATGGAATTTTTAAAGCATTCTGAATGTAAAAATAAAGAAAAAAGTGTGCAAGACAGTAAGAAACACTACCTGCCAAAAAAAAAAAAGAAGTGAAGTTTTGTTGAAATCAGTGGAAAAATGTAGGAAATCCGATCCCATATATAAACGAACACTGACACACACTCACAAACAACCTGGGTTTTATAATAAGTATTGCTCGATATGAGTTGTCCCCCTTTTATTCTCGACAGCGATGCCTCTTAATCGTGTTTTCAAATTGATTTTGTGCAAAAACAATTGTGTTTTTCCAATTTTTGGCGCTGTCAGAACCACCGCAAGGTAATTTTACGTAGTCTTGTAAAGTTTTGTTGAAATCGGTTGAAAAATGTATGAAAACCGATCCAATATACAAACGAAACAGACACACACAGACACAACCTGGGTTTTATAATAAGTAAGATTTGCCTGTGTGTGTATGACATTTTTGAGAACAAGAGAGATCATTTCAATCTATATAATAAATGCGAATGTCAGTGTGTCACTGTGTCACACTTTTTCAATTAATTTTCAATAGTTCATTTCAAATGAAAAATTACTGTTCTCAAATTAGTGTTTCAAAATAACATTGTCCATGCTTTCAACTTTACTCTTAGAGGCTGTAGCCCAACGTATCATAACATTTTGGAATCAGGTCAACCCCGTGAGCAAATTAAAAACATTCCGGGCCGCATCCAGACCCACATTCCTGAAATTTTGGATTTACAATTTTTCATTATTGCGATTGCGTTTGGCGATTTTTACGTGATTTTTTGCGACAATTTTTTTTCTTTGTGCGATAACAATTTTTATAACTTGGAAATAAATTTGGGAATAATCGAAATTAATTGCAAATTTCAGCGAAAGATACCCATGAAATAAAAATAACCGTTTTACGGAAAGTAAGGACCTACGTACATCAAATTGTCTTTAAATTGTCAGCAGAAGAATTATCGTTGAACTTTTAAAAGGTAAGCTTAAATATTACTGCAATACCTTAATGCAGCGATCAATTTTGAGTTCTTCTGTAGTTTATTGATGCATATTGCATACGGCAGCAGTATGCCTTGCAAAAAGAAATCTCCGCCAACAAACGACCATATTGCAATCAAAAGAGTCAAGGATGCAGCGAGAAAAAGAAAGTCCGTGCAAATGAAAACCCGGATCAAATGGCAGCCAGGAGAACTGCCAGTGCTGAGAATATGCAAAGACTTAAGGACTCTCGAACTCTTGAACAAGCCGAAGGCCCAACCAAGAGCCCTCCACAGGAGCTAGCTTAAATGCCGCCCGATATGGCTTCTTTTAAGCTAGTATTATTATATATGCCTGCGTGCATTTATGACATTTTTGAGAGTGAGAGAGCGCACGCACAGGAGAGAGATCATTACAGTATTATTATATATTTGCATGTGTCTGTTAGTGTGTATGTATATTATTACCATTTCTATTTGAATTGCTACGATGCGAAGTTATCATTATTTACATTAATTACATTGAGACGAATGTTCTCCTCGTTGTTGTTATCGCAACGCTTCCCTCGTGGTGGCCTCCGACCTTCTTCAGGTGTCTATCGATCCGAGTTACCTAGACATGAACAGCGAAACAAGAACAATCCAGCCTGTAGATTAAATAAAACGTTCATTTCAAACTTCCCTGAAATTTATACGGATCGATTGACAGACATCTGAAGAAGGTCATAAGGCACAACAGCCGAAACGTTGAGACAGATCATTAGTCCGAATGTAAATAATGTTAATTTTATTAGCATTATAATGGAGTGCGAAAACAGTCCATCAACAAAGTACGAAGTTCAGCATGCTCATCATGACAGTCTGATAAGGGTATACAAGGCACATGCATCACAGTCAAATGTGCGTGATATAGTGACAGAATTTGATAAAAATAGCGAATGAATTTACAGGCGGGGCCCAGTTAGAAATATCTTCAGGTTGGATAAAGCAAGTCCGCTCAGATGGTCTTCGATGGGTCTAGATGTAAGTCACCTTGGCAGTCTCATCTAGTAACCTAAAAAATGCTCTTGACATTCAGCTATGATGCTCCCCACCATCACTCCCACTCGTGAACAGATATGTAAAATCCATCAATAAATGCATGACCAACTGATTAAAATCAGGAAGCTAACAATCAACTAAACAATACTAAAAAAAGTATACCAAACTTACAGAAAAGTGAGAAAGGAGGAAGTAACTGTTGCTCGAATCCACATAGGCCACACATACATAACACACTCATATCTGCTTAAAGGAGAAAATCCTCCATTCGATGTTGGCTGTCACGAGCCATTCATAGTGGTAAATATATTGATGCAATGCATTGATTTCAATGTAATCCGTTCCAGACATTACCAGGTCGACAATCTGAAGGACCTTTTTTGAACAGGTCAATCCAAGTAACATTTTTGAATTCCTGAAAAAAGTGGAGCTGTACAAAAAATATAAAACACCAAATACTTGAAATCACTTGAACAGTGTACAGACAAATGAGCTCTGCTCGTTTTCAAAACAATGATATCTATAAACTATTCGTTTTCAAAACATAATAGATAGCGGCTCGGATTGAGGAATCGGAGAGCCGAATTCGAACTCCATTACATTCACTTAGGTGAAAATAGCGAGCTTATGCTAATACCCTTGGGAAAGGTGTGAATCCTCTTCTTCTCCCCTCCAGCTATGAGTAAATAGCAGGACAGACATGTAAGGATAGTTCTATAGCCTTGGATGGCAACTGGTCTACCGCAGAAAGAAATGGCAATTTACTGCGGGAAAAAAATCTGCCTCGTCACTCATGTATCGAAAAATACATGATCGCCTACGTGTGTATCACGCATAGAACATAACTGTCTGTTAAACAGGATTTGACATTAATTAACCCACAGGGTTGATATGCCAGAAAACCAACCTAATTAAATAAAAACAAAAAGTAAACAGGATATTTACTGTCTGTCAGAAGATTTTCCCGCAGTCGTTTCTTTCTGGGGTAGTCTGTTCTGCTATTCAGCTTATAGCTTGGGGGGGGGGGAGCGAGGATGTTTTCATACTTTTCCAAAGTGTATTTTCGCGCAAGTAAGTATAACGAACGCCGACTGGAATTCGAACTCGGCTCTCCGATTTCTCATTCAGAGCCAATATCCATTACACGACAACGCAATTCACTATATGCATGTTAAAACCTACAATCACTTTTTCCCAAGAGAACGGACACAATCTGTCCTACTATTACTTAAAACTACGGGGGTGGAGTCATACCTTTCCCAAAGGTATTTGCACGTATATGAATGTAAGGAACCCAGCTCTAATTTCGCTATCCATTACTCTACTCCGCTTCCCATATTATTATTATTATCATTATTAATATTATTGTTGTTGTTGTTGTTGTCGTTGTCGTCACTCTCTTCGTTAGTTAGCACGACTGTTAAGTCATAAAAAAATGGACAATTCAGTGTTTTGGTCGCGTAGAAAAACATCTAGTTCCAGTGAGAAAATGAAAGAAAGAAGAAAGGAAAAATAGAAGTTGAGAGAGAGAGAATCAGAAGCTTATAAGAATAGATACTACACTTTGATCTCAACTCAACTGAAAGGCTGAAAAGCGGTATTCACTGAGTTTAGGATACGACACAACGTGGGGAACCCGAGCGTTTTCACTCGGACGATGGTCAAAATTTACCCAGCCCCTGCTTATGCGGGTTTCGGTCTCAGCTGGTCATTGCTTCTCAAGATCAAAAGGCCGAGAAGCATGGCGATCGCGATAAAAGCGACATTTTTCAGACGCACAATATCGAACGACAAAAACCGAGTATAGCAAATCATAATGGTAATTATCATAAATTAAGTAAGAAAAACATCGGCTGCTGAATTATTTTAAAATTATTATTAGGAGAAATGTTCGTAAGATGGGGATTTGGCGTGAAAAAAAGAAATAAGAGAATAAAAGTGTTTAACGTTTCTGCCAATACTTCATAAATAATAGAAAGAAGGGGAAAGACATTACCAGTGAGAAAGTGAAAGAAAGAAAGAAAGAAAAAAAGAAAGAAAGAAAGAAAGAAAGAAAGAAGGGGAAAGACATTACCAGTGAGAAAGTGAAAGAAAGAAAGAAAGAAAAAAAGAAAGAAAGAAAGAAAGAAAGAAGGGGAAAGACATTACCAGTGAGAAAGTGAAAGAAAGAAAGAAAGAAAAAAAGAAAGAAAGAAAGAAAGAAAGAAAGAAGGGGAAAGACATTACCAGTGAGAAAGTGAAAGAAAGAAAGAAAGAAAGAAAAAAAGAAAGAAAGAAAGAAAGAAGGGGAAAGACATTACCAGTGAGAAAGTGAAAGCTTACCCCAGAAAGAAACGACTGCGGGAAAATCTTCTGACAGACAGTAAATATCCTGTTTACTTTTTTTTTTTATTTAATTAGGTTGGTTTTCTGGCATATCAACCCTGTGGGTTAATTAATGTCAAATCCTGTTTAACAGACTGTTATGTTCTATGCGTGATACACACGTAGGCGATCATGTATTTTTCGATACATGAGTGACGAGGCAGATTTTTTTTCCCGCAGTAAATTGCCATTTCTTTCTGCGGTAGACCAGTTGCCATCCAAGGCTATAGAACCATCCTTACATGTCTGTCCTGCTATTTACTCATAGCTGGAGGGGAGAAGAAGAGGATTCACACCTTTCCCAAGGGTATTAGCATAAGCTCGCTATTTTCACCTAAGTGAATGTAATGGAGTTTTTTGGTAAAAAAGAAAGAAAGAAAGAAAGAAAGAAAGAAAGAAAGAAGGCAAGATAGAAGTGTTTAACCGAACGGCTGTTTCAGTGAAATGGAAAAAGATGACAATTTCAAATCTTTTCATTTGTACCCACTTCTTAAAATAACGACCAGAATTCATATTTATTATGACTGATATTACAATATTTTGTTAAAGTTGTTAAGTTCAAATATTTAACGATGTGATAGGAGAAATTCTACGGATATTTTATTGCCGTAGAATTCGCCATGAGCATGCTCAATTATTAAGAATTAAGTTAAGAATTAGGATTCATCAAGAAATTAAAATAGAAAACTGTGAAATTTTCACGGGCCTTTCTAGTAATATTCTTCTTATTATTGTTGTTGTTGTTGTAATGCTATTGTTTTACACATTTTACGCTACACAATAATCTGGGTAATTTCATCGTTTTACTAAAATCAAATGCAAGTTGAGCAGTGATAAATATATATTTTACGGTTTTTTTTTATTTGTCTGTTTGTTTTTTTTTTTGTTTTTTTTTTGTTTTTGTTAAACAGGGGCTAGGGCCCCGAGAGAAATAATAAAGCGTTCATGACAGTAACGTGAATAAACTTGAGGAAAAGCGACGTAACGAAATTTCGTAATGTCAGAAACTATCAAAATATTTTATATTGTCAAGTAAGAATCTGTTGATACCGACAGCTGAAAACAAAACAAGCTAAGCACCAGTGACACCATTGATGGTGCAGAAACTGTTGGAGCACTTTCTAGAAATACGCAACCCCCACCTTCGCTGATAACTGTTACAGTGGTCAATACGAAAGTACTGTAGTGGATGGGTTAATTATGTGGTAATATTTGTTGAGAATAAGTTGCGTGTCAATTAACTATTTCCACTAACATCAAAATAAAATAAAAAATTCAGCTGAATTGTTTTAAAACGTAACAATTAGATTTATTTTAGGTTGGTGTACAACATGCAAAGAAAGGGTAGGACAGAGTCGTGTCCCTTTGATTTGGAAATATTTGTACCAGAGTTCATATTACGAACAAGACATATTTAATTAGAAACTAATAAAACATTCAAAACAATGTACAAGCAGAATATTTGGTATATGTTATGTTGGCAAATATGTATGATGTTTTAGGTTTCAGAATGTCTTTCTTGTAATCGTTCGTTAATGTTGATATTAAAGTTGTTAATATTAAGTGTCTTTTAAACAGAAAGTTCTTAAGAAGTAATTTACCTTTTACTGTAATATTGAACTTGTAATTCAGAAGAATAAAGTTTGGAATTGTGAGTTCTAAAATTGGTAAAAGTTCAGGAGTGATTTCAGAGGTTGGTGAGTGAGTGTATTGGAGTTGTTTCGTGTTAAATAAATTTAACTTTGTAACTTCAAAAGTATGAGTGACGTGGAGTTGTTTGGCAGTTGGTTATCCGTCACGAAGCTCACAATATTTATTTGTATGAATAAATACAAAATGCGGCACAAGGCCTAAAAGGGGGATGGGGAAGGACGGTCTTCATCTGTCTTAATTCTAAACTTAGCTAGTCGCAGACACTGACCCAAACAAGCCAACAATAATCCAATCACCAAAACAACACATTCACTCCTACCTTTCTTACTACGTCCACCATAATACCTCAAATTCTCTATGATGTCCTAACTAGTCTCCTTATATACAATTATTGTTCGTGGGGGGGGGGAGGGTCAAAAATTAACAACTTTTAAAATGATCCCCAAATGATTATTTACAATATGACTGAAATATTTACAATAAAACTAAACAAAACTGTGTTAGTAATAAAACCCCCCACAAACCATAAATGTGGCAGAAACATCAGTTAACTAGACGAAATCAATGCGGGACTAAGAAAATAAGTAAAAACATTCATTTCTCCAAGCATTCACACAGACACACACACATTCATACACAACAACAAATACGAAAAACCACACACACGAAACGAAAGGCGTCTCGCATCCACCAGAGAACTGACATCACTGACCACCTAACGAGGGAGGGGATGGGGAATTAAACAAAAGAAAAAAAATAGGGACAGAAATAAAAGGGACCAATGCGCATGCATACCCTAGCTAAGTTTACTAGAAAAAAGGGAAAACTAAAGCTTCAAAATACAAAACCTAGTCTAACCTAAAATCTGGGTGGGTTGCCTATGTTCAACCCTGTTAGGACAAAATTCTGTACCTAACTGACATCGAAATGCCACTCTAGGTCAGCCCCTTTCACTCTACACATTCGCGCAAGATTCACCCACCTTTTGCCAAATTCCGATGAGGTGAGCCGCCGCCTTTCCGTCCTAATCTTGACTTTAAGCTGATGCTTAAAGAACAAGATCAGTTGGGAAGAGGTGAACTTCTCGCCCTCATAGAATCCCTTCTGACGCGTCGTCCAAATCACGACTCTCATAATCCCTAGTAAGCAACAGAAAACATAGTGTTCAGCCTTCGTCAATTGCGGCACCACATTGCTACAAACAGAACTGGCTTCCAGGACAAAGAACTTTCCCTGCAGCATGCGGACCATGAGGCCTTCAACAAACCTGCACAACGGCACTACCGTCTTGCACTGAAAAAAGGTGTGACCAATGGTCTCGACTTCCCCAGTACAGCGACGACAGTTTGGATATTTCTCCAAGCCTGCTGAACAAAGTCTCTTGCCGACCCAGAGGGCCCCACGAATCATCAGCCAGGTGAGTGATGCCTCATCATTATTGAGACATTTCAACCAAGGCGCCCAAGGCCATATCGAGCGAGCCTCCTGCTTCGTAAGACCGAGCTCGTCGATCAGATCATCTTGAACGGACCCCCTAACTAACAATTGATACAATGCCTTACGAGACAACGTCTGGGCGTCGGAGAGGCCATCCGTCGTCCGTAAGAGGAGCTTCAAAGAACGACGACATTCGCGGTAGAAGGAGCACTCGGCACGAGGTCTACGGCCGGCCTCCTCCTCGCACGAGTGCACACTTCTCAGGGATGGGAAATGTTTTCGGACATCTTTCCAAAAGGTGCCCACCTCATCCAATCCGCGACACATTCGGTCTAGAAAGGTAATGCGAAGCATATATTGACGAATGTCAATGCTAGGCATACCCAGACCGCCCTCAGAGGGATGAAGGCAACAGATCTCGCGACATACCAAAGGGGCCTTGTCTCTCCACAAGAAAGAGAACAAGGTCCGGACTAATGACATTAGTCTGGCATACGGGAGTGGAAGCACAGAGAGTCGGTAAAGGAGGATCGGATATATGTGTGAAACACATACCTCCGCCCTTCCCTTCAGGGAAAGTCTCCTCCGAGACCACAGATTAACCGCGGTGGAAGCCCCAGGCAGGGAAATTCCGCGCAGGACCGGATTCGCCTTTAACTTGCGAAGGAATGGTTCCAACGCAAGAACGTAAAGCAGAGGCGAGAGCGGACAACCTTGACGAATGGAGCGAGACAATACGAAAGGCTTCGATCTTACCCCATTCACTTCCACCAGCGCACCGGGGGTCGCATACAAAAGTTGGATCCAGGAGCGAAAGTCGGCTCCGAAACCGGCCGCCGAAAGGACAGCCTCCAGAAATCGATGGTCAACCTTATCGAAGGCCTTGGACTGATCTAAATTAATCAGCGCGGCTTCACTGTCAACTTGTTCTAAGATCAAGCGTACCATATGAAGGTTATCCTGAATAGTCCTACCCTTCACAGCACAAGTCTGTTCAGGGCCAATCAGACTAGACAGGACAAGCTGCAAACGGTTGGCTAAGATCTTCGCCAAAATCTTTAAGTCCGTATTTAACATCGTTAAAGGGCGAAAGTTCCCTAACCCATCCCCACCGTTCTTATCCTTACGCAGCAACTTGATCACACCCCTAGTGAAGCGTTGGGGTAAAGACCCCTGCTTCATCCAGTGGTTGAAAATCAGCTCCAGCAAAGGAACAAAAACGTGTGACAACCTCAAGTAAACTTCGTAGGGAAGACCATCTAGTCCCGGAGACTTATCCAGGCCAACCTGCTTCAGCGCTTCCCAGATCTCCGACTCTGTAATGGAACCCTCGCACCTAGCCGCTTCAGCTGCCGAGATGCAGGGAAAGTCAGCTAAATAGGCGTCGAACTGAGCAGAGCTCAGACCGGGCTCCCTTGTGAAAAGATCCTGAAAGTAGTTCCGAAAGACCTCACATATACCCGCGTTTGTAGTCACGGTCCGCTTAACCGGCAACGTGACGCATGCTATATGTCGCCTAGACGAGTTTCGATTTTCCTCTGCACGCGGTTCAGCGGCCATATTCGTTGCCTCAGAAGACATTCTTTTTAACCTAGCCCTAACTACCAGAGCTTGATCCTTCTTGACAAGCAAGGAGAACAACTCACGAAGCTCACTGGTAAACTTGTGTTCGTGCATCGTATTTATTTACATTCCTGGTCACGTGCCTGGCTCGCGAACACATTTCAAGATTTTTGGCGATATTTTGTGTTTAAACACGTGTGCGTAGGCGTTTGTTATTACTTTGAGATATATTGGCCAATCAGAAGCAATTATTGTAAAACTTGCGTCTGGAGCCTGGATTGTGTTTAGCTTGCACAAAAATCTATAACTAATATGAAAATGTAAATTAGAAATGTTTTTAACATTTCTTGTCCAATGAGGATGTAGTGCACTCAGTAATTGGTTCTGATCCACTGGCATATGGAGGTTAAGCTCTATAGTACTGTGGAATAAGAAGAGACAGAAAGAAAGCAGAAAATAAATTCAGTGATTTGGCAGAGTACATACTTTTTAAACGGATCCCTAACAGTTGTTTTGGTGCGTATTTTAATATGGGTATGTAATTGTGTTGAAAATAGGATTTATTTCCTAACGTATATACCGAAACCAGTAGTATTTAGATTACAAAGAACTAAACAGAAATGTTTTAAATGAATACTTTGAAAAATTATGGAAAAATAGTCAAACTAGTTACTAATTAATCCATTCAAAGAGTAATGGTTATATACATCCCGACAACTCTCTTATATCCGGATTACACTGTATACTGTTTGTTTACAAACTGTTTTCTTAATGCCAAATATCATTTACAACAGGTAGATATTTTGACTGGGTGAATAGACTAAGAACTTTGGAAAATTATGAAACAGTATTAACAAAACAAAAATCGAATGAAAATACTGAGGATCAATAACGCGGGGAAAAGATTTTTAAAAAATAAGATTATTTTTCTGTACATTTTCTATTAGTTAGTAATATAAAATAATTAAAAATAATAATTAATAAAAAGTGTAGATAATTATAAATAAATATAATAATATTATAGGTTTGTCTTTTACACTTGTAGTGAGTACGAAATAATAATAACTCCCTTTACCCGCTCCTTTCAAATTCAGGCGAGCTAAGGAAAAAGACGGAAGGAAATTCACAAGTCTAGGTCGTTGAGCCTAGAAAAAAGAAAGAAAAGAAAATAGCGATCCTATGCGAAATCCCTTTTGATATAAAATGAAAAAAATTTAAATTAGTAAGAGAAGAGTAATGTGAAAGGTTTCATTTCTGTTCACGCGTCTAGCATTCAGATTTTCGCCAGCGTCAAATTACTCGCCATTATATTATACGTACGCAACCGTATATCTCTTCTGTGAACAAAAATCTCTCTTTTTAAACATTTTTGAATATTATTTGGTGCCAAATCATTTAATCTGTTCATGATAATTTATGATAATTCGTTGAAACTACAGACTAAAAATTTGTGATTTATTTTCTGAAATTTTTCAAGCGTGTAAATTTGTAAATAAATTCCTTATCTTGTTTTACTAAAATTACCAATGTGTTTCTTCGTTATTACCATCCTCTATTAATCTTCTTGGTGTAGGTAAACCAACTGTTCATTTTAACCCCGAAGTCTCACGCCACTATACACTTTCTTTTGAGAGAAGCGTATTTAAAAGAAAGCCAGACGATTTATAAAAAATTAAATATGATGCGTTACCTTTGTCCATAAAAGTTACTAAATTTAAAAGAACCGCCTGAAATAATTCAAATCAAGCTGGACTATTTCAAAGTTAATTTTTCAAATTTAGAAAAAAAATCTCTTTTTGTGTTTATTGCTTAATGAAAATGATGATTTTTCACCCATGTAAATTAAACTTTAAGATCCTCTTCGATTGCCATATAAGAAGAACGTGTCGGCGGATAAGGTAATATGATTTTCGACGGAAGGAGCGAAAATCTCGAAGAAGAATCCAAAAGACGAGTAAACATGAAAACTTTGTACTGAAGGTAGAAAAGCCAGAAGTAAAAGCTTAGTTTACGTTGTCACCTGTGGATGAACTAGGCTCACAGAAGAAGCAAACGGATAAAAGAAATGAATGGAGTGAAACTTGTGAATAGAACTGTGTTCTAAAGAAAAAAATTGTTAAAAGCCCCAGTGATACGGATGGGATTGCCAAAACCCCCTTCTGTTTTTTCGTCTTCCGCTTAGGTTTGTGCACATTTTGTAAAGAGTATTTTCGTCCCTATTTAAAGTTTTTGTATTACCTTTTCAAATTATTTTTTTTTTCTATTTCTTTAAGATTGCATTGCAAATCTTTTAAAGAGTATTTATATATTTCAATCTATTATCTGCCTTTAATAAAACGGCGCACAAAAGGAATTTTTTGTGCAAGTCTCTTCTGTAAAAAAAATATACTTATATTATTTAATATCTTGTAATAAATGTTTATTCCTCTCAAATTTGATCTTGGAGTTTCGAGTTTTGTTTGTTTCCGTATACGCCTTATTCAATATTCGGGATAAGAGAAATAGCGCTCTCTCTTCTCCCACACTCTCCAGGAAAAAAAAAAAATTGTTACTTTTGAAAAAGTGCATACCATGATGAAAAAAGGTTCCAAACTTGATAAAAACAAAGTTTTACCGTCAAATGTGTATGCTTTTGTTAAGAGGAAAGGGCAAAGTATTTTTTATTATTTATTAAATTTTTTTAATCCTTTCTAGCACGCTCGAAATTTTGGTTAAAAATCTTGTTTTTCTTGCGTCAGTGGGTCGGCCAAAGATTAGTATAGGGATTTTAGCATCATTTTTGGCGTTAAGGACATATTGCTTTGGAAATTCTTGCAAAAATCAAATTTTAATGAAATTTTCATGACTTATTCACAAATGAATTAAATTATTTTTTAATTTTTTTTTTAAGAAAATCTTAGTAAAATTTGTTTTTTTTATATCTGTTACCTCCATGTACTTAATTTTATGAAATTTCGAGAAATTAAATTTTTAGCCTCTTCATATTAAAAGACTCCTTAGAGAATTTAAATCATCAATTTGTTTTTGTCAAAGATAAAGACTATTTACCGAAAACCTGCTCTGAATCGTAAAATAAAAATGCGATAATCTATATTATTTAATTAGAACAATTTTTAATTGCTTTTATAAATAAGATATATTAAGAACACTATTGTCGTAAGAAAAAATTTTTTTTGGATAAATAATGAATTTTTACCAGAATTGTTTTATTTTTTAATTTTAATTAGAAAAAATATATTAATCTTTTAAAATTATCTATTAATTTCAGCCATTTAGATGATATCATTAATAAATGAAAAATATATTTACTAATCATAATTGTAAAAGCTTAATACAAATCATCAAACACCAATATTTAAAAAAAAAAAAATTAAATTTTTTTTGTATGGGTATAAACGTGCTGATGTAAGTACGGTCGACCATATACGACATTAGAAGCCAGGATGATTGGGTAGTATCCGGACCAGCGACCACCAGACTCCCTTCGACCACGTCTTCTACCAATCCACTCGACAATTCAGGTTTTACTCCTTGATGCTTATCATCTCGTGGTAGTTTCATCCGCCTACCTTCGGCTAAGACTGTCTGCTAGTACCAGCTAAACACGCCGACTGTCTATTGACTTTCGCTGACTGCCTATCTTGTATAAAGAATTGATAGAAATCACGGCAAATCATATGCAAGATAAAATTGTGAACCAAATCAACAATCGATGAATTTGTTTTGTTCGTGCCAAGTCTCGAAAAAATACAATATGAAATTCACTAATTTTTTATCCATAATGTTGAATATGTTAAAATTATGCAACATTTTAACAAGAAAAATCCCAAGTTGATGTTAAAAATTGCTACAAAACATTGTTGATTTATTTAAGATGGTATAATCTATTATGACATGTCTCTAATTTGTATTTAGATACATTATATTTATTTTCAATTTTTTTTACTTGAATTGTTCTCCTATTTTGCATATGATCCATTATTGTACATAATTAGGTTACAATAAAATCTGGATTTCATACAGATACTAACTTGAAAATTGAGATCTAGTAGAGTATCATAGATTCGGAGGGCGTATCATAGATTCGGTGTGGGGTGTCACGAAACCTTTACACCGGCCATGATAATGCATCTTAACATTAAGAAGAAATAGCTGCAAACGCTCTTTAAAAAAACATTTAGATATGTGCAGACTATGTACCATGTGTAGCCCATTCACTCAACCTTGGAGAAAAGGCAGTGTCTCCTATGCCTGATATTTTTTTCTATCTTGGCATTTTGCATGTACTGTGTGTATTTTCCTTTATAGATCTTCACTAAGATGGTAAATTTTAAACATGCAGGGCAATTTAGATTTTTTTTTCTCATTAACTTAAGTGTAACTAAATGGACTGCACACAGTTAACACTCTGGGAAATTAAAAATGGAGATGAAAATATATTTTCTAAGATTCAGTAGAGAAGACAGAATGTCAACAAGATACAAACTATCTGTTCTGTAAAATCTGACGATAGGACAGGCCCCAAGGATTCGGGAAACTCTTCGCTGACTGCACTGTCTTGTTAAATTTACCTGTGGCAACTCACATTAGTTCTCGAGGAAATTAAGAGTTGTTAATTTTACCAGCCGCAATCTGATCCCGCTAAATTGCAACTAACCACGTCGCGATATGTTGTTTACTATGTTGGAACTGGTGTACCTGTCCTATTGGATATCTGACCGGCCCGTGGTAAACCTTTAGCTGATAACGAATTCAGATCACAAAGCTGTTCTGATAATAGCAAACTATTTATTATTGACAACCACTACACAATTTTGTCTCCTTAGCTGGATCGATCGCAAATCTCTTCACAAGGATCCGTCCTTTCAGGACTATTTTTTTAATGAACGGTTAGTCTAACAATAGTAGCAATTTCTTTTTTCTCCGCTCTTTCTTTTGAGTCAGTATTATTGTTTTCCTTTTTTAACTCAATTCCGTCCTTCTAACTCCGACGGGAAGTAGCTCCGTATCTCTGACGGACAAGGGACAATACGGGCCTTACTGACCGGGGCGTCTTTCCTAGTGACCTTTTCTGTTTCTAGTCTTCACAAACTAGAATTGTCACGTAGGCGTTTTTGTTTTGTTTTGTGTTTTGTTTTGTTTTGTTTTGTGTTTTGTTTTGTTTTGTGTTTTGTTTTGTTTTGTTTTGTTTCTTGTTTTTTCAGACAAAGAAGATTCTCTTGACAAAAACCAGATGTTTTACTTCGCTAGCCGAGGCCGCTAAATAAATAAATATATTTCTTTATTTTTCGAAGTAAGATCGAGCTATGAAAAATACAAGTATTTTTTTGAATGAATAGGAAATAATAAGATCATTTTTGTTCGCTCGGTCATTCGAAAGTTCTCTCTTCTAAATTAGGAATACGGGTTTCGACCATCACTAATTCCAATCTCAAAGCCATAATCAAGCGTTGTTATACGTTCTAATTAACCGGTTCTTTTGGTTGCTTTTACCATTTAGTGTTCTCAACCTTCTGTATCCCCAGACTTACTTTCATTTATTTAGTATTACTACCTCGTTTGCTCCACTCACAAAATAATATTCATACAGTAAGGTGCTCACTGCCACAGTACTGAGTTATTAAAGTTCCTGTTTTATTGTTGAACTACCTAGATATAACCGTAAGTTCTATTTTAACAGTTTCTTTTCTTGCCTGTGGAAGTCTCTTCCGGTTTCTTGATTGCCTAAAAAAAAAAAAAAAAAATTAAATGCAATGCTAATCGCTATCTTCTGTTTTCCTGAGAACTGTTCTTTTATTGTTCTTTCTTCTCACTAAAGGCTTCACATTCTCTTTTACTCCCAGCCACTCCTTGTGTCACAATGACATTATCGTCTTGCATGTACTTAAAAAAAGTTGGAATATGCCATTTTAACAGTCATTTAGGAAGAAGTGTTTCAACAAAACAAATATAAAACTCCAAACCTTGTTTTTAATAAGTATTTTAAGGTTATTATTAGGTTGGTGCAAAAATAATGTCGTTTTCTCACATGTGAGAAAACGACATTATTTTTGCACCAACCTAATATCTTCTGCTGTTATCTTTACTTTCGTTTGTTAACTGTTACAAAAAGGTTACACGAGTCTGTACGCCAAGCGGATAAAAAGCGAGAAAATTCGTTTTTTAAATAAAATGGGAAATGTTATGTCCCTAATTTTAATATTTTTTAAGTTTGATACTCTCTAGAGCATTCCATGGAGTTGGGCCAGGAAATGAATTCGAATTCCAGTAGAGTTCGTTAGATCTATTTATCCTTCGGAAAAGTATGAATCCATTTTTTTTACCCCCAGAGCTTATGGATTAAATACCAAGGCAGATTGTGCTCTCTAAACTTTGTTGGCAATCAGTCTAGGAGACGGACAACTCTGAACTCAAAACCGTATGTGGCCTTGGGGACCAAACCAAGGCTTACCGTTTGACAAGGCATAATACTTGGAAGCCACACATATCAGAGTTACGGCGAAGACATCGGTAGTAGGATATTGAATGTGGTCAACGGTAGACTCTAACAGGGCAGATTTGTAACATTGAACTGCAATGGTGTCATGCAAAAGATCATTCATACTGGACAATGGATGAGACCTAATTATTCCGAGTCAGTTGGAAACAGCGGTAACAAATAGAGTTCGCGTTCGGATGATCGCGCACGCGCACGCACACACACTTGTCGACAGTAACTGACAAAGTAAGGAGTGCAATAAACGGTAATGTTACGTATGAAAGATCCAGTCACGTGTTTCCATTTGTGAAGTTCGGCGATATTTCATTCCAATAAAAAAGATGATACTGACCACAAATTAGTAAATGAACAATTCAAAGAATGTTTACACCTTAGGGTTTGTTTGCTAGTTCTTTATTTATGGCTTATTAACCTTTTGAGGGTTATTTAAAGCCAGAATATATTTTCAGATTGTAAGAACCTTTTGGGGATAATAATGATTTACTCATGATACAAGTCCTACTAATTAATCTATAACTGGGGGAGAGGGGGATTCATATTTTTCCCAAGGGTATTTGTGCGTAAATGAATATAACGAACCTGACTAGAATTGAAACACCGCTCTCCGATTTCCAATTCCAAGCCATTATCCATTACACCAACCGCATTTGGTATTCTCAAGCAGTCAGCCATCTAGGTATTGACCAGGCTCGATGTTGCTTAACTTCGGTGATAGTACGAGAACAGGCGTTTCAATGTGATATGGCGGTAAGCCATACGCTTTATGAAACACAAAAGAAAACACGTCATCTAAAATGCAATGAACAGAGTTCTTTTCAGTTTTATTATGAAAAAACTTTATTGAAGTGTTCTTTCAAATTATTATTGTTATCCAAATCAAGTAATAACGTATTACTGCTTAAGCTGACAATGTTTATCATAAGATTTAAAGTTTATGATAAACTTATGAGTGTGAAATAATAAAAATAAGAACTGAGTGTGAAATAATGAATATAAGAAAATATAAGGAAAATAAATATAAATAAATATAAGAAAAAGGTTACTGAGCGTGAAAGAATATAAGAAAAAGAAAACCTTATTAAGGAGCGAGAACAATAAAAGAACAGGAATTAAGAAGACGGAAGATAACGATTGTCATTGCATTTAAATTTTTGAAGGTCAAACCTGACTGGAAACAAGAAGACAGAAAAGAGCTCCACAGGCGAGAAGAACTTACGGTTACCATCTAGCCATTTTAACTGTAAAATCTGGTAACGTCTTTAAATTCATAAAATCTAGATACCAAGGAGGAAAGTTATTTCAATATTTTCTGATGAATCATGCATGTATTAAAGGTGTTCTTAATTTTCATTCCTTCATAACTCGAAAGCTTTAAGATATAGCGTGGAAAATTTTTACATCAGTGACTTCGACATGGGAGTAATTTTCATAAAAATTTGAGATGTAGTGGTTAAATTAAAAAAAAAACGTGTTGATCTGGTGGAGAATATAACGAACACGTTGCATTCACTTTTGTGCAAATACTCATAGGAAAGGTATGAATTTATCTTCTCTCCCCAGCTGTGGGTTAAATAGTAGAACAAACTGGGCTCTTCAGATTTAGTTGGAAGCCAATCTAGAAAAAGTACAACTCTGAATTCAAAAACCGGCTGGATCGACTCTAAAAGCGTCTCTGCATCTTTGTGGAGGTCAAATTATTTTCCACTCTGCAGCCGTTCTCTCACAGACGAGATGTCGCAAGCTACTCACTGCCCTATCGCTACTTTCATGGAAAGTTCTCAGACGAACTACATTTCTTAGTTCCAGCAGTTCTAACTTTCACGGCTAGGACCCGCCATGCTACGCGCATTGCAGTGAACCACCATCATTCCCTCCGTATTCCATTCGTGAGAAATAAGTTCCATTCGAGAAGCTTCTTACTGTGAAACACTGCTTTGTGGAACCGACTCCCAAGAGGATGTTTTCCCGATCGCTACAATCTTAACCTGTTCAAGTCTAGGGCTAACCGTTATCTTATTCACCAATCCGCATAAACTGTGCCTCTTACTCTGTAGTCTCGAATGCCCCTGGGCCGTGTACAGGATGAACCTCACTGTAAAAAATAAATCGCAAGCATATAATAGGACGGAGGCGACTAGGTTTTTATAAACCCGAATCTCATGTTTTTGCTTATCTTGTTTGCATTCCACTTCTTCTTTTATGAGCCATGTCCTTTTAGGACGTAGGCGATCATGGATCTCCACCTTTTCCTGTCCCATGTAGCTCTTGATAAATTTTGTGTTTTTGTTATTTCTCTCAGACCCTGTTCCGTCATCTACTTGTTCAAGCCCATTAAGTATGTCACGCGTTGCTTTCCTCAGTCCCTCTTTCCCTCTGTTCGTCTTGTGAGTATCAGATTTCCAAGTCTTCCTTCCTCATTACGTGTCCCAGGAATTTCAGATGCCTCTTCCTGATCTTCAGTATAAGTTTCCTCTTTGTTTACATTGTTTCCAAAACTTCGTTTTTGCTCCCATGTTCGGCCCGTGGTATCCTTAGCATCCAATATTTCTGTTGCTTCGAGTCACTTCTTCAACTTTGAGGAGATTGCCCAGCATTCCTTGCCATACAGGAGAACATATACCACATAACGTCTTTGGCCATTCCAAGACGTCTTCGGATCTCAGTTTCGCGCGTTCCGTTCTCTGTCAGAACACTTCCTAGATATTTAAATTTCCGCACCTTCTTGATTTTAGTGTCTCCGACCTGTAAATTGCATTTTGGACTCATCTTTTTGCTGATGACCATGCATTCTGTCTTCTTGTAGTTTATGCTTAGTCCCTTCTCGCTCTTCTTCGTAGAAGATTTTGTAGTTTTCTTTCCGTGTCTGCTATCAGCACAGTGTCATCTGCATATCTTGTGTTGTTAAGTTTGCTAATGCTGAATCCTGGAAGGGTTTCTATTCTCGCTGTATAGGTTGAATAGGTCCGTTGAGAATACACATCTTAGTCTTGCGCCCTTTCTATTTTTGTATATCTTTTAAACTCATTTTTATCAGTATGCAGGTTTTCTGCCAGTAGAGATTTTTGATTATTTTAATGTCTTTCCCGATTATGTCAAGGTTGCTGCGCAGCTCTAATAACTATTAGTAGCGTACTTTGTCGAATGCCTTTGCGTAATCTATAAAACACAAGTATACGTTCTTCTGTATTTGTATTGCTCTTTCTGATAACGTTCTAAGCATAAATATCGCATTCCTTGTTCCGCTGTCTTTGACGAACCCGCACTGTCCTATCTCTGGCCTGATTCATCTGCGCGTTCTATTCATCGGAATGCGGGTGATTATTTTTGTTATTCGTTCCAGCGCTGAATAATTTGTTTCTTTCTCTAATATGAGCGTTCCGTCCTTGGATTTTATGCAGCCTATTCATGGACATGTCTTCTGTCCTGTTAGTTCCCTTTTTTTTTCTATTTTTTTTATAGCTGCTTCAAAATCCTCCCTAGTCTTTGCCACTCTATTCTTGATGTTTTTCATGCCAATACCTTGTTTTGAAAACGCCTCACTCAGAAAAACAAAACGCCCGATGTCTTACACCCTGCCTTTATATCAGATAAATTGGGCCCCTCGACGTGGTGTAATGGTTAGAAAGCTTGTCTTGCTAGATCTATTACGACTGAGTAGTAAGTTCGATCATCACTGGGTGCCCCATACTTTCGGCCTTGTGCCACATCTAAGCCGGGCTTAGAAAGTCACTATATCAGATAAATAACAAGTCATTCTGTTTTAATTGCGAAGAAGAAAATATATACCTGTGATGCTGACTAGTTTGTGTCTGTGTGTGAGAGAGAGAGGGAGACAGACACAGATAATATTAAGAATATCGTTTATAAAGAAATGTTATAGCTTAATGTTATAAATTTTTATATATTTTGTTTTCCTTTGTGTATATACATATGTATCTTGCGAAAGTCAAACTTTTGGAAAAAGTGTTTGTTATTTATAAAATGCTATAAATAAGCATATAGTGACTAAAACCATGTATTTTTTAATCTTTTCCTTTTTATTCTCTTACTGCTTTAAATAATAACCCGCGTTCATAATTATGATTGTTATTGCAATATTTTGTTTAAGTTGTTTAGCTCAAATATTTAACGATGCGACATCAACGGAAATTCCACGTATATCTTATAGATGTGGAACTCGACTACTACAATGCGATAATTCGTGGAATATCTCTCCCACGAGTCTATCTCACTCGACTACATATGCACGTTGATTTTCTCTGTATATCTATCTCGACTACAACCTTTTGTTATACCCCGAATTAACTAACAATCTCCCATAACTGATACATGATACAGGGAACGAGCAGACGATCGAACTTTGTAAATCATTGGGAAAAACTCTTTTACTTATCTCAATCACGTCTTATCTCTATTTGTTTTTTTATCACTGCCACTTTTTTCTTGTTAACGGTAAGGCCGACGTTACAGTGTAAATATAACCACTTCTTCTATGTGTCTTCAGGACGTGAGTGATCATGGCTTTTTACAACTTCCGTCTTTTGTAAATATTATGTTTTATCTTTATCTATTTGTCCTGATCCCTGTTCTGCCAACCATTTACACAAGCTCGTTATGTAGGTTACTCGCGGCTTTCCTTTGTGCCTCTTGCCTTCAATGTCATGTGAGTGTCAAATTCAAGTCCTCTCTCGTCCCGAATAATTTCTACTATTTCTTTCTGATTAGAAGTATAAGTGTCCTTTTTGCTTCCATTTTCTCCTAAAACCTCGTCGTTGCCCACATGTTCAGTCGATGGTATTCTCAGTATCGTTTGGTAGAAACATATTTCTATTGCTTCAAGTCTCTTTTTCATCTGTGATTGATTTGTTTTATTTTTTACGACTTATAAATCATTTGTAGGTTATTTAAAGCCAGAATGTATTTTTAGATTGTAAGACCTTTTTGGAGATAATAATGATTTACTGATACACGTTCTATTAATTAATCCATAGCTGTGGGAGAGGAGGTGGAATAAGTGAATATAATGAACACGACTGGAATTGAAACTCGGCTCTCCGATCTGTTATCCATTACACCACCTGCACAAGCAAGCTTACAGTACCTGGTATTCCCAAGCGGCCACCCATCTTTGTACTGACCAAGCTCCTTATTGCTGAACTTCGATGATCTTACGAGAACCGGTGTTTTAACGTGTTATGGCCGTAAGCCCTCATCTGCGAAGATGATTATCCACCTATAGGACAGATATTATTATATAACAGTTCAGTGCTCTTTTTTTGTTCTAACGACATTTTCCTTTTTCTTAGCATTTGGAAGGTATAATTCATAAAAATTTCGTACAGTGAAAAGAAAATTAGATTAAGGGAGAAAAGAGTAACTCATTTAGTTAAAGTTCTCGTGAAACTGAAAGCAAGAGTAGCTGTGAATTTCTTTTGCGACACAGCCTGACACAGCTTCTTTTATGTGCCGTGTCCTTTTAAGACGTAGGCGATCATGGCTCTCCATTTACTCCTGTCCCTTGTAGCTCCCAATAAGCCTTGACTTTCTGCTATTTCTACCATCCTCTATTCTGCCACCCATTTGCTTAACCCCATCAGGTATGTCCCGCGTTGCTTTCCCATGTCCTTCTTTCCCTCTATCCGCCCTGTGAGTATCAGATTTTCCAAGTCGTCTTTTCACATTACGTCTCCCAGAAATTTCAGCTGCCTCTTCCTGATGAGTTTTTTTTTGTTTGCATCCTCTCCAAAACCTCACTCATGCTCACATGTTCAGTCCATGGTATCCTTAGAAATCTTCTGTAGAACCACACCTCTGTTGCTTCGAGTCTCTTCTTCATCTTTGAGGAGACCGTTCAACATTTGCAGCCGTAAAGGAGGATAAAGATAACGTAGCAGTTCAGTACTCTTTTCTTTGTTACCAACAAAACCCTCGTAATACTCTGCCTATCTTTTGGAATGCGTCTTTGGCGATCCCAATACGTCTTCGGACCTCAGCGTCGCACTTACCATCCTCTGTCAGAACACTTCCTTGATATTTAAATTTCCGCACCTTCTTGATTTTAGTGTCCCCGACCTGTAAATCGCATTTCGCGCTCATCTTTTTACTGATGACTCTGCATTCTGTCTTCTTGTAGTTTATGCTTAGTCCCTTCTTCTCACTCTCCTTCGCTGCCTTCTGTAGGAGATTTTGTAGTTTCCTTTTTGTGTCTGCTATCAGCACTGTGTCATCTGCGTATCTTATGTTGTTAAGATTGTGTCCGCCAATGATAAATTTTGGTAGGATTTCCAGTTCTCTCAGAATTTGCCTCACTGTATAGGTTGAATAGGTCCGTTGAGAAGACACATCCTTGCCTTACGCCCCTTTCTATTTTTTCATATCTCCTGAACTCATATTTTATCTTTATGCAAGCGGTTTATTGCTAATAGAGGTTATTTTTTTTATTCTAATGTCTTTCCCAAATATGTCAAGGTTGCTGAGCAGCTCCAACAAATCTTTGTAGCGTATTTTGTCGATTGCCCTTGCGTAGTCTATAAAATACAAGTACACGTTCTACATTTACCTTGCTCTTTCTGATAACATTCTGAGCATAATTATCGCGTTCCTTGTTCCTCTGTCTTTAACGACTCCGCATTGTTCTTATTCTTATTCTATTTCTAGCTTGATTCTGCAGCGCGCTCTGTTCATCAGAACACGGATGATTAGTTTTGTTATGTAGCTCATTAGGCTGACTGAGTTCACATTGGTTGCGCCTGGTTTCTTAGGCAGTACTATGAAAATAGATCTGCTTAGATCTTCCGGTATATCCCTGCTGTTGTAGATTTCATTTATTTCAGTAATTTTGTCTATGCCAAAATAATCTACGGTTATCAGCATCAATGTTACAATTCCGTCTTGCCTTGCCGCCTTGTTTCTGTTCAATTTGGCCAGTGCCGCTTCTACTTCGGTTTTTAGAATTTCAGGCCCGTCCGTAATTCTGTGCATTGCCGGTACTTCTCTTTCGTCGTGGAAGAGTTCTCCAATATATTCGTTCCAGTGCTGAAGTAATTTTTCCGTCCTTGGATTTTATGCAACCTGTTGACGAGCAAGCCTTCTGTCCTGTTCGTTCTCTAATTTATGCATATCTCCTTTGGTACTCTTTGCCCATTTTTCTTCAACCACTCTTCTTTAGCCTGTCTGCATTTTGGTCCTTATTTCGTAGTGTATTCTGCTGTATTTCGTTCCGTATCTTGGTAGAGTTTTCTGCCTTCTTTATATCATGTCGAGAATCTCATCAGTGATCCATTTTTTTCTTCTTCGTCGATTCACCTTTGGGATGATACTGTTTGCTGATGTCACTAAAGTTTCTCTTAGTGTGCCCCATTTCGAGTTTCCATTTCCATTTTGTCCCTCGTATCTACTCTTTACACTGTCCATATATTTTCCTTCGGGTTCAGGTCACTCACAAGTTTGTTGTATTGCAATTCTTGAATCTTTTGTTGATAGTTATGTAGTCAATTTGGTTTTAGTTTCTCCTCCTGGGCCTCTCCATGTCCTTAATCGTCTCGGATGTTCTTGGAATCATGTGTTCGCTATTACCTGGTCATTAGCCATGCACTATTAGACCCATTTTTTCTCCACGTTCGTTGCGGGTTCCTAGTCCGAATTGCCTGTCATCTCCCTGCCTACTTTGGCGTTCAGGTCTCCCATGATAATTACGGCTTCTTGTTATTTGCAATGAGCCTTGGCGTTGTCTAGCATGGAGTAGAAAGGTTCGATTTCTTCTTCCTTACTTTGTGCTGTCGGTGTATATGATAGCTACGTTGAAAAGTTTTCCTTTCAGCTTAGCTACCAGAATTCTTTCGGATAAACTTGCCTTTCTTATTAGTTCTCAGGCACCCTGATTGCACATTGGGGATTTTTTTTTATTAATGTTCCCATTTTTCTATTTGTAATTCGTAAGTTTTTTAAAAAAAAATTTTCAGCCATATAACAGGCGCCCCCAGGTACTTAGCACCCTGGGCTCGTGTTGCCGCTAAGCCAATATGCATTTTTGCCGCTTCGTTCTTGTGCCCGGAGGCAACTGAAACACAGGATAGATAGAAGTTTTGTAAATATATTTCATCGCATAAATTTATTATAACATTTTTAAAAATTGTAATAAAAAAATGTATTGTTGTTATCCACCGCAAACTTTTTATTTTACAAAAATGACAAAAAAACCTAATACAATTTTATAATAATTCAATTGTATTAAGTTTTAATAGAAAAGAATATGATGTTAAATAAATTTTCAGAATAAATGGCGATGTTGTGCTATAAGGGATAATGAAGAATTTCGTTTAAAGCAGTGAATGTAACGAGCTCTTCTTTTAGCAGAGACCAAAACTTTATCCACACCCCAAAAAATTATGATCAAAATTATATAGTCACGTGCCACATTTTGGGATGATGTATTATTTTTTTTTTTAAATTGAATGAAAAATATAAATATTGGTAAGCTGATATAGCTGATCAATTAGTAATTAATTTAATCCTCACTAAGCGCCCGATATTCATGGCCTTGTACCAAAAGTTTTCTTATAGGTAAAATTTCTCATCAGTTTTTTTTTTAATTTAAAAATAAGGGGGGGGGACAGAGAAAACATCTATATAGCTTTATTTTTAACATTAATGCTTTGTAAATTCAGTTAAACAAGGTCTTTCTTTTCAATCATTCAAAGTATTTTTTCAATTAAAAACACTAAAAAATAACTAAACTTAAACTAAAAAGTATATTTTTTTTACAAATTACCAAAATTTTTATATGATTTATAATATTTAAAGAAAACATAGATAATAAAAATAACATATATAGCGTTAGGGTTTTTAAAGGATTCTTTGAAAATATAAATTGTGAAAGTATAATGCCAAAAAATAGCTTTTGCAAAAAAAGTAAATAAAATCATTTTTGGATTTGTTTTTGTTTGACGTGCCTGAAAATAACTTGACAATGGCGCCTCTTTAAAGCTTTGAGTTGACCCTGATTATTGAATTATATCAATAGTTAACCCAGAGAGACATCAAAATGACTCATATTTTCTATGTGTTCTGAATAAATAAATAACTTCTTTTTTCTTACTTTTTTGTTGCTGTTTTTTTTTAACGATGATGATGTTAAAATAGATATTGCAAAAAAGTAAACAATGAATAAAAATACCTTTTTAAATCAAAATGTTAAAGAGGAATAAACTCTAAAAAGAGTTTAGGCGCCTCAACATGGGATAATGATTGGCGAGCTTATCTGTTTGTTGACCATTTACAACTAAACTGAGAATCGAAGTCATGGATATACCCCATACTTGTGTCCTTGTGCCAAACTAATCTGAGCTTAGTAAATAACAACAACTAAAGAGGGCAAGGTGACAGCGCCTTCTTAGTATCGCCTACTGCGTATTATTTCATTTTAAATGGATATCGTATTTTATACTTAAGTAATTAATATTTCTAATATTATAGTACGCATTATTTGACATAAGACATTTTCAAGATTACAACTGAATAAGAACAGTGTATAAAAAATAATACGTAGTCACAGTAAAAAAATACGAAAGTAAATACAAGAGATTAGCTTCGTCTTTAGTTCGAACATGGCTGACAACGTGTGAAAATGTCAATAACGAACAAGATTTGTCAACTGTGTGGCACTTTAGAAAACCTGTCACTTTGTGCAGGTTGCAGGAATGCCTGGTATTGTAGTCATGAACATCAGAAGACGGACTGGAAGGTTCACAAGCTGTCGTGTCGGAAAGCTGTTTCGAAAAATTCGGAACAACAACCTGGCTCTAATGCAAGTAAAAGCATTGTAGTTGGACCAAGTGCGAATAATAGCTTATCAGAAGTAAAAGTGTGCGACAATCGCTTTCAAGAGGAATCTTACGACAAAACCACGAAATCGGGGCGTTCAGTTTCCTCTAAGAGTCGCGGAGATAAGAATAAGAAATCCCAAACTCCAAATACAACTAATTCTTCTACAAAAGTGACAGTGGCGGCCACAACCGATAAAAATGTATCGGTCCCTGTTCATGAGGGTACTGCAATTGAAAGACGTCAGAATCAACCCGGGAAGAGATCTGGTTCGCATAAATCTTCCAATAAGAGGAAAAACAAATCGCAAGCTCCAAAGATTGATAATGATAGTTCGTGTGACCGAGAAAATGCAAACAGTGTTAGCAGTAATCCTATTATGGTCCGTGATGCGCCGAGAGTCGAACTCAACCAGGCTCTCACGGAAAGGATACAAGAACTGCACCATTATGTCATAGAATGTATGGATAAATACGGAATATGTGTTGTAGATAATTTCCTTGGTGAGGAACAAGGCCTAAAAATTCTGAATGAGGTGAAAAGATTTTATGATTCTGGGGTTTTCACGCAAGGCCAACTTGTTAGCTCTGCAAATACGGACGGACCTTTGAATAACCCCACCATCCGTGGTGATATGATCATGTGGATGGATGGTAACGAGGAAAATTGTGAAAATATTAAGTTGCTTATGGAGTGTGTTGATAGGCTAGTCCTTTTATGTAAGGGCAAATTAGGGTCCTATAACATAAACGGGCGGACAAAGGTACGTAAATATTTATTTCAAATTTCCATAAAGAAATTGCTACGTGACTTCCCTTTTTTAAGTCATGTGTTTTATTACTTTTATTTTCTTTATTTCTTTAGTTTTATGAATGACGGATATGGCCTAAACAACAGGAGGAGTTTTTCTAGTAATTTTTCTTTTTTTAAATTGACTCATTTCTTGTAAACGAAGTTTATAAACAACAAAACTGTTTTTCATTTTTCCCCCGTTGAACTCATTGTTTTTATATTTTACGGCTCTAAAATTAATCTTCTTTATATTTTGGAGTGATGTTTTAACTTTTACAAAGAAAGCAATTTCTCAATCAAAGATAACTTTAGAAAAAAAAAGTGCTGAAAAGTCGGCTAGTTACACTGTAAAAAAGAAATGCTACTTTCATTTTTTAGTTTTTTGTTTGCAAAATAGTACACACACGAACGTTAATGAATTGAATTATTGAATAGGGACATATATTTTGATATCTCGAACTTTAATCCTTTGATTTTTTTTTCATACGGTTTAATTAAAAATTAGAATTATAAAAACACTTTCTTACAGCTTTTTTTTTTTTTCAGATTTGCTAAGAATAAGATGCAACCAAACAATCTGACCACGTTTACCTAACAAAACAATATATCTTCAAAATAGTCACATAGTCACTGGAAATTGAAATTTTTTTTTTTTTTAAAACAAAGTCTATGTTGCAAACTTAGTTAAAAAAAATAATATCACTATATAGTCTACTCTATATATCACTAATTTTCAGTTGGTTGCTAAAAGATTCGCGATACCCAAAAAAGCATGACGAGTGAGATTTTAACTTTTTTTTGTTTGATGATAAAAAAAAAAGAATAGAGAAACTAAGTAAAACATAAAAATAAGATCTTGATTTTTTTATTTTGCCATGAAGTACTATCACGGCATTTGTAAAAGCTCTATTGAACCCAATGTTAATGTATTTAAATAAAAAAAATCCTTAACTCTTTTTGAAGGAGATTATCAAAACGCACAGACACTATTGCTGGGTATGTATATACTCAGTACTGGAATGGCTGTTGTTTTTGTTACTTTTCTTTCTTCGTTTACTGTCGCGCGTAAGTTTTCCAGACATTGCTACAATCGAAATACTTTTAAAAAAATCGACTACTAATTGTATTCAGTCTTTTTCAAAATAAAGTGGAGGAATCATTAATAAAAAAAAAAAGCAAAGCGAATTACAAAATATTTGCTGTTCTTAAATCTATTTTTTAAGTAAATCAAGTTATTCATTTTTTAGCATTTCTTAAGAAAAAATAAGGGTTTGTGCCTGAATCATCTGGAAATTTTAAAGAATAAATAAATAAATTCGTTTTTTTCATCACTAAGAAGAAGCGAATGTTTTTCTACAATATTTTGTTTTCTGTGATTACCGGTTTATTAAATTCTACTGATTATTATTTATTATCCTATTGTACAGTTTCAAAGAAAATCTATAATTGCCCGAAACTTAAAAACTGGCAGGTGTCTGCACAACCTATATAATCTGTCCGTAAACAAAGCAGTGTCAAAGTGGCTGTCAACAAAAATATCCCCTTCCTTTTCTTTTTACTCTTCTTTTAAAAAAAAACATTGGGTTATTTTTTTTAGTTTTTATAGGATGAGCTCACTGAAATACCTTTTTGCCCAAATTTTGGGGTCAAATATTATTACTAATGCTGCGTAAGTATCATTCTTTTTTTTTTTTTTTTTTTTTAAGTAAAAAAGCTAGAAAATTGACGCTTAAAAAAAAACAAGAAAACAAAAAACAATGACAATATAGTCGTGACATCCATTCTGAGTTTCACTGTCGTCTGCATCTGTATGTCTCCAAATCCAAAAGATACTTGGTTGGACGTTAAACCTGTTGTATGGACAATAAAAATGTGTTTTTAATTTCAAGGGAATTATTTTTATAGCGTTTTACTTTTGCGAATTTACTAATCTTTCTAATCTTAGAAAAAATTAAAACTAAATCTAATTTAACTTTGACACAAGGCCACACAGCGAAGATCGAACTCTCTCTACTCCATAGAGACCGGCTTGCTGTTTAGTGTTTTTAGTTTATGAATATGACCCTCACAACAAGGCATCACATCATACAATCTTAGAAAAAATTAAAATGGTTAGTCTTTAACTCTTGTCTTAGGGAAATAACATCTGTGAATATTTTCTTGTGGGAAACCAAATTCTTGCAGAAATATATTTCTAACTAAAAAAATCATGAATCTTTTTTTAACCTTAGTTTTACTTTTATTTTTTACCAAAACTTTTGAATCTTCTTTCTTTCAGTGTTTGTTTACCGTTTCTTAAAATTGTCAAAAACATTACTTCTTTTTATTTGTCTTTCTTTACCATGAAAAAAACAATTTGGATAAATGATGTCAAGGTAAATTATTTTTAATTTACTAAATAAATTGATAGGGGATGGAATTATTTTATTTTTAGTAAGTCAACTTTTCAATTTTAAATTGTTCTAGAGTAGACTAAATTAAACTCTAGAACGAGTATTTGAATTTAAAACTAAAAGGAAGATATACCTAATAAAAATTACGAGTAATTCAATGTTTACAGGACTCGTTAACTCGCTCAGCAGCTGATAATGCTGAGCCTGTCTTCCGACAATCAGTTTTAGAGCGTTCCAAGTGTACACTCGTTCAATTACAATACAATATAAGATCAAATGTAACAATCAAAAACTTCAGTACTTAATTTATTTTTATTACTAACTAGTGTTATTCATACAACTTCGTGAAAAACTGCTCCAAATTATACTTTACGTGAAAATAATGAAGTGAAGTATTTTTAATTTGCTGATTTTTCAAAAATAGATTTGATATCTCCTTAGTACAGGCGTACTCGAACTATCTCCCAATGTACCTGTTCATCCTGTCGGGCTGTGTTAGTACCACCAATGTATGCGGCTTTTTTTTTCTGAAATAAAACCAAAATATCGCTAACCCCGGTTTAAAAAAGAAAAATGTGAACAAAAATCCGATTCAAACGAAATTTTCAGTACTTAATGATTCATCATTAATTGTGTATTGAATAAAACTGCGGAAATATTTTTAGGGGTCAATTTCAACCCCCACTTCGATATCTTGTGAGTACTTTTTTTTAACTTAGGGTGTGTTCGAAATGTTTTTATTTTACAGTTATCTAAAGAAATCTCTGAAGATTTTATAATTTATTTCACTCAGTAAAAACATAAATCATCCCGAACCTTATCAAAATTTTTTTTCGGGCAGTTGGTGCTTAGCTTGCATAATGAAACATTTTCTTTCAGATTTGGACAAAAAAAATCTATACTTAGTAGTACGAATAATTGAATTTTTAAGAGATTTTAAAATTTTCTCTTTACATTTTTTTGTCTAGGTGGCTGTTCGACAAAAATGAATGAGTGGATTTGCCAATGTTTTAAAAAATGCCTAAAAATCTTATTTTTTACATACGGAAATTATTTTTTATTTTAATACGGACTGTTAGGCTAATTAACGTTTACTTTCAAATAAAACAAATTTAACTTCAAAGAAGGCATTTAAAAGTATTTTATTTTTAATATACGTTTTTCGAAGAGGCGTGTTTTGTGGTGTAAAGCGGTACGAGATGTGAAATCGCAGAGCCGAGTTCGAATTCAAGTTGCATTCACTTATGCGCAAATGCCCTTGGGAAAGATATGTATTCCCCTTCCTTAACTATGGATTGACTAACAGGACAGACTAAGGTCCTATAAGCCTAAATTAGCAACCAGTCTACCGCAGAAAAAAACGGCAACCTATTGCGGGAAAATCTCGGTTATGAATCGAAAGAGACATGATCGCCCAAGCGGGTATCACGTATGACATCTCTTGTGAATAATAAAATATTATGTATAAAAATAACCTAATTTATTAATAATTTGATTTTTTAAATGTTAACAATTAGCTCTCAATTATATAGGCATATAGTTTCACAGAGATACGCATGTCATTCTAAATGACAGACTTTTTGTTATTAAGTTATTTGATAAAAAAATCTTGTTCATAACGGTAAGTGGTTGGTAAGGAAATCGAATAAAAGTGCAAAAAAACTGAAGTGATTGATCTTACGAACTTGTTTTGATTTTTTACGTAGTCTTGCCAACTGTATGTGGAAGTGTGATTTAAGAAATGCTTCAAATTCTAGAGAGGCTGTTAGCATTCACCCCCGCATTGGTATCATTGAAGCCATCTCTTCTCTCTTACCTATGGGTGATCTAGAAGGGTTGGACCCTTGATATCACACTTTATCTTTGGGATGACGACTATGTAAAAACCAGTCTGAAGAAGGATGAGCTTTAAAACAATAAACTATCTTATCCTCTAGACACACTCATTGTTAATGTAGCTTGCTACTCCAACTTCATAGGGTTTCTGAGGTATGATGGTGGGTGTATGTTGTTTCGGTGTAAGGATTATTGTGGTATGTTTGGGTTAGTGATTGTGGCTAGCTAAGTTTAATTATAAGACTGATGAAGATCAGCCTTCCCATTCTACATTTTGGCCTCGTGTTACATTTGTACATTTTATTACGTCTACAATATCATGAGTGACGGATGCGTACTATTGTATGTTACGTTTACGAGACACATGGGTTGCTTTCGGTTGGTTGTAGTTCTGTTACTTGTTTAAAAAAATCCAGTGTTACAAACCACGTGTTCCTCTGTAATTTCTCTTGCATACTCCGGTTTTGAACTGGTTTAATATTTTTTTGTTAGTTATTTTGTATTTGACTGAGTGACACAACCAGTTGTGATGATTGTTTAGTGAAGTTGAATTTCCTAGTTTTTTAGGTTGTAAATAAAAAAAAAAGTATTTCACTAGCTTCAGATGGGTGTATCCCCACCACACTAAATGTTTTTTTGTCGCTTTGGATTTCAATTTTATAAAATTGAAGTACGTGTCCATTTCATAGGTAATAGATTCTTTAGCTTCCACGGTACTTGATCTTGCCAAGTCTACTAAGTTCACTAAAAAAACAAAAAACGAATTTAGTATAAAATTTTGAGGCGTTTTTAGTTTCAACAGCGTCTTGCTCTCACGATCACTTTCTCCTAGCTTGTATGTCCCTACTGATTTACTCCATTAGTTGTACTAAAGAACATTTTAAAGGTCAGTGATCTTAGGATTTATTTTTTTTAATGCTATTTTTGCCATAAAGGTGGACAATCAAGACTTTCAGGTTTAATGTGGCAAAGTGACTTTTACTTACAACTATTCGATGAAACCTGAACCATTTATTTGTGGATTTAAATTTATTGGCGACGGGTAGCAAAAAGAAAAAAAATCCAAGCCGTTTCTCTGAGATGACGGAGAATAATGGAAAATATATGGTTCTGCTCCAGGGCCTTCTCCTCCTAGACTGCACATACCTAAAAAAAAGTGTAGGGCAAGGCCTTCGACAGCTGAAGCGTCCCAAATTTGCCGAGGGAATTGGGCAATTTTCTCACCCCGATATATGGGAGTAAAATTCTATCGTTTGTGAAAAATTATAGTAGCTTTTGTTTTTAAAGGTTTATCTTTTTTGGTTAAATTCAAATGAAAAAAATAAATCCAGGAATCATTAACTGCGTTAAAGCAAAAACGAAATGTGGAATTCGTTCAGTTGACTCTTCTTGGTCCAACTTGGGTCTTGACGCTTCTCTTGTGTTCGGCTAGAATAGATTTATTTTCTACGTACCACCAAAAAAATGGACGCGTTTTTTCCGAAATAAATTTTAAAAAATGTAAAAAAATCAAGAAATTATCCGATTCAAACGAAATTTTCCGCATTTAATTCATTCGAATAGATTATTTTATTTAAAAAAACAAAACAAAAAAAACTTCGTGGAATTTTGTTGTGGTGGGATCTATTTCATTCCCCGTGTTCGTTAAATGAATTCGCGAACATCACATACATTAAAAAAAATAATTTAGGTAGTGTTCGCGGATTTATTTAACAGTTATAGAAAAAGAAATCACTGAAGTTATTTCAGTAAAACGTTAAATTATGAAGAGTGAACATACTGAAAAATAAAAATTCTTCCCGAACCTTACCAAAAACAATTAAAGAAAAAATATTTTGGAGTTGCATAATTTAATAAAACGTTATTTTTCTTTTACATTTATTTTAGAGACAGTAAAAAAACAACAAACAAAAAACTGTATTTTATTTAGTAAAAAAACATTACTTGTAATTTTTCAGTGCAATTTTGAAATTTATCCAGTTACTCTTTCTTCTTCTACAATTGGTTTGCAATAAAGCATTTTGTTTATTGAAAATATTAAATTTAATCTATTTGCTTGGAATTAAAACTAAAAAAAGCTTTAAGATATTTCATTTTTTAAAAGGCATTTTAAACTTTAGGTATTTTTTTTTCTCTTTAGTACCTAATTCTAATGTAGTATAAAAATAAATTAAATTCTACTAAGTTTCATAAAAGTGTATGGAATAAAAAATATATATTCTTAAATTATGAGGTTAATGGTAATTTTTTTTTAAACATAAATACCAATTTCTTGATTATTGCACTGTCATTGAATGAAGATAACAATCAAAAAATGTAATGTTGCTTGGAGTCAACATAGTCTTGTTGAAATCTGTAATAAGCAGATAAGCCAGATCTCTAACGCTCTACTTCTTTCTACTTTCTCTTCTGACAATTCTCTGTGATTATATATGTATTTGGACAAGTCTAAGTCCTATTCTGGAGAGGTGTTTATCTCCACAACACCCCTTTTTTAGATATGCATTACCTTTAGTTGTCTATTTTTCTGACATGGGTCCACTTCCAACATTTCAGCCAGATTATGTTTTCACTAAACCTAGTGATGTATTGTAATTTCAGTTTTAAGAATAGGTATCATAAAGTATTTCCATAAATTGTACTGGTTGCTTAACCTGTGCATATCTAGATCTCAATTGTTTTATATGTATCTTATGAGAAAATCATCCACCTTCGATGATCTACATGGTGGTCTGAAAGTCTTGTAACCCCTACATAATATAATTTTCTATTTCAGATGGCTGACACAAGCTCCTACAGTTTGAAAGAGAGGTAGGGGTGACGAGACTTTAGGACCACCCAGTACATCATACTACCAAGGCATTGAATAATTTTTTCTTTCTTGCTAATTTTCCTTTCCAGCCTTAAAGCTTTTAAAGAAAACTTTATCACTGATCTTAAATGGTCAGGTAGTTTGAAATTGCCAAACTTTCTACTTATTTATTCCCTGGTAGTAATTCGTCAAAAATGGATCTCACTTGCTTAGTAAACATGAGCTCTGTAGGTGACATTTCCATTTGATGTCATTCGATATACATTCAAAAAGTCTTGTAGTGCCATTTCTTCAGCTTTCAAGCCTTTAGCTTAATGCCCTTTTGAAGGTGTCAACAAACCATTCTGCTTGACCATTTGACTTTGGATGATAAATTGCCTTTGTCAAATGTTCAACTGCATAGTTTTTGCAGAAATTTTTAAACTCACTAGAAGTAATTTGAGTTCCATTATTGGATACCACAGTGTCTGGTACTCCAAAGTTTGCAAAAGTTTGCACAAAAATTTAATTGTTATTGCAGTAGTAGGTGTTTTTCACTATAATATAATTTTCTGAAACTGTTGACCACAATTAAATAGTATGAACCATTTAGTAGTCTAGCAGAGACCATATGTAGTCTTGTCCAGTTTATCAGTGCTCGACTATGCCTGATAATTTATAGATGATGATTTTGCTGCTGAATTACAACCATTAAATTTTCTAACTGTATTTTGGATATCTTTGTTCAACTTTGGTCAATAAACACAGGTTCTCATCAGGGACTTCATCTTCACTATTCCCAGATGTCCTACATGGAATAGTTTTAAAATTCTTTATTTGTAATGATAATGGAATTACTACTCTTTCTGCATACAAACGTACTTGATCATGAATAGAAAATGCTATATTATTGTTACCAGGTTTAATTTTAGTTTTTCTCCATTTTGACTTAACATCATTCATAGTTTTTCTGAATGAATGCATCCTGTTCAGAATTAATTTTGATATCGTTTATCATGACTGGCAATTCTTTAATAGTGTTACACACCAGGCTTTTAATTTTGCTTTCAGATTCCAGTGAAGCAATCGCAGTATCTTCAAAATCTTAACATTTCAATATCGAACTGGATAAGCCATCTGCATGTCCCAATTTCTTTGATGATAGAAATTCCATCTTGAAATCATAGTTCAGTAAAATCATAGCCCAACATTGTAGTCAATTTGCAGTATGTGTGGGAATCCCTTTCTTAGTACCAAATATACTTAATAATAGACAATGATCAGTTTGCAGTATGAATTTTCTTTCTAATATTATCCTATGAAATTTCTTTACAGCAAAAATTATAGCAAACATTTCCTTTTCAATTTGACTGTAGCATTTTTCTGTATTTGTCAAACTTCTTAAAGTGTGAGCAACTTCTTTCACTCTACCATCTTTGAATTTATGGCTTATTACTACTCCTATGCTGTATTTGCTTGCATACGATGCTGCTATTCTCTGTCAGTATGGGTCATAATGTGTCTGCGATAGCTCTGAAGTTAGTAATTTTTTTAATTCCTTCAAAAGCTTTTTGACATTCCTCTGACCAATTCCATTTTGTACCATTTTTAATTATTCAGATGTGCTTGCAATTTGTACATATCTGGCACATAAATATTATAAGATGCTAATCCGAGAAATGAGTGTAGGGTTACCAAATTTGTTAGAGGAGGCATGTCTTTAATAGCACTTGCTCGAGCAGGATCTGGTCGTCTTCTGTAATCACCTGTTGTTGATTCTAATCAGAGGTAATCAATAATGTCACGCCACTTGTTGGTCCTCAAGTTCCTTCAGACCACTGTAGTTACCATTTAGATGACTCTTCACTCATTTGCATGTGACTCGTTTTGTTACTGATATTGTGATGGTGGCACAGTTCCATTCACTTGTGTTTTTGACCTCAGCAGGTGAGAAGATCACTGATGAAGCCAACTGGTCTGACAGCTGGAGCTACACAAAGAATTAACTCTGGTTAAAAATGTAGCCACGATTTGGTTTATGCATGATTTATTGTATACAGCAGTTTTAACCCTTGTTGTTATAATCAAATGACACTGGGATCCCTTTCTGAGTCTGCAGCTTGTTTTAGTAGTAATTTCATTTTTAAGTTTTGATCTTTAGGTCTAGCACAGGAGGTCTCGGCAAATGATGTGGATTCCAGTAGCTCTAGTGTGGGGACTCTCTCTCTCTCTCTCTATATATATATATATATATATATATATATATATATCTGTGTCTTAGCTGTCCAAAATCTCCAGCTTATATGGAGTCCTGCATCCAACAGGGGTAGGGTTGACTAGGATCTTGGTTCAATTGTCTTTTACCCTAAGCATCAACCTTTTCTATGTTTCCATATATAAAAATACATTTACTAAAGTGGTTTTGGGGTTGCCCAGCCCCCTTTTGAAAGTGATCAGAGGAATCAAGCTACTCTTTAACTCCACCTCCTTTCATGTCTCACCTCTCATCATACCTCCATATAGGTGGTGCTAATCTCTTCCACTTTCTCAGCAGCTAACCTCAGCTTGCTCATAGATGGTGCAGCAAAAACAAAAGGGATTTTCAGTTATTAATCCTTCTTTATCAGCTTGACCCATGGTGATCTCTTGCTTGAGCAAACCACTTGAAAACCTGGAAAAGGAAATAAAAAATTATTTCCACTCTCCTTAAAATTAAAGTTTATCTTTTCTCTGATCATTTTTTTTTTTACAATCAACAGATCACACAGCCTTCTTCTCCATGGCCACTTCAAAATAGTAATTATTTTTCCTTATCACTTGTATCCAAAGGAACCTGAATTAATGTTTGGATATAAAATTTTCTCTGGACAAATGTCACAGAAATTATAATGATGAATGTGTCCATCCGGTATCTATCTCTGTGGGAATACTTCTCTTCTGGGTGGCTGATTCAAAACAGATGGTTTTTCCTGGCCCTTTATTTTTCCAGAGGAATCATAAATGTTATTTATTTCCGTGACCATTTTGATCTCTTTATTAACAACATGTTTTTATTTTATCTGACATTTTTGTGGATACTTTAATAAGATCTTTCATATCGGTGGGAAGTAGGGAAGGATGGGTAGTCTTGGTTTTGCTCAATCTTACTGAATTCCGTCTAGTTAAATTTAGGTCCCTTATTCTCCTTGGAATTATTTCAAAACATGATTTTTCAATGTACCTTATTTTTAATTCTCAACTTTTCAATCCATCTTCCTGTGAATTTCAACATTTACCATCCAGTTAGTAGACTCTCTCCTCTTCCTTCTTTCTTTCTCTTTTTCTGTTTGATCAACATCCATAGATCCCAGTGTCACACTTTCTTTTTTGTCGCTTATCTGGCCTAAATATTTAATCTTGTCCAGAAAGAATTGACTGATTTTGAAACTGTAATCATGTAATCTCTGAAATACTTCCTGAATCAGTTTTACGTGCTGTATTTTCGTAGCACTCTTAGTAAGTATATCATCTATGTAAGCAGAGACATCATCTAGTCCAGCCAACATCATATCCATTATTTACAGGAAATTACCTGGGGCTCCTTTTACACCAAACGTTAGTCCCTTATGCATATTGATAGTCAAAAACCTGGGTCATTCCTCATCCACTTTGATTTGAAAATATGCCACAGGAAGCAGTCATTCAACCCAGTTGAAAAATCTTCACATAAGCGAATCTTATATTTCTTTCTAATATAAACTGTTAGTGTGGCCAATTCTAAATCTATTTTTTCAATAACTCTCTGGTTTTCTAACCTATCCAGTTCTATATTAATAGACTCCAATGTAGCAAAGGATATCTTTCTTTTAGGCTTATACACTAGTATCACATTCTTTTAATTTAAAAAAAAGCCTTTGTCTTTGTACATTTTTCCAAATCCTCTGAGAAAATACTTGTGAATTTATTTTTTAGTTTACTCACTGTTTCTTTAGCTGTAATATTTTTTCTGATGAAAAATCAATTTTCCACAGAATGAATTAATCAGCCAATTCCATAGTTCAAATAATTCTAGTCAATCGATGCCTAGTAAATTCCAGTTGAAATTTTTTAATACGTAAACACTTCCTTTTTTAGTTTTACCCACAAGAGTGATGTAACACATAATTTTCCCAAGAAAAATTAATTTTTTGCCCAATATTCCTCAAGTTTGGCAATTCTGTTCCAAGTTTGTTCATCAATAATTGTGATATCGTTACCAATGTCTTATTGAAATCTCACCATAGAGTTAATTATTTGTATTGTCACAAACTTTCTATTATATGAACTTTCCATTATATGAACTGGTTAGTACTACTTTCAGCAAGTTAATTTGTGTATTTCTTTTGCTTTTCAACTTGCAGTTATTTTTCTTGTAACCTGTTTTTACATAATTAAAACATTTTCATTTTAAATGGACAATCCTTTCTGAAATTACGCATACCACAGCATAGGTTAAGTCTTGCAGTATTTTTATTCTGGATTTTTTCTTTTGGTACTATTTCTTTTTTCAAACTACTTGTACTTCTGACATGCCATTTTGCTCAATTTTCACTATATTGCACCTTAAATCTTTTCATCTGATCATTCTTGACCTTTTTCTCTGAGAATGGCCTTGTACCTGCTGAAGTACAATAGGAATGTAATGTTTTCTTCTGGGATGTAATTAAATTCACTAATTGAGTTAGTGACTGAGTTTGGCAAAAATGAAATTGACACATTGTCTGTTCTTTGTTTTTCCAGGATTGCTTTTATCTTTTCTTAATATTCAATCTGCTCCTGTTGCATTTGTTGTAATAGTTGTTGAATTCTCAATTCTTCAATAGTGTATTATTTTCATGCAATAGTCCTTAACTATGAAGGAAAATTTTTTTCTCCTAATAGCAGTATATTATATGGCCTTGAATTTTGTTGACTTCTGCATCGCACTATGAATTCCGCAAATTTTTTTCCACCTAAGTGAGAGGAAAAAAATTTGACTTTTCTGTGAATTTGAATCCTCATTGTCACTGTTATGTCTTCATTGCATTGAATGAAGATAACCGTCAAGAAATGTAATGTCATTTGGAGTTGACATAGTCTTGCTGAAATCAGTAGTAAGCAGATAAGCTAGATCTCTAACTCTCTACTTCTTTCAACTTTCTCTTTTGATGTTTCTCAGTGTTAGACTCGTCCAAATACATATATACTAAGTCTTATTCTGAAGAGGTGAAAGCATGTGGACCCAATGGTATCCTTGTAATAGTCATTAAAAAGGTGTGCTCTTGAATTAGCTTCTGTTCTCTGCAAACTGTATAACTATTTTGCTGCCTGATGGAAGTCATCATCTGTTGTTACAGTTTTTAAGAACTCTGGTAAGCTGTCCTACCCTCCAACTATTGGACTATTAGCTTTTTATCTCTTTTTGGGGAAACTCCTAGAGGCCCTAATCAGTACTGAATTGGTTCATCATCTCTTATCGCAGGGCCTTTTCTCAGACAAACAATATGGCTTTTGTTTCTCCAGGTCAATTGCTGGTGAACTGACGATATTTGCAGAAAGAGTCTATCAAGCTCTAGATAAAAAAATTGTGAAGCCCAGGCTGTAGCATTAGACATCTTGAAAGCCTTTGACAGGGTCTGGCATTCAGGTCTTCTCCCCAAGCTGAAAAGTTATGGTGTTATGGTTTTTTGAACTTATCCAGTCTTTTCTATCAAATTGTGGAATGACAGTTATCCTGAATGGCCACTCATCTAGATCCTTTTGTATTAATGCAAGTGTCTGCTCCATTCTTGGTTCTACTGTTTTTAATTTTCATTAATGACCTTCCTGATGACATCAGCTCTCAACTTGGTATCTATGCTCCTGCTTCAATAGTAAGGCTTATCAGTCTGACAGGGTCAAAATGGCAGCTGATGTCCAAAACTACATCAAGTTCATAGTTATAGGAGCAAAAGATGACTTATTAACTTGAACACCTCTAAAGCTAAACCTCTCCATTAATCATCTGAGAGACCCCTTGTCACCTATCAGCATGGCTGATGCTATCCTCCAGAAAAGTGACTTGTTGTGCCTTCTTGGGCTCACGTTTTCTGCTGATATGAAGTAGAAAGACTATATTGAATCCGTTGTAAAGTCAGCTGCTAAGAAAGTCGGTTCACTATGTCGGGTGAGACAATTTTTCTCGCCATAATCTATCCTGCATATCTATAGGTTTACCATTCGTCCATGCTTAGAGTATTGCTACCACATATGGTCTGATGCCCCTGCTATTTACCTTGAGGTCCTTGATAAGATCCAAAGAAGAATCAGCAATATTATTGGTCCTGATCTGGCAGCTCAGCTCTAGTCACTTCCCACCACCATAAGGTTGCCACTGTATTTTCTGTAAGTACTTTCATTGTAATTGAATGAGCTCTTCATTATGGTACCTAGAGTTTTTGAATTTAAGTGCAGCACTAGACTGGCATCAAGATCTCATCAATTTACAGTTGAGCTGGCTAGATGTAGCTGTAAGTTCTATGCTAACAGTTTCTTTTCTCAGGCTTCTCACTTGTGAAACTACCTTCTGGCTCCATGCTTTCAAGCCAACTTTAATCTTCAAAAATTTAAATACAATGTCAGTCAAAATCTACTGCCCACCTGGTAACTCTCTTCTCTTTCTGCTCATCATTAATGTTTCTGTTCCTAATTCTTTCACACCCTGTGAACCCCCTTTTTTTTTTTTTTTTTTTTTTTTAGTGGTATTACTGCCTTGCTTCGGGTGATTCTGATTTTAAAAAATATAAAAAAAAAATAAAGAAAACAAAGTTGTGTTCATCTCCGCAATATATTGGAGGTGTACACTGTATAGTATTTTTTTTTTTTAATTTAGTATGCACTTTTTAAGAAAATTAGTGCTGTGACCTATGACATCACAGGTTATCACATGTAAAAAAAAAAGTTTTCATTGTTTTAAGCAAAAATTAAGCATTACGTTTCGATTTACAAAACTTAGTTAATCTTTAAAATTTACTAATTGACTTTGAAACACATCTCTTGGTCAAATATTGGGTCAAGACTAAGAGATTTTAAAATTTTTCCCTCTAAAATGGCGCTTTGATCGGTAACGAGTAAATGGGCTCAAATGTTTTAAAAATGCCTTAAAAAAAAAATTAAAAAAATAGATACCACCAAAAACCAATGGATACTTTTTCTGCAGTGAAAACAAAACATTGACACTTGTTTTAAAATATTTGCCAAAAATTAGGGAATTATCCTCTTCAAACGAAATTTTCAAGACTTTTTTAGTGAACACAGAATTTCTACAAATTAAAATGTTATCAAAATAAAAGCTTTGGGAAATATTTGGTGGGGGCATGTTTCACCACCTCTTTTTTATATCGCATGTGTACTTTTTAATTTGGTGGAGGTGTTCGTCAATATCAAGAAATACCTGAAGTTCAGTAAAAAAAAAAATTATGCAATATCGAGTGTGAATACAGAAAATTCGGCACGTATCTTGTCAAAATTCAATAAAATTCAAAAAATAATACTTTTCTTTTTCTTTTTTCTTTTCAGAATTGGTGTTTGCTGTTTTGCATAATTTAATCAAATGTTATATTATATTTCGAATTTGACAGAAAATTTTTTAAACTTAATAGTTATTAGGTTGGTGCAAAAATAATGGCGTAATAATGTCGTTTTTGACGTAATTTTAACGTCAAAAAACGACATTATTACGTCATTATTTTTGCACCAACCTAATATTAAAAAAAAAAAAACTTGTAATTTTTCAGCGCAATTAATCCCCTTGTTCGTTACAAGAATTTACATTTTTTTAAAAAAAATTTTCGAACGTTTCTATTCACAAGTTAATGTCATTGTCGAGTACTATAAAACTTAAGAGATATTTAAAAAATTTTTCCTTTTTAGAGTAGCTGTTAGATTATTTTTGGTATATACAAAATAGTTTTGATATCTCGCGTCGACTGACTACTATTCAATATTCATTGATTCAATATCGGAGGATAATTTTATTTCATATTTTCTGTCCAGTTTAAAAAAATAAAATTATTCATTAAGTTTATAGAATTTTAAAAAATCCATTGGTTAAAGATTAAAGAAAGTTTATTTTTATTTTTTTTATTTTTTAAACATAACAAATTCTTGATTATTGCACTGCTGGTCTTTCGTCTTTAGGTTTTTTATTTTTACTTTTACACGCGGCTTTTTGTGCAGAGGTAGATTATTTCTATTTATCCTTTGACCTCACAGGTTAACGTGCGTAAATAAAACGTTATTTTCATTTTTTTTTTTTTTTTTAAGGTAAGGATTGCTTTTAGAAAAATCCATTTAATTCTTAAATTTACTAATAGACTTCGAAACACACATCTCTAGGACAAATATTGGATTTTAAAAAGAATTTTAAATTTGTTTACAATACATTTATTTTTCGTATACAATGGCATCACGAGTCAATTAGTGACGAAAAAGCATACCAATGTTTTAAAAATGTCTTAAACAAAAGTTTATACACGTAAATTAATTTTTCTTTTCATTAGCTTAGAGTCTAACCATTCTTTCAAATAGAACTGAAATTGAAGTTCAAAGACGCCATTAAATTCTATTTTTTTGATAAAGTTCATAGCGGTACCTATGACATCGCTAAAAAAAAAAAAAGAGACGAAAAAGACGCCAAATTTGACGAAAACAAAATTTTATCGTCTAAATGTTTATATTATTATTAAGAGGAAAGATCAAAGTTTATTTTAATTATTTTTAAAAAATTTTCCTTCTTTTTAGAACATTCTAAATTTTGATTAAAAAATCTTGTTTCTCTTTGTATTACCAGAACTAGTAAACCCGGATATAAGAGAGTTGTCTGGACAGGAGAAGAAGTCTCTTATATCCGGGTTTGGTCTAATTTATATACATTAGCACAGGCTCTAATTTGGGACCATATAAAATCTCTCTTATATCCGGGTTACACTGTACAATTTTTAGCACGTTTTTTTTTGTGTGACACACATTAATTTTGAAAATCTTGGAAAAATAAAAATAATTGTTGGATGTTAATGAAACTTTCAGAAACTATTAACAGATGATCACAATTATTATAAATATGTTTATTTTTTTTTTTATTAAAGTCATGGCAGAAATATTTTTTTATATTTATTACCACCCCCCATAACTAATTTTATGAAAACGCTAGAAATTCGATCGCGTCAGGTTTAGTGACAATAAAAGCACAAGAATGCAAATCATGTTTTTTTTGTTTTTTTTTTTAATTGGACCCCTCCCCCACCTGAAAATCAGCTCTGAATTGTAACATACAAAACTCAATAAAACAAAGATATTATTTAATTTCAAATGCTTTTATTTGCTTTTAGTTGTTTTTAATGAATATGGACAATATTTTCTGAAAGCAAAAGATTTTTTTGATTAAAAATGAATTTTTAATACAATTATTTGTTATTTCTTAATTATAATAGATTTTTACATTTAAGTTGTTAAATTTTAACAACTTAAATGTAAAAATCTATATTTTAACAGTTAAAATATTAAAATTAGTTAAAAGCCGCATTGGGTTTCCTAAGTGTCCTTATGAGATAGCTCTTTTTTTAGCGCGTTGTAAATTGTATCATTTTGACTAATCAGAAGATCCGCAGTAATTAAGAAATGTAATTTTGTGTTTATAATCGGACTGTAATTATAAAGTACGGAAAACCAACCAGAATACAATTAAGTTGCGTTATTTTAGTTAAGCATTGTTCTCCGCTGTTAAGGCCTTTACTTTTGCGAAACACGTTTTTCAATTTCAACTGAGAAGTGTACCTACAAGTTTTAAAGTATCAGTATCATCTTATGAATTTTATATGATCTTATTTTTATATTAATCTCAGTTATGGCATTTTTCCGTAAATGAAATATCAAATAACACAGTAAAATAAAATGTAATATAAATGTACATTAAATTATAGTATTTTATGTACACTTCAGATAAAATTTCATAAGAAAAGTACCTAAATTAATTAGATACCTTTCTTATGAAATATGAAATTTAATCTCATTCTTAACAGTCTTATTTTAATTTCTTTATAATATATTTTCCATAAAGCATCGTAAACGTAAAGGTGAAAGCTAAGTACAAAAAAAAAAATTAGAGCGCTGAAAGTTTTCCTTAAAATTTAAAAATAACGAGGTAAATATCTTTTCGGCGCAGAAGCTAAGTTAAGCTTGGTTCAAAATATTTTAAATAAACATTATAATTTCTGATTTTCTTAAAATAAGTTTTGAAAAAATGATAATTAATATTTAAAAGAATTTCAAGGTGAGATTTCCAGTTTTTTTTAAAATGCAAGAAATGGTCAATTTTGCTGACTCAAAGTCAAAACAAGATTTTTAACGAAAATTTCGGACGTGCTAGGAACGATGAAAAAATGTAAAAAAATACCCCCAAAATTAAAATACTTTGATCTTACCTCTTAATAATAACATTTAGGCGATAAAATTTTGTTTTCGTCAAGTTTGGCGTCTTTTTCATCATGCTATGCTCTTTTTTTAGCGATCTCATGGAGGTACCTAATTTAATTGTTCGAATTCAGCATGTACATTTTTACACAGAATTATGACGATTTGGGAAAATTTTAAGAGATATTTAGCGCGGGTGTTAAAAAGCAAATTTACCAATAAATCAAATGAAACCAAAATTTAACGTCAAAGAAGATATTTAGATTATTTTTTAAGTCTCTGGCGTTACCTTTTTATTTTTATATTTTTCTAACGAAAGATATATAACGTAAGCTTTTAGACTAGAGAGAGTGTCCAATTATTACCTAGTCAGCAATCCTTTTTTACTGCTGTGTAGTTTTCCCTTTCCCCACAAAATCATCAATCTTTTTTTAAACTTTTTTTTTTTAACAGCTTTAAACAGCTCTCGTGCCAATCGTACGAATAAAAATGAAATTATGTTGAGTTTCTTTTGAGATTTTTTCTTAGTGGAATAATCGTTTTTTTTCTTATCTTTTAGTTCACCAGATTTGATCAGGTAATAATGCGAACTCTACCACGGACCCATACACCGCTAAGAATTGTTTTTAAGAGTCATTGTTACAAAATAAGTACGGAAATTTAAGCTGCAGTGAATGTCAGCATGTTATTGTGTTGCAATGTATCACTCAAGTCTCCTTGTGCTAATAAAAGTAACAATTGTAATTTCTAAAATTTATATTTTTGGTTAAAGTTAACTGTAGGGTAGTGTTCCTGACTGGACGTAATTATTGACTTTAAAACTAAGCAACAAGGTGTTTAACACTAGTGACTTCAAGTTACATAACACTTGCCCTTATTAGTATCGAGGACACTTACAAATAAGACGTAATACGGTAATTTCCTTGGTAAGTACGCGTGTACTGTAAAACCTTCCCAATATCAGCTGTTAATGCAAGTAAATACTACATGAACTTTGGAATTCGGTCTAGAGACTAATGAGAGCAGGTGGATCCATTTTTTAAAATCTTTTAAACTTATGCATCACAAATGAATTTGATTTTTAAAAAATCAAATTTATAATAATTGTTTTTATATTTTTTTTAACTTTCCTTGCATTGAGTTAGGCCCTAGGGTGTCATTTTGAAAATCTTAATAAATTTCGTACTTTATTATAACCAGATATGACTGCTGATAATCTTTTTCTCTTATTTCATCTTCTGTACATACAGTGTAACCCGGATATAAGAGAGTTGTCGGGACCAGAGAAGAAGTCTCTTATATCCGGGTTTGGTCTATTTAGGTAAGTATGGCTCTAATTTGGGATCAGAGAAAATCTCTCTTATATCCCGGTCACACTGTATTAGAATTTTTTTACTGAGTTACCGCCACTCTTCTCTTCTGTTTCACTTCCTGAGCATGTCCCAAAAAGTAAAAACACTTGAAAATGTGTCCTGATTGTCCTGTTTCTCTACTCATTCTGCCACACGGTCGGATTCAGTCAGGTACGCGTACATATTAGCCAAGACCAAAAAATGTCCAATCCTTGCAACCACTTTCATGTCGGCGGCAATGAGGCTTCAAACATTGTTCGGTAAACATATCCAGTTTCACACCGCAGGACGGGATGGGGGGTGGCGAAGAGGTAATAGACGGGGAATTGGAACAGATACTACAATCTGATTTCAGATGGAAGGCTGAGAAAGTAAGCATGTTCTGATTGTCCAATTCACTTCAGCATACTTTCGCCTAGATTTGAATAAAAATGGTAAAAAGAAGATACTTGCTTTTTAAATTGAATGTTCAAAATTTGAATTCGTTACTTGAATTTTTAAATTGTTAGCTTTTTTAAATATTAATAAAAGGGACCCTCGGCTTGACCAAAAAACCCTGAAAAATATCTATTTTTTTAGTTTGATCAGAATTTGGGAAGTGTGTAAGAATAAGATTGATGTACTTAAAAATTTTAAGTGAAATATTTCGTGTATGTATCAAAAAAAAAAAAAAAAAAAAAATCAGCATACATACTATTACATTACAATGATAAAAAAACATGCCCCAAACTTAATAAAAACAAAGATTTGTCATCAAAATCTTTTAAAACAATTCTTGCAAAAATTCATTATTCATCAAAAAGAAAACATTCTTAAGACAATAGTGTCCAAAACATATCTTATTCATAAAAGCAATAAAAGCTTTTCTAATTAAATTTAATAATGTCTTCGTTTTACTTTTATTGCATTTTTTATTTTATGATTCAGAACAGATTTTTTTGTAATTGAAGGTCCTGTTTGACGAAAAAAAACAAAAAACAAAAAAAAAAAACATTTGTTTGAGGATTTAAATTCTCGAAGGACTTGTAATTATAAACATTATGCTCTACAAAAATGAATTTCTCAAAATTTCATAAAATTAAATTAGTGGGAGAGTAATTGATGCTAAAAAAAAATATATTTTTACCAAGATTTTCTCAAAAAGAAACGTTTCTAAAATAAGTTCATTGATTTATGAATAAGTCCTCAAAGTTACATTAAAATCCGACTTTTATCTGATATTTGTAAGAATGTTCAAATCAAGGTGTTTTTCACCGCAAAAGATGCTGACACAAGATAAACAGTTTTTAACAAAAATGTTGAAGGTCCTAAAAGATAAAAAAAAAGGTATAATTTAATAATCAAAAATTCTTTGGCCTTTCCTAATTAGGTACCTCCACAGAAACGTGGTTTGAAATGAATTTTTAAAAATGAAAAAATTTTCTTGAAGCTTTTAGTTTAGTTTTAATTTTAAGCTAAAAGATTATGTAATATTTCCAAGAAGCAAAATACTTTGCTGTATTTCAAAAGTCAAAAAACTAATTTAAATTGACTAGAAGGAATTTTTTTTTATTTTTAAATTGCTAAAAATCACATTTTACATAAAATGTGCACTCACGTTACATTCTTCAAGTAATTTTACAGATATGTCCACCTTAGAAAATTAGATAAACTTCCGTCTGTCAGTCAAGCTGTTAACACCTAGCTCAGTGTTAAAAAATGCATTTCTGCAATATTTTAAACACAAAGAAAGTCATTTTTTTTCAAATTAGATTAATTAAATTCAGCTAATATTGTTGTAAAGATTCAGAAAAGTATGTTTTATTTTTGAAAAATTTGTTTTTAATAAAGAGTTATGTTGTGTTGACAGATTTGTTTGTCAATATGGCTGATTTTAGCAATTTAAAAAAAATTATTCCAATCTATTTAAATTTGGTTTGAAATACAGCAGTATTTTAGTTATTGGAAATATTAAATTTAATCTATTAGTTTGAAATTAAAAAAAAAAAAGCTTCAAGATCTTTCATTTTTAAAATGCATTTTAATCCTTATTTATCGCTTTTATTTATTTATTTATTTTTTATTTATTTTTTTTTTTTTTTGGAAGTACCTATATTAATTCAGTGACAGACCTAAAAATATTTCTATAAAATTAAAGAAAAAAAAAATGGAAAAAATAATCTTATTACTAAATAATTTTAAAAAAATTTAAAAATCTTTTTTTTTTTTTTTTCTCCTTGCCCCTCTCCTTGAGAAATTGGTTGTAATTTCATACATAATTTCTTCATCTAATTGACTAAACTGGTCCTTTTTGATTTAATTTTTTTTTTTTTTTGTTTGTGTGTGAAATGAAAATGGTTCTTAAAGACATCCCTTGTTCATTTTTGCAGTGTTGCTGGATCAGCATGAACAATTCTACCAAAACTTCCTTGGAATTCTCTATTAGAAAGGGTAGAATCATAATCAATGGTATCTGGTGGGGGTGTCTGCATTAACAATATTTGGCATCCTTCCTTTGCCAACAATCAGGACATATATTAAAATTGGCAAACACTTGAGAACTCTCATATTTGTCTGAAAAGGAAAAACTTTACATTGATTCCAAATGCATGCCTCAGTTTGTGAAGTTCACTGAGTTCTGTAAACCATCTGAAGAATTTGCTGAAAATCTCAATTTTCATTACATCTTGAAATGTGCGATTCAAAGCTTTCTAGAAGAGGTTGGTGACATTGGATATTCATCCCATGCCAATAGCTGAGAATCGCGCAGAAGGTGATATACAACAGGTTGATGTGGATTATCTATCATGTCTATTCATATCTATTTATTGGTACCTAGAATCTGACAGCATAGAGCCACAAAGTAAATATTCATTTTTTTATTGCTTATGGTGTTAAAGAACCTGTAACTTTTAACCCCCCCCCAATAGTTATAAAATTTTATTGAACATTTTAGAAATTATTTGCTAATAAATAGAATCAATTAAAAATTCTTTTTTTTTTTTTTTTTTTTTTTTTTTTTAATTCATTTATTTTTTAATTTAAAAAATTTTGTTAAGTAGCACACTGCAGTAAACCTACATACACACAATTTGAATGAAACTGAAATAGATATGTGTTAGAGGGCTTGTCTGGGTAAATCAGCTCTTTGAAGTCATTTTTTTATTTATTTTTTTTTTTTTTATGATTATCTGTAGGACTGGGGGTTGGTTGTCCAGGTCCAAGTGAGAGGGAAATGTATTATTCTGATGTCTTATTTCAAACTCAGTCAAATTGTGTGTGGGTCTGTACTTGTGTATATATTAAATGGCACAAGCACATGTAAGTCAATCACACACCACCCACTCGCACTGAACAGACATAGGGTGGCGCATGCAAAATCACACGCAGACACTGGTGGACATGAACAGACAGAGAATTAGCTCTTCTTTTATAATGTAGATTACTCTATGAAAACTTACGCAGTTCTAAAGAAATAATGATTAAAGCTTTTGTAGGAATTCAATAATATATTAACAATATCTGGAAAATCTATTGAACATTTGTTAATTGTTATTTTAATAAACAAATAGTTTTGAAATAACAATGATTAGCAGATGAATTTCACAGGTCATTACTTGTTCCTTTGCCCCGTTACTATGGTCTTGTGTCAAACTCTTAGAGATATGACGTCAAAAACTTGATATGCGACACTACTAGTTATCTTCTGTCACGTCCTTGCTAACAAGACTAACATCTTTTAGTTTTAGGTCTTTAAGAAGCATTTGGTTGAGGGGAATGGAAAAATCAGAATCAGATTGTTTTTTTTTTTCTGCCTTGAAAATCAGCATTTGAAATCATGGATTTATCAGGTTTTGACTACTGATGCTGGTAGGACAATATGGATATTTTTATATCTGTGTACATAGGATCCTTCATGAGATCGCTAAAAAAGAGCATAGCATGATGAAAAAGATGCCAAATTTGACCAAAACAAAATTTTATCGTCTAAATGTTTGTTATTATTAAGAGGAAAGATCAAAGTATTTTGGGGGTATTTTTTTTTTTTTTTTTTTTTTTTTTACATTTTTTTAATCATTCCTAGCATGTCCAAAATTTTTGTTAAAAATCTTGTTTTTTTTTTTAGTCAGCAAAATTGACAGATAATCAATCATGTCAACCATTTTTTTCCATTTTATATAAAAAAATAAATGAAAATCTCAGTTTAAAAATCTTTTAAAAATCAATTATAATTTTTTCAAAACTTATTTTAAGAAAATCAGAAATTATAATGTTTATTTAAAATATTTTGAAACAAGCATTACTTAGTTTCTGTGCAGAAAAGATGTAGTTTGAAAATAAAAGAAAGCATGTCATAACATTTCATGTCACTTGACAGGTGACGAAAGACATTTTCATGACATTTACGATGCTTTATGGAAAATATATTATAAAGAAATTAAAATAAGACTGTTGAGAGTGAGATTAAATTTCATAAGAAAGGTATCTAATTAATTTATAAGTACCTTTTATAAAATTTTATCAGAAGTGTATATAAAATACAAATTTAAATTTCATAAGATGATACTAATACTTGCAGGTACCCTTTTCAGTTGAAATTGAAAAATCAAATTAACTTCTCCACGTGTTTCTCAAAAGGACATTTATGAAACTGAATGTAGCTTTTAACTAATTTTATAATATTTTAACAACTTAAATATAAAAATCTATTTATAATTAAAGAAATAACAAAAAATTGTATTAAAAATTCAGTAATTAAGTTAAATACTAGACAGAAACTCAATCCATGTGACGTTTTTTTTTATTGCACGCATGATACTTCCGGTCTTCCATAGATTTGATTTGCATTCATATTATTGACACAAATTATATTTTTTTTTATGTACTGGTGTTTGTTAGTTTGTAAGAAGCTTCAGAAATTATAATCTGTAAATGTATATCTACTTAATAACAATATTTATTAAATTGTACAAACTTTTCCCTAATTTTAGAAGAATCAACAGCATTTAATGTAAAAATAATTAAATATATCAGAAACAAAAATTTTTGCTGTGACTTTAAAAAAGGAAAACATAAGTTCCATCATTTGTGAATAGTTTCTGAAAGTTTCATTAAAATCCGACAATTATTTTTATTTTTGCAAGATTTTCCAAATTAATGTCTGTCATACAAAAAAAAAAAAACATGCTAAAAATTGATGTTATTTTACTAGTTCTGGTGATACAGAGAGAAACGAGGTTTTTATAATCAAGTTAGAATGTTCTAAAAAGAAGGAAAAATTTAAAAAAAATAATTAAAAAAATACTTTGATCTTTCCTCTTAATAATAACAAACATTTAGACGCTAAAATTTTGTTTTCATCAAGCTTGGCGTCTTTTTCATCATGCTATGCTCTTTTTTTAGCGATCTCATGAAGGATCCTATGTGTACAGGAGATACTCTACTTATAGGATAGGCTGCAGGTGTTAGTTTGTAAATGTCCATAAGTAACTAACAGTAAAACTATTTACAACATTACTCTTACTAACTTTATTATTGACACTGCCTTACCTGTTGGTACTTTTTAATTTTTTTTAACCATTTGACCCCAAGCAATGTCACTAAGATGCAAGAGATTACTGAGAGTGAAAGAATATGAGAGAAAAAAAAACATTGATGAGAGAAAACAATAAAAAAAACAAGAATTAAGAAAACAGAAGATAATGGTTGACATTGCATATAAATTTGTAAAGATCAAACTTTACTGGAAAGCAAGAAACCAGAAGTGAGAAGAGCAAGACAAGAAACTGTTAGCTTAGAATTTATGGTTGCATCTAAGCATTTTAACTGTAAAATGATGAGACCTTGCCGCTAATCTATTACTGTGCTTAAATTGGTAAAGTCTGAGTACCGCAGGGGAAAGTTCATCAGAACAATTACCATGAAAGTATTTATAGAAAAGGCACAGGGAAGCTACATTATAGCAGAGGAAAAGTGTCTGAAACAGATGCCAGGTCAGAGATAACATTGCAGATTCTTTGACTTTTATCAAGAATATTTTCCTCTTTCATGCCTCTTCACTTTTGCTCCCACTCTCTGCAACCTCTAAAAAAAAAAAAAAAATATTTCTAAGACTTTCTAAGAAGAAATATTTAAAAAATAATTTAATTCATTTGTGAATAATTCATTAAAATCTGATAATTATCTGATTTTTTTTTTTTTTTTTTTTTCTTTGCAAGAAAGTGTTTTAATATCAAAAAAAGATGCTAAAATTTCACATATTAATTTTTGGCCCACCTGCTGATGCAAGAAAAACAAGATTTTTTAACTAAAATTTTGAACATGCTAGAAAAGATTAAAAAGTTTAATAATAAAAAAAAAATATTTTAGTTTTTCCTATAACATATACATTTTGATGATAAAACTTTGTTTTTAACAAGTTTGGGGCCTTTTTCATCATGGTACTCAATTTTTAGAAAATATTTGGCGGTACCTGCACAAAAGTGATTTCAACTCTTACAGTTCATATAAGAAAAATGTTAAATATTTTTGTAAGTTTATTCATTGGTATGGTCTCTCACCAGTAAATCTTGTTGATTTATTTGTTTCTAACATTACCACACCATACTCCTTTTAAGTTTTGCCACTTAGGCTGAACAATTTACATTGCTACCTCTTACAAAGTAGACAAGAGAGTTTAGTTTAATTTCCAGGTTATAGAAATTTGACATTTGTTCATATTTCTCAAAGCTTACAACTTTAACATTTGTAAGTAGCAAGACTGTATTTGGAATACTACAGTAGATACATTTCTAAAAGTTTTATGAATGAATAAGAAATTGTACAATTTTTAATTATTTTTTTTTAAAAATCTGGTTCTAATGTACATTTAAAAAAAAAAAAAAAAAAAAATTTGTTCTAATACACAATTTGTGTTTTATAAGCAACTTAGGATTTTGTCTTGTACTCAGGCTGCTTAATTTCTGTGCAAGAATTAGTACTCAAGTTACAAATTTAGGTCTAATAAATAGGGAAAAAAAAGACATTTCAGTGAATGTAAGTAAACTAATAGAAATCTTGAATACAGTAGCAACTATTTGTTTACTAATATTTCTTTTTTTTTTTTCTCTCTGTTTTTTGAGTTATTTAAGCTACAAAGACATTATTATTGCAATTGCTTAAGATTTATTCAAATTTGAATGCAGTTGCTTATAAACAAAAATCATGTACTTGGTCTCTGCAAATTCAAATGTTGAATTTCTTGATCTTTTTGAATTTTAATCAACATTGTAAGTAAAAACTTTATAATTAGGTAAACTCAAGCCACTTAAACAGAATAAAATTTACTGGGACTTGATTTGCAAACATTATTGATTTTCATGTTAGATATTTATCAAACTGCTGTCCATGTAAAACAGGTTGTGATGTAGGGGTTATCAAAATTTTACTGCTCTCAAATTATTTCTTAACTTGAATATTTATTTAATTTTAATCAAATTTCAGGGAATGGTTGCTTGTTATCCTGGTAATGATACAAAATATCTTCGGCACATAGATAATCCAAATGCTGATGGTAGATGTATGACATGTATTTACTACATTAATAAAGATTGGAATGTTGAAGTGAGTATTTATTTTTTACCTATGTTTTATTGATGTCATTAAAATGTGAATTCTTTTTTTTTTTTTTTCTTTTTAACTACTGAAGTTTTACATGTTAACCCTATAGATTTGCCACTTCGTATAACTATTTCCTGTTGCATTACATATCACATTAATTAATTTGATCATAGACAGTCCGTGCATGGTGGAGTAATGGATAGTGGTTCAGATTGAGGAATTGGATAGTAGAATTCAAATACCAGTCGAATTTGTTACATTTACCTGTGTGCAAATATCTTTGGGAAAGGTACAAATCCATCTCTTATCCCCCTCCTGTCAACTATGGGTAAAAAGCAGGACAGACTGGGTCCTATAGTTTTGGGTGGCAACATGTCTAGAATTCAAAACCTCCAACTATAGGTTAAATAACCTTGCCAACCCATAATTGGCCAAGTGTTGTGAGTTCAGCTGCACCCCTGAAGATATGGTCAATCAGGGAAAGGTTCAGGGAGAGAAAAAGCTCTGGATCTGTTCCAATGAGGTTTCATCCATGGTACCTTTTGCAGTCAGGAAAGACCACTGATGTTGACCAAAATAAGGGAGGGACCAAAATCAAAAAATTTGAGGTTTAGTACTGTGGTGGTATCTATTAACATTTTGAAAGTATTTTGATACATGTGTCCCAAAAATACCAAATTTATTCATGTTTTTGTTGTCTGAGTTTATTTCATTTTTCTAGTTTGACAGTGTAAATAATGAAATATAAAAAGGTCAAGGTTTTCTTTGTGTAAGGGTGAAGGCGAACTGAGTGATAGAAAAAGTGGCGCCATAGCAACCACTGTAATGTAGGTGACTCAGTCTTACATTTTAATCAGTTTCAAGAACTACAATGATCTGTATACCTTTATTTGTTATAATGGTGAAATAAGGTGGAACACATCCTAGATTGTTATTTTCATTTTTAATTTCTGTAAGGAGTGAAAAATTAATAAAACTTGCAAAGACCTACTGTCTCAAAATACATTGAATAAAGAAACAGTTGATGAGTATGATAATGATCTAAGAATTTGATCATAATAATAAAATTTAAGAGGGCCAAGAAATTGGTACACAGGTACCATATTTCTCGTATGATAAGATGCACCCTATAATTACCTAGGTATTATTATTATTATGTTTTTTTTTTTTTTTTTTTTTTTTTTTAGGAAAAAAAATATTTGAGGATGTAATAACTTACCGTACTAGCTAGTCCAATTTGATGACTCTATGGTCTCATTTTTCTTTGTCCCAACAAACTATATATGAATGATAATTGTAGTCTTGTATTATATTTGGGATTTGTGATTGCTTGTAACTCATGACTGGGGTTTGTGAGGGTTGGCAAACTCCTACAACTTGACCTTTCAGTGCTAAGATGCAGAGTGATTTTTGAGGGTATTTTTCAGGGGAAAAAATGTGTCTTAACATACTCTGGAGTGAGGGAATATGGTACTAGTCAAAATAGGTGAAACACTATTTGGTACCAACATTTTCAGTAGGTGGGTAAATTTCAAAACCAAACTGACACCAATCCACTGGTCATTGGCCTGGTACCTTACTTGGTACTCCATTGTGTATGAGTTTATTTGCTTAAAGGGTTGTCCCAAATACACCAGTTGCATGATTCATCACTATAACTCAGCAATATTGGACATGAAGAAGACAACTAAATAAAAAATACAAGTGGTGCTTCACTAAAATATCCCCCTCCCCTCAATATTTTAGTACAGGGTACAGCTGTATCAAAATACCAAATTTTCAGACAGGGTGGTAGCATCATGAAATGTCTGAAAGTACTACAGTGTCTTGGACTTTGGCATCCCCCTCCACAAAGACATAAAATAAATCGATCACTTCTCAATGTGACTTTCAGCTTTAATCTGGTATAACTATGAGGATTTGATTTTGTCTTCAGTTCTTACAAAAACTTCAGTTCATAAAATTAAAATTGTATGATAATCATAATTACTATATAATAGTAATTTAGTTTCAAACAAATTTAATGACTTCATTCATAAAATTAATTAATGGCTGGCCACTTGTATTCAAGGAGACCTGTCTAATAGGGTGGCTAGCTTATCCCTATTGCAGATGCTTGCTCAGGTGCATTTTGTGTTTGTTCAACACCCACAAAGCTCACCTATGGTTTATAATACAACTATGCTGAGTAGACCTTGGTTACAGTTTCTGGAACATAAGCGTTATTATCTAACGTAATCAAAAATCTGAACAAAGCCAGCACACTCAAGCCCTCTGTCATAATGACTTGTGACTTCCTTCTAGCACAGCCATCAATGGACCCTAAGAGTTCCATCTACCCAATTTCACTCACAAAGCTTGGGTTAAACTGTGCTATAGTTTTCTGGTACTTTCCAAAGGTACCACACGCTGAGATCGTCTCCTCTAGACTGATAACATCAAAAGTCACCTTCCTGACAAATTGACCATGGCAAGATTCAAACCCAGGTCTCATGTTCAGAAAATGAATGTTCTAACCACTCGGCCACATGCCATTCATAAAATAGTATGTTGCATTATGCAGGGTGGATTATTTGAATCCTTGAAATATTTTTTCTTTAGAGGATCTGCATTTTATAAATTATCTAATAGTTAACAACACTATATAGGATTGGTTAGCCAGATTTCAAACTCTGGCTGGTGATGATTTGCATTCATTTTAAACTAATGTCCTTGGGAAAGGCATGAAAGCAGTGGCAACTGTAACAAAAAGAGAAAAAGCTTTAATGAGTGCAGTTGTGATGACAAGTAGCAGCACTCAGCAGCAGGCAAGTGAGGTTCTCCACAGAGAATTGTCCTACAGGACAACAACTCAGTGGATTAAAGCGTTGGTTCATAAATTTGGTATACAATCACATACTAATTGTTAGTTCAATTCCTGGGCTGGGCAGTGTGTAACAAGACAAGCAATAACAGAGCAGTACTAACAATAAGAACTAAACAAGATATCCCTAGACATGAGTAGTGGAACATGTAGATTAAATAAATGTTTCAGTTTTAAATTCTCTGTGGGTTACAAGGATCAAAATATACCTTATGGCATCCGCAGAGCATAATGGCTGAAACATTGTGGTAGCAACAACCAAAGATGAGGACAATAGTTCAAATATAAATAGTGTAAATAATCAATGGCTAATAATTCTTTTCTCTTTCTTTTTTTTTTTTTTTCCTTATCCTCCTTGCTTTCAGACTGATGGTGGTTTATTACGGATTTTTCCTGAAGGCCAAGAAACTGTTGCCAACATTGTTCCTAAATTTGATCGTCTTCTTTTCTTCTGGTCGGATCGCAGAAATCCTCATGAGGTCCAAGCTGCCAAAAGATGCCGGTAAGCTTGCTAATGTTTTTCTAAATTTATGCTTGAACATGTCTATATCTAATATACTGTATTTTGATGCTTATAAGAAACTCTGGTGCATTAGATGCCCCCCCCCCTCATTTAAAAGAAGAAATCGTAAAAAGTTTCATCTTGAACTTCATAGCCCTCCCTGCTATCCCTAGTTTTACCTACTGAATAGCATATCTCAGTATGAAAACCTAACTAGTCATAAAAAATTCATCACAGACTGAGAAATATCCAATTTATGGTAAATTGCCCAGTTCACACACCTCCCTGAAATTTTGAACAGGAGTAGAGGTTTATCCCTTATTTCCATTTAAGGATTGGACTTCCAGTTTCTTCTAAAGTCTTCTTGTTCTCTTTGACTCTCAGTAACCCATTGTATCATAGTGGCATTATCGCCTTGCTTGGGGTGTCTCATTTACGCTCTATATGAAACCCGTGTCTCGTTTACGCTCTACATGAAACCCGTGTCTCGTTTACGCTCTACATGAAACCCGTGTCTCGTTTACGCTCTACATGAAACCCGTGTCTCGTTTACGCTCTACATGAAACCCGTGTCTCGTTTACGCTCTACATGAAACCCGTGTCTCGTTTACGCTCTACATGAAACCCGTGTCTCGTTTACGCTCTACATGAAACCCGTGTCTCGTTTACGCTCTACATGAAACCCGTGTCTCGTTTACGCTCTACATGAAACCCGTGTCTCGTTTACGCTCTACATGAAACCCGTGTCTCGTTTACGCTCTACATGAAACCCGTGTCTCGTTTACAAGCTACATGAAACCCGTGTCTCGTTTACAAGCTACATGAAACCCGTGTCTCGTTTACAAAAATTGTGGTGCAAGTTTAATTACAACTTTGAGTGTCACTATAGAAATTTTTTGTGTGATATCCATTGCTTTTGAGAGGGTCTGGATCTACACATCTGGTGGATTTTTTAAATTCACCTTGTAGTGGTAGTGCATCATTTGTACTTTACTAATTGGGTACAGTTGAAGCAATGTTGGACAGTTCTCCCCTAGACAGGATTTTTTTTAATGAATGATATACAGTTACCCATGCAACATGTCTCTCCTGGCCACTATTCAAATATTGTATTGAAAATGAATGATTAGAGCAGGCTCTTTAGCACACTGACAATTGTCAACACACAAATGACTGTCAAATGCAATCTTCTTACAAACATACTGTGTACAATTTTTCTACTTCTGGGACCCAATCCAACAACTGTCCTTTTAGTTATCGTCTGCCAAATCAAAACAAACCCTTGTTTCATCTCAAGTAGCCACTGAACTGCACCGAATGCTTCTCATCTATTCCCGTCAAATGCCAATCGCTGATCTTCCTTGATACAGTTGTCCATAAGAAGGATTGGGATTGATATAGCTTGTCAGTAGTGTTGTTACCAGAATATGGTTGGATACATCAAATTACCTTTAGCAGTCAGGCTTCAGATTTTATCCTCAGGGCTTGCTTCTAAAACCTTTGCTTTGGGTATTATGGCTGCATGGCAGTGAATGTTTGAAATCAGTTTTCCTCCTCTCCTAGTTTCATCTACCCAATTTAAACATTGCTGCTCTTATTACATAACTATATCATGTATTTTGAGTATATCCATTCTAGTATGATCACTGAAGTTAAGCAACATTGAACATGGTCAATACCAAGATGGGTAACCGCTTGGGAATACCAGGTGCTGTAAGCTTGGGTGTGCAAGTTGTGTAATGGATAATGCCTTGAAATTGTTAATTAGACAGCAGAATTCCAATTCTGCTTGGGTTCATTATATTCATTTACCTTGGGAAAGATATGAATCTACCTCCTCTTCTAAATTAGTAAGATTTGTATCACTAAATCATTATCTCAAAAAAAAAAAATTTTCTGGCTTTAAATAACCTGCAAAGGATTGATAAGCCATAGAAAATGAATGAATGAATCGATCAATCCATTAAAAGGTGATGGTTTCTTATTTAAAGAAAATGTCCTAATATTTGTGTCTTAGTCTCTATGCATCTTAAGTATATCAGAAATTTTTTACAGTTTGATATGACTTTCACCTCTGTTGTTTCAACTTGTTGACATAATCAGCAGTCCCATGACTGAGTGTGATCATAGGGTTACCACACAGCTCCCTCCACATGTCTCCATTGCATGCCAATATCTGTGTTGAAAGTTGGAGAAGTATTCATTTATGCACAGCCTGTCATGTTCAAGTAGATCTGGTGGAGCCCATCCCCCTCCAAGTCAGACCACTGCCAATATCTTCAGACTTGAAGGATCACTTTGCTTCCAGACATGTAGCCCTTGATTCCATAGTGGGAGCCCTTAGACCTGGTCTCAGAAGTCTCCTGATGTCATGTCATCACTGTCCTGAATATACTGCCAGTAGTTCAGTCCCAAGAGAGAAAGAGAATGAAAATGAATGAATATTGACAATACAACTGAGGGCCGATATTGTCAATATGCATTCTTATAAAAACAAAAAAAACAAAACAAACCCAAAACCTTTGTAGGTGTTGGAATTCTTCATAATCTCTTTATTCAGGGTTTAGTTATCTTAATGTTTTTTGTTATATCTGTAACATACTTAAATATTTGGTGTTGCCAACGATGTCAATATTACTTGTGTGAAGCTTTTGTTCAAACTATAGTAGCATTTTGGCACTGTGTGAAACAATCCAAGGGCACTCATGACTTAATGTTAAAAAAAACACTTGATGCCATAAATCATTTGTGATCTAAAAATCTAAAAAAATTGGATCTTTGTCAGAACATTAAAATTTCTTAACTTAGTTTTCAGAAATTAATTTAACTCCCATTTAACTTAACAACTTTTATGGCCATATACTTTATTAAACTTCAGGTTGGAATTATCAAATAACATTAGTGCTGCATTTTAAGAATTATGTAGTTTAATAAAAACTCTTTGAAACTAAAAAATAATGGCAATCCTGATCAGTGGAGAGAGAGAGAGAGAGAGAGAGAGAGAGAGGTCTCCCTGCCCCTAATTTGTCAGTTTTATTTTCTGTCATTTAAAAAATTTCCTTAATGGAAATGTCCTACCTGATGTGTAGACTCAATTATAGTAAAGTGAATATTGTAATGTTTGTAGTTAAGGAGGTAAGATGAGATATGTTTTGGTATTATAACCAAATTACTAATCTCATGTCTTGACTAGGTACAACCACTAAATATTTAGTTTGCTTATTTCTCTTTAGTTATGCAATTACTGTTTGGTACTTTGATGCTGAGGAGAGAGCAGCTGCTATGAAGAGACTTTCAGGTAAGTGTTTACTTTTTTTTAAAACCAAAACAATGTTGAATTTATAACAGATTGTCAAATGAATGACTAAAGTTTTAAATCAGGGCATCTGTATACAGTAGTCACCCTCCTTCACTTATCTGGTGTTGGGGGGATATGTTCCAAACTGCAGAAAATATATATACTGTGTTTTTTTTTTTTTTTTTTTTTTTTTTTTTTTGCATAATATTCATAATATTCTTTCCTTACAATAATTACCAACTCCATGTTGGTGCTTCTTATTCTCCAGAAAACCAAATTTTATGTCCATTTTATGTAATTGTTTCTCCAAAACCAATCTATGTGACATCAGACATCCCAATTTCAATTCAGAATTGTTGATGACTGCTGTTGATAGATTGTTGTGGAAAAGACTGTGGCTTCTGCATTTGGATCTGCCCTATGATTACAAAAGTCAAGGGGATGATGATGATTCATCTATATCTATAATTCTCAAAATGTGTGTGTGTATGCATGTGATCAGATCTTGTTTATACGTTTCCACAGTTTTCATCTGATTTTGATGACTTTTTTTTTTGTTTGGTAGATAATTCTTCAGTGCCAGTTTTAAATCCAAATTGTTGGTGACAATGGCTCTCCACTACATCCTGTCCATTATAACTCTCAGCAATGTTTTACTATTTGCTACCTGTTCTTGGATATATATATTCCATAAAAACTTTAATAAAAATAAATACTTTAAATTATTACAAAAATATTATCTATATCTATAATTCTAAAAATGTGTGTGTGTGATCAGATGTTGTTTATGTGTTTCCACAGTTTTCATCCAATTTTGAGGAAATTTTTTTTGTTTGATAGATAATTCTTCAGTGTCAGTTTTGAGTCTAAATTACACATTCCCCTTCTCTTGGCCAAGCGTTCAATCTCTCTCTAGTGAGGTTACCTTTTCCATTGCATAAAGCCTACTACTACAGTTTTAAGGAGTTACTTTCATTGTCATTTATAGCCGTTTCCAATTTAAAACTTTTTATTGTCCTGCCAGTTTTTGCATTGCATTCATCGTAGTAACAAGTAAGCTTACTTTTTTATTACTCAACATTTATTTTTCCAGCCATTCCTAAAGTTATTCAAGCTTAGTGATTCCTGTAGCTTTACAGCGTTCTCTTCTGGTATTTGCCCACACATTCCATTTGACAATTCATACTTGTCTAAAACATGCCACCAAAGAAAAGAACTTGCCTAGGTTGCAAAACTGCTGCCATCAGGTCTGTCATGCGAATAAGAGATAATGAATCATCTTTAGAATGTTCAGTTTGCCTGTCTCAAAATGCCTCTTCTGCCTCAAAATGCCTGACCTTCAATCAGAGCCACTGAGTTCGAAGATCAACATAGCCATCGGCTTTCCAGAAGAGCATACCTATACGTTTCTGCACATGAGGGTGAAAATGATGATCAAAGGACTTGATGGCTGAGGAGAAACCATGAGGCTAAAACAAGATTGAGAACACAAAAAAGGTCATTTTTAGTCCCCCCCACTCAATTTGTTAACCACCCCCTCCAATTGGGAATGTGCCTCAATTGTTGCACCCAATTGTTGTTACTAAACTGATTTTCGGGTGGGCTGACTTTAAATTTAAACTGCTCCAACTGAATGGTAAAAATTCCCAGTAATGAAAGGACCGGTCAAATACAGGCTATACTGCTTTAATATACTGAGATAAAGTCTATATAACAACAATAACTACTAATAAATAGAAGAATTGTAACTAATAAGTTATGTAGTGGATAGATTTGTTCTTACTGTAACACTTTGCCGGTTTTCTTTTTGTTTTTTTATTTAATTTCTGCCTCAATTTCTGAGAAGTTATCATTATTTTGAAGTTGATTTAGTTACATTTTGCTAAAAATTCATTGATATCAGAAAGATTTCACATTTAAAATAACTTTTTTTTTTTTTTGTTTCTAAATTCAGTCTTTAATTTTTTTTATTATTACGGTATTTTTATAGTAGTATTTGTTTTTAGATATAAATTTTTTAATTGGTAACATACAATATTTTTATCTTTGAATATGATTTTTTGCAACAGCTATTTAACATTTGTCTGAATTTCCTCCAGTATGAGGCATTACTGTCAATTACAGTTAGACTAACTTCCTTCTTTTTGTTACTATCACAACATTTCTATTATTGGGTCTTCTATCTTTTCTCAGGTGTTCATCAATCTGGGCAACCTTTAGGGAATTTGGATTTCTGAATCATTTTATTTATTATGTAACCTTTTTTTACTTAAAAGAAAAACTTCATGGTTTCTCTCTAATACTCCTCTTGTACCTTGGAATGATTCTTAATTTTTTCTGGGAGTGACTGCAGGCAAATGAAAGCTGATGAAATAAAATGGAGGTGATCGATGTATTCACATTGCTTCTTGGAAATTGAGAGTTATTCATTTGGTTTAAATAGATATTGAATACTTTTACTCTTTTGGAAGTTAGGTGGGAATGTTGACAAGTTTTGATTTAAAAAAAAACAAAAAAAAAAAAAACTTTTGTATCTCTATAGCAATTTGAAAACTCTGGTTGTCATATTGTATAAATCAGTCAGTCGTTCAAGTTGATCTCGGTCGACCGGCTGATGGGTTGAACTCTCTGCCTTCGGGTGGGGAGGAGCCCGAAGGAGGCTATGCTGAAGGGCGGATTCTCTTTTGGGGAGGTAAACCAACCCTGAACCCATTTATACGGGTTCAATGGGCATATTTTTGGCCGAGCCCATGGGCTCGGAGATCCCACATTAAACCGGCTTTGTGCTACATGATGCCCACGTTTTGACTAAATATAGTCATATTGTATAAATACTTCAGATATTTGGCATCTGAATTCAAAATGTATTGGTTTATATGATTAAACTCATTACTTAATATTTTGGGGAATGCTTTTCACTTACTGATTCGTCGCCTTATTAAACTAGAGGTTTTGACGTTTAAAATGTTGCTAGTATTGAAATTAAACTGCAGAACAAATTGGGAAAACAATGCCTTAAATTTTTGGAAAATGATCTTTGACAAATTGTGCTGTTAAAAAATTAATTTAAATTTAATACTAAATAATCACACTATCTACATAAGTTTGGCAACAATGGATAATGTTTATTATTATTATTATTATATAGAATATTTTTGGGGAAATAAGTCTGACAAAATGGAAAGTTTTTGTGTGATGACTTTCATCTTTTAGGACATCAGACTAAATTTATTTTTATATTGATGCGACTACATATGTTCACAAAGGAAAGGGCTTCTATTAAAAACAGAAAATGGAATCAACCCTGTTTTTTAAACTGGAGTACAGGTTGATCCCTTTTTTCCTGTTTAAGATTGTTTTCCACTTCTTCCTAAATTCCAAATCAATTCTATACTTCTAACCTAAACTCTGGAATTTACACTATTATTGGGTTTCCAGTTACTTCTAAAAAGTATTTTCTCTTTCTTTCACTTCCAGTAGCTCCTTGCATCTTAGTGGCATTATTGCCTTGCTTGAAGCAAATTGATTAAAAAAAAAAACCCTCACACCTTCTTAACCATTAAACAAGTTTTATGCCACTCTTTGTGGTTTCCTTTAATGCAGGAGTCCCAAAACTTTCTAGACCAGCAACCCCTTCATGGAATCTTTGATTCCTCATTGACCCCACCCACAGGCATGTAGAAAAAAAAAATATATATATATATATGTAGTAATTTTTTTTATTATTATTTAAGGGTAGAAATGACTTTTTCTTTACTTTCATTGTTTCTTAATTTGATTTGTTTTTATATTTTGTTATTCATTTTTCAGTTTCTATTTCTCTTCCTGTACTAGGTGTGTTTGAATAATAATGAGAAAAACTGTAGAAATAATATAGGTAATAATAAACACATTAAAAATAATATACCTTTTTATGGAATTGGTTAATGGGAAGGATGTGTTTGATGGACAAGAGCATTGGCATTTGATTAGAAATTGGTGAGTTTTAGTGGAAAAAATTTTTGTGTCATGAGTTTCATCATTTAGGGCATCAAACTAAATTTATTAGGTTGGTGCAAAAATAATGACGTAATAATGTCGTTTTTTGACGTATTTTTTAACGTCAAAAAACGACATTATTACGTCATTATTTTTGCACCAACCTAATATAGTAATGATGACACTGTGCACAAAGGAAAGGGGTCACTGAGAATTAAAAAAAAGTCATAAATCACCACAATTTATTTGATCCACTTGAATATTCCCATTAATCCTCAGAGATTGATATTGGTCTCTTTGGGGATTCCTTCTTTAATGTCTGCTTTGTATTTTGCTATAACCGTATTACTTGATATTTTATGTTTGTGTTTAATTCTTCTAACAATCCATGCAAATAAAAATGAAAATATGGAATGTTTTTTTTCTCTTTCAGGCCAAAACAACAACAACAACAACAACAACAACAATAATAGCGGATCAAAAAATTTGACAAATCAGACGAACAAACAATAAGTTCTCTACAGTAGAGAAAGTAACCGGCTGAAAATGGGAGCTGAATTTTTCTTTTTCTTTCTCCTTTCTTTCTGGTCAACCAATAACTTGGCTTTTCTATCTTATTACTCGACTACAACTACCACTGCTGCTTCACTCTTTTCTTCAAATTGTTTGATGTTGGTTAAGAAACTAACCTTGCACAATGGCAATCATTCCAGGGGAGGGGTTGGGGGGAAAAACGAATCTTAGGTTCAGTTTTATAACCTGGACAATTTCACTTTTTACCAAATTACTTCCATAAAATTGACAATGTATTCTCAACCTTTAAATGCCTTTTTATTATTTAAATACCTCTCGAAAGTTAACTTATTTATTACAAAAGTATATGAAAACTTGTCAGTAGTTGACTGATAACAAATTGTAAGCATTAAAATATTACTCTTGTTAATACAATTTTTACATATGGAGATTTTTTTTTTCTTTACAATGACATGCAGGACTTCAAACACTGATTTTAATTTTATTGAAAAACTTTGTAAGGCTTAAGTTGGAACTTAAAAGATATTAAATCAACTTAAATTTGTATTAGGTTTCCAGTGTCTCTTTTTTTTTTTTTTTTTTAAACAATAGACTGAAAACCTTTTTGCGGATACTGCTAATATGTAAGCAGGAAAACTGCCTTGCATTGTTCTCTATTCTATTTGTCAATTTTTCTAGTTTTTAAGTTTCAGGGCAGAGGTTTTTCATTTTGTTCTTTTGTTAAATTTATTTATTTATTCATTTATTTTTTGTGACAATAATTTTCATGAAGGGGAAACAACTCTGTCTCATTTGTCAAGCTCTATTGATGCAATCATGTTTGTTACTGCCGACATTCATACTAAACTCTTCCAGTTGAACTCATTCAATTTTTAAACCAAAGAATTTTTAAACCTATTTAAAATTTCGCTTCTGAGTTTTGGAGATCATAAAATTTGTGAAATCATAGATATTTACAAAAGTTTCTCAAATTACCAGCTCTGTTGTTTTTTTTTTTATTTATTTACTTTTTTATTCGTTTAATAATTTAATTGCAAACAAGGTGGTAATGTCACTAAGATGAAAACAGTTACTGGGAGTGAAAGAGAATGAGAAAACTTTAGTGAGGAGAAAGGACAATAAAAGAACAATTGTGACTGTCATGAAATTAATTAAGGAGAAAAAGGCAAAAATAATAATCACTGCCTTTGAGGGTGTGGCTAAGGCATAATGTGGCCTTAGAATAGTTCAGCGGAAGCACGTGCAGGGACACTTATCCATGCATAACATGACACATCAAATATCCCAATATTATGTGACTAAGTGCTACCAAAGAGTCTAGGCTCCTTAGCAATCAGAAAACTGCCAACCCAGTACCCTCGTAATAAGAAAAAAATCACAGCCACTTATCAGTCAATCACCAAAAACTTTTTACCTCATTAAGGTTATGGAAGAAAGCAATTGGTAAATCCAATCCTAAACTGGAAACAAAGGATAAACCCTTACTCCTGTTCAATAAATATGGAAGGAGTATTGGCTGGGTGATAAGCAAATCTTTTTAAGTTTTTACCCATTAAACTTCTAATACTGGGTGCAATGGTTGCAATCATTAAAAACAATTACACTGCTTAATATGTTAGCAAAATAAATCCGTTCACATGAGCAACTTTGTACTAGTCATTTCTTGCTCTTTAGACAGGTAGTTCTCAAATAGTAAAATGTCCAAGTATTGTTAATGTGTTGGGGATCAACAGAATACGGAAAGGCCTGTAGCAATTTCTGACCATTTGAAATGATTTGAATGCATTTTGAGCCTGCTTAGATAATGAAGACAAATTAAAATTTAGAATAAGGAAAATCTATTTTCCAAAATTTAAATAAAAAAATCCATTATATAGGATTAATACAAATATAAAAATTGTCACTTAGCTGATTGATGTTATATTCAGCACCTTTACTCCAGAGTTTCATAGACAAACTTCTGTGTAATTGTTTGGTTCATCATCTGGAGAATTAATTTCCAACTTAACAAAAGATTCTCTTTTTTTTTCTTTCTTTCCTTTAGATCAAAACATTAGTTAAGGTTTGAATGTTTTGATATTATGTAAGTAAGCACATAGGAAAGGCTTCATTTGAACACTAGATGTTTCAGATAAGAGTTAAATGCAGTATATACTTTGTAATCAAGTATTGTTGAGCTGTACCCAAAATATAAAGTAATTTCTATGGAGTTTCTAATTGATTTCTTTTTACCTGAAATTAAGGCAAACTTTCTTTTAAAATTTTCGAATTCTCAGGGTGGTAGACATATTTTTATTTAATAGCACAAAACACAGGAATGCTTACTCAAACATGTGTATCCACTAAATAAAAGGTGTATCAGAAATGTCTCCCAAATAATGGCAATACATTAGCTACAGGATGTGGCAGAAATACCACACACATTTTAAATAACACATTCAATAGATGAAAACACTATTGCCACTTGCTTAAGTTCAATAGCAACACACAAGTGACAGTTTAAAATATTGGAGGTGTTTCTGCTGCACCCTGTATAAGGTTTATAATAATTTCATATCTATATATATATATATATATATATATATATATAAGAGAAATAGTATGGCAAAGCCGAAAAATTTACTTGTGTTTTGTCCTTCAGAACTTCTTCAGACCCCTTATTCATGCGCATGTGTTGTCCTACCAACACAACAAATTTTTGTCCGATGAAGTTCTGAAAAACAAAACTTTTTCCACACTGTTATAAAATTTACCGAATATTGTTCTTGATATATAAAAATATATATCATCATCTCATATAGATATACAGGGTGATTGAAAAGTAACTCCCTATTTTATGTTGATAGGCTCTCCCGTCTAACTATAATTTTTATAAGACAGGAGAGTCCATAATACATAAAATAGGGAAGAGGTTATAGTTGTTCTAACAAGAGAAAAGTGTATATATTAAAAAGAAGAGAAAAACTGCAAACATTTTTGGTTGTAATGTGGATTTTTAAAAAAAATATATATTATGCTTTATTTTCTATAAAAAAATCCGCATTACAACCAAAAATGTTTATGGTTTCTCTCTTTTTAATATATACAGATATAATTATTTATTGCTGGTGTTAATAAAACAGTGCTCAATGTAATATAACAGGGCTGTTAAGTATATATTAATATACATATTATACCTCACTGCTAGCATGACTGAGTTTCATGCACAGTGCAATCTTTAGGTGCTAAGTATGAACTGACTGCTACAGAATTTTAATTTTAATATATCTGGTTATCACAATGTTAGTGTAGTTATATATTATTTTAAAAATTATATTTGGCAATTAAAATAAGTGGGATGGATGTATGTATGTATGTGTGTGTGTGTGTGTATATATATATATATATATATATATATATATAATTTGTGTGTGTAAGAAAAAAATAGGAGGCATAATGGATAGCAGCTTGGAATGGAGGAATCTGAGAGCCGAGTTCAAATTCCAGTTGAATCCATTACATTCGCTTAATACCCTTGGGAAAGGTATGAATCCTCTTCTCCCCCCAGCTATGGGTAAATAGCAGACTGGGTTTTATAGCCTTGGATGGCAACCAGTCTAAGAAAAGGATAAACTCTGAATTCAAAACTGAAAAAAAAAGTTTTTTAGCAAAAACAATGTTAAGATCAGCTATAGCTGTGTTAATAACATAGACACATCCATCTCCCATCATAACAATATTAAACATATTTCCAACAAAGACAATGTAAATTCTTATAAAAAATAAATGCAACTGCTGAAAAATATGATCTGTCCCTTAAAGGGTCAACGTACGACTGATAATATTGTATACCAAGCAAACATACGTACTGGTAACGATGTTAAATTTTATTTTGATTCCACTGAAAATTGTTTGAAATTTCATCTCTGCCATCATCGAATGGCTTTGGGTAATATAAAATACAGAAACAGCACTGATTCCTCTAAATATTTCTGGCAATTAAAAAATAATGATAGTTCCCCTTCTATTAATTGGGATATTATAGCAAGAGCCAAATCTTATAATGTAAAAGGAAATAAATGTAATTTATATCTTGTTGAAAAACTGGTTATCTTAAAACACTTAAATAATCTGAGCTTACTAAACAAGAGAAATAAATTAATGGTTACATGTATGTATAAAAATAAATATCTGCTTAAATACATTGATCCAGATTAATTTTTAATGTAAATTACTATTTATTTTGAATATAAATTAATGTTTATTTCTTGTTTTTTTTTTTTTCTTCTTTTTTTCAAATAAGAACAAGTAACACTATTTAGGACCCAAAGAGTGTGAGTTCAATACCCGGTTAAGGCAGTGGAGAACTTGGAGAGGGGAATTAACAGGAGATAACTGATAACTGACATCCATTAAACATAGCACGTGGACCTAGAACAGTCTACCTCAGCGAGCGAAATAAAGGGTTCAGTTTGACATTCCAACCACCTGAAGAAGGCCGGAGCATACACTGGCCGAAACGTAATAAATACGGCGACAAAGATGAGGACAATAGTCCAAATAATGTAAATAGTGTACATAATACCTCATCTCAGAAATATAGACAGATGCTGAAGAACAAATAATCTTCCTTTTAATTAAAAATTAAAAAAAAAATTAATATTCACAGCTCAAAAATAAATTTTTTTTTTTATTTAATTTTTTTTCTTACCTACATATATAAATCTTGCTTATTTTAATTGCCAAATATAATTTTAAAAAAAACTGTAATCCCAGCATAATATATAACTATCCCCACATTGTGATAACCAGATATATTAAAATTCAAATTATGTAATGGTCGGTTCATACTCAGCACCTGAAGATTGTATTGTGCATGAAATTCTGAGTAATGCTAGTGGTAAGGGATAATATGTGTATTTATTAAGGTGTATGTAATAGCACTGTTTTATTAACACCAGCACTATATGTGTGATATATTATTATAATATACATGATAATGTTATGTTTTGGCAAAAACTGGTTGACCATGGTATTTCTGAAAGTCTTCTTTGTAAACAAAGTGATCAATATCAGGAGATAGATTATTGATAGCAACAAATAAGATTGTTTACTAATATTTTTCATTTTGTTTTTATCTAGTGTGCATCCACTCTTCATGTGTCTTGATAGTAAAACTGAGTTTTAATTTAAAATTTATTTTTAATGTCAAGCTGCCTGATGAATGACTGCAGATTAGTGATTATTTATTTTCCACTTAATATAACTTGGTAGTTACTGTTATTTTCTTTCTCTATATATATAAAACTTGTTTTTTTCTTTCTTTTTATAAATTGGAAATTAATAATTTTTTTTATTTTTTTTTATTTTTTTTTTTTTTTGGTAAATAATAATTTTTTAAAATTTTGGTAAATGATGAATTTATTAATTTTTAATGATAAATTTATTTGTTTATTTTTGGTAAATGATTATTTAATGAATAATTCTGGTGCTTCTTCTTCTCTTCATCATGGGATAAAATTATCTTTGTAACATTTCTCTTAAAAATTAGAAAAATTTTGCTACAAAGGGAAGCTTTACTTTGTAATGTAAGAGATAAAAAAAAATTCAAAACATTTTTCAGTGTCTGTGGATAAAAGTAACTATCTAAATATAATTTTTTTTTTTTTTTTTTTTGCTGGGAGGAGGGTCATTTTATTTATTCATCTTTTTTTTTCCATTTTATTTTATTTTGGTGACTGAGGCTGTCCTGAATTTGCTTGGGTAGTCATTTGGTGTATATTGGTGGTTGTCTGATGCTAATATATTGTGAAGACATAAGAAAAAGCTTTAATTATTCTTGATAATAAACTGTTTTTTGCATTAGTTTTGTAGAGGTTGTTTTTTTTTTTTTTATTTATATACATATCTATTTTATATCTATTCTAAGTTTTAGCATATTTCTTATAAACTTTTCAAAAATTCTTCATTTCAAATATCATATTTGATGGAATTTAAAACTCATCTTTAAAAAAAATGTTTAAAAAATCTGAGTTTTAAATGGGGAAATTTGAGATATCTGGTAGGTTAATGTTTACATATGTCATGGATTATAAGTACTTGTACCAGCCTAACTCAACAATTCACATATATAAAATACAATACACACACACACAGAGTTTTTAATTAGTTACCCATTAACAGCCTGATTCTTGCTTAATGATTTTTCAAAGTGGACACTTGTTTATCTTGGACACTCCTGTAATCTAATTCTTTTCACATTTTTCAAAAGGCATGCATGAGCTCAGGCATTTAAAAAATAAACAAGTGCTCATTTTAAAAACTCTTTAAGCAGAAATCAGGCTGTTAATGGGTAATGAGATAATTTTTTTTGTGTATCTATATATTAGGTTGGTGCAAAAATAATAATGTTATAATGTCTTTTTTTGACATATTTTGTAACGTCAAAAACCAACATTATTACGTCATTATTTTTGCACCAACCTAATATTTTTTTAATGCAACAGTTCCTTTTAAAACTATTTAAAATAGACCACTTATATATGTAAGAAAAGGAATACACACATAATCTTACATGTAACACTTAAACCATAAGAGAAACCATAAACTTTATATTAGATTTCTTAGTATATTTTTTACTTTTAATGATTATAAAAAGCAGAATTAATTGTATTGATAAATACCCTAAATTTCTCATGCCAAAATACAATTGCAAAATTAAATATAATCTTCAACATATATACACACAGACACATGCATGTGGTTTGTTTGAAGACATAAAAAAAAACCAATACAACACTGTCACATGAGGATGTGTACTCTAAAACAACAGCAGATATAGAAGTGTGATATTTGAAAAATGATGAAACTAACATAGCATGTACTTACAAACACACACCCATGCACAAAACTTATTGATAAATGGTTGTGAAAACAAAGTAGTCAGATATTGAACAATTTATATTTAAAAATGGACTGAAGTATAGGAAAAAAATTAAATCCTTAACAAAGATCTTTTGTTGGTCTTTAACCAAACTTGTATAAATTAATATAATTTTATTTATTTCTATTTATTTGTAATGCTATGGGCAAACTATTTTTTGTTGTAATAATGTAATTTTTTTTTTTTTTTATATCTTATATTCTTTCACACTCAGTAACCCCTTGCATCTTAGTGGCTTTATTCCCTTGCTTGGGGTGAAATGATTTAAAAAAAATGAGGAAACTGCTCTGGCTTTATTTTGTAAAAGAACTCTAAAAAATGTACAAACTCAAATAGTTCACTGCTTATTGGTTTTGTTTTTAAAATGTAAGTTAAAAAAAAGTACCTAACAAAATACTATTCCTTCAAGTATAAATGGTTTTTATTCTTATGTACACTTTTCTACTGGCAGAATGCTCTGATTCCATTACATACTGCATTTCTCTTATCTGATAGAGAATTAACAAAATAATTATTTTGTTAATTATCTAATTATATTAATTTGAGAATATTTGCAGAATAAAACTTTTTTTTTTTTTGTAGATTATTATTATTATTCATTCAATTTCAGACAACAAACTCATGCACTTGAGAGCCAATGTAAAAACAAAAAAAAAATAAAATAAATGAATTTCAGACAAGATTTTTCTTCTGGTCACAATAGGCTCAATATCTCATACTCTGAAAAAAAAGGCATGACTAACTTTGTCACTCCACCTGTCATTTTGACCAGGGGTTACTACCATTGTTAGTGTGCAATTAGTTGAAGACTGAGATCTTAGCTGAGAAAGAAGGCAAATGTTGTTCATGCACCCAAGAATTAGAAAACCTGTTTATCATTTGAGAATGTTTGCTACATTTATTTGCTTCCAACTGCAACCTAAACTATTTTTTTAATATATTGAAAGACTTCATAAGTTTTTTTTCCTTTCTATTTAAATGCTTTTTCATGTTAGCTTAGGACGTTTTATGATTTTGGTAAACAGGGAAAACTAGGAAAGGTTTCCTCCACTGCAAGAGAGCAACTTACTAAAAGGAAAGAAAAGCATGGAAAAATGATATTAAAGTAGATAAAAAAGTAGGTAAAATGAAAAAAATCATATAAATTCAAAGAATCTCTAAAAATTGCTATAGTTAATCTTGGATTGAATGGCAATATCTTTAGCACCAGATGAACAAGATCTTTGATGGGGAATTATCCTAAGTATTGAGTTTTTTTTTTGAAGCTTGGTCATATACACCAACATATACATCTGCCTTCCTCTTTTTTGAATTCCTTGTAAACAAATACAGCAAGCAGTGAGTTGTAAATGTGTAGCAGGAAAGATCAGCCTGTCATTCTTCTTGACCTAACCCCTTCCCAGAAAAAAAAATCTGCCCATAGAAAAGTTCCATTTATATGGGACAGTATTTACATTATACAATGGAAAGTACAAGTCTTCCACATCATTCACCTGAATTTTTTTTTTTTTTTTAACAAAACAAAATTTTTAAATTTCTTTTATCTTCTAAAAGAAAAATATTCCGGTGAGTAGTGTTAAATAAATTTTTTGTTTGTTAAATTTCAATATGTCTTGATGTTGTTTGTTTAGTTTTTTTTCCCCCCCCACCGCTTTTTTTTTTTTTTTTTTTTTTTTTTTTTTCTTTCAATGATTTAGAACTTTTCAGCCTTGAAATGTTTAAAGATTCTTTGTTTAACACTTCACTTATTTTTTTTTTTTTCTATTTTTTTTTTTTTTTTTTTTTTTTTTGACAGTCAACTTTTTCTTCCTCACCCTTAAATTTTTTTTTTCTTTCTTTTAACCCTGATGAACAAACAATGCAGTTAATAAAATTTGTAAGAGAAAATATTTTAAAGTTTTTATTTTTATTTAATGATTGAAAGTAGTTTCATTAAAGCTGGTAGTCTTAAAATATCTTTGTTTACTTGAAAAAGAGTCTAACACGAATTTAAAAGAACTGTTTGACTTTAAGAGAAAAAATTGACACTTTGCTGATGGTTCGATAAATTCAACAAGAAACATGCATGTGCACAGTGTTTTTTTTTTTGTTTTTTTTTTTCCTCTCCAGTTCACACCAGCCAAGGTCTGTTGGTCTAAAAAAAAAAAAAATACAGAACTTTAATCAAAGATGCGTTTTGTGGGTTCACTTAGATTAGATTAGATTAGATTCTCTTTGGCGTCATCAGTTCAACTAAGCTTTGGTCTTCCCAGGCACATTATATAAAATTAATAGTGTTTATGTAATAGTATCCGAGACACAGTGGAAAATATTAATCAAATTTATTATATATAAAATATACCTGGCAAGACCAAAGCATTTTTTTTTCTTATTAAATATTTTTTTTTTTTTTTTTTTTTTTTTTTTTTTTTTTTAAGATGTTTGAAATTTTGGCTAAAAAAATCGTTTTACTTGTGCCAGCTGTAGGAAATGTTTGAAATTTTATTTTTTTTTTTTGTGGTGAAAAACACATTGATATGGAAATTGCAAAAATCAAATAATTGTCAGATTTTAATAAAACTTTAAGGACTTATTCACAAATGAATGAAATTATTATTTTTTTTTTTTTTTTCAAATGTTTCTATTAGTTGTGTGGAACACTTTAGAGAATTTAAATCATTAATTTCTTTTTGTAAAACAGAACCCCCAGTTACTGAAAATATATTCTGAATAGTAAATAAAATAATGTAATAAAACAGACATTATTTAATTTGAAAATATATTAGAATATATTATTGACATTATTGTCTTATGAAAAAATTTATTTTCAATGAATTTGAATTAGAATAATTTATACATTTTTAAATCTTCAAATTCTGTATTAATTTGGTTAAGTGATATTAAGTAAAAACTATATTTACTAATCATAAATGGAAAAACTTAATACAACCCCAACAATTTAAAAAAAAAAAAAAATTGGGGGGGGGGGGGAGACGTATAAATGTGCAAAATTTAAATAAAGACGTCCAAACCAGACATTTTCAGCAAATAAGAGTTAACTATAGTAAATTTAAAGCCAAAGTACCTAAAATTCAATAAAACAGATTAAAAAATTTAGGAAAATATTCAAAGTAATCATGTTAGGTAGTTAAAAGATCAGATATTTGAAAAAAGGTAATTTTTACAGACATCCTGCCCTCCTAGAAAAAAAATTTCCAGTCGTCAAAAATAAAACATTAAAATAATGCAATATTTTAAACTGAAAGTAATGTTTCAAATCAGCTAATCTCTCAAAGTTTCAGAAAAATATATTATTTTTGATTTTTTTTAATAAAATGCTGAGAGAATTAAAAATAGGGCTAAAATCAATTTTTAGCATTAAAAAAAAAAAAAAAAATTCAATTAATTTATTTTGGAATACAGCAAACTGCAAAGTATTTTATTGGAAATAAATTTAATCTATTAGCTGGGTTTCAAGAGCGTTTTCATTTTTAAAAATTCGTTTTTTTTTTTTTTTTTTTAGACCTTAGGTATCACGTTTCTTTGGTGTTACCTACCTATATTTAGGTTGGGTGGGTGGAAATTGAGCTAGTGTAACCCGGATATAAGAGAGTTGTCGGGACCGGAAAAGAAGTCTCTTATATCCGGGTTTGGTCTATTTTGTTTAGGTAAGTATGGCTCTAATTTGGGACCAGAGAGAATCTCTCTTCTTTTTTTTTTTTATTCTTTGGCATTTGAATGCTTAAACTCAGCGTCTAACTGTTAATTTAATTATTAACACGGTTTTTTTTTATTGCAAAAATACAAGAAATTCAAATTCAGTAGTGGAATTTGTCTCATTACTTAGATTATTAGTGGTTGTACGAATGAATTTTTTAGTTTAACAATTTTTATTTAACTAAAACTAGAGAAGAAAGATTAAACAGTTTATACATTTTCAAATCAGGTTTATTTTGTTTTCCTTGTTATGGTCAAGTGGAAGATGTATACAGAAAACTGAAGTCGGTTGAATATTGGCTTTGAACACCAAAACTGAAAGTTAAAATTGTAAACAATGACTTTTAGTTTTGTAGGTGACCAAATGTGCTGTCGGCGCCGGGCGATAAGGAAGGTAACAATTAAAAAGAAAGCCATAATAGGAGTTATGTCCCCTGTATCATTTGTTGACTTGTAAAGACGACAGAATTACAAAGAATTTGTTATTAATATTATATGCTGTATTGGTTAGTTTTAAAGCAGAAAGAGAGAAAAATATTTTGAATTAAGTGATTATCTCTTAATAATATCTATTTTAATAATTTTGTGAATGAAACTTATATAATACTTTTTACAAATATATATATATATATATATATATATATACACACACACACACACACAAATCTGTAAAAAGTGTCAATATGAATAAAGTTTCGTCCTTTAAGGGACTTTATCAAGGCAATGCCAGCCTTGATAAAATCCCTCAGAGGACAAAACCTGTCAGATGAGTTTTCCTTTTGATTTAATTTAAAAATATAGAAATAATTATAGTAAATGGAACTATTTATAGTTGCATAAATTTTCATACTATTCTCAGAAAATTGGGGAGTAGGAAGCAATAATGACAGTTTTAAAAATAAGTGAATCGAATTTCCCCATTCTCATTGAATGCAAAGTAAATTCTTAAAGTGAAAGCTTTTTTTTTTAAAACTTTTTTTTAATCAGAAGACTGGTTGGGAAAAACAGGAGGAATAGTAACTTTTTTATCAACAGTTTCTACAGTTGTGGGTGGCAGGTTTGTTCACGTGAAGAGTGCAAGGAGGATTTTACAATTGTAATATTAGATTTTGAACAGGAAGAGAATTACACTTTTCTTCTTTCTTCCTTTGTAAAGTTTAAAAGTAAATTTCAAACTGGATACATAAAATGAATTGAAATTATTCTGATAGACGAATGCCTTATTTGTTATTACAATCTTAACTTTCTCACAAATACCGGATTTTTTTAAAACTATATATGTATAAATCTTGAGTGAAATCGTATGTCAGTGATAAAAAGCTTGCCTAACTTCAAATCAGGATCTGAAACCCTGATATACAGCCTCAATCCACTTGTCCCTAGATTTGGTTGATTTCTTGAATTAATAATTAGTATAATTGCCAGAAGTTAAAATTGAAACCATTTAGGTAGAAATATTGAATTATTTTGCTGCAGTTTATTCCACTTTTCATAAGCTTACAATTTAGTAGAAAGATAGAATAGAATAAATATTTCAGGTCTATTGAGAAAAAGTAATTTATTTGTAATTGTGAATAAAAAAAAAAAGTTAAACTATTAACTCCTAAGATTATGCCATAAACTGCTTTTATATATATATATATATATATATATATATATATTATATAAAATGTAAAAAAAAAAAAAAAAAAAAAAGGTAATTATTGAAATAATACAAAATTAATCTGAAAAATTAAACTCTTAATGCCATCATTTGTTTCTCGTTTGATAAAAAATGGTGGTGCAAAAATAATGACGTAATAATGTCGTTTTTTGACGTATTTTTAACGTCAAAAAACGACATTATTACGTCATTTTTTTGCACCAATCTAATATTTCATAGTTTCAAATTTAAAAAAAAAAAAAAAAAAAAAAAAAAAATCATTTTTTTAAGATTACAGCTCATCTCTCTGCACTTGTTACTTTATATTCTAACATTTTAAAAACTGTTCTTTCACTCCCATAAATTTATTATTCAGCAAATTCTATGATTTATAATGCAAAAGTTGAATTGTTGATAAAATGCAGTTACACAGCTGGAAAATGACAGTTTTTACAAGCCTAACCATTCAGGTCCATATAGAAAAGTTTAAAAAGAAAAAAAAGTTAATAGTGAGGTTCAAAGTATAAAGCGCATATGCAACCAAATAGTTAATAGAAATTAATCAGTTAATTTTCCCCCAACCAACCCTTCTCCCCCAAAAAATTGGAACTAGGAAAAAAGAAAAAAAATTATCCCAGTTGTCACTCAAATTATACTATTTAAAACATTTGACAGCATTAATTATTTTTTAAACTCCCAAGGAGAAAAATAAAACATTTTTAAAGTACATAAACTTCAGTTTTTAGAGATGTATGTTTATTATACTGACAACATGATGGTATCAGATATATCTGGTCACATCCACATTTAGGACCCCCCCCCCAAAAAAAAAACAAGAAGTCTCTTATAAATAAAATTTGTTAAATGTAAATTTTTAACTATTAGGTTGGTGCAAAAATAATGTCGTTTTTTGACGTTAAAAATACGTCAAAAAACGACATTATTTTTGCACCAACCTAATACTTTTTTTTTTCCCCCTAAGAAAAAAGAAAATAATGACTAATGCTGCTAAAAGTTTTAAATATAGTACCTTCACATTGTTAAGACAGACTTAAAAAGAAAACAGCTTTTTGCACCCCCCCACCAACACGTCAAATAAGGAATTGAAATGCTCACTGAATTACTCAAGTAACAGAAAAACTGAAGCCAATGTAAAGATTTGAAGAAAGCTTTAGCTTTGGATCAAAGAAAGGCAAGAAAAAATAGAATCAAAATGAACAAGGGACATAACTGCTACTTAAATGAGTCTAATATAAGGAGCTGGAATTTGAATATTAAAAGATAAAATAATTTAGCAGGAGACATGTCAAAAAGTGGGTAATGAGTAGGGGGTGGTATATTAAATAAAGAATACCATTTTAAACTTTTTTTTTTTTTAAATTAAAAAAATATTCAAACTTTTTCACTGCCATATGAACACATTTAGCCCACATATGCATGTCATGAAGTAGAAAAAGCAAATATTGAAAAATATTTTTCTTGGTACATAGTGTGTATTTGTGTAATCCTAAATTGCGGTTTTATAAGTAAAAATATCACAGTATGACAAGCAGAGTGGACACAAAACCTGTGAAAGGGTGGGTGTGTCTGTGTGGAAACGGTCCCCCATTTATTCCTTTTCCTCTGGCCTCAACTAATAGCACACAGTAAAATGGAGTGGAGAGAAAAGTTTTTTTTTGTTATTTTACTTTTTGTTTTCAAAGTCTGCAAGCTTAGAAATATTTGTACAAACAAACACATGCCACAGAGATCCAAGAATCAGTTCAGTCTTCCTTTTATTTTAAAGAGACTTTTTTTTTTTTTTTCTTTCTTTCTTCCCATGTTACTTTTTAACAAACACTAGACTAGCAACAAGAATTTCAAATTTGTTTTCTTTAAATTCTTTATTTTACCATCTGAACACTGAAAAAAAAAAACAAAAAAAAAAACTTCCAAACATTTTTGACTTAATATCAAACCTCAGCCAGTCAGGAATGGTAAAAATATTAAATATAACACATGTTCCATTTATGGTTTTTGACATGTCTTTAAAATACTTGCAGATTCTCATGTCAATCAAGAAAAAAAATAAATAGGTGTAAAGTGTTATGACACTTTGTTTAATATGGTTTTGACAATAAACATGTTGCAATGTGCCTGGTATCAATCGAAATTATTTATTTATTTTTTTGTACATAATATCACTTATGCTGAAAACTATACATATTCATATAATAATGACTCGAAACATTTTTTTTTGTGCCATCCTGAAACAAGGAAACTCAGATAACTGCAACAAATACAAATCAAGTTTCTTCACCTCGATTTTCAACCTAATCATTTGGAAAGATAAAAACTCAAAAATTTGAAGAAAGTTTCTTTTTGTGGTTGGCAAGCTGTGACCAAATATTTTAGGTCACCTGATACCCACAAAGAAAAAATTGTGAATAGAAAGAATAAAGAATTTTCAGCAGACTTGGATCTTTGTGCCCACAAAAAATTGGAGTGTCAATAGAACAGTTTTTCCCTTTAAAAAATTAAATTAGTAGTTTTAAAAAAAAAAAAAAAAAAAAAAAAAAAGAAATATACTGACTTTTATTTTAACTATTAGGTTGGTGCAAAAATAATGTCGTTTTCTCACATATGTTACTATGTGAGACAACGACATTATTTTTGCACCAACCTAATACCTTCACTCTTCGGTAATGTTTATTGTTTTTAAAAGATAATCAGAATTATAAAACCTAAACATATGAAAATGAACTTAAACATTTTCTTTGTTCTTGATAATTGACAACAAAAATAATAAACACTATTTATTTATTGGAATGTTTGGTAAAACATTGGCTAATTGCCAACAGATTTGAATTTTAAAAAATAGTAAATAGGGATTTCCTTATAGTTGGTTCACATATTTTAATAATTTAGTAAATGTTTATAAGTAAAAAATTTTTTTCCTATTTTTTTATAAAGTTGCAAATGATAAATATTGCATTGTATTAATTTTAATACAATTGTATTAGTTTTTAGAATGTTGTAAATTCTTATAAACAAAGAAAAATGTATAAATTCAATTTCAGCAAATGTTTAGTTTATATTATATTTCTAATCATCACCTTTAAAAAACAAACAAACAAAAAAAAAAAACAATATTGCTGAGGACTGAAGTTAGTTAAAATAATAACTGTGCCAAGGGAAATACCGTCCTTTTGACAGTCATTTTTTTTCGTAAACACAAAGGTCCATGTTTGCCAAGTTTTCAAATTAGCCAAGAGAAGAATGGCACACATTTATTTTTTTCGAAAAATTGGAGGTTTGAACATTTTTCTTTCTCCTGAAGCTGCTACTAAAAAATTTGTAAGAATAGGGGAGGGGGGAAAGAAACAAATATAATTAACTATTTCTATAGTAAGTGATTCCATTAATATCTGAATAATTAAAGAAAATTTATTTGCTGGCTAAAGTGTAATATATTGTATACATTTGCTATGAAATTTCAATTCATTATTTGTCAAATGCATTCATGAAGAGACTCAGGTTAATTCTTCAAGGCAGAGAAGTTTGTTAACCTTAGCTGATAACTTCCCAGGATTTCTTTCCATTTTGTAACAGGAAGGGTATCTGATTGTAAAACAAAAAAAACTAATTTATACTGGTGGCAATTAATATCCCAGAAAATTGGGAAATGTACCATATATACATATACATATATATTTTGTATACAGGGGAAATATATGTGGGGATGATTGAAAAATGAACCAAAATTCTATGGGATTCCTATAAAAAGCAATTATTATAAGTAAAATGCTTATATATATATATATATATATATATATATATAAGTTGGTTTGTCTGTGGGTTTTTTCATCTATCTGAGACAGATTAAAGCCACAAACAATATTTTTTCTTTTTTTTTTTCAAATGTACTTTCAAATTTTTGTATAAGTAAATGTAGGTGGTTACTACATATTAAAACAATCCAAAAGTTTTTAACGGAGTACTTTTTTCTGTCTGCCTAGCTATTAAGGCTCTAAGTTGTGATAATTGTTAAATGAAAATTTAAAAGCTTTCGATCACAAATCTTTAAACATTTCATACATGCACCAATCCATATTCACTTGTACTGAAACTTAAAAGAAAGAAAAATTCCTCGTCTGATTTTTAGTAAAACATAAGATTACGATAGTCTGGCATAAGATTTATTTTTTTGGTGGGGTGGGGGGGGAGTAGAAGTTAGGAAAATTGGGTTGCATCAGTCTTCCAAGTGGGGAGGGTCTGTCTGCTTGCATTGAAAAATCAGCATTTGAAATTCTAGCTTTATTCTGGGCTTGAACACTGACCAGTGGTGCCCATGGGAAAGAAGTAATTATCTCAGTCACGAGGCAGATTCATGTGTTTCTTAGGATACCAAATTTGTTTTGAGATGTGAATACTTCAAGCACAATACACACAAAGTGGTGTGGAGAAGAGGGAGATTATATATGTAAAAATTTAGATATAAATAAAATATATCTTTAAAGATGAGGAAAGATTTTTATGCCAGTGTTTTGTTCCTGGAGAAATTTTATTGAGGCATGTGTGGAAATTTCATTTAGTAAACTGTATTTATACACAGAATTAACAGAGAAAAATAAGTTTTCAAATTTTGAATTGGAAAACAACCTCAAACATTTTAAAAACTGTAAAGGAAAGGGAAACTATGGAGGATTCTAAGTGATATAATTTTTCTGTCTATTAAATGAAAATGAGTTGGTGTTATTGATTACTTTTTGTAATTATTATTGATTTATTTTTATGTATTTTTTATTATAATTGTAATAAAATTTTCAAATTTTTATGCTTGCCTTGATATTCCTCAAAAAACAAAACATAGGCATGAAATGTTTTCCTTATATATATATATATATATATATATATATATATATATATATATATATATATATACTCTCAGATGAGTGTATCTGTAGAATAAAAATAAACAAAAAGAGATGAGAGGAAAAACTATATTCTAGCTGACACATTTCGTCCTGTGAGGGACTTTATCAAGGCAATGTAGGATTTATTATGTTGCATGTGTTTATATACATAGAGATGTGGATGTTTCATGAATATTCATGAACATTCTCAAATTTAAAAAACCTTGATAAACCAATGACATCCTCTCCTGTGTGTCTATATAGACATGTGCCTCATAATAAATCCCACATTACTTTGATAAAGTCCCTCAGAGGATGAAATTTGTTGACTAATTATAGTTTTTCCTCGTCTTTTTTTGTTCACACACACATACACAGTTGTAGAGTGGATAAATGAAACAGCCATATATATATATATATATATATATATATATATATATATATATATAATGTACACATACACACACAGAGGGTATATTTATAGCATATAAAGATTTCTCCTTACAGAAGCCATTCTTTTTATCCAAATCAATAAAGAGCACATCTCTTTTTAGATTAGTAATGGAAAAGAAAACTTAATCTATTTTGTATCAGTGTTCAAATTGGTTTAAAATCTATTTGTCTGAATTTATGCATATCAATTAAAACCCCTATTTTGGAAGGGGAAATGAGTTATATGATATGAGAGAGAGAGAGTTTTATTTATTTATTGTTTTTTTTGTTTTGTTTTTTTTTAAATAAATCTATTTACTCACTTCATCATTGTCTCTCTCCCCCACATCCTGTGATACCATAAAGAAAAAAAAAAGTTCTATGGAAGACTAATTTTATTATTTTTTTTTTTTCCAATATGCTTATTTAGTATCAATATATAAATTTGTGCATTGCATTCAGTGAAATGATAATTCAAAGCACGGACAGAATCAAAGACAGTAGCAAGAATATTTTGTTGGTGAACATTGGCCAATCTGATAATCCGCTTGTAGGTGTCATTCTTAAATGTTATTTTAATCCAACTGGCTCCACCCAAGACAGGGATCTTCTTCAAACTGTTACTTCAATTACAAAAAAAAAAAAAAAAAAAAAAAAAAAAAAAAGAAAAAGAAAAAAAAAGTTGCGTGCAAAAATCAACACCAACAGCAAATAAATTGTTTTTGGTTTTAATCACCATTTTAGAAATAGGATATCTAGTTGCAAAACAACTATTTTTAAAAATTTTTCTGTTAGATTTTTTTCATCACATTTTGGGAAGCTGCAAAAATCAGTAGCAAAAATTGTAGAAAATTAATTTCTACTGCTGTTTGATTTCTTTTAAAATTTATTTGGTGGGTTATTAAAAAAAAAAAAAAAAAAAAAAAAAAAAATTTTTTTTTTTTTTTTTAGCTGTCGTAATATTGAAGATGATACTATGAGCCATAAAAACTCAATGAAATACATTAAACTTTGCATTACCGTTGACATACACACGTAAAAATGAACCCCCAAAACAATAGTTTTAACTGTAATTCAGCTCTGTTGGAAGATATATAAAATAAATATGGTCCATTGACTGGAAAGTGACACAAGAAAATAAAAAGATGAAAATGCAAGCAGATGTTATCTAGAAGCAAAACCGGTTAAATAATTAAGAGAGAAATAACACAAAGAAAATAATAATTATAATCAGAAAGTCATATTTTATAGCTAGATAGTGAAATTAAGAAAAACAGGTCTATAAATAAGAAACTACTTTTAATGCACACAACATCACATGCAGATCCATTTGAAAACTTTGCTATCATTTTATAAACTATGTATATTTTTTTCCTTCACAATATTTAAAATTTGATTTTTGCATTTTATTTAACAAATCAATTTGACTTACAAAAAAAAAATTCAGATAGATCTTTATACTTTTTCCTGTTTCCTTGTGATTTTACAAGAGATAGGAAGAACGTTAAGAAAAAAATTAAAAAGGAGATATTTAATTGTTAAGAATCAAAAGGTCGTTAAAAATTTTAAATCATTTTTTTTCTTTTTTTATAAAAAAAAAAAAAAAATCACTTAACCAAAAGATAAGATCTTTTTCAAGAAATATTTGTTGAGAAATTTTATTTCTTCAAAAGATGATCACCTGGAATGCAAAGTGAGTCACTTCACTTCAACAGGGACTTCAAAGTGTGTAGGTTGCACCCTCCGACGATTACACTCTTATTTTGTACTTCCGCAACACAAAAATACAAGTGTCAGAAATAAAGATAAAAAAAAAAAAAAAAAAAAAAAAAAAGAAGAAATGCCAGAAACAAAATAAAAAGCACGATACACCAACAAAATAACTGGGTGGGGGTGGGAAGCATTATATATTACATATATACATAAATTCAAACATAGCCCACACACATGCATAAAATATATAAGTACGTAATGATTTCTTCATTGTTTTATGCGTGTGCTTCTTGATACACAGGTATAGACAATCTCATCCCCTACCCAAAACATTTTTTGTTGATTATTGTTTTTAATGTTCAGTTTTGAAAAGTTAAAAATTATAGCTGACAATTTTCATGTGTTTTAGAAATTGTAATTTCAATAAAAAGAAAGAAAGAAAGAAAGAAACCTGTAAAAAAACTAAAGAAAAAAAGAAAGTAAAATTACATAATAGCCAACTAGTGATTAACTTCTATGTGCATGTGGCAAAGACAAAATGAAACAGGAAAAAAATTCATTAGAATGAATATTTTCTGCTTTTGTTTTTAGAGACAGGTCATAGCTGCCAACCAGGGTGTGTGTGTGTGTGTGTGTGTGTGTGTGTGTGTGTGTGTGTGTGTGTATATCTGTGGCTATTGATATATTTCTATATACATAGGCCCACAGATATCTGTATGGACAAATAGCAGTGGGATAAAAAAAAAAAAAAAAACTGGTTTGCTTGTATTTTTATTTATCTTTTTTTTCAATTACATGTAAGACAATGTCTTACTATTTTATTTTTTTTTATTTTTTTAATTTGCATTAATTTATAAAGGAGGACATTTTTCTCCTTTAACCAGGCTTTCCTTTTAATGAAGTTTTTTTTAATTTTATTTTGTTATTGTTTTAATAGAACTACTTAAATAATGACCGATCACAGGACAGCATGTAGTAGTAGTAGTAGTTATAATAGAAATAATAAAATTACAGATTTTGTTCACTTTTAGCAGGTCTGAAAAACAAAAGCTCATATCTCTGTAGCAAGGCCATCTTGAGTTTTTAGATGACTAGCAGACAGCGCAATTTTTTTTTTTTTTTTTTTTTTTTTTTAAAGGGTTGGTGATTTTTTCAATAAAGAAAGAAACATAACGAAGAAAGAGTACAAGAGAGAGAGAGAGAGAGAGAAAAAGTTTATATACACAAGCATTTTCAGTTTATCACTTAGTGTTTATTTTTTGTGAGTTTTTTTTTTAAAAAAGTTATTGATTGACCAAGGACATACTTTCACATTTCGTAATAATAATTATATAAGTAATAATAATAATAATAATAATAATAATAATAATTGCATACAGTAACATATTAGTCAGAGATAATGACTTATAAATGGATAATTTGTCAACAGTTTCTTCTTGGTTATCGAATCTATTTGATTACAGAAAATACAAAAATTAATAATAATAATAATAATAAACAAAAAAAAAAAAGGTCCCCCTTCAAAAGCAAAGTTCATTTGTTTTTCTCTCAGCAAGGAGTGACATTTATTGCCACCAAAAAAGCAGCATTGTTAACTCTCACCATTTTATATATATATATATATATATATATATATATATATACACACACACACAATCAATCAACCAAGAAAAAAAAAAAAAAGTGGAGACAATAGTGCAGCCTCCTTTTTTGATAAAGAGATGGCATCCAATTGCTGACAAAAGTATTTTATTATTTTCTTTTAAGTAGACACACACACACATATATATATATATATATATATATATATATATATATATATATATATATATATATAATAAATTATCTTTTAAGTATTGTTAACTGTCCACATAGTGTTTCTCTTTTCAAAAATCTGACGGTTAGAAGGTTTTTTTTGCCTAATATTATCAGTAATTAACATTTGTCGAAATTTAATTTACAAAATTTGTTAATAATTATTTGAAACCTGCCAGGACTATTCGCTCGGGGAAAAAAATATTCAATTTTCAATAAATTTAGCACTGGCTTGATATTTAGTTTGACTAATGACTTAATTTTTTACTAAACACATACATATTAATATTAATACCAATATTAATTGGTAGTAAGGTTTTAAAAGATGGTAGGTCATTCTATGGAATTCTTTAAATCAGAAAAAAATTTGAACCACTCATTTATGCCTTAAAAGAAACTTCCAGAAAACTCATTAATTCAAGTAAAAGAAAAAAAAAATGGTCCCAAAACCCCAGAAGATAAGGGGTGGGGGAAGCAATGACATTTTATTTTTTTTTTTTTTTGAGTATAAAAGGGGAAAAATTGCTAAGTTTTTTTGTTTTTCAAGAAGGGGAGGGGGACCACCTCAAAACTAAAATTGATGTCTAATTTTTTTTTTAAATCTTTTTGAATTTGCAGAACAATTCCACAAAGAGAAGCTAAATGTTTTGCATACACATGTTTGAGTAACAAAAGAATATATTTAGAAAAAAAATAATAATAAATAAAAAGAAAATCTTGGTACCGCCTTATGGCAAAAATGTTGAAGCATTGATCAAAAGTCATTTTGAGGAGGAAGAGAAGCTGCCGAATAAAAGCTAACAGCAGTCTGATGGAAAAAGTAAAGAGTATAGTAGTCACTAGATACAATTTGCAGACACACCAGTTGGTTTATTCGTTGTCCAATACATAAGAGAGTCAACCAATCCAGCTGGGTAGAGACAAGAAAGGTAGGTACTGTTAATTAAGATAGGTAGTTAGAAGTTCCTAGTTGTATGTTCCTCATGATCTAGCTGTTTTTATTCTTTAAAGTTTTGGTTTGTCTTTAGTCAGTTTGTCTGGTGAGGGTTTATATTTTATTCAGATTTGCTACCCAGACATGGTAGCATAGTAATGACCTCTGCGCAGCAGAAATGGTCATTCTAATCATTTAGACTCTGGTTCCCTTTTTGTTTTTCCAACCAACAAGTAGTCAGGATTATCGGTTACTAAGTTCTTGACGCAATGCTGAAAATAGAAAGAAAAAATTAAATTTAGTAATGAGGGAAATTTTATTTTTGTTTATTGAAAGAAAGTATTTAAACAATAAAAAAAAAAAAAAAAAAAAAAAAAGTTCCTAAGAACCCCCCCCCCCCCGAAAAACATGACCACTCCACCATCATATTTAAAGCAAGAAATCATTTCCAGATTGTAAAAATTAAAAAAAAAAAAAAAAAAAAAAAGAAGAAGAAAAAAAAGAGAGAGAGAGAGAGAGAGATGATGATTTAGTGATACAAGTCTTACTAATTAACTTATGGCTGGGGCAGGGGAGAAAGAAGAGATGGATTCATACCTTTCCCCAAGGGTATTTGTGCATAAGTGAATATAATGAACCCAACTGGAATTGGAACACCACTCTCTGATTAACAATTCTGAACCATTATCCATTACACTGCTCAATCTTACAGCACCTGGTATTCTCAAATGGTCACCCACCTAGGTACTGAACCAGGCTTGATGTTGCTTAGCTTTGGTGATCATATGGGAACCAGTGTTTCAATGCGATGTGGCCATAAGCCAACAATATATTAGGAAATTTGTACATTTACAGCTTTCCAGAACCATCTGGATTACAGTTATATCACATTGAAACACTGGTTCTCATATGAAGTTAAGCAATATCAAACCTGGTCAGTACCTACATGGGTGACTGCTTGGGAATACCAGGCATTGTAAGCTTGGATGTGCAGGCAGTGTAATGGATAATGGCTCAAAGCTGGTAATTGGAGAACAGAGTTCCAATTACACTTGAGTTCATTATATTCACCTACACACAAATATCCTTGGGAAAGGTATGAATCCTCCCCTTTTCTTCCCCCAGATATGGTTTAATTAGTAGGACTTGTATCAGCAAAATCATTAATATCTCAAAAAGAATTCTTACAATTTAAAAGTACTTTCTGGTTTTAAATAACCTGAAAAAAGTTGATAATCCATAAAAAAAAAAAAAAAAAAAAAAAAAAAGCAATCAATCCCAAAGTATCTAATATTCTTACCCATTCTAAGTACCATGCACATGTTACACAAAGTGGGTACTGAAAAGTTCTCAGTCTAAACAAGAGAGAAAAAAAATATGTCTTTCATTTGGTCAGTTTTTTTGCAGTATGTGCATGTGTCTATTGGCAGACAGTCATGCACAAGTGCAAAAATGTAATCATCATTGTTTGAGTTCTGGAATTGCCCAGCATAAGATTTTTTTTTTTACCTTCAAGTGTATAAATTACTCTTTTTGAGTAGGTACACATCTATTTATCATCTCTCAGTTGCATCTCTGTCCTTGAATAGAGTGCGCTCAGGGGGACACTGTCAAAGGACAGAGTTGCAATTGATAAAATTTGTATTGAAGAGGTGCCCAGCCCTGGGGAACAGCTGCCCGAGGCCGCGTCCTCCCATTGCACCAGAGGGATGGATTGGTGCTTGCACTGAGGCCAGCGCAACCGATGGTTGCGGGGGCTCAGGGAATTTTTTTTTCCTAGCCCAGGTGCATGCACTCGGGCTCCCCACATTAAACCGACCTTGTGTCACAACCTGACCTCATAGGGGGTTGAGTAAATATTCACTCTTCCTGTTGAACAAATTATTAGAAACTTTTATGGAAAAGAGTGGGCTCATTCTTAATTAGCAGGTGAGACAGACTAACAAATATTCTTGAACTACTCTAAGGTGAAGTATCCAATCTATTTTGGTGTGTGTGGGGGGGTATTAGCATTAACAATCCACATAAGAGTCATCTGAAAGGTAGAAGAGTATAATTAATGCCTCTTCCCCTTTTCTTTTTTCATGTAAACAATAGTGGTGGCTTATCAGTTTCATCAATATATTTTCTTTTTATGGAAGAGAGATTTTGAGCTCACATACATTATCCAGAATCTTGTTAGGAGACAACTTTTAGTAAGGCCATCTGCAACTTGGCTTGAGCTGGAAATCCAAACAAGTTTATGTATAACCCTTTGTGCCAACATTTTGCAATAATTGTAGTTTTGATTCCGAGCCTCTTATTAGATATTTGAGTAGATGAGCGAGCAGAATAATTTTGGGCTATATTGTCCGTTTTATATATTACTACAAGAATTTCTGGCTAGTTTTCAATATACAGGGTGTCCCTAAAGTTTGGCCACACACGCACACACACACACACACATATATATATATTTTTTTTACTTCCACAGATTAAACAGGGTTTGTTGAAAGAAAGAAATAATTGAACTGGTAATTCTCAGTGGACATCATATCAAAAGATGAATTTAATGCACATCATCCCTGGAGAGTTTCATTTGGTGCTTCTATCTCTCTAACTTTAGGGACACCCTGTATAGAAGTTTTAGAAAGTAAAAAATGCATGTTCCCATAGTATCTTTACCTGTATACCTTTCATTGCTTTATTCATCTTATTTATTGAAAGATAGAAAACAAAAGAAAACGAAAAAACGAAAAGAAAACGAAACGAAAAAACGAAAAGAAAACGAAACGAAAACGAAAAAACAACGAAAGAAAAAGAAACGAAAACGAACAAACGAAAACGAACAAACGAAGAAAAACAACAAACGAAGAAAAACAACAAACGAAGAAAAACAACAAAAGAAGAAAAAAAACAAAAGAAGAAAAAAAACAAAAGAAGAAAAACAACAAAAGAAGAAAAACAACAAAAGAAGAAAAACAAAGAAAAACAAAACAAAAAAAAAAAATAAAAAAGAATTTACCTTCAATTATATCAGTTTTCACTTTCTGAAGTTCTCTTCTCATTTCTGCAAGAATTTCCTGTTTCAGCAATTCAAAATCACCGGAAATGTTGCTGCCTCCATTTGGCACGGCTACAGTTTCTTGACCAGTCAATGAAAGTTTTTGCCTACAGAAAAAAAAACAAAAAAAAAAACACGTACACATAATTATTGGCAGCAGACATAGAAGTTCATACTGAAATGAATATATGAATTAACAGATAGACACATTTTGAACAAAATGGTCTGGATAGAGAGTTTCTAAAGTACTAGTTTGTCAGATAAATTTGTTAGTTTTTTTTTTGTTTTGTCCCCTCCCCCCCCAAAAAATGTTATTTGGCTTACAGCTATATCATGTTGAAACACTGGTTCCCGTACAATCATCAAAGTTAATCAACATCAAGTCTGGTCAGCACCTATATGGGTGACTGTTTGGGAATACCAGGTGCTGCAAGTTTGGATGCACGGGTGGTGCAATGGATAATGGCTCACAATCACATGTATCACTAAATCAATATTATATCCAAAATATTCTTATAATCTAAAAAAAAAAAAAATTTCTGGCTTTAAATAACTCACAAAAGCTTAAGTCGTAAAAGCAAAAACAAATCACTCAAATAAGATTATTTCAATGGAAATTAAACGGTGATAATCTTAAAAATACTGGGCTTACAGACAAATCATGTTGAAACACTAATTCCCATATAATCACTGAAGTTACATAATGTTGAGCTTGGTCGGTGCCTAGATGAGTGACAGCTTGGGAATACCAGAATATGTGGGTGGTATAATGAGTAATGGCTTGAAATTGTTAATTGGAGAGCTGAGTTCAAATTCCATTTGGGTTTGTTATATTCGTTTATGTGCAAATACCCCTGGGAAAGGTATGAATCCACCTCTTCTCCCCCCAGCTATTATTAAAACATATCTCCCTCTCCAAATTCTTATAATCTAAAAAATATTTCTGGCTTTAAATAAACTTGCAAAGGGTTGATAAGGATTGAAACAATCAACCAATGTTATTTGAATTAGCATGCAAAATATTTTTAGCATAGCACTTTATTGTTTTTTTTTGTGGTTCTATTCTACCATGTTTATCATTTTTGAAATTTGATTGAATTTTACTACTTTTTCAGATTTATGACAATTGGAAGGCTAAAAAAAAAAAAAAAGTGATATTTCAGACACCTGCTTTACTCTTGGCTTTCAATTAAAGCTACCAAAGATGCTCAAGACATGTGCTGTGTAAAGAGAAGGTGCTGTTACAGATAGAACTGCACCAAAATAGTTTTCATGCTTCAAGAAGGAGATCTTTGATCTCACAGACTCTTCACATACTGGCCAACCTGTTCAGTTTAGTGAGGATCAATTGAACGAGTTCTATGAGGATCCAATCAAAACCACATGGGAATTGGCCCAGTAGATGACATGCTCTCATGATACAGTTACCCATCAACTTCAATCAATTTGTTAAAATTCTTGGTGAATAGTAAGACTAAAATAAATGGAAAAAAAAAACACAAACAAATTTATCAGACAACGCAATAAGAGTAAATTTAAATTGTTTACACTATTTATATTTGAACTATTGTCCTCATCTTTTTTTAACATCACAACAACCTTCCTCAGGTGTATATTGCTCTGGGTAACCTACACAAAATCCCTAGACATGAACTGTGGAACAAGAACAGTCTACTTTCATAGATTAAATAAAAGATTCAGTTCAGAATTCCCTGTAGGTTACCCAGATCAATATACAGCTGAGGAAGGCCAGAGGCCACAACAACCGAAACATTGTGTTAAGAACAACAAAGATGATAACAATATAAATAGAGTAAATAATGATAACTCCTCATCCCAGAAATTCAGACAGAAAGTAGAATTAAAGTTGTCCAATGAATTTATTTGATATACCCGCCCCTAATATTTAATGTATGAACGGAAGTTAAAAACATTTAAACTGTCACAAAGCAGTTTCTGTTTATTTTTATTGGGTGTGTTTTAATGCACATCATTTACTTTGAAGAAAAGAACAAATTCTTTTTAAAAAGTGAGGTATGTTTTGAGAAGAAGGTAAGGTGATTATCAATTATGATTAAAAAGATACAAACTCTATATTTGGAGCAACTCAAAGATGTAAAATACAAAAACACATTGTTTTGAAGAGGAGAAAGGAGAGAAAGAAAAGGAAAAAAAGAGAAAAAGAAAAAAAAAAAAATGAGAAAAAAAAAAAAAAAAAAAAAAGAAACAACTGAATTATGTAAATACAGAAATAATGTGGCCATCTTCAAATCTGACCCGTCAAAATTAAAAGAAAAAAGATGTAACCGATAAAAATACTTTATAGATATTCGATATTTAATTGATAAAGTTTAGGTCATACTATCAATATCCAAATTCTTATTTATTGTAGTTTGATGCAAACAATACTATATGTATAAAACTATGATTTTTTGGATCTTTAAGAAAATACCATCTACATGGTATGCATTAGGGAAACACTTTCATCCACACTACCTTAAATCATCTAAGGAAATGCTATTTACCAGAAAAAACATTCATTTTGACAATAATAAGATAATTTTTTTTATTTTATAATAATCAAAATCCTGCTGAAAATTTATATTAAAATCTCAATCAAGATCACAGGAGCTAAAGATTCAAACACACTCAATTTTTTGAGTACTTAATGATACTGAAACAACAGTTCATTCATTTTATTTAAATGTTTTATAAATATAAGGCTCAAGAGCCCTTCAAGGTAGAGAGTTACTGTGAAAAAGGTTACGATGAATAAGATGTGTGATATGAATGAAAGGGAAGGTAAGGAATGAAGATTATGAGGGTAAGGATGATAAGATAACGATTAACCCTTGAAGAGGGTTTAGGTTGTAGTGTTCAGGGAAGCATCCAAATGGGATTTGGCGGTGGGGAGAGACTGAGTGAAATTTATATTTGGAATAGAGAGGAAATGAGGATGATTTGAATCTGTGGAAATAGCCTGGTGTGTCCTAGTAGTAAAGGCCTGAACTGATGGAAATAAAGAATGAAGATCATGTGACCATTTACCATAGAAAGAACAATAGAATAGTGATAGTCTTGCAATGTTGTGTCCATGGGAAAGATGTTGCTGGATTGAAAGGCAACAATTTTATTTGATAAGAGCCCCTCAAGGTAGAGAGTGAAAAGGGTTATGATTAATGAGCTGCGTGATATGAATGAAAGTGGGGAGGCGGTATGAAGTGAAGATTATAAGGCTAAGAAGGATAGGTAATAGTTGATCCATGACTTGAAGAGGTTAAGATTGTAGTATTCAGAGAAGCATCCAACATGGGTGTGTTATACAAAGTAGCAATTTTGAAGAAAAACTGAGTGAAACTTTCTCCTTACATTTGGAATAGAGAGGAAATGAGGGTGATTCAACTCTGTGGAAGTAGCCTGGTGTGTCCTAGTAGTAAATGGAACTAAAGAATAGAGCTTGTTTGAAAATTTACTATTGAAATAGTGACAGAGTAGTGATAGGTTTGCAATGTTGTGTCTGGATGGAAAAGGCAACAATCCTATTTGACATGATCAAAAGTCATGTCCAGGGTTCTAGCTTATTTGCTAATTATAAAACTTACAAGTATTTGAAAGATGAAATTCTGGAAGGCAGTAAAGGCCTTTTTAGCACTAAATAACTACCAACTCTTAAACTTGTTTTAAACCAGTTACCAAATATACGGTTGGTGCAAAAATAATGTCGTTTTCTCACATATGTTACTATGTGAGAAAACGACATTATTTTTGCACCAACCTAATACGTTTTGTGCATATAGTCTAGACAATTTAATTTACCTTCTTTTTGTTAATGTTTCCATCAATTTTGTTAATAACTATCTTTAAACAGACTAATTCTTTTTATACTATGATAAATACTAAAGATTATCATTTGCTAATGATTAATGAAATTAAGAATTTTTCAAAGTCATGACTTTTTATTATTTAAAACTTGTAAAAAATATATATCTACAAATAATAAAAAAAAAATGTATACCAAAATGAATTTCTACAATGAAAACATAATACAAAGAATACATTAGAATTAAAAAATATTTTTAAAATTTTATTTTAATAAAAATTTTAATGTTGATAAGATTTTAAGTTTTGTTTTTAACATATCTCCAAACATATTCCTGTTTGATGTCAAAAGATGCTTCTAATTTTTTTTTTTTTTACTGGCTACATGAGAGAGAGAATTTATGGGATGAAGCATTAAATGCAAAACTCACAAGCTATTAAAAGAACAAAATGAAAATAGAATAGTTTCCTTATACTGATTACAATAGTTTAGCTTTCTTCCTTAGTGACTTCTTGCATCTTAGTGGCTTTATTGCCTTGCTTTGGGTGAAATGATTTAAAAAAAAAAAATAAATAAATTAATCAAGTTAATAATTATGTAGGATAGGCAATAGAGTGTGTGTGTGTGTGTGTGTGTGTGTGTGTGTGTGTGTGTGTGTTGGAACTGATGTTATTTATATTTGGACTAATATCCTCATCTTTGTTGTTATTATCACAATATTTTAACCGTTGTGCTGTTCAGTTCTCGTCAAGAATATGTTGATTTGGGTAACCTTTAGGAAATTTTTAACCAGATCTATGAGGGTAGATTGTTCTTGCTCTGATGTCAATGTCTAGGGATATCTCGGCTTATTCTTATTAAGTACTGTTCAGTTATTGCTTGATTTGTTTCTATTGAGACTGTGCTACCTGGCACAGGGATTGAACTTGCAATTATTATGTCACCAAATTCATGAACCAAAACTTTAATCCTTTAAATTATTGTCTCATTGTAATAGCAATGAAGATGAGGATATTAGCCTAACTCATTGTCCTTGAAATTCAGAAAGAAGATATATACATTATAGAAGTTATAATTTGAAATATATTTAAACACAAGTTAATTTTTATTCTTTTTGCCTATAAAATGTAACCTAGAACAACTTCTGCTATGAAATTTGTATTTAAATGTCTTTATATTCTAATAAAATTTGTCATGAAAATCAACAATTTTACGTTACATGTAGTGACTGCAATTGCATTATCATATGTATTGTAATAAGAAAGAAGATTGATCTGGTAAATAATATTCTATACAGAAGTATTTTTTAAATGCTGTTTGTGTGTTCTCATATTCCCTCACACTCAGTAACCCCTCCTTGTGTCCTAGTGGCTTTATTGACTTACTTAGGATGAAATGATATATATAAGCAAATGACTTGTAATGGCATATTTGTTAGTTTTAATTTAATGCTAACATTTCTTTCCCACCCCGCCATACTGTTATGAAGGCGGGGGTGGGGGTATCAAAAGATCTTGGGGCTGGCCCAATTTCCAAAATCTAGCCAAATATCAGATTTATATCAAGGGCTCCTTGATCAGGTCAAGCTAAGCACTTTTTCAGCAACCCCCCACCTCGTAACATTGCTAATTTTATAGGGAATCTTTATATTTATTTGTACAGGGTGTGGCAGAAATAGCTTCCACATAATGTTAAGAAATTACTGGCAAGTGTGTCTTCATTACTCAGCTCTCAACTGGCGTCCATTTTAAAATGGTTTATAATGAGTTATTTTATTAATGTACATAAATGTTCTATAGAATTCAGTTGTTAAATACAAGTTTATTTTCATGAAATTAGTTTTACTTCTAAGTAAAGCATATACATTTACTATTACTATAATACAATTCCTAAACTTATCTATTAGTAAAAATTAGTAATAAAATACGCTATTTTTTTTTCATTGAATGGTTATGGGGGTCCACGAAAAACAAATTAAGAGTAAAAGTGGTTGATGGGTAAAAATAGTTTGAGAACATTTAAAATTTAGCTAATGTCTTACCATTATGTGTGAGGTATTTCGGGGAGGTATAACTGTCACACCCTGTAAGAAACAAAGCCTATGCAAGTGTTTTAAGATTTTTATCTTAAAATACATCCCTATTCTTAAAAATACCATCCACTCCCATGAGGATGAATCTACAAAGTGCAAGTCTTTTGGCTTGCTTATAGATGACACTGAAACAGGCAACAGAACACACAATGAAGTGGGACAGTATGAATATAATGAAAAACAAACACAGGTTAGCATGCCTTCCATATTGAGGTGGTAGTGGAGGGAAAGAGAAAATGGTCAAAGGCTCTTTCCCTTACAGTACAAACATTTAAAGCAGGTGTGTGTATGTGTGTGTGTATATATATAAGCTGAAGCAATCCAAGACATTTGAGACAATTTGAAAAGTCAACCCCCTTTAGCATTCAATACGCCCAAACCCACCCCATAAATATTGGCTTTCAAAGATTCACCATTTGTGCGACATTGGTTGTTATTTACAATGATGACATATATTACAGCAGAATATACATACAGGTTACAGTGGGTTGAATACTGAGAGCCAATATTTACAGGGTGGGTTGAATGCTAAAGGGTTAATCAGAAAAGAGTAAATATGTTATTCCTTGAAAATGCTTTACTTGTTTACTCATAGCCAGAAAAGCTAATATTTTATTTATACTGACCAAAGAACCATAAAAGGATTGCAGTAATAATTATATCCTTGTGGAAAATGTTTTAAAAATTTAGTTTTAATTTATAACACAGAATATTTACAGAAACATACATTAGTATCCATTTATAATTAGGCTTAAGCCTCCCATTTTTGGTTTGCCCAACAGTTACATCCTGCCAATACCTCATAATTAATGGACTATTCCATTTTGATTGCATAGAAAAAATATCAGAGACACTACTTGGTTTCAGTGAGAAAATGAATGAAAGGGAAGATAGACGTGTTTAACAGTTGTTTCAGAATTCCCTATAGGTTACTCAGATCGATATACTCCTGATGAAGGCTGGAGGGCATAATGGAAAAAATGTTGTGAAACAATAAAGATGAGGATAATAATCTGAATGTAAATAGTGTAAAATAAGAATTTCTTGTTAGGGGGTAAAGACTCATTAAACAAGAGCTGCTAATATTCACTGCATCAGATAAAAGTGAAGCTGTTGAAGAAAAAAAAAATCATGAAACAAACATACATTTATTCACAAAGTAAAACATTTCAACATAAATTCTGAATAATTTTAAGCAACTTTTGATTTAATTTTTAACTTGAAAATTCACAGCCTTTTGTAGTTCAAAAGGAGGTTCATTACTTATCTAAAACCTAGAATGGATGTGGGGGGGGTCAAAACGTAACTCTCTAGACACACACAGATGGATTCTTGGTATTTTATGCGAGGTTCATAGAAATTGCAAGAATATTCAAGTCTGAAGATGATTGATCAATCAAAGTCTACAATTGAGTTAAGAAAAAAGTTGCCAAAATCCTGAACTGATGAAAAATAATGTGCAACTCTAATGAATCATCAGACAAGATTTTGAAATCATTTGTGCGTGTATGTGTGTAATATTTTGGTGACACAAACTAATAATTAACATTTAAAAAAAAAAAAAAAAAAAAGGAGCTCTACAGAGGAACATTATTATGAGCATGTATTTGTTATTACACCTTTGTAAGAAAATTGTGTAACCACTTAAAATGTGAAAATTTAGTGTGTGTATATATATATATATATATATATATATATATATATACATACACACACACACATCATCAAGTCTAGAAGAATCCTCAGCAGAAAGCACTGGGCGGCTGTTTCGTCCTATTTTTGGGACTCATCAGCAGTACGTATCCACTACTGAGAATCAAACTCAGACCATTACGATTCCCATTGGACCAACATGTCTTGGTGATGGAGAGGTAACAAACCAGACTCAATATAGCACCAACTCTTCACAAATTCCATCGTGTGACTAATCCAAGTCTACTTATACCAATGGACTGTGCCCCCATGAGTCATGTCTTCTATCCCCAAGCCACTACATCCAGATTCTTCTAGATGCGATGAATTAATTATGATTATTCAAATCCCCCTTATTTTTATATATATATATATATATATATATATATATATATATATAAAATCAGATCTCAAAGCTAAAGTTTATTGTAAATGGCTTTTATATGAATCCAGTTTGGCCTAGGGTATGAGAGTTTTATCCTGAACCATTTAAGTGGGGGAGAGGAAAAAAGGATGGGGGAAGAGGAAAAGAAAGGAGAAAAAAAAAAGATAAAGATAAAAAGGGTAAGAAAAATGAGAAGAAAAAAAGAACAGAAGATTTATTAGATGAACCGTAACTTCATTATCCTAGCTTTGACGAAATGAGAAGGTTGAAATGGCTCATACCATGTTAGACTATTAATCTAGTTATTTTAATATATTAATAGATAATTTTGTCTGTTAGTGAATTCCTATGAGATCTTCTACTGATTATGTAGTCACTAAATTCATTGTAATGCTATTTTGATATACAAGATGAATGAGTATATTGCCAGCAGCAGCATTGCAAGTTTTTAGGAACAGGTTGTCTGTTTTACAGCCAAGACTTTTTGGCCAATGAAATTAAGATATTTTTTTTTTTTTTTTGCACACATCTGTAAATATTTATTGCTGGATATAAAGCCCAAAGGATTTAGGAACGGGTTCAGCAAACTTGTATAATTATAATGAACCATTGTGAACCCCTTGAAACCCATCCCTGTATATTACACACACATTATTTTACCTTGAATTATAAATAAAAAGTATACACATTTGTTTTGCCACTAATCAATTAAACTTAATTATTTTTTATTTTTTAACTTTCTGCACAACCTGAAACCAAGTGGATAAAAGGGAAATAGAATATAATTTGTATGATTTTTTTTAAGTACAAAATTATTTCAGATTTGGATTATTTAAGAAATGAAGCAATATTTCCCTCCGGATGACAACTCAAAGAGCTATATCAAAATGAAATCCCCAAATTCTTTTTAGATAATAGTTGTATGTGAATATTTTCAGTAGTTTTTTTTATTATCATCATCATCATTATAGAACTGGTTAAAAAACAAAAGAAGTAGTCGAGGAAATAGGACTCTCCACTACACACACAATATATTGCCAGCAAACTTACTTTACTCTGAACTAGTAAGATATACACCAACTGTACTTTATAAATAGAGATATACAGTCTTCTATTAAATTTGATGCTGTTATAGAGTTGAGAATTCTGAGAGTTATTTAAAATGATGCTAAAGCATAACAAGACATTTAATTTATTCTGGTATTAAATATAGGAAATAAAATTTGAACTGAATCATCAAGAAAACTGGAATAGATGGATAATTTGAGAAAAGGCACAAGTTTTTTTTTCTTTCTTTAAGGCAAAGGTTAATCCCAGCCTCGAGCATATGATGTTTGAGCATCAGGGAGGAAACAGAAAAGGGTGGGAAGACATGGACAATGCTTGTGGAGTGAACAGAGCAGAAAGAGAATAATGCAAGACTAGAAAGATGACATATCCACTTACGGTGCCGGGCAGGCCAAATTTGTCCTTGGCAAAGAAAACAAAAATAAAATAAATAAATAAAATGTATATTATATAAGAATAAAAGATTATATCCCGTGCAGGATTTAGATGGTGAGACCCTAAGCTATCTAAAACCTGGAGGTCTCTTGTTTATCCATATCCTCCCAATGTCAGTTTAAACTAACACCTACTTTTTCCGTATTGTGACCGTCTTGTTTAAAGTTGATATTTTCTTTATCCTAAATGAAAACTAAGTTTTTTGATATATTTCATTGAAATTTTCACATTCTAAAATTATAGTTTATAATTATAGCTTAGATATCTTGAAAAACAGAAGGCATCATTTTAAACTGATACCAGGAGCATATGGATTAATGGCCTTTTAATTTTTTGTGGTCCTTTAAGATTTATGCTATAAGCTGTAGCTTGTTTAAACTATACCTAAATGCAACATCTGGGGAGCAGGGAACTGGTATTAATTGCTAAATGTTACCATTTTATTAAAATGCCTACCTATATTTAAAATTCATATTTAAAAAAAGTTTCAAGTAAAATTTAAATGATAAATTAAATGAATGTTCTTCTTAAATCTTACTTTTGAAATATCCAGGCATTTTTATCAGTGAAATCTTTATCCCTCCATATATTTAAAATAAGAGAGATTTATTTGAAAACCAATGTAATAATATTCCTGACAATCTCAGAACCAATGATAAAGTATAAAAATTCATTTGTTCAAATCTTGATATGTTGCTGAAGAAAAAAAAAATCATGATAATCATCTGGTTGATTTTTTAACTCATTTGATACAGAAATAAATGTAAGTGAATTTAAGCACAGTACTAGATTGGCAGCAAGGTCTCATCATTTTACAGTTAGAATGGTTAGATGTAATTAAGTTCTATGCTAACAGTTTATTTTCTTGCACTTCTCACTTGTGGAACTCTCTTCCAGCTTCTTGCTTTCCAGTCAGCTTTGACCTTCAAAAATTTAAGAGCAATGTCAATCATTATCTTCTATTTTCATAATTCTTGTTCTTTTATTGTTCTTGCTCCTTAATATTTTCATTTTACTTGTATTCTTTCACACTCAGTAACACTCTGCATCTTAGTGGCTTTATTGCCACTCTTGGGCGAAATGATAAAAAATGTCATAAGTCAATATTTATGACAAATAGATGTTTTCCAAATTGGAAGATTGATTGAAATTATTTAAAAAAAAAAACAACCTTGAAATAGGTCTCCCCAAAATCTAGTCATAATAAACATTTGCTGATAAAACCAAAATCAATTGTTTGTGCATTTAATACTGTAAAAGTAAACATTTTCTCATAAATAGAACACAACTAGTTTAACCATGTTATAAAAAGATTGATATGTTATAGAGTGTGGCAGAAATACCTCCTACATAAAGGTAAAACATTAGTGGCAATGTTTTTTCATCTAGCTACCAGACAAGTGTTAATTTTGATTATTTTATTTATTTTTGTCAATAATATACATGGAAAAGACTAAAATACAGTATGTGCTTATGCACTGTGTTAAAATACAATCTACGACTTATCAATTTATACAGTTTTTCACAGCCATTTAAAAAAAAAAAATTATACAAATAATACGAAGAAGAAAAAGAAGAATATAGTCGCCATTATTATTAGTGCATTAGGCTCCATTCTCAGAGTTTGGTAGAGTAACCTTTAAGTCAAGCCCCATGTTCCAACCTCACAGAAATCAGCATTACTAGGAACTGCCAACATCCTGCAAAAAATGCTTTCTGTCTGAGGTCAAAATGACTTAATGGAGAGAATCAATGTAAAGATCTTCAATACAAATTAATATTGTGCAAACTAAAGTGTTGGTTCCAATACTACATAGAATGACAACACTTGTCCCTCCCCATTTTATAGGCTGATGCACACAAATGCATGCCAGAATTTCTTCTTAGCCAATAAAATAATCCGGTTCACAGTTTAATCTGTCTTGCCTTAAAGTCAGAATGCTACATTCGTTTATCTGAATTTGCTTTTGTGTGTTAACAAATTCTTTGTTTGCAAACTTTTTGCCTTAATTCGCCTTGCATATATTGTTTGCTTGCTTTATATTATTTCTTGCCCTGTTCTTTTATTTTCTTTTTCTTGTTATGGCTTATTGTAAATTTTGTCGATTCTGTTTGTTGGACAATTCTGTTACTTATTTTTGCATTTGACTCAGGCTACTCACTCCACTGTGATGATAATTATGTGCCTGGTATACCTTTATCAAACTAAACATCATGATGAGTAAATTGGGAGTCATATATTTATGACCATTGTGACTTTGTTGTCAGGTGGTCTCACAATAATGGTAATAAAACTTTTAGAAAATGAATGAAAGGAGAAAAAATAAATAATGATGATGGGTAAGTGTGGACATAACAATCAAGACTATATGGTGATTGTTAGCTTCATGCCCCAAAACAATCTTCAGTCCAAGACACACACACACACACACACACATATATATATATATGCACACAGTGTGCGATGGGTAATTTTTAATTTTGTGCATTCACGTTGTTTGTTTTAGTTGACTGCATGGTATAGTAGGATCAGTTGGTCAGCATCTGTGAGAAAAAGAGCACCATGATGTAATTCACCCTGCAAAAAATTTGGAAATGGCATACTGTACTACTTGGCATTCACACCAGAAGCTCCAATATGAACATTTCAGAGTGTTTGGGTGTCAATTTGAGGACACTGAAGAGGATTCAGAAAGAGCTGGATGAGTACAAAGGTATGGCAAGTTATTAGGTTGGTGCAAAAATAATGACGTAATAATGTTGTTTTTTGATGTTAAAAAATATGTAAAAAAAAAAAAAAAACAACATTATTACGTCATTATTTTTGCACCAACCTAATAGAAAACTCACTCTGATCATTCTAATAAGAAAAGAACTCCCAAATTTATTGGGGAAGGAGGTAGTGCTGCCCTGGGTGAAGATGATGGTTGCTTGGTGAGACCCTATGTCTGGCAACAGAACTCTGCACCATGCCACACAAGCAGGAGAACCCAGTCATGGCTGTCAGACAATTCCTGTGACCACATCACACCTTACCTCTGGCGACCTAACTCCTCAAACTGCAACCCCCTTGATTATTATGTATGGGGCGTAGTTGAGTGGGAGAGCAACGAAACTCCTTGTAACACCAGATTATGGCAACATTTACCAACTTAAACAAGATGACCTTCCAGAAGAAATGCAGGGGATTCTGAAGCTCTCTGGAGGCCGTGGTTGAAGCAAATGGTATTTTTATTGAATAAATTTATTATTTAGTATTTCAAGATATTTTTGTGTAATTTTGATAAATATATCTTTTAACATGAGATGTCAGTGTTATTTTTATTTTTGCATAATTTAGATGACAATTTATCCATCGCTGTGTGTGTGTGTGTGTGTGTGTATAAATAAAACGAAAAACAAATTGCATCTGAAGATTGCCTGAGTGTGAAACTTGATGTAAGAATTTAGATCGGAATCCCTGAGCACATTTTGGTATTTTTTATTATTATTATAACTGTCAGTTTGATTTCTGGAGGTACTGAGCACATTTTATTTTTTTTTTGTTTAGATTTTTTTTACTTTTTCTTTTTTCTTGGAACTAATAACTGGAGTTATACTTTGACAGGAACATAACATAATTACATTCTTGTGTTGTTAACAAACCAGGAATATATTTTTCAAAAATTTTACTGCTGGATGCAACATTTTAATTTAGAAAAAAAAAAAAAAAAAAAAAAAAAAGAAAAGAGGGGTGAAGTAATTTTCTTTAAGAGACTATACTGTGTTGTAAATAATATCTATTTTGTATTTTTCTCTTATATCTGTTAAAGATAGGAGATATTTTTCTTGTGATAGTAGCTGTTACAATGCTAAAGTAGTATTAGTTCTAAAAATTAAAATAGAATTTATCACATTATATAATGAAATCCTTTATACATAGATAAATAGTTTTGATTATATATGGTGAAAAATCAAGAGCCCGAATAGATTCTCACAGCTTACCTTTGTGAAACCTTAGGAGATTCAGAACCATTTGCTTGGTTAAATTTGTTCCCATTGCCATTGGTTGTATTTCTATCTCTATTTTTTTTCACTTCCGGTGAAGATGAACTGCTATCGGCTTCCTACAAGCAGAAAGAAAAAGAAATTACAAACAATATTTAATTGTACTGATTTGAGGACAGCTTCATTCGGAATAAGGGAGATAACTGAAAGTAATCTTTTATTTGCGTCAGTGTCAAAAAAAGGGAGATAACTACAATTATCTCCCTTACACTAGCTACATTAAAATATATAAATAAATAAAATGTGACATTTTCATTTTCTCTCTCTCAACCGCTTGAACTACTTGTTAAAATATGACCAAACATCAGATTTTCTAGAGGGGTTGATTCTTGATCAGTATCCCCTTGTTTGTGTGTGCACCTGAGTCAGCGTGAAAGTAAAAGTTACATTTCGAAAGTTGTTTGGTTTTTTTTGGTTTTTTTGATAATATTTATAGTAATTTGTCAGTAATTTTAATACTAAAATGATTATGATCAGAAAACACACACACACACACACATTGCAAAAGTTCATATTTGATTAGAAAATTAAAAACAAAATTTTACATACAAAAAAAAAACAAAAAACAAACAAAACATTTGCCTATATTTCTGAGATGAGGTATTATGTACATTATTTGGACTATTGTCCTCATCTTTGTCGCCATATTACAACGTTTTGGTTGCTGCACGCTCCGGCCTTCTTCAGGCAGTTGGAATGTTGGCCTGAACCCTTTATTTCACTCACTGGGGTAGACTGTTCTAGTTCCATGTGTTATGTTTAAGGGATGTCAGTTATCAGTTATCTCCTGTTAATTTCCCTCTGAAGGTTCTCCACTGCCTTAACCGAGTATTAAACTCACACTCTTTCAGTTCGACATTCCAACCACCTGAAGAAGGCCGGAGCATACCATGGCCGAAATGTTGTAATGAATATGACGACAAAGATGAGCACAATAGTCCGAATAATGTAAAAAAAAACATTTATTAGTCAATACATCATCTCTGTTGTTTTTAACACCTGTCTCCCATCATTCTACAAGTTGCTGATACCATTTTCATAGAAAATTTGTGTTTTTTAATGGAAGAAGGCTGTGAGGTAGTTTAACAGAGTCAAATATTGTCATTTTAAATTGTTCTGTAGAGATTGGAATAAATGAAAATCTGAAGGAGCCAAGTCAGGAGATAATAGGGAGTGTTGGAGGGTTTAGTATTTCAATTCTTTAAGCTTCTATAAGGTCTGTTTTGCAGCATGCAGTCTTGTGTTGTGGAGGGGGAAAATGACACCTTTTTGATCAAAATTAGCCATCAACTCTCATCAAATGGTGAAAGGCAGTTGAGATATTGATTTCCAAACTTAGTAATCACTTTCATGAAAATCTTTGGTTTATTTTCCACGATGGCAGGCAGAGCATTTTCATTGATGTTGGAAGATTGTCCAGAGTGTGAGTGAACATTTAGGTTAAAATTACAATGATGAAATCTGCCAAACCACTTTTTGACCGTCATCACATATACTGACACCATCGACTTCTGCTAAACCCTTGATATTTGATAGATTAAGGCACACCTTTCTCATCTTCTTCCTAATGCAATCATCAGGAATTAAACATATGGACACTACCAGACACGTACAAAAATGTTCACTAGAATCCAGACATGTGTACATGCGCACACACACACACACACACTAACGCCACAAGACAAATACATATCTACCTGAACAATGAAGAACTAACACAATGCAAATGTGCCAAAATTTCCCCTTCCATAACTCATGTCCCCAAAATCATGATGAAGCTTAAATAAAAGTGAAACATGTTAAATTTATAAATGTTTCCTATTTGTTCCTTATTCTCTCATTCTTTCAGATTTTAATCCATATTTCATTACAATTCATAGATCGCCCAAAATTTTTCATATCTAGTTTCATATCCAAACATAAACAAAGAGAATGCAAATTTTTCTTTAATAAGATTTCTAACATTCAGGCCACTAAAAACAACATTTAATTAATAAAAATACTACTAGTTTCATGACAAAAAAAAAAAAAAAATCATATAAACCCTTCATTTTTGAGTTAAGTTTAAGAAGATTTTATGGTAGATAGCACTGTGTTGCAATATAGACTAGGTTACATTTGTGATTCATGTACATTTGTGGCTAGTAAGTCTTTATGTTTAACATGTGTAGAAGTGTTCCGTTTAACAACAGCAGGATATTCATATTGTGAGCGGGTAGATATGATTTTTACATATGGCCACACAATTGGTAATGAACATGAGGCTGCATGACTGTATCAGATTGTGTTACCAGACTGAAGGCAGCGGAGATATCTAACCTTTTCTGCTGTTTATCGTTGTGTTGCTGAGACAAGATCCATGGTACCACAAACTATGGATTGTTGAAGACTGGGATCTGCTCTTATGCCTAACCACAGGTGCATGTGAGTGTAGAAAGAAGTGATGGACATTTGGAACATGTTACGAGTTGTTGTGTTGAGGTACAACGATGACCTTTTGGACATATGTTTATATGGACATTTTACCTTGTTTTGGTGTCAAGAACCCACCCCCAATGTTTATAAAAGTATTTTTGATACACCCTGTGTGTGTATATATATATATATATATATATATATATATATATATATATATATATATATATGAACATTTTGCCTTGTTTTGGTGTCATGAAAGCATCCCAAAGTTGGTCAAAGCATTTTTGGATTGTATCTTGGATTGTACATTTAACAGCATCTACTGTAAACTTTAAACTTAATAACTCAAAGACAAAAGATTTGCAGACATGTGTTTATATGGACTTAAGTCCTTTTTTGGTGTGAGGAACCCACTCCCAAAGTTTGGAAAAGTATTTGATACCTCATATGTATGTGTGTGTGTGTGTGTGTATATATATATATATATATATATATATATATATATATATACACACACACACACAACCATGAGTACTTGTGTCAGGAAGAGCTTCCAGCCTTGTAAATCATTATGACAAATCCAGTCAAGCGGGACCCACATTGTTTTGTGTGTGATTAATCGAAGTGCTGCCTTAAAAAAAAAGAAAAAAAAAAAAGAAAAAAAAAAAAAGAAAAAAAAGAAGCCTATGTATGTATGTACTCCATCTTATTTTTTGCAACCCTACCAGATTTAACACTTACTGTTCACTGTGCCAATCAAAGGTTTATTGACCCAAAGTGTTATAATAAAATGAAGTAAATATAGTAATAAAATAATGACAATGAGAATGTTTCATTAAAAAAACAAAAACAGCACCCCCCACCATCTATAAATTGTAAACTAGTAACATACAATAATTCCTATCTTTACCAGATTAACCCAGTTTTTCTGCAACTGGTATTTAATTTCTGGCTAAATGTCTTTGATGATGAGTTACCATCATTTACAGTTAGATTAATGTCCTTATCTTTGTGGTTACTAATCACATCTGCCAATTTGGATAACCATTAGAGAATTTCAAACTGAACTCTTTATTCAATCTATGGAATTAGATTGTTCTCATTCTGTTGTCCATGTTTAGAGATGTTTTGCCTTTTTAGTACTGCCAAGTTATTACTAGTCCTGTTTCCTATAGCCAGCTGTAGCAGCTTAGCATGACACTCACAGATACCTGGTAGGGTAAGGGTTAACACACTAACATGAAATTCCTTGTTATACATTAAGAACTCTAGCCACTGTAGAATCCAACCAAGGTTCTCCTATCCATAACAATCAGATAGTAAGTTTGAATGTAGTGAGTCTGTGCCCCAGAGTTCATACAGATGAGAATCCTATTGGTGGTTTGGAACAGATTGCAGTTGGACTCCTCACTTGATTGATTGATTCATTTTCTATGAATTATCAACCCTTTTCATGTTATTTAAAGCCAGAAAATATTTTTAGATTGTAAAATTTTTTTTTGAGATAATGGTTTAGTGATACAAGTCTTACTAATTAACCCATAGTTGAGGGGGAGAAGAGGTGGATTCAAATTTTTCCCCAAGTGTATTTGCATGTAAGTGAATACAACGAACCCAATGGGAATCGGAACTGTTCTCTGCTTAACAATTTCAAGCTATTATCCATTACACCACTTGCACATCCAAGCTTATTAAACAGTCATCCATCTAGGTACTGACCAAGCTAGATGTTGCTTACCCAGTGACCATACAGGAATCAGTGTTTCAACATAATGTGGCCATAAGCCTCTCTCACTTGAGGAATGTACTAGCATCCAGATACATAATCTGATAGACATTTTAACATTCTGTATACATACAACATTCTTCCAACTAAGGTCTGTCAAGCAAGAGGAAGGCTTGGCTATGGGTTCACAGTTATCACCAGTGATGGTAAACATGCATGATATACTTAAATAAATGGCACCAATAAAGCTAAGCATATAGCTGAAATATGTAGATGGCACCTTTATACTCTAGCCACATCAGAAACATGTACAAATACTGCTGGATTATGTGAACTCGCCAAAGATCAACTGACATCCTTAGATGTACAAATAATCCGTACAGAGACTGGGTCAAGAAGGAAAACTGCCAGTCTGTCTACATTACGCCAAGAATGTGTTGGAAAAGATTAAAATGGTCTGTGGTTGATACAGCATAAGGACAATATTCAGAAACAACTTGATCTTATAAGAAAAATGTTTTTAGAGTCAAGCATAACAAAGAGAAGAACATGACCAAGAATTATGTATTCTATCCTTTGCAGTTTTGGCAAAGAATATAAAGGTGAAACCAACTAAAGCCCTAAAAGTAAAACCAGAGGAACATGGAAAAGCTGTAGCTAGGTGTGAAACCATAAAATCAGGGATGGCTGATTATGAGAAGTGGTGCTCACAACCCCCATGGTTAAAAGTAAAATACTAGACAGAAAAAAAAAAAAAAAAAAAAAAAAAAAAATGTAGAACCAGACATATGTGCTAGATTATCCCTACACACAAGATGCTTGTGGCCTGCTGGTGAGCTGCCTCTGGTAACACCAGTGGTCCTCTGGTGGCAGCCACCAGCAGTTCAAAGATGGGTGACTAGTGGTCTACAAGTGGTTTCATTGCCAAGATGAACACATTGGTGGTCCACCAGCAGTAAATGGTAGTGGCATGCCACCTAGTGTCAGATTGGTGGCTTGCGTGTAGGGATGATGGTCTCTTCAGTAATTCTAGTATACATATAAGGGACATTAAGTAAGAATGAAAGGACATCATGCACCAGAAATCCTAGTAACTAACGACACTGAGTCATGACAAAAAAATGTACTGAGAAAGGAAGGCGATGTGAAAGAAAGAAAAGATGGCAGAGAGAGCTAAGCTCAACAACAAAACAAGTACAGGAAACAAAGAATATTATGGGTAAGGCTCCAAAATCTAGCTTCAGGATTGTTTCATGGAACAACAGAAGATTAAAATGTTGGGTTAGTGAACTTGGTGGCATAGTAATTGAATTCAATATCTGGTAGATTCGTAGTTCGGATGTACAGAGACTCAGTGGGAACAGGACTAGTAATAACTGAAAAGGACAATTATCTCCCAGACATGGAGAGTGAAACGAGAACAAACTCTTTGGACTGAAGATATGGCTCAGCTTCAAATTCCTTGAAGGGTACTTGGATCAACAGGCACCTGGAGAAGGCTGGAAGATACAACAGCTGAAACATTGTGATAATAACAAAATATGAGGATATTTGTCTAACACTAAATAATATAAATAACATATTTAAAAATTAAAAAAAAAATCTCCACAGATTTAAATACAGGAAGATACCACTGTATACCTTCACTAAAGGAAGACTAGCATAACATAAGTTGTTGGGGAGTGGTTGGAGGTGCTAGTAGTTTTAATAATGACGTAAGCTAAAAAAAAAAAAAAAAAAAAAAAATATCTAAAACAGTGAAATGTCCAAAAGAACAGCAAAGGTTTCTAACTATTCTTTGGATGGATCAAATTTCTTGTGACTCAAGTCTTGCAAAGATGAAAGAGTGCCATTTGTTCAAGGCTGCTTTATACAAAATTCTTTTGTAGAACCAGTTAAGCAAGAGAATTTGAATTGTTCACATTGAATGCCACACAGACTTGGGATGGCAGACAACAGAAGAAAGATCCAAGCATTGGACATTCAAATCAATATTTCTTCCATTGTCTGCTAGATTCAGCACAATTTGTTTTCAGATCTCACAGTGGACAGCCAAGCACATTTAGCCTCTTGGGCTGGAGATAAAAATGACTACAGCGAAAGAAATGGAAGATGTAGACTTAGAAAGAGGCAAGAGAAAAGTCAAAAAGCGTGAAAGAGAAACAAAGTTATTGATTTAAGAGCAAGAATTCAAAACTGAATTATGTTTGTAGGTTTTGCAGAAAGACAATATTTATAAATATTAATAGATTATATAATTATTGCATTTTATAAGAAACAAAAAAAATAAAGCTGATCAAGAATAACTGATTTCAAATATAAATTCTATGCTAACCCAACTAAGAAAAGTCAATGAAAATCACTTAATATGATACTATCAAATCGATCATTTATACGTTATGCAATGAGCAAAAAATAAAATAAAATATAAAAAAAATAAATAAAATAAAAACCGTTTTTAACATTTGCAAAGTATGTACACAAAAAAAATGAGAAATTATATAGGCTATAGGTATATACAATCCACACAGCAAAAACAAAATGAAATAAAAATCTGTGTTGAAAGAACAAACAGAATGAGATAGAAAGAATTTTAGTAGCAGTTGGAAAATTTTCAAACTAGCTTTTATTTTATAATAATTTATAGTATTGTTTTACGTTTTTTTTAACCATCAACACAAATACTAAACTGAATATAAAGAGGAAAATCTTTTAAAATATTTTGGAGATGAAAGTCTTGCAGAAGCTAACAAACAACTGGAATTGATTAATATCAGTATAAGAATTGTTTAATGACAAGAATTTTCATTTACCAGAAAAATCTTTGCTATCTAATAAATTTGATCAAAATTAATTTTAAATAGGTTTGATTATGTTTTTATGGATACAAATTTTCAGTTTTTTCCTTTCAAGACCCTGGGCAACTGATTAAGCCACATCCCTTCAGATGAAGAATAAGGGGGGGGGAAACCCCAAAAGCAAAGAGGAACAATGAAAGGAATCCAAGAGACTCAGACATGAATAATTCTAAGTTGTTCCAGCTAATAAAAGAATAAAGATTATTCATAGAGAGATGAAATATTAGTCACACCCAACTAGAAAAAGAAAAGACATATCAATCATGTTAGCTGGCTGAAGAACATTACTTTTCTCAGATCTGCTTATAGAATTATCAAGATATCTGTTGTTTTATGAAATGAATCATAACATCAAGAATTTGTTCATACTAACATTATTTCCACTTTTATCTTCATGTTTCTAGCCAACATATTCTATAATTCTTATTCCAGGGAACACTACAGGAAAATAAACATAGACTCGAACTTATTAAGAACTGGAAAGAATTCATCTGTAGAATAAAAGACTTTTGCCAAGAATTGATACTTTTCTTAGAGTGCTAACATTTTAGTGGTTAGACATTAGGATTTAGTGATGCAGCCAGTCTGTTATTTGTTGGACGAGATACAAAATTATATTTATGAAGCATTCAAAAACCAAACTCACTCTCAATGGTTTGAGAAATCAGCATTACAACTGTTGATCAAGAGATAAAGATATATTTGACTGAACTAACATGAGAACATTACTACTAATGGTTTGTGAGATTGCTATACTAGCTGTAATAATAAGCAGTTGTTTTTCAGGCTGTTGAGTAATTTTTTTTAGTGATAAAATAAGATCATTTTTAAAAAGTGGTTTAGTTTGGTTAGAGTTATGAGATACCAAATAGGATAAAAATATTTATAAAAATCAGAAAGAAACCTAGACTTGTTTTGATTCGAATGGGGTATATTCTCCCCCAAAATATACAGTACCAGTTGTTGATTTCTGCAAAATGTCTAGTTGTTATATGAGGATATTTTTTGTCACACTCCTTAAAAAAAATTCCATTTAAAACACACACTGAATATAAGAGTAGGGCTTATTGAACATCTCTTGAATAAATTAATATAGCTGGCTTGGATCAACCCATGTTATGGTCAGGTGCCTTCCAAAGGTGACATGCACAAGTATTGCTTCCCCAGACGATAACAAGAAGTTGCCTTACTGACAAACGTACCATGTGCTAAATAATAGTTTAGCAGACTATTACTTTTTAGAGTAAGTGCTTGGACTTCCTGAGGTTGACCTTCATGGTCAGATGGAAGACAAATTAAGGAAGTTGATTTTGATTGGCTGAGCTAGCGTGGGAATGATAGATATAGAGAAAGGGTTTTCAGTCAGTTGAGTCTTAACCGTCAAAGAATGTAAACAGGTTTCCTTTCATGTCTCTGATCAGCTTCTCAGTGGAGAAGGAACAACCCCCATGTCGACATGAACGTTAATAAAATAGTTAAGTTAAAATTCCTTGTGTTGAATCTCTTATCTCTAGACTCAAAACAACTAGTAATCACTAGCTGCGAGAGAAAAATGCAACTTTATTATCGAATTGACGCCATTGCCCAAGACCACCCCAGCATGATCGGGCTATGCAACATGAGCTCAATTTGGCACAGATGACCAAGACCTCCCAGCTTGAGGGGGCTATACAACACATGAGATTTGAATGAAATGTCATGGTTCTAACAACTTGGCCATGCTCCCATATCAGCATAGTATAAGAAAGACAAAAAATAAGGCTGTCAGAAGAGAAAAAGAATTACCTGTGAGGAGTTTTCAGTCTTGGCACGCCGGGCAGCTAATTTTCGCTGCATCTCGCTCATCATGTCCTCAGCTCCAGGTATCAGTGGCCTAGCCAGTGAATTCATCCCTGCCTGGGCAGCATTGCCTGCACTGTCTGCACCTGCAGCAGCAACCCCATCTTCAGGCTACAAAAAAATGTTGGAAAGAAAAGACATTTATTGAAAAAGATGTTAAAAACCCCTCAAAAAACAGGTCCAATTCAAAAAACAAATAATGTGCAGGAATTTCCAAATAACAAATTTTCTAAGGATTATGAGGTTTGTCATTTAAAGACTGAACAAGCAGAGTATAAAATAATTTTGATTTAGCTAATGTTTGGATATTTCATAACAGCAATACATCTCAAAAGAAAAAATAATATAAAATATTAAAATTAAAAGTATATTGGGCATAGATAAAGATAACAAGAGTGTAAAGATTATGAAAATATAAAAATTATGAGCCTAAAAAAAACATCAAACTCTATTTTAATAAATTATACATTTCATAAATTAAACTTTAGTATTTAAAAGATTTTGGTGCCATCAACATGACTTGACTTTGGATGAAAATTTAGGAGGGAATTCCACATTCCAACTTTGGTTGGTGGAGTCAACAGAGAAAAGGAAAGTTCTTGCAGGACAGCTGCAGAAAATCTAACAACTGGAGGGAAGTCCAACTTTAAGACGTTGCCTCTTCTCTGCTGATTGTAGATGTGGAGGGCCCTTAGGCCTGCACATTTATTTATATATATATATATATATATATATATATATATATATATTCATTTTTTTTTATAGAGATGTGTAGCATTGTAATTACTTTTATAAACATACACGTTTATGTGGAAATTGTTCCCAATAGTTTTGATAGTAGATATCAGTGCACTTTAAGTTCATATGTGTATGTGCATATTTTATATATATATATACACGCACCTATCAATGATGTAAAATATTTTGCTTACAGCATTACTAATGACCAGTTTACCAACAGCACATATAAACCAAGAAATATGTTAAGATGAAGTAAATAATTATAAAAGGAAATTATTTTATTTTTAGTCATTTAATTAGCTGCAAAACATTACCTTCAAATAATAATGTTTCTTTCTTTTTTCTCTCTCTCAATACAATGGGCAATGCTGTAAAAGCTATATTGATTTATTAATAGATTTTTTTTTTTTTTTTTACAGCTTATTTGCAGCTTATTTAAAGCCAGAAAATATTTTTAGATTGTAAAATTTATTTTGAGCTATTAATGATTTATTGATACAAGTACTACCATTTAACACATAGCTTGGGGGAAGAGGTAGATTCATACCATTCCCAAAGGTATTTATACCTAAGTAAATTATATAACAAGCCCGAATGGATTTGGAACTCAGCAATCTGATTTCCAATTCTGAGCCATTATCAATTACACCACCCAAGCTTTCAGCACCTGGTATTCCTAAACGGTCAACCATCTAGGTACTGACTAGGCTCGAAGTTTCTTAACTTTGATGATCATAAGAGAATCAGTGTTTCAATGTGATATGGCTTTAAGCCAGTAAAAGCTTTATCAAACAGAAAACATTTATGAACTGTCAGACATTTATATTCATGCTTAAAGAAGAGCAATCAAGAATAAAACAAAAGAAAAGATGACTGTGCTTGGAAATGAATAGTAGTAGTAGTAGTAGTGGCCAGTATAGAGAATTATTATCTTGAAATGCTTATTAGATGAAGTATTATCATTTATTCTTAGAGCTTTATCTTTATATCTACAATCTGAGAATTCGCAATAAAAAGAGCAACTGAAAATAAGAACTACCAGTTGAAAAATCCAATGTTACTTTATTGGTTTTAAATTCTGTCTTGAACTTTTATGATTCTCAATTGAAAAATAGAATTAAACCATTCATTTATGTTCTTTTTACTTGCCGGTTAAAATTGGTTGATTTGTCTTTTTTATGACTTATCAACCCTTTGTGGGTTATTTAAAGCCAAAACATATTTTGGACTGTATGAATAACTTTTTTTTTTTTTTTGTTGAGTGAATATTGCCGTAACAATTTTTTGAGAATAAGAATTATTTTTTTCTAGATACAAGTCCTACTATTTAACCAACAGCTGCGGGGCAGGATATGGGTCCATACCTTTCCCAAGGGTATTTGTATGTAAGTAAATGTAACAAACGCAATCAAAATTCAAACTCGGCTCACTGATATTTTAAAATTCCAAGCCAATCTCCATTACATCAAATGCACATCCACTTGTAGGTACTAAGATGTTCTTTCCTGCATTCCCGCAGAATAAGGGGGGAAAAAAGAAAGAAATTAGCACAAGTAGAAAGAATCAATGGATCATTTTTCATATTATACCGATCTATTTGATAGGAAAGTAGCCAGTTCTTTGATGATAATGACTTTGGATAACAAAGCTAATTTCATCAGAATAAAAGCAGATTTGATTCTTAAGTAACAAGATTTGGTCAGCTTAAAAAATCTCAGCCTTTTCAGTGAAATGAAGTATCATCCATCTTATTGGCTACATAATTAACGCTTAATAAAGCATTATTAACTTATTTTATATTTGGAAAACAGTTAATAAACAAACTTCTCAGTCATATAAAAAACAATATTTTACAGGTATATTCTGGCTATAAAAAGAGTTAAAAAGATTTAATCTGATAGTAATCAAAAAGATTTTTTTTTCTCTTTTTCAGTGTAAGTGACAGCATCTGTTGTTACCTAAACTTAATTTCAGTCAATTATTTTTACTGTAAAAACAAGTTTTGTCCAATTCAACCAACAAGATCTAATTTTTTGTATTTTTCCAGTTTTCAAATAAAAGGTCCTACATCTGGATTAAAATTGTGGATAAAATGTCTGAAGTTCACGTTTTTGTTTGTATACTTTCATCTGATTCAGTTATTATCAAGAACTGGGTGCTGTCAGTGTGGTAGACAATTTTGTTACCTACATTCTGGCATTTTTTTTTTTTTTATGATGCTGGAATTTGAATTAGCTGAAAATGATGTCAGTTAAATTGAGCTATAATACATTGGAAAATGTATGGATCAAATAATTTATCCATATCATATTTTGTATATTTATTAATTATTTTGTACATATTTCAAGATAAAACTATGCATATTTTAATTTAATGTATATGATAAATATACATTATGTATTGAACAATAGGAAATGATTAATATCCCAAACCAAACAGAAATTGGGTTGATGAGCATTTTAAAATAAATTACTTTTTATAAAAATGCTAATGGCAATATTAGCTGTTTCCTTATAAGGAATCATTTGGCATTCATTGACAGAGCAGCTTGTACTATTGTCATTTGAAATTTATAAAATATTTCTCCAAAAACAATTTTTCAGAAAAATAGGTTTCTCAAATCCAAAGGAATGCATTTCTGAAATGATTTGATGTCATCTTAAGAATAGCAAAATATATATTTTGCTATTCTTAAGATGATGTCATATAAAAGAGCTGGCATTATTGTAAAAATAAGAAAATTGACCCTTATTCTGATCAATAGAGAAATTAAATAAAAAAAAAAATATTTACAGTTTGAAAAAAATGTAACCAATTTCAAATTGTTAATTCACTAATGAATTTTGTTTAGTAATAGTTTTGCTGAAAAATACATGTTTAAATATAGAAACTTTTTAACATCTGTCTATATTTCTGAGATGAAGTATTGTAACTAGTTAAACTATTTACATTGTTTGGACTGTTGTCCTCATCTTTATTGTCATATTCACAACGTTTCAGCAGTCGTACACTCCGGCCTTCTTCAGGTGATATAAGTTGGAATTTCGAACCGATCACTTTATTTAGTCCACTGAGGCTAATGAACATGTGTCCACATAGCCGAATGGAGAAAAGCAGTGGTTGGAGTAATCCAGTCACTTGACCCAAAGAGTTGTGAGTTCAATACATGGCCACAGCAAAGGTGAACAATAATTGAAACTGAGATATCCAGAAAAGGCAGGGCACATGAAACTAGAACAATCTACTTCAGGGGACTAAATAAAGGGGTCAGTTCAAAATTCTAATGTATAACACCTGAAGTACAATAGTTCAAACATTGTGAATATGATAAGATGAGGGACAACAGTCTGAACAATATAGAGACATTTTGGAGTTCAAACCAACTTTTTATCTCAATTGCTGCATCAAAAATAAATGGCCAATTTAAGGTTGAAAATAGTAAAGACTTTGGCAATATGGTAACATCTGATGAGTAACGAAATAATGCTCGTCTATAACAAAAAAGTATAATCATCTAATTCTAGCAACAATTTAAAGATAATCATTTAAATTACAAAAGAAAAGAAAAAAGATTAGAAATGTAGTTTTTGGACAGAGTCATTAAAAAAACACGAGTTAATTTTAAAACAATATATAAGCCAAATGCAATAAATTGCTCATGGTAAAAATCTTTTATATAAATGTAACCAAAAGCACACAAAACCAATCATAAAACCTTGTTTTTATTGCCACACACTAACACTTACGGTATTATTAAAAAAATTGAATAAATAAATAAAAAATTACTTTTTAATGTGTTTGCATTTGAAAGCCAGTTTTGGGGTAGGTTCACAAAGCCATTTTAGTGCAATGTTAATTAAATTTAAGAAAGTAGCTTTATTAAACAATACATTTTGATGTTAGCCACTATCAAAAAGAAAGAAAAAAAAAAAAAAGCACACATGGAAAAGCTTCTTTCCTCTTTCTTTCTCTATTTACTTTTATGTGTGAAATGGATTTTCTGAAAGTTAGAAAAAACATTGTTATTTTTGCAAGACATAGCCCAAGTTTTATTGCAGCTTATTGATAAGATAAAGATTTGTGGTTTGATTATTTTTAGGCAGAGTTAAAATTGCCTCTAGACCAGGTTGAAATTACACTTTGAATCACAACAGAAAATTAAGATGTCTAGACACCTCTAAAACAAAAACCAAATTGATAAAATTATTTAGATGCAAAAGACACAAGGAAATTCTCCCTCATAAAAATGACCACTGACAGCTGTTGGTTAATTATTGGTTTCCCAAAGCAATTTGTTGTATGGAAGATGGAAATCCAACAAACAAAGATAAGAAACTGAGATTCATAAAAGACTTCAAATAATTTTACGCCTGCTGTTTGCATCCCAGTCAAGCAAATAAGTGGCTAGAGAGGAGGGATAAGTGTGGGTCATTATTTTGTAACTCCTGTGTTGTTTGATGGCCAAGATTTGGGCCACAAGCCAGAAAAAAAAAACAAAAAACAAAAAAAAAAACAAAAAAAACAACTGTCTTGCTTATCATTAGAAAGGATGAAGTTTTGATTGAGAAAACTTACTTCCAGGTGTATTGTCTGGTATCGTGTTTACATAAATAGACTCAACAGATCAAGAAAGTTCTTTGAAATATTCTTCTTCTTTCATAATTTTGATTGGTTAGTATAATTGCTTTTGGTAGTTATCAACCTAGATTTTTTTTTTTTTAATTTGAGCACCCTCCCAGCCCCAAAATTACTGTAGCGAACCTAAAATATAAAAAAATGTTATTAAAAAAATAATTTCTTTTGAATTTCTAGGATGAGGAATTATCCTTCATTACATTTGAACTAATACTCTCATCTTTATTTTTATCATCACAATGCTTCAACTATTGTACCGTTCAGCTGTCTTTCAGTGTGTCAACATAGGTAAACTAAATTTGCTAAAGGTTACCAGATCAAAAAACACCTGAAGAAGGCCAGAGGTTACAAAGGCTGAAACATTGTGATAATAAAAATAAAGATGAGGATAGGAGTTTAAATGAAAACAATATAAACAAAGAAAAATAATAGAATTTATTTGTAATCTTCATTAGTTATTAGCAATAACTGAGCAATACTAAAATATACTAAAAAAAAAAAAAAAAAAATAAGATAGTGGAACAAGAAAACACTACTCTCATAGATTAAATAAAGTGTTTAATTCAAAATTTTCCAGTTACCCAGATTGACAAACATCTGAAAAAGGCCAGACATTACAATGGCTGAAATATTGTGATAATAAAAAATAAAGATGAGAATATTAGTCTAAATCTAAATAAAGAAAAATAAATAAAATAGAATTTATTTCTAATCTTTATCACCAGCCCTAAGCAAATCAAATGAACTGGATGTTTGAAAATATTTTTTTTAAATTTGGGGGAAGGTTTTTGGGTTGATGGTAATTTGAAAAATGGCAGTGAATGAATATAACTCAGATTGTGAAGAAAATGATTTTTTTTTTTTGCTGAGGTTGATCAGCACAACAAACACACCAAGAAGAAGCAAGTACGATTTGAAAGCAAAATCATTTACATTACCACTAGGCAACAAAGTTATTAATCTACAGTGGCGTACTGGGTCTAAAAATTTTGGTTGTCAGGAGACAATGTGGGGACACATCTACAATGCTATCATTTAATTTTCATAAAGAATAAATAAAATTTACAAAAAATACATATGAAAAAAGGGTGCAATTAAATTTTTTGTGGAAAAAAAAAAAGAAGTGTATTTCTTAGTAGTGTACATGTACTGTACATATTACTGGAAGTAGATACCAAATATTATAATTTAATTTTTTAAATTTTAGGTAATTAGTTGATATTTTTAAATAGTTTAAAACAAAATTTACACATTAACAGATAGACTGAAATCATAATACAGCATTTCATGCAGTCCACTATATTAAGATCAATCATTTGTGTTCACTAGATGATTGAATCTACGAATAATTGATTCTGCCTCCAATTCATCTAATAATTCCTTTTCAGTGGATAGCAACATGTATGATTTCAAATTCTCTTCAGGCAGTTGAATTTCTTAACCTTGTCTCTATGATCTTTAGTTTTGAAAATGACCTCTCACATTGGACTTTAGAAACTGATAGTGGGCAGATGACTTTATCAGATTTTTTTATTCCTTTTTATTACTAAAACAGTTGCATGTGTTTATTTCTGAATTGCATTTTTATTTGATATAGGGGGACCCACTTGTCATTGGGTAAGCTGACACCACTGGCCAGTCCGCCACTGTTAATCTAAGATAAATAATGTAAGTAATAAAATTTAATAAAACTACAATTCAAGAGAAAAAAAAGGCAAGCAAATTTGCAAGTCAATGCATAAGAACTTATAATCAGAGAATCAAAAATGGTTTATCTTTTGATACTAAATTAGGCTGTATGAAGCCAAAGATGTTAATTTTTCCTAAGAGAAAAATTAAAGCTATTTTCTTTTTCAACAGAGAAAATAACAAAGATGATGGCATTATCAGCAACAGCTAAAATAGATATCCCATTAATTCAAAGAGAAAATAATGACAATCACGATGTTGACATTCCACACTACTTCAAACAAAAAGTTAAGGAAACCGCCATCACTACTGGAAAGAGAAATCTATTTTTACTGAAAAATTGTTTTTAAAAGAAAGATTCTATAAATTTCAACCAAGAGCAGCACTGTCTGTTTGGTCAATGAATGCCAAATGGTTAATATTACCATTACAATGATCTGCTTTAAATATATTCCTGAAATATACAATGGCAGCCTGATGACTTGCAAAGTAAACTGATCTATCGCTGCCCCTTGCAAAACAAAGAGAAAGAAAAGCCATTTTTATTCATTGCACCCTAACACTTTGCAGAATTAATTACTAACAATGAGTTAATAACTGAACCGTCATTATTTTCAGCAAGTATTACAAGTGAAATGTCTGTGTGGAAGCTGACACAAAATATTTAATAAGTGTCACCCACTTTTTGGGGATTATCATGAAACTCTGCAGAAGACAATATATTTTTATGCAAATCACCTCCTTCAATGGACATTGGTGATTATCACCTTCTTCTGGACATTGACAATCATGGCTCTCCACAATTTCCTGTCCTTTGTAACACTTAATACATTTTGTCTTTTTGTTATCTCTCCCAAACCCTGTTCTGCCATCCATTTACTCAATCTTGCTGCTTTCCTAGCTACTCCTTGCCTTCAATCTATCATGTGAATATCAAGTTTTCCAAGGCCTCTTTCTTCATTATGTACCCTATAAATTTTAATTGCTTCTTTCTGATTCTAAGTAGAAGCATCCTTTTTGTTTCCATTTTCTCTAAAACTGTCATTGTCACACATGTTTCGTCCATAGTTTTTTCAATATCCTTCGGTAGGACTAGATTTCTGTTGCTTCAAGTCTCTATTCATCTGTGGGGAGATTGTCCAGCATTCACTACCATATAGGAGAACTGATACTCTGTAACAGTTCAGTACTTGCTTCTTTGCTTCTAAGATTTTTCCTCTTTCTTAATATTTTGCTTAGCTTTTGGAGGGCATCTTTTCTGTCCCCTGTTAATATGCTTCCCAAATATTTAAATTTTTGCACCTGTTTGATTTTAAGATCTCCAGTTTCTAATTTGCATGTTGGGCTGTTCCTTTTGCTGACAACCATGCATTCTGTTTTCTTGCATTTTATGTTTAGTCCTTTCTTCTTTCCTTCACTACCTTCTGTAGGGAGTTGTGTACATCACCACAAAGACATATAAATAGAATCTAATTAAAATGACAAGAGAAAGTGGAGAAAGTATGAAAAGAATAGAACCCTGCCACCAATAAAATAGTGATATCGGCAAGATATTTTCTTTTCCTTTTTCAGGGAGGTTATAAAAAGGATCGCTTAAAAACATAATAAACTGGTAGCTATTAATCCCAAGGTTTTGTACCAAGTTATAGATTGATTTGGTAATAAACATTGTAAATTGAGACAAAAAAAAACACACTTTTATCATAAATCAGTGTATCTAAAATAGGCATGGATAATACAGATCAGTTACAACAATTCTGAGATAAGATTTCAGTGAATCTAAGCAATTCATTTTCCAAGCGTGTATTTGCCAATCTTTTCACCTTTAAATTGGAAAATGCTTAATAGGAAACGGCCAGAACAATGATCATTTTGAATTTTTGGGGATAGTCTGTTTAAGAAAAGAAACATTTACATAATGGCAACAAGAACCACAAAATGGCTTGAATTCCAAGTTGTAGTAAGTGGTATTCTCCACTGATCCACACATTTGTTCATTGGTATAATATTTTTGATAAGCTCACTTAGTAACTGAAGTATTTGTGCATTTTAACTTTGTATGAGAGGTGAGTTTAAACCCAGACAAGATTTAGAACATTGAATTTCAACATAATCTTATTTTTATTTTCCCCTTATTTATTCATGTGCTGTATGAAGCTAAGCTTAATCTATTATTTGTGGTGACTAGTAAATGACAAGTACTTTTAGAGTTTTAGATTTAAATGTTCAGAAAGTCATCATATTCAATTCTAGAATTACACTATTTTGTGTACATTTAATATTCTTCGATTCTTGCATTTTTTTAAAAAATTCTGTAAATATGGCAGATCAAAAAGAAATAATCAAAAGTAAGATTTAAAAAATGGTTTAATAAAAACAAATGAAAATAAAATCTAAGAAATGTCTATGAAAATGCACACAGTTATGCATTTTTAATTTGAGTATGTATGCATATGTATGAGTGCGTAACAAGTAGATATGCAGATAGGTAATAGGACAAGCATTTTGATTGACTATGCACAGAGAATTTTCTGTGTTAATGTATGACTAGTGGATAGGACACACAGAAGGCAGGTAGGTGAGGATGAGTATAAATGTTGTTGTCTAGGTATGATGTGGTGGTTGTGATGGGGAGTGAAAGAAATTATTGGAAGTTTGGTGTGGGTAAGTGGTGGGAGGAACCTTTGGCAGGTTTGTGTAGGTAAGTGGTAATGGTTGTAGTGGAAAGAAACCATCAGAAGATTGGTGGAAATATGAGGTGGTGGGAGGAAAGAACCACTGAAAGATTGGTGCAGATATGATGTGATGGTAGTGTTGGGGGGAGGAACCATCAGAAAATTGGTATAGATATGATGTGGTGATCAGTGGGAAGGAACCATTGGAAACTTGGTGTAGGTACAATGTAGCTGTGTTGGTTGTTTGGGGGTGGGGGAGAAACCATCAAAAGTTTGGTGTAGGTATGATGTAGTGATTGTGGAGAGGAAAAAAACCATTGGAAGTATGGTGAGGAGTTTGTAGGGAAGGAAACATTGAAAGTTTAGTGAAAGGTATGATGTAATAGTTGTGGGGGTGGAAAGAAATTATCGGAAGTTTGATGTAGGTATAATGTGGTGGGACAAAACAGATGAATTGTATAAATTTTTTAGTGACATAGAATATGGTTAGTAATAAATTGTAGGAAGAAGAATGTGTTTGTGTGTGAAAGAGAGAGAGAGATAGATAAAGGAAAGAACTATGCATACAAGTTAAAACAAGCATTTATAATTTTAGGAAATCTGTTTCAAGCAAGTTTTAGAGCAGGCACAAGTCATTTAATTATCCAATGTAACATCACCAGTTAAATTTCTTCATTTAAAAAAAAAAAAAAAAAATCATAATTTGTATTTTCATAACACATGCATCCATGCAAGAATTCCAACACAAGATTCTGCACACTACCATCTGAACATCAATTAACATTTATACAGGCCAATAAATAAAGTAACAAAACAAAAACCCTTTGGACAAAGGCAAACCACTTCTTGAGCTATCTTAAGAAGCCAGAGATTTCATTCAAATAAGATATTTTTAGCAGCTTTCAAATAGTAATATCCACTCAAAATTGACAGGTTAGTTAAAAAGCAAGATGCAAAAATTCCTTTATGACTGGATACTGTTCAATCATTGGATTGAGTCATTTTCTATAGTGAAATATATACACTAACTACTAAGACATTTTTTTTAAAAACCAAAGCCAGGATTATAAGAAAATTAAGACTTAATAGCCTAACAACTGAAAAGTTACATATTTCAATAAAAAGAAATTTTTATAATTCAAAGCATAGGTAAAACAGAAGAAAGATTTCTTTTGTTTAACCTTTTAGTTGTTTTGATATAAAGTCAAAAGTTGGATAAAATCGTTTTGGTTGGACAATATCCGGACAAAATTTTTCTGATTAAATTTAAGTTGGAATAAAGTTTAAATAAAGATAATCAAAGCTGTTATTTTGAATATAAGAAAAACAAACAGAAAAAACTTGTGATCAAATATTCCAGAAAATTTCAATGAACAATGCAAACAAGTGCCATTAGTCCATATTTGGGAAGAGGAAGCTGGGTTTTGGGGGAAATGTAAGCCAAGTAATACAAACTCAAGTCTCGTTAATATGAAATCAATTCCATTCACATCAAGTCATATTCAAGCTGGATTTTGAGAGGGGAATTTTTTTTGGGGGGTGGGGGGGTAAAAGCAGGGAAAGGGGAGAAAAAAAATAAAGTGAAGCAAAGACCCCCCCCCCCCCAAAAAAAAAGCAGATGCAGCAGAAATGCCAAAATGGCAGGAAGGATCCCAAGAAAGTTTTGTCTGGAACCAAGGGGAAGTGGAGTTACCAGGATTGGGAAGAATAAAGGATGATTGATAAAGGAAGGGGACAAATAGAAATGCCACTTTCGTTGTTACCACCACTGAATCACCAAGATATTTCAGAAAAAGGCAAGGTACAACTGACTTGGCACCTTTAGATTTTATATATATTTGGGTAGCAATCCCTCTTTTATACAGGTTACATTGGAAATGACTGACATTATATTTGTCTTGCATGTGTATAAGAGATTTCATTTTTGGACAGTGTGTGTGTGTGTGTGTGTGTGTGTATAAGAATTGGCAAAATGATCTTTTGGTTTAAGTACTTTCAGCCATTATCAAAAATGTTTTTGATTGTCTTAATATGTAGATAGTAATAGAAATGTTTTAATTCCCAAACATAATCAGCAGATTACCATCACAATGTACATATTAAAACAAACAAAAACATCCTTGATAATGTCTATTAGACTAGCTGAAAGACTTGGACTCCAAGATCATTTGAACAGTTCTTACACACTATGTTTTTATTACATTAAATGTTATTTTTAGCAGATACCTGTATGAGTAGACACTCCATTTTTTTTTTTGTTTTGTTTTGTAGTTTAAACCACAATTATTTTGTCTACTGGCCTGGAAACTTGAGAAAACTTATTAAAGAAAATGTGCCCTCCAGCAGGATCCAGACATGAATCCTCCTTTGCAGGAGAAACTGCCATCTGATCTGGTGTGTTTCAACCACTCAGCTACAAAGAACTACAAAATCAAGCAAGGTTTTATTTGCCTTTAATACTTTGCCTTGCAGTCTTAATAAAAATACTATGCCTAAAAAAAAAATATCTTGTATGCATGCAAGAAAAATATAATAAACTTAATTGCAGTGCCTTGTCAGTCATCTTCAATTTTATATGAGTTGCAGATCAAATATGGATTGTAATCTGACAAGATGAAATAAAAAACAAATAGGAAATGTATATCAATCTAACATGTTTCACTTTTATTAATGCTTCAGAGATTAAGAGAAAATCTTTGTTGAAGCTTTAGTAAAAGTGAAGCAGGTTAGATTGATATATGTTTCCTATTTTTTTTTTTTTCTTTTATTATTTATCATGTGCATACATTATATATATATATATATATATATATATATATATATATATATATATGCATGAACTATCTGTGGATAGGAGTGAACATTGAGTGTAAAACTCAGCCAAAGGATACAGCTACACTCTGGCTTGATGTCCAAGTTAATTAAGCATGGCAGACCAAAGAATAATTTATTCTTGAAGCCTTTTCTAGATGAGCCATGCCACCTGCCCCAAAGAAAACTTTCATATAAGCAGGTCCTACAAGAGAAGGAAATTAAAAAGGTAGAAGATCTGTGCATTAATGTCCTTAGCATAGTTTGCCTTTTATAATCTGCAAGTCATTTGATTAAGACTGGAAAATACACAGAGAAATGATAAAAAAAAGCTTACATTTTATCTGAATCTGGTTTCAGCTGCCTCAATCAATAGAAAACATTTCAAGTTCCTTTAAGTTTTCTTTTTATTCAAAACAGTAAAGCTGATTATGCTAAAACTGGACATTTAATGAAGTCAAGTCAAATCACAACAAGTAGACAATGAAACTCAAATGTATGCAAAGAAAGGAACCAGTCATAATATTTTGAATAATCTAGCCTCTTGGCACCAGTCAATTGCTCATCATCTTAGGGTTGCCTCTGCGCCTTTTTAATAAATACTTTCATGGTAATTGTTCAGATGAGATCTTAACTATGGTACCTAGACTGACATCAAAATCTCATCAATTTACAGTTGAGCTAGCTAGATGTAGCTAACATTTTTTTTCTTGCACTTCTTGCTTGTAGAACTCTCTTTCAGATCCATGCTTTCCAGCCAACTTTAATCTGTAAAAAGTTGCAATGTCAATTGCTATCTGCTGTCCTGATTGTTCTTTTCTCTTATTCCTCATTACTAATGTTTCTGTTCCTAATTCTGTCCACACCCTGTAACTCCTTGCATGTTAGTAACTGTACTGCCTTGATTGGAGTGATACCAAAAAAAGAAAAAAAATACTAATTTAATTTTTTAGTCTGTATTTTTATTCCTTCACCTTTTCAAACAATTCTTATTTTCTATACTAAACTGACTTTTTGTTCTTTATACTTCAATTCATTTACAAGGTGAAGCTATTTGATTTTAATAGAGATATCTTACAGTAAAAGATGTTAAGTAATAAAAGATTTAAAATAACACAAAGTAGAAATGAAGTAAGATCTGGGCCTGTAGATGAATAGTCACTTGCTTCTTGCTATAAAGATAATTCTTAAACAGTTAAAATAAGATTATTATTTAGAAATTCTTGATAAAATGTAAAGAAGAATTTGCAATGTTATTGGTCCTGACCTAGCATCTCATCTTCATTCACTTTCCCACTGCCATAATGTAGCTAGCTGTGCTTTTTCCATAAATATTTTCAGGGTAATTATTCTGATAAACTTTCCTCTATGGTACCTAGACTATGAATTTAAGCACATTACTAGATTAGCAGCAGGATCTCATTATTTTACAGTTGAAATGGCTTGATGCAACCGCGAGTTCTATGTTAACAGTTTCTTCTCTCACATTTCTCTCTTGTGGAACTATCTTCCAGCTTCTTGCTTTCCAGTTGACTTTGATAGTCAAAAATTTAAATGCAATGTCAATCGTTATCTTCGGTCTTAATTTCCCTTCTTTTATTGTTCTTTTTCTTATTCTTAATAATTTTTTCTGATATTCCCTCACACTCAGTACATCTTAGTAGCTTTAATGGCTTGCTTAATAAAGAAAAAAAAGAAGCTAACTTACAAGTTACCTACAGGTAATTTCTACTAAAATAAAGATTTTAATACATTTATATAGATATACAACACATACAGACTGATATAACCCACATTAACAGATTATGGTACTATAAATTATGGTTTTTATTTTATTTAGAATTAGCCAGAAATTTACCAAATTCAGATAATAAATATTAATGAGGTTTAGAAAGATTTTGTAACTAACGGTTACTAAAGTACATAATTATTGTAACTCACTATATGAAAATTACATACTAGGGTAGAGGAATATTAAACTGGGATACTACGTAAATGTAAAAGATGTTTCTCCCCTTTGATTACCTGGCTAAATAAAAAATGCCAGGTATTTTACAGCTAAATTCTATGGACAAATATGGACTTGTCTGTTCAATTCAATTAAGTAATTTAAAGAAGTGACTTATAGTATGACTAAAAAAAATATTGAAAAAATTTATAATTAAATATGGTTAATATTTATAATACAGATACAGTGTAACCCGGATATAAGAGATTTTATCTGGTCCCAAATTAGAGCTATACTTACCTAAACAAAATAGATCAAACCCGGATATAAGAGAAACCCGGATATAAGAGACGTCCTATCCGGTCCCGACAACTCTCTTATATCCGGGTTACACTGCATTAATTTATAGAATCACTGAGATGAGTAGTTATGATTTATGCTATTTACATTTGGACAAGTGTCCTCATCTTCTTGCTATCACAACATTTTGGCCATTACCCATGCAGATTAAAGGGTTCAGTTCAGAATTCCCTGAAGGTTACCCAGATCAATGTACAGCCAAAGAGAGCAACAGCTGAAAAGTTGCAATAACAACAGATATGAAGACAACAGTCCGAATGTAAATAGTGTAAATTAGAGAATCTTTGTTTTGGCCATTAATTTTTAAAGTTTTGATGGTATATATATATTTTAACAATCTTCAGCAAAAGAAATATATTGTATATGAAACAGACTTGGTTATCGTATATACTAGTGTCATGTGTGATCTTGCATATATTACGCAATCCCCAAATTTTCACTTATAAAAAATGATTTTATCATTTATCTTGTGTATCATGTGAATTCCTTTTTTGAGAGACCAAATTACAACAGTGAAGCAGTACATATGCTAATTCTATATCTTGCATATGTGACCCCCTTAAAATTAACTTCAAAATCACGATACGTGAGTATATACAGCATATTAAAAGGAGTCTTTTGTTTTTTTTATTTAAAATTTATTTCCCTGATGCATTTTTTGATGTTATCATGTTGAAAAATATACTCATTTATCAAATATTCATTTTAAAAGGATATTATTTTTAAAATCACAAAAAATTATTGGAAAGTGCACAAAGAAAATATAAACATTTGTAATTTATACAATTGGTGTACTGAAAAGTTGTCAGCCCAAATATCAGAATTCAAGCAAATAACTTTTCAGGGCCACCTCATTATTTTTACTGAAAATAAGAAAAATAGATATTTACATTAATTAGAGAGCCGGTGATTGGGGGAGGGAAACAAAAGTTTAAAAATTTTGCAAATGAAATGGTTTTAATCAAAACACAACAAGAGGAAATAATTTAAAACTAAAATTAATGGTTCCACAAAATCATGATTGTATTTTAAATATATAAGTCAAGCTTCTAAAAAGTCTATGTTATCAATATTAAATGATAATTATTTGGTTAAAGAAAACATGTAGCAATAATTGTTCCTCTTGTTATTTTACAAGAAGAAAAAGGGCCAATAAGGATTTCTGCTTTTATGCATTTGAAAATGATTTACGTAAAGTTACTATGGTCTCAGTTTTTTTTTCTTAATACTAAGAAAAAAATTAAGGAACCAAAAAATATTTTTATATACAGTTCTTTTTTGGGGTTTTTTTATGAGCACAAACAGAAATGAAGTGGGTGAGGATTGAAAAATAATCTTGAAATTTGGTGTCTGCTTCAAAAAAAAATTTTTGTTTTTTTAAATTCAAGAAAGTTTCTCAAAAATGTATTCAGTGAATAGGAATTTTTTTTTTTTTTTTAATGCAAAATAATTATTCCAAATACTGTTTGGACAACTGAACTCATTCTCTGTAGACATGATTTTGTTAACAGATTTTAGTTGATCTCTTTCAGTCCATGTCAGGTGTATAGACAGGGTGATAGGAAACATTACCTGCTCCTCCATTATATATAAAAAAAAAAAAAAAAAAAAAAAAAAGAATTGGGGGGGGGGGGGTTAAAAGGCTTCTTTCTCCTCTGATAAAGCTTGGAGAATGGATCAGCTAAAATGTTAACATCAAGTCTACAAAGAGGAGGTTCAATTGTCCAAAGTTATAGACAGTCATTTAATTAATATAAAAATAAACATTTTTGAAATTAATTTTTTTTTTTTTCTTTAAATCAAAATTATTTCTTTAATATTATTACACAATTAACTATCTTTTACAAAATTTATAAATTTTCTTGTCAGATGCCATCAGCGATCGATTTTAGTGCTTAACCGAACTGAACAGACAAATAACTAACCAGAATTGGTTTTATTCCTGTCAACGGACACTTACCCGGTTAACAGACTTTAACTTTGCTTTCTGGAGTGCGTCGGCTAGTCCCCCTCCTCCAGGGGCAGGCGCAGGCATTGCAGTGGGGACTGCTGGAGGAGGTGGTGGGGGAGGGGGTGGTGGCGGCGCTCCAACAGGTGGAGGCTGGGGTATGGCTGGCACAGCAGGAGCAGCTGGGGTCTTGGGTGGGCCAGCAGATGGCGGAGCAGGTGGCCCAGGTGGTGCAGGGGGCACCGGTGGTGCTGCAGGCGGCTGACATGAAGATGATACCTGTTCCCGACTCATTCCACCAGCAGGATTCACTGACATCATTGATTGTGGAGACGAGTCTTTCATTCCGATCGAACCTGCAAGAATTTTGGAGAAAGAAAGAAAAATAAAAAATAAAAAGGAAGGAAGGATGTGATCATAGCATTTGTTAACAACAACCTTTAGTAAGTACCGTAATCCTGTATGTATAAGACACAGGTTTTTTTTCATCCAAAATTGTGTCCAAAAATCTCCTGTTTCATATACTTTAGCTTAGAACACAATCCTTTTTTTTCTATGGTTCAAAACGGACATAATCGAGTCAAATTGGATTTGTTTGTTTACTAGAAAGATAATATCTATCTAATGGCATATTGCGACAAAGAGAGATAAATCTTTCATAATGTTTCTCCAAGTCCCATATGGTTTCATACTTTTTCCAGATTTTGTTGAATCCAGACATCTACTTGAGTTTGATTTGTTTTCTATGGTTTATCAACCCTTTGCAAGTTATTTAAAGCCAGAAAATATTTTTAGTGTAAAAATTTTTTTTGGGGGGGGGGGAGATAATGATTTAGTGATGCAAGTCTTACTAATTAACCCATAGCTGGGGAGGAGAAGAAATGGATTCATAACTTTCTGAAGGGTATTTGCACATAAGTGAATATAATGAACCCAATGGGAATTAGAACTTTGCTCTCTGATTAACAATTCCAAGCCATTATCTGTTACACCACCCATACTTTCAAGCTTACCTGGTATTCCCAAGCGGTCACCTATCTAGAGATTGCTTAACTTTGGTAATTATATGGGAACCAATGTTTCAATAGTATGGGTTGTAAGCTTATGTTGGTTTGGAAATCATTCAAAAAGTAAAAATATTAGTTAATTTATGATTAAAAAATGGCAAAATGATGCATGACAGAAAGGATCTTATCAGTTCTACAGGATCTGTTGACAAAGCAAGTTTGAAGATTCAATGACTACAACCTTCCACTTTCAAATCTCAGATGCCTAGGAGCACAGAAAATAACTTGGATTCCTCACAAACAGTCCTTTTCTGGATGACACAAATAATTTTGAAATAAATTCCTCAGATTGTCAACTGAAAATTAAAACCAAACAAATATTTATTCAATTTTATTTTGACTTATTTTCTCAGTGTATATTGGCAATTTAGTTGCCTTATACCCCAAAAGTTATCACATTTTTGTAATGCTTATGAATCACAAAAATAAACAAAATATCCATTTTTTTTTTTTTTTTTTAATTTTTCTTTTCCCAAGTTTTGGTAATTTTCTTTGCTCTAAAATCAAGTGTATTTTATTCATGAAAATGAGCTACCATCCCTCAAATTTCTCTGCTTTTTCAAACTGTGACTTATGTTCCCTTGCAATCTATACCCAAAGGATAACTGTATTTAAGTATTTTTGAAATTTTTATAATTTTGAATGTTAGATTTAGTAGTTTGTTCAAAACATAATTTAAATAGAAATTTCAGATTATACACAAATTATAAATTATAACTTATCACCAAGTCTATAGTCCAACATAGCTGAATTTTGATCTGAAATTTTCCCTGTATAATGTTTGATCTGTGAAGAAGTGTTAGATTAAGTCTATTGATAAGGAAGGAGATTAAGTTGAAAAATGAATATTTATTATATAAAAATATTTTTTTATCATAAAGCCATGAACATTTACATGTAACTCTACAGATAAAGATTCAAGTTATTATTTAAAATTACTGTTTAAAAAAACTATATAAAACAGCTCTTTATTCTTCATGTACTCTTATCACTAATCTAATAGGAATTTAGATTTCTCAGAGTGACAACTGATAATTTCATACAGTTTCTTTTCCTTTGATTGCAAATTATGGAAACAAATTGGCTACAGTATAAATTGTAAAGAAAGCCACAACAATGAAATTATTATTATCACAGCCACTGTTAAGACCATTATTAAATTATAAGCTTAATGAATGCAGGATTGTTTAAGTAGGAAAGGAAAATCTCAAAGGTGAAGGCAGTTAATTTGTGTCTGTTATAAAGATCTTGGGGATTAAATAATAAATAGAAACTGCATATTTCCAGAAGGAAAAGTCTTTTTTAAACTACAAAAATGGAACCAATCAGAAATTTATTCATTTTTTTTTAAAAATCAGTCAAGGTTAGTGGGAAGAAAGAGGGCAAAGGAACAAAAGAGGGCAAAGGGAGTGAAGAGAAAGAGTGAATGTCAGATTTGTCATACATTTTATTTCTTTTTCTCCCTTTGAACTTTGATTAACATAGGAAAAATTCACAACTGAAATCATGGAATTTTATTTCCAACTTAACGAAACTTTTGGTCATCAGTTAATTTCATAAAATTCTGAAATTTTATGGCCACCACATCTGATCCGACACTTCCTGGTTATTTTCTTTGGCAAAAACTTAAGCATGTATAGCAATAAACTGCAGACAATTTCTCAACTCCAGGATAACATCTGTACAGAATTTTAGTAGCTTCAGTCAGAGTTATTAACAACTGTTATAGAGAAATAAAGATGGTGCATCTGGGTGAAATTAAGAATGGCGGCTATTTACATAATATAATTTCTCATAATTAGATGGAATATGTTTCCAGTGTTTAAGTATTCATTCTGAATAAAACTATTTTTGAATAATAAAAAAAAAAATGTAGATTTTTTCCAAGCCAATAAAATAGGACAGTTCATGGTTTCATCTGACTCAGTCCTCATCTG
>OZ010599.1:40743892-40926392 GCA_963932145.1 Acanthosepion lycidas | reverse complement strand
TGGGCTTCTATCAGATTTATGTTTTATAGAATGTCAAATTGAGGGGTGTGTGCTTCCACCTCTCATGTTCTAACATCCCCAAAACAACAAACAGCTGAGGAAGGCCGGAGAGTAAACTGCTGAAATGTTGTCATGGAACATGGATTATGAGGAAATTAGTTGGAACTAAGCTCTAAGAAACTCATTGTCTTCCTTTTTCTAAAATATTAAGCATTCTATCAGTTTCTACAATTTTTCTTGATTAAAAAGAAAATGTTAATACCTGGATTGCTAACTCCTCCAGAAAGCTGACGTTGATGGCTCTTCATGTCATCTCTCTGTATTCTGAAAGATACAACCATAAGTAAGGATAAGTTAAAGAATATATGTTTCATAAAAGACTACCGACAACCTACTACGTTTAAGCTTTTTATTTAATTTTTCTTGTGTTCATATAAGTTTTCTTTTTTCTGGACAATGTGCAAAAATTGTCCAAATACAGTGTAAACTGGATATAAGAGAGTTGTCGGGACCGGAGAAGCAGTCTCTTATATCCGGGTTTGGTCTATTTTGTTTAGGTAAGTATGGCTCTAATTTGGGACCAGAGAAAATCTCTCTTATATCTGAGTTTCTCTTATATCCGGGTTACACTGTATTTTGTATGTCCAAGTGCTTTTGCTATCCTTTTAACCATTATCAAGGATGTTTAAAAAAAAAAAAGGATGTTAAAAAAAAAAAAAAAAGAAAAAAAAAAGATGTTAAAAAAAAAAAAAAAAAAAAAAAACTTATATGAACACAAGAAAAATTAAATAAAAAGCTAAACTGCTGTACCTTGTCAGGCGTCTCTAATGAAACTTATATAAAAGAGGGATTGCTTCCCAAATACACAATTATATATGTGTGTGTATATATATATATAAAAATAAAACATTTTTACAGTTATTTTATACAACTTTACAAAGACAATGATAGTGAAATTTTAAAGAAAAGCATTACTGAAATAAGCTAGTGCAAGATTTGTTTTTAGAGTCTCTCTCAAACATTTAAAAAGGTTTTCATTTTTTTCTGAGCTTTATGAACATTTGTGCTTTTCTAAGTCTTACCAATCACTTTCACCAAAGCTGAAAAAAAAAAAAGAAACGTCATTGTTTTCAAGAAATTACACATACATCGTGTTGCTGACCTGTAATTGAGATTTGTACGTTCCAGTATAGATTGGCATTATGACATGTTAGGGAGCCAAAAATCTTATTTTATTGTTTTAAAATGCTACTTAAAAGACATACCCAAAATAAAATAATAATTACACAATGAATTAAACAAAGAAAATAAGATAACTATTTACACTATTTACATTGTTCGAACTGTTGTCCTCATCTTTGTCATATTTATGATGTTTCGGCCATTGTATGCTTTGGCCTTCTTCAGGTGATATACATTGGAATTTCCAACAGAACACCTTTATTTAATCCACAGGGGTAGATTGTTCTAGTTCCATGACTTTGCTGTATATCTCAGTTTTCAGTTAATTCCATTTAGAGACTCAACTCTCCAAGTTGTGGCCAGGTACTGAACTTACAACTCTCTGGGTCAAGTCACTTTAGGATTATTTCAACCAATGCTTTTATCCACTGGACCAATGTAAATAGTTACAATCGTATCTCAGAAATATAGGCAGAAAATAAGTTCATATTATTAACCCCTCAGCTTGGTAAATAAAATTCTTACTATAATAAATTACTTTATTTCCAGGTGTAAAATAGAACTAAACATATATAGAAAAGGTATAAGGAAAATACTTTGCCAACATTAAGAAAGGAATTTTGCTTTTAATATTCAGATCTCATGAAATAAAGAATATCTTTTGATTACTTAATAGTATAGAGTAAAATAAAGTTTAAAAATTTTATGATATTTGGAAAGATATTTTAAAAACATAATTCAAAATAATAGTGAAATTTATATTTAAACATTTTATGTACATTGCAGAAAGGCTACATCATTTTTTTTGTACCAAAACAGATGATTGTTGTTGATAAAAATAAATAATATAATATCATCAAGACATTTAACTCTGCTTTCTGAGGAGAAAATGCTGAAAAATTCTTAGCCAAACACACTTCTCAATATGTTATTACCAATACTGATTTTGAGAAATGGATTAGAGAACTTTTCAGCACCTTGTATATTAAAGTTGGAAAATGGTAAATTGGTAACTAGGTCTTACCATTTTACTGTTGAACTAGCTAGATGCAACCATATATTCTATTCTAATAGTTTCCTTTCTTTCATTTCTCACATGTGGAACTCCCTAGTTTTTGCCTCCCTACTCCCCACAATCTTCAAAAATTTAAATGCCAATTGCCATCTTCCTGAACCCTGTCTAAAGTCTTCTCACTCTTTCACTCCCAGGAACCCCTTGTGTCCTAATGGCATTATTGCCTTAATTGGGATGAAATGATTAAAAAATGTTTTATATTCTACATGCTAAAATCCTTCAAAATGGCTTATTGGCAATCAGTAACATTTTAAGTTCCTCCTAGCAGCTTTCATGATGTCGGTGATCATAGTTTTCCACGGCTTCCCATCTTTTATTGCTCTTAGCAATGTATGTCCCCTTACTATTCCCCCTAGTCCCAGTTCTACCATTCATTTACACAAGCTTGTTAGGTAGGTTAATAATTGCTACAGTATGCCTTGTGTTAAATTGTCCAAGGCCTCTTTCTTCATTATGTGTCTCAGAAAATCCAACTGTTTCTTTCCCTAAGCAAAAGTGTTCTTTTTGTTTTCATTTTCCTTAAAACTTCCTCATTGATCACATCTTCTGTACATGATATTCTCAGAATTCTTCTGTTGCCTCAAGATTCATCTGCAAGAAAATTGTCCAGCATATCTCACTTCCATACAGGAGGATTGATATTACTTAGCATATTCATTGTTATGAATTTTACAACAATAAATATGTAGATCTAAAGCATACAGTTTATATAACAAAAATAATAAGATAGCTTTATGGCAGACAGTCTGTAGATTATACAAGCAGAAACATTAAAAATTAAATAGTATTGTAGCATTTGAACAGAAGTTATTATTCAAAAGAAATTTGTAAGTTTAAAATAAGCTAACTATAAATGTTTTTAGAAATGTAATATAAAATTTTCAAGTTACTTCCAGTGGCAACAATACAGTATAAATTTTTAACTTTTTATTTTCTTATGTTTGAAGATTTTTTTCAATATTTCTACAATGAATTCATCTCATATTAGCAATGCTACCCTTCTAGGCTCAAAATGTCAATCTGAAGAATTTTTTTTTTTTGTTTAATGACTCTTAACACACTCTTTCCCAGAAACTGTAACTAAGGTCTGCTCAGCATAGTTGCAGTATAAACCACAGGTGGGCTCTGTGGGTGTTAAATAAACACAAATGTGCCTGAGCAAGCGCCTGCAATAGGGATTGGCTAGTCGCTGTAGTAGACAGATATCCTTGAATACGAGTGGCCAGCTATACTTATCTCTGAGATACAGCTTAAACGATACATAATATTGTGGAGTATATTATACCATGAACCCCTCTGGCACCTGGCTGGTAGTATCACGGCTATGACTAGCTTAGACCAGCTCAGACCAGATGCCCGAGTGAAAACACTTTGGTTCATCAGGTTAAAAACTGACCTTGTGTCACATCCCGATTCAGTGGGGCGTCAAATAAATATCTATACCTTGGAACCCCTGCCGAATGCAGTGCCAAATTTAATTAAAATTAGACAAGTTTTCTTTTGTTTTTGTTTTTTTGCCAAGGACTGCTTTTCTGATTTTATGGTATTTTAATAGGAAATTCTGTATTTTTTCAATACACATTTTAATATCAACAGATATAAACAAACATGTGCATATTATATCTAACTTATGTGTGTGAAAAATTATAAACATTATTAAATTTGAATATGCATAACACAACATATCTATACAATTCACTATACTACATTAAAAATTTTCTTTTTTTTTTTTTTATAAATAAATACTTGAAAGGTGAAGAGGTTATGTGTGTCACATGACTTGATGGTAAATAAATAAATGGATACATGTTGATTTGCTACTGTTACATATTTTGAAATAAATGAAGAAATAACTATTTTATACTTATTTTGAAAAAAAAAAATTAACCTTTTTCTTTAGCTATTACATCAAATTTTAATTTGTTAACTATGAAGCCCAGTTGAACCTTTTTTTTATTATTTTACTGTCTTTAGCATAAATTATTAATTTTTTATTCAAAGTTTGTTTTATGAATGAAAGTTCTCTTAATACAAAGAAAAAAAACATCTATTGATATCATAAAATAATTTATTTTCATACTTTAAATCAGGATATATTTGCATTAAGGCGTTTTTGGTGCTTTTCATTTGTTTTGGGACCAGAAAATCTTTAACTAATAATTAATAAAAAATATACCTATTTTGAAAAAAAAAAAAAAAAAAAAAATACATCTGTTTTAAGCTATTACTCAAAACTTTCATGCAATGTGTTAACTGCGAAGCCAAGTGGAACAATAAACCTTCTTTTACCATCTTTAAATACAAATTAAAATGTGTAATTAATAATAAAATTGATAATATTGTTACTTCATCATTTTGTATAATGAAAGGCTTTTAAAAGAAACCCGATGTAATATATTAGAACACAAAATATTCTAAAATCAGACAATGTTTTCCAAATAACCTAATACTATTAGATATTTATAATATACTAGCTAAGATTTGTGGACTTTCCATGTGCACAAGTCTCATGCTTTTGGTCTTTGCTAACCCTTTACCTGTATTTTCTCATTTCCCCCCCATTTATCTAGTTTAATCTTCATTGTTTGTTAAGGTTTTTATCTGAATTCTATACAAATATGGATTAACATGAAAAAAAAATAAAAATAAAAATATTTTGTATTGTGTTCTCTTATTTATTATAACCCCATGAATTTTAATGCAACACATTTTTTTTTTTTAAAACACCTTTCCAACCTTATCTGTGATTAAATCTTTTACACATTATCTCCAGCCAACAACTCCACCTACTTTTTTAGTTTCATCTCTTACTTCTATCACTCGCTAAATATATCCACCCCCTCCACTTTCACACACATTTTTCCCCTTCATACTCCTTAATCCTTTTTTTTTTTCAATTCCTTTCCAATCAATAATAATATGTACATTTCATGATTAGAAAGTCTAATGAATTCCAACTCAGAAGGAACAGGTATTGTTACTGGGCAGATACTACACTTTGATCCTAGGAAGAGAAGCTTACTGGTCATGCATATAAACAAGTAAAATATAAAGATAGATATGACTCAGGTCCAAAGTTATAAGGAAAATATTCCTGTTACATGGATTTTCATTTTTCAACATCATCTCTAATCAGGCATAAGGCATTCTGAATCAAACTAAACAACTTCTATGTGCTATGTCCCTTCAGGATGTTGACGATCAATAAATATTGTCTTTTTGTTATATTTCTTAAACCCTGTTCTGCCATTCATTTACTCAAGCTCACTAGGTAGGTTATGTGCTACTTTCTTCTGTTCCTCTTGCCTTCACTATGTCCTGTGAGTGTCAAATTTTCCAGGCCTGCTTTTCTCATTATGTTCTCTAGAAATTTCAACTCTCTTTCTGATAAGTGTAAGAGTCCTTTTTGTTGCCATTTTCTTTAAAAATCATAATTGCTCACATATTCAGTCCATGGTATTCTCAGCATCCTTCTGTAGAACCACATTTCTATCGCCTCAATTTTTTTCTTTATCCGTGTGGAAATGATACAGCATTCACAAACTAAATAGTAACCATTTTTTTTTTTTTGATTTACAATATTTTCTTATTTTGATATTTTAAACTCTTTTGTGCTTAGAATAATATATACTAATTTTTAAAGTATCACATTAAATTTTTGTTGAACAAATTTTAAGAATATGGCTGTAGTTTCCTCACAAAAAAATTGTTTTCAAAATAAGAGTGCTTCTTATACTATGAAAAATATGGCACAATATGAGAATCCCCAGGAAACAATTTAAAATGGTATCTGCTTGAAGTGAGTAATATTTTAAATTTATGATAGCTGATTAACAATAAATAAAACAAATATTCTAACACGGACATTTGTGGTCTTAATATTTGTGCACTAACAACTTATAAGTGGTGAGCAATGTCTAATATTAACAAAATAAATCTATAGCCTGGACTGATGAATTGCCATAGCATCAAGAACCAAAGAGAAGCATTACCTATAACCAGGAGATGACTTCAAAAGATTTGAAAGGGATAAATGTGGGATAGAAACACAAATAGAAAAATTAGTACAATTCATGAATATTGTAGAAATAAGAACCAATGAGCATAAAATGTCAGCAGTCAGTTGACTGAAGATTTCCATACAAAGTTCTAAGATTATACCGTTTAATGTCGGATGTTACACTGGAATGTACTGTTATTATCATCAGCAGACTGTGTCAAAAGATGGAATTTGAGGTTGAAGACATTATCATTTATTATTGCCAAGATAATTCAGTCATTTTCCCACCATCATAAAGTTGCCTCTCTGTGTCTTTTCTATAAATACTTTCATCATGGTAATTGTTTGGATGAGTTCTTCACTATGGTAACTAGACTTTTTTAATTTAAGGACAGTACTAGACTGGCATCAAGATCTCATCAATTTACACTTGAACTGGCTAGATGTAACCATAAATTCTATGCTAACAGTTACTTTTCTTGGACTTCTTGTTTATGGAACACCCATCTGGCTCCATGCTTTCAAGCCACATAATCTGCAAAAATTTAAATGCAATGTTAAATCGCTATTTACTCTCTTCCTGATTACTCTTCTCTTCTTGCTCATTATTAATGTTTCTGTTCCTAATTCTTCCACACCCTGTAAGCCATTGTGTTTTAGTGGCTTTACTCCCTTGCATAGGGTGATACTGATTAAAAAAAACAAACTATATGCTTTTTTGAGGTTAGGAAGTCAAAGAAATTCACAAGGAATTCAGAGATTCTCTAATGGCAAATAATGAATTCCTGAGAAACCTTAATTTGACACCAAAATACCAGTTGTCAAGCCAAAGAAAGAAAAAGTTATTTTTAAGGATAGACAACATAACAATAAGTTATAGAAAATAAATAAAACTGATTTATCAAATATATTTCAAGTTGAAATGATATGTACTAGTATTTAAATAGTTTAGTTTAAAAGAGATGAAAAATATTGATTTGTTATTCAATTACTATTCTTTGTGGGTTATTTAAAGCCAAAACATTTTGGATTGTAAGAATTTTTTTTTCTACAAGTGATTATTGCATAAACAATTTTTCTGATAATGATTTTTACAGATACAGGTCATATTATTTAACCCATAGATAGGGGAGTAAATGAATTCATACCTTTCCAAAAAGTATTTGCAAATAAGTGAGTATAAGAAACTTAACTGGAATTAAAGTGATCAAAAAATAAATTTAAAATGTACTTTATCAAGCTTAATGCCACCAAAGGAAAAATCAAGGGGAAGTTGAATCAGATGTGTTATTTTTTTTTGGGGGGGGGGGGGCAGGGGTTCTAAATCAGGTGTTAAGATTTAAAGATTCCAGATTTGCTAATATAAATATTTTTAGATCAGTAATCCAACCTTAATTTTTTTTTTTTAGTTGTTTTGATTGTAAAGAAACATTCTGAGAATTTGAGGACTTACTTTCTTATCAAGTTTTGCAAAAAGACACAGATCTATTTGTCAGTGTAAGATAAATCTATTGAATTCATTATATATATATATATATATATATATATATATGTGCGTGTGTGTGTGTGTGTGTAATTTCAGATATATCAGTAAAAGGACAATACAACTAAAGACAAATTGAAAAAAATTAGCTCAGCTGACATGTTTTGTTTCATTCTCTGGCAGACTTATAATAATAAATATATATAATTGTTTCATTTTCATTTAAAGATTCCAGATTTGCTAATATAAATATTTTTAGATCAGTAATCCAACCTTAATTTTTTTTTTTTAGTTGTTTTGATTGTAAAGAAACATTCTGAGAATTTGAGGACTTACTTTCTTATCAAGTTTTGCAAAAAGACACAGATCTATTTGTCAGTGTAAGATAAATCTATTGAATTCATTATATATATATATATATATATATATATGTGCGTGTGTGTGTGTGTGTGTGTGTGTGTAATTTCAGATATATCAGTAAAAGGACAATACAACTAAAGACAAATTGAAAAAAATTAGCTCAGCTGACATGTTTTGTTTCATTCTCTGGCAGACTTATAATAATAAATATATATAATTGTTTCATTCTGTTAGTGGATATACATTTTAGAGTTGCTAACCATGATCTTTTTATTTTTTAATTAATTTTTTTTAAATAGGCCAGTTGTTATTAATTTCCCTATCTTGAGAACCCCTATGAATCCTACTACCCTACTATGGGAGAGGGGGTATATAGGTTCAAATTCTGCAGGGAGCACATTTTTTTGCATTACTAATATTACTTCCATTTCCACTGCATTCTTTTTCAAGGTCTCTCAATTGCAGTATCCTTATTGTTAATTTCTCTCAAAGTTGTTTTCTGTTGCCATAGTAGGATATGACAACACAACTATGAAATTAAAACATAGTATTGTTCATGGATCAGTGTCAACTTCAGCGGCAGCATGAACTTTGTACAGCAAATGTCACAGTGATAAATGTTAAGATTTCTTGAATGTGCAATAGGCCAGGTAGATAGAATACTGTTCAAAATAGAGTGTCTACTCAAATATGGGTATCCCTTAAAAATAACATCCATTAATTCTTTAAAATTGCTCTGTTAATATATAAAATAGGTAAATATAAGAGAAAAATAGATCTATTTTATTATTATTATTTTTTTGGCTTGTTGTTTTTTGCATATCAAATTTTTTTTTAATAATGCTTATCCCCGTTTACATTGATTTTTTTTTTTTTAATTTGAACAAGAGAAATTGTAAAACCTTTTGACAGTTGAGCATGTTTAGTAAATAATCAGCCAGTTTTTAATAAATTATCCCAAACATATAATGAAAATTGACTTAGTTACATTTATCCTTTTAGTACTAAAAAAGACAAATTTATAACCTTTAATTATTGTTGATTTATTGACTAATCTTTAACCCAACTTACATTCTGTTGATTTTGTTTTTAAATTCCAGCAAAATTATTGGATTCAAGTTTGTAAAGAAGTTCCAAAATTTGAATTTTTCAATAGAAATTGATTGATGCTTGGTACAAGCACAAACTGTACAATAATTAAAATATCATTTATAATACATTTTCAGAAATTAAGAATTATAAAAAAAAAAAAAAAAAAAAGAAGAGAGAAAAGGAAGCCTGTTTATTTGAAGGCTGTAAAGCATTAATGCAATATTTTAGAAGCAATGACAATCTGTTCATATAAAAACCTAAATGCTATTTTAGGCAACTAATGAACCTGAACCTATGTAAAAATGAAAGAAATATCGGCAAATCTTGAACCTTTGAGCCCACAAAAAAAAAAAAAAAAAAAAGTGTCAAAAGAACAGTTTTTTTCTCCTTGACACTACTATTATTTTAACTACCTTCACTCATCTGCAATGTTTGTTTTAAAAAGCAATGTATAGAATTTTAATAAAGCCTAAACATAGGAAAGTGAATTTATAATTTTTTTTTGTTCTTAAGAATTGACAACAAAAATAATATTAATTGGATTCTTTATTTACACTATTTATTAAATTGTTTATTGGAATGGTTGGCAAAACATTGCCAATTGATTTGAACTTTGTAAAATGGTAATTAAGGATTTCCTTATAGTTGGGTCAAATATTTTAATAAATATTAACAAATTCATAAATAAAAAATTGTTTTCATTTATTTCTTTATAAATTGGTAAATGATAAATATTACACTGTATTAGATTTTAGAATGTTATAAATATAAAATTATTCTTGTAAATAAACAAGATAATAAATAAGGTTTAACATTTTTGTTGTAAATTTTCAAAAAGAAAATGTATAAAATCACTTTCATCACATATTTAGGCTTCATTAAAATTCTAATCATCACTTTTTAAAAACAAACATTGCTGAGGTGTAAAGCTAAAAAAATAAAAAGTGTTAATAATAATGTTAAGGGAAAAACCATCTTTTTGACACTTTTTTTTTCAGGCATGAAGGTCTAAGATTGCTGAAATATCAAAGTAAAGTACTGTAATCCTGTGTGTATATGATGCTGTTTTTTTTTTTCCCCAGCCAAGATCATGTCTGCTGTGTTTTATACTTTAATTTCTTTTCCTGGACTCAAAAAGAAAAAAAAAAAAAATTGAAGGGTTCTACAAGAATGACCTTACATTCTCAGATCTCTTATGCCAATAAGAACAGAAAAATGACCTGAATTCTTCACAAACAGTCCTTTTCAGGACTATACAAATTATTTTGAAAGAAATACCTCAGATTGTCAACAAAACAAACAAGTTAATATTTATTCAATTTTGTTTTGATTTATTTTCTCAATGTGTATTGATGATTTAGAACGTTTATACCCCAAGAGTCATTATCATGTTTTTGTAATGTTTATGAATCACAAAAGTATACAAAATATCCCATTTTTTCTCTTCCTTTTTCACAAGTTTTGCTCATTTTTGTTGCTCTAAAATCAGATGACTTTTATAGAAGAAAGACTTTCCCTGAAATTTCTCTGCATTTTCTAACTGCATCATATACCTACCAATCTATACACAAAGGATTATGGTACTTATAAAGCAATAATCATATTTGATATGACATTATAAAATCATAGTGTCATTGAGTTTATGCTAGAATTGAAAATAACAGTTTAGAATCTTAAATCTTGTCTTATGTATGATCCTAAAACAAATCATGTTACAATAATTAAATGTTATTTTACAAGTTAACTTTCATAATATATGAAAGCCATACAGCCTTATTGCTGAAAGATTGTTCAGGTCAAAACAAGATTCTGAATTTTTGCTGAAAAACAAAATTTTAGAGTTTAAAATATTCTTGATAAAAAAATTCCAACAATAAGTGCCAAGTTACCAACTATAAATTTATTAAAAGATACAAGAAAAAGTATTTTGCATTTGAGGTAATTTATTCTGATTGATCCAAGATAGATCTAAACTTGGAACAATTTACAAATCAAAAGATAAAGAAATTTAGTCAAAGCAAATATTTTATTTTAAATACTTCTAAATGATTCAGTACGTTAAAGAATTTAGTTTCATTATGAAGCCATATAAACGTTTTGAAAGTAAATATTTTTTTTCAGATCATACTTTTGATTGTAACTTTAAAAACATGAAGGATGAGCAAATTTAATATCTATCTTAAAATAAAATTAAAATTATGACTTTAAAATATATAATTTCTTTCTTTTGAAATAGTATTAAAAATGAGCAGTAAATATCGACAGATTGTCAATATTTTTTTATTAAAAAAAAAGAAACAAAATCATAATGTGGAGTTGTATTTGAATTAAAATAAACACAAATTATAAGAAGCCTATTCTTTAAAAAGGTTTTATTGACAAGCTTCTGTTTTGAAAAGCAAGGGAAATTTAAAAGGTTTAGTTTGCCATTAAAATTACTATATTAGTTCACAATAAGCCCATAGCACCAACACCTGTTAAAAATTAAAAAACATTTTAGAAAAAAAAAAAAAAAAGTTCTGAATCTGCTTTTTTTCACTCATTTATAGATCAATTTTTGCAACATAAAAAACAGCATTGACATGTTTGGAAAATTCTAAGTGGTTATTTCTTTTGTCTTTTTAACTAAAATATAAGAAAGGCTTAATACAGAATTGTAATATAAAAATATGTTAAACAAGAAAAATTCACAGCAGTTGATATTATAAGCATATAACCATTAATGTCACTCAATAATAAAGATGGAAAGTGTAGGATTCATTAAAAAGTGACAAAGAGAAAGCTTTAAAAACAAAACGGAAAGGAGAAGCTAACTAGTAAAACTAATTGACTATGAAAGAAGAAAAACCAGAAAACTATGAAGGCAGAAAAAGGGAAAAAACACACAAGACAATTACAGTGTAAAAATTCTTCTAATGAAAGAATGTGCATATTTTTATAATGTCCCAAAATGTATCTACCAAGCAAAAAACAAATAAAAATAAGTTTTTGGCATGTTCATTCTGGGACAACTTGCTTGATGATCAACTACTTGCAGATGAAGGCATCGTGATGTATACTACTGGCCTTAAAAAAGGAAAAATTAAAAACAGGCATCAATGAAAAAGAGAAAAAGTTACTAATTTAAAAAAATGTTGAATGAAATCACTTTCACTAAGATAAGGACTATAAAATGTGAGCACATGAAAGGACAGACAGGCAAGCAGGCAGGCAGCTGAAGATTGAGGGTGTGAGAAAAAGATTTAAAAGCAGACAGCTATATGATAAAGAAAAAGAGAAAGGAATCACAAATGAAGAGAAGAAAAAGTATGAATTTTTTTTTTTTTTTTTTTTAAGCAGGCACCTATAAAAAGGTGGTGGTGGGTAAAAAAACAAGGTGGGAGAGGAAAAAAATAAACATGTAAATTTTGGGGGTGGCATTGTTAGGGAAAAGCGCCAGTTAGTATGATTTATCATTAAAGAGTCTACTTTCTTACTTTGAGCCAGTCTCTGCCGCCATCTTTCGATCTTCCTGACAACTGTGAATGAAGATACAATGAACCAACTGAAATCTCCGCAGTGGAAGAAACAGAAATGGCTAAACTCAAAATAAATAAAGGCTATCATTGTTCATAGTCAGCACACTTCATATTTTGATACAGAAACCAATGGAGACTGGAAGTTGTGCTGCGACAGAACAAACACAGAAAAATAGTCCTCAAAAAGAGTTTATTGGCAAGTTGTTTGCTTTCAAAGTTTCAGTTGTGGCAAATTTAACCTTTAACGTTCTGGAGGTGATTTCGTTAGCAAAGCAAAAATTTTATCCTGCCACTGCAAGTGACTCAGATGAATGGATGATAGCATGTTTGAATTTTGCAGTTGTGTCGTCATATCCTGCTATGACAACAGAAAATGACCATGACTGAAATTAAGTAGTGCAGTAGTGGAACTTTGAAAAAAATGGTTTTACTTTATTTTACTGCATATGTAATGAATGAATGAAAAAAAAAAATTAAAAAAAGAATGAAGTTCTAAAAATTATTTAACTTGTCATGTGCTTGGTAAATCCTTGCTAAATCTTCTGGATTATAAGAGATAATTTTGGCAGTGAAATAGTATTGAAAAAAATAAATTGAATAATGATTAAACCAACTGGACAGAGTTTGTGAAAGGCTGCTAAAAGTTGCTTCTTTCACTCACATGAAACAATTTTATAGACAATTTTGAAAAGTTCCAGTATTACAAATCTTGAATAAAGGGTTCTGATTTTATGATGGTTAATAAATTTTTATTGATACTAATAAACAAACTTTTTAGATGGCCTCAAAATAGGAAATATAGAAGGCAACAATGTTTTATCTTATATTAAATGAGTGGATTTAGAATTTGAACAGACAACTAGGAGAGAAAGGTCAAAAAAATTGATTCTTAGAAATAAAATGAGAGCAGGGGTAATAACCTTTAAAAAAAAAAAAAAAAAAAAAAAAAAAAAAAAAAAAAAAATCAATGGTATTGAGAATCAGATTTGAAATTTGGAGTAGAGATGGTAGATACAAATGAGAAGATGAGCTACAAGTCTGGAAAGAAAGAAAGCATTGAAAATTCAAATGCAATATAAGAAATCTGTAGATACAAAGGGTACCTCATAATAAAGCCAACTTTTACCCAAAAAAGGAAAAAAAAGTGGGGGGGAAGAGAAAGAAAAGAAAAAAAGAAAAAGAAAGAGAAAAAGAAAGAAAAAGAAAGAGAAAAAGAAAGAAAAAGAAAGAGAAAAAGAAAGAAAAAGAAAGAGAAAAAGAAAGAAAAAGAAAGAGAAAAAGAAAGAAAAAGAAAGAGAAAAAGAAAGAAAAAGAAAGAGAAAAAGAAAGAAAAAGAAAGAGAAAAAGAAAGAAAAAGAAAGAGAAAAAGAAAGAAAAAGAAAGAGAAAAAGAAAGAGAAAAAGAAAGAGAAAAAGAAAGAGAAAAAGAAAGAAAAAGAAAGAGAAAAAGAAAGAAAAAGAAAGAGAAAAAGAAAGAAAAAGAAAGAGAAAAAGAAAGAAAAAGAAAGAGAAAAAGAAAGAAAAAGAAAGAGAAAAAGAAAGAAAAAGAAAGAGAAAAACAAAGAAAAAGAAAGAGAAAAAGAAAGAAAAAGAAAGAGAAAAAGAAAGAAAAAGAAAGAGAAAAACAAAGAAAAAGAAAGAGAAAAAGAAAGAAAAAGAAAGAGAAAAACAAAGAAAAAGAAAGAGAAAAACAAAGAAAAAGAAAGAGAAAAACAAAGAAAAAGAAAGAGAAAAACAAAGAGAAAAACAAAGAAAAAGAAAGAGAAAAACAAAGAAAAAGAAAGAAAAACAAAGAAAAAGAAAGAGAAAAACAAAGAAAAAGAAAGAGAAAAACAAAGAAAAAGAAGAGAAAAACAAAGAAAAAGAAAGAAGAGAAAAACAAAGAAAAAGAAAGAAGAGAAAAACAAAGAAAAAGAAAGAAGAGAAAAACAAAGAAAAAAAAAGAGAAAAACAAAGAAAAAAAAGAAGAGAAAAAGAAAAGAAAAAGCAAAGAAAAAGAAAAGAAAAAGAAAAGAAAAGAAAAGGAAAAGAAAAGAAAAAGAAAAGAAAAAGAAAAAGAAAAAGAAAAGAAAAAGAAAAAGAAAAGAAAAAGAAAAAGAAAAGAAAAAGAAAAAGAAAAGAAAAAGAAAAAGAAAAGAAAAAGAAAAAGAAAAAGAAAAGAAAAAGAAAAGAAAAGAAAAAGAAAAGAAAAAGAAAAGAAAAGAAAAAGAAAAGAAAAAGAAAAGAAAAAGAAAAGAAAAAGAAAAGAAAAGAAAAAGAAAAGAAAAGAAAAAGAAAAGAAAAAGAAAAGAAAAGAAAAAGAAAAGAAAAAGAAAAGAAAAAGAAAAGAAAAAGAAAAGAAAAAGAAAAGAAAAAGAAAAGAAAAAGAAAAAAGTTAACTATATTGTCAATGACACATGTTATTTTAGATTTTCCTGATGTTTTTAACAGGAATCCTGCTCATACAAACATTCACCTCTTTCTGTGAAATTTAATGGTGGACTCCTTAAAGCAATTGATCAAATGGACTGTGCACTGTTCAGAGACATGCATGAGTTAAGGAAAGCTTGAGTCCTGAAAAGATAGAGTTGACAAGAGAGCAAGTAATTTTCCTGGATTCAATTCTGCAAAAAACAAAAAACAAAAAAAAAAAAACTTGCAACCATCCTGACCATCCTGAATGATGACATTGAAAGAGACTAGACCAAAGAAAAACTGTATTTGATATCGAGTGACTGGAAAAGTTTTGAAGGAATTAAAAAATGAAGTGCCAGTGCTCTGAAACGTTCAATGCATTTAAAATGAGATTGTGAAAAATGAGATTTTGTGAAAGTTTCTGGTATAAAATAAAAATATTGATTGTATGTTGATTTGGTACTGCTTGCATAAAAAGGTGGTTTTATTATGAGAAAACCTTGAAAAAAAAAAAAAAAAAAAAAAAAAGAGAAACACTGAGAATTCACAACAAATTTCTGTAATATGTTTACAAAATGCCAAATCATTTTTGCATGTTCCACATGGTTTGATGAAGTTCATAGAATATCAAGTTTTTTTTATTTACATGAAAACTAATTTTAAAAGAAAAAAAGAAAACGAGAATGGAACGGAAAGGAAAAGAGAAAAGAAAGAGAAAAAAGCAATGAAAAAAGCAAAAAAGTAAAGAAAAAAGAAAGAGAAAATGAGAAAAGAAGGAAAAAGAAGTGAAGAAAAAGAAGTGAAGAAAAAGAAGTAAAGAAAAAAAGCAAAAAGTAAAGAGAAAATGAGAAAAGAAGGAAAAAGAAGTAAAGAAAAAGAAGTAAAGAAAAAGAAGTAAAGAAAAAAAAGTAAAGAAAAAAAAGTAAAGAAAAAAAAGTAAAGAAAAAAAAGTAAAGAAAAAAAAGTAAAGAAAAAAAAGTAAAGAAAAAAAAGTAAAGAAAAAAAAGTAAAGAAAAAAAAGTAAAGAAAAAAAAGTAAAGAAAAAGAAGTAAAGAAAAAAAGTAAAGAAAAAGAAGTAAAGAAAAAGAAGTAAAGAAAAAAAGTAAAGAAAAAGAAGTAAAGAAAAAAAGTAAAGAAAAAGAAGTAAAGAAAAAAAGTAAAGAAAAAGAAGTAAAGAAAAAAAAGTAAAGAAAAAAAAGTAAAGAAAAAAAAGTAAAGAAAAAGAAGTAAAGAAAAAAAGTAAAGAAAAAGAAGTAAAGAAAAAAAAGTAAAGAAAAAGAAGTAAAGAAAAAAAAGTAAAGAAAAAGAAGTAAAGAAAAAAGTAAAGAAAAAAGTAAAGAAAAAAAGAAAAAAGTAAAGAAAAAAGTAAAGAAAAAAGTAAAGAAAAAAAGAAAAAAGTAAAGAAAAAAAAGAAAAAAGTAAAGAAAAAAAAGAAAAAAGTAAAGAAAAAAAAGAAAAAAGTAAAGAAAAAAAAGAAAAAAGAAAAGGAAAAAAAGCAAAAAAGAAAAGGAAAAAAAGCAAAAAAGAAAAGGAAAAAAAGCAAAAAAGAAAAGGAAAAAAAGCAAAAAAGAAAAGGAAAAAAAGCAAAAAAGAAAAGGAAAAAAAGCAAAAAAGAAAAGGAAAAAAAGCAAAAAAGAAAAGGAAAAAAAGCAAAAAAGAAAAGGAAAAAAAGCAAAAAAGAAAAGGAAAAAAAGCAAAAAAGAAAAGGAAAAAAAGCAAAAAAGAAAAGGAAAAAAAGCAAAAAAGAAAAGGAAAAAAAAGCAAAAAAGAAAAGGAAAAAAAGCAAAAAAGAAAAGGAAAAAAAGCAAAAAAGAAAAGGAAAAAAAGCAAAAAAGAAAAGGAAAAAAAGCAATGGCATCAGTTTGCATATCAATTTAAGAAATTAAACAAACATAAAAATTAAATTTTAAGATTAAAGTCAATTTCAATCAAAGCCCCAGTCATCCCCTTGAAAGTATATAGAAAAAAACTTTTAAAATAAACAAATCTCAACAATCCAGCCAGTCTCTTACTGACAAAGCCTATTGGTTACCAATACAATAAGGATAGAAAGATAGCAGGGGGCAAATAGATATGGGTTTATTTGGAGTTTGGGAGTTCTGAAAAAAATATCTACACATTGAGAGAGAGAGAGGAAGTAGTGAGAGAAACAGAATAAGAAAGTTGAAGTATTTACAAGGAAATTAGATAATATAATAGAAGTGGTTATTACAGGAGTAAAGCAAATAAATAGATATAATAAAAAGAACAAAACCAAAAAAATAAAATAAAAAACAGCAATTTATACAGTGTATTGTCAAACATTACTTGATATCAGCATTTTATTAATATTGAGGTCTGTGGGGAAGTATCCAGCTATTAGGTTGGTGCAAAAATAATGTAATAATGTCGTTTTTTAACGTATTTCTAATGTCAAAAAACGACATTATTACATCTTTATTTTTGCACCAACCTAATATTTTGAATATTTAGAGAATTGTTTGTGTAACTTTGATATAATCAATCAAAGGAAACCTTATTTGTGCATGTGTGAATTTGCCCATGGTTATGCAGATTTGATGTAACTTAGTAAGGTCCTCTATGATTGGTTATTAAGAATGTGTGAACAGAATCTCTCTTGGGGTTACTCAGTTGACAGTGAGATGCCACAATGTGACCATTGCATTTATAGAGAATATGTATCTAATTTGGCCTGAAACTTGGATATATAACCACAGGAATTATTCAAATGATGAAGAAAGCTTTCAGAGATGATTTACTGAGTGAAGCCAAGATCAAATTTTAGAACTGACATTTTAAATTTGGCCAGGGAGCTGCTGAATGGCCTTCAACATGCAGAACACCTGAAAATGTTGAAAGCATGCAGGCTACAATGAAAGGAAACCTGCAATTGAGAAGGTGAAAATTAGAAAATCTGAGGATCCCATGGAAAATCCAGAAAGTATCCAACCATTTTATATATCCTAACTCCTCCTCTTCTTCTTCCTCATCTTGATCTGTCAGCATACACCACAAACCAGATTTAGCTCCCTGCAATGTTTGGCTTTTAACAACATTTCTTAAAATTGTCATTTAAAGTGATAAAATTTCACACTGTGAAGGTGAATGTGGCAAGAGAGTTGATGTCAATCATAAAAGAAGATTTTATTGCTTAATTATCAAAACTCACCCAGAGAATATACTGAATGTATACATTTCATATCTTAGGAAAATTTATAACAAAGATGAAAAGTTTTCATATGATAGATTTTGTCCTTTAGGAGTTCTTTAGACTAAAGCAATATTTACATTGATGCGACTACACACGTGGAAAAAAAAAAATCTAAATTTTAAAAGTTGAAAACTTAAGGGTTATCTCTCCTTTGCATGCATGTATAGTCACATCAGTATAAACATCACTTCAGTCCGATGATGTCCTAAAGAATGAAACATGTCACACAAAAAAGATTTTTCACGATTTCAATGATTTTCCTAAAACTGTTTTTGATATATAAAGATTTATATATAATTTTATCATATAAAGCTAAAACTATTGATTGATTTAATCTCTTAAGAGTGAAATAATGTTTTTCATGATATCTTGTCAGCTGCTCCAGGACAATCATTGCTTTTATTGACTTTGCCATAATTTATCAAGTGTTTTGAATCCTTGTTGGATTTAAGTAAGAAAATCCATGATAAATTTTTCCAAGATATTTTATCAGACTCTCTTAAATAGTTAATATCAAAGAAAAAGGGATTTATAATATATTCAACAAAATGTATTATAGATAGCAAAAGTATCCAACCTTGATAGGTTTTCTAATCATCTAAAATAAGTACAATCAAATGAGTTACAGTGTATAAATTTTGCTTTAAAAATATACTGACAAGTCTTCAGTTGGTTCAAGATTCCAAGATTCTTTTAGAATTGTTGCTTCCAAGTAATCAAGAAAATAGTCCTATTTATCTTTGAGAAAAAAATTGCAAAAACAAATACAGGATCTAAAATTAAATTCTATCATAAAATTAAAAAAAAAAAAAAAAAAAAAAAAAAAAAGAAAAAAAAAAAGATTATTTAATTTAATTTTTTTTTTGATGGTGGTGGTACAAATTATTTTATTAATTTACATAATTACTGAATTTAAACTCTTTTTAACCAGGAACTATTCATGCCTGTTTCAAGGGCACATACAAACAGAATGCAGTCAGAGTTTGAACTTAGTTTGCTAATTCCAATTTCCATGATGTTAAATATTTTTTTAACTAATGTTCACCCAATACAAGGCCCAAAGGCCACTCAAGGTAGAGAATTACTGTGTGGAGTTGTATTAGCATAAGAAAGGGCAAGATAATAGGAAATATAGACAGCTAATTATTGACTTGAAGAGTCAAGATTTATTTAGCAAATAGGTGGGGACATTATGAGTATAGAGTTGAAGTAGACTTTGGGACTGGAAACCTTAAACAGGAAACAAAGGATAAATTTCTACTCCTGTTCAAAAGACTAGAGTGGAGTAAGAACCCGAAGATATGCACATACCTAAACAGTTTTTTTTTTTTTTAAATAATAATAAAAAAGAAAACACTTGCATAGAGAACTTTAATTATAAATGTTTTGAATTTTATGTGGTAAATATAAAAGATGTCTCTTATCTGGAAATAATGGTCTGACTGTAAACTGACCTGTAACAATTTCTAGTATCTTCAGTACCAAATATCCTGTGCTCATATTCAAAATACTCTTATAGACTAATTTTCAGTATCCAGAGTTTAGCTTTTTGGATGACCATACTGAAAATTGCTGGCTTAATATGTATATCTGTATGGTTTAAGCTGATGCTTATAAAAGTCAACAGAGATGTCTTGACATAATACAATAATTGGGATATTTTTTAAATGTAGAATTGCCAAATCATTTTCAAGACAAATATTCTCAAAGGTACATTATCTCTCCATTTTAGAGTTATTCCTTCATTCAAGATTAAGAATAATTCCTGGAAAAGAAACAAATTATTTATACATAATCATCAAGGCTTTTGTGTTTTATTATTCTATTTTCTTTTTGTCCTGACAAATTTACAATAAACAAGACAACTGATTGGGAGAAAAGAATGAGGACAGATTGTTTGCTAACCAAGCACACATAAAAAGTTTTAATTTAAAATGCACAAGAATTTTAAAAAATAATTGCCTGCTTGAATGATCACCAGGTTTAAGGTTAATTAACTTAAAAAATGATTCATTTAAAAAGAAACTTTAACATCTAGAGAAATAAAAATGAAGTTTTTAATTTTAATCCTTAAGATTTCAATTGTTTTTTTTTAATTTTTTTTTAAAGATTGAATTACATCCACCTTGGAACTAATCAATTGAATTTTATTCAAATCAATCTTTACAAATATGCTACTGACATCTGTCATAGCATGTGACAAGAGCCTGTTAACACAAACTGCATCTATAAAGTAATATTTTTATAAGTGATTTAATTTATAAAGACAAAGCTGCTTCTTCCTACAATGAATTATTTAACTGAAAATACTTCCAGGTTATGCATGCATGCACATGAAATATTTTTAAAGGCAGATATTGAGAGAGAGAGAGAGAGAAAGCAAGCAAAGTATTTTGAAACAAACAAAAGCCATCTTTATTATTTGCCCATCTAACACTCCATTTTCTTGGGTTTTCAGACAGAGGATAAAATGTGAAGATTCACTGGCAGTACTAAGCACTTAGCTTGAAAAGGGGCTCTTAAAAATAGAAAAAATGTCTGGCATAGAATCAGAAAAACTTTCTAATAAAGATCTGTAATCTTGGAAAATTACATGGCTCTTCAGAAATAGCATTAACGATTTTGTTCCACTAACAGTTTTATCCAAGTGTTTCTCGGAATATATGAAAATTCCATGACTTTTCCAAAATGCATATATTCCTGTCTTATTCAATGAGATATTAAATAATAATTAAAAATGAAAATTCATTTTATATACCTGCAAGAAAGTATGGAAAATACAAGAAAGAATAACCCGAATCCTTTTTGTTTGTGTTTACAAAAATGTAAATAAGAAATATATAACATTTACAAGGGAAATTTTTCAATAATAATAATAATAATAATAATAAACTAAGGAATAAAACAACTTCAACTGAAATGGAAATTAACTGAATAAAACAAAACTTCTTTTCCATTGCAAGTGCTATCTTTATCTCTCTAACCATCAAGCACATTTCAAATTATATGATCAATCAAATGATAAATTGAAAAAGTGTTAAGCAGAGGCAGTGATGTAATTTACAGTATCAAATTTTACTTCTGAAGTAACTTCTTGAGCTTTGTATAATTATATACACATTTTAAGGTCTGTGTTTGTATTTTGGGCACTAATTAAATAGAATGGTCCTCTCAAAATATTGAGAAAATTTCTGAGGGAATAATTTTTTGTAGATTAGACTTTTCTTAGGATACAACATTTGTTAGAATAAAAAAAATATTGATTTGGAGGGGCATCCTGTTTATAATATCAATACAGTTAAATCGATTTTTACTTAGCTGTTTTGAGTATAAAAATGATTTTGAAAGGGGAGTTGCAAAAAAGATCTTTTAAATAAAGAACAAATGGGTATATACATTAAGAAAATGTATGTTTTATCTTCATTTAAAATAAATAATTATTGACCTCAAATGTTTGCACGTGCTTCCAAAAGAATTCCTATGAAAAAAATGGTTTTAAAAGATTGTTTAAAAGCTATAAAGAAAATGTAAATATTAATGATGTTAGCAGTTTCAAACTTGACATTTGTAATAGTTAAGTGACAGACTAAGTCCAATAACTCTGTAAATACCAGGGATTGATTTGACATTGTATTGATAATATAAACAGGACTACCATTCTAAATCAATAACAGATCAATATCTTTCAATTCTGACAAGTGACGTGGCCTGAAGAAAGTCTAAAGAATACTAATCTACAAAAATTATTTCCCAAACTATTGGACCAATTTATTTAAGTTGTGGTGTAATTTGTGGACTTTCTCTAAAATATAAAATGCACTTCACTAGTTCCCATGCAAAACAGTTTTCTAGCTCAAAGGGAATTATGGAAATATTTGGTAAATAAATAAAAAATAAAATAAAAAAAAAAATGGAGAGAGAGAACGCAAAATGACTAATGCATAATTTGAAAAAGTGGAGAGAAATATTGACTAAATAAAACCAAGAAAAGTACCTAAATGTAAAAAATAAAGACCAAAAAAAAAAAAAAAAAAAAAGCTAGGAAAAAGATGAAGAGAAGGAAAAAGATGAAGAGAAGGAAAAAGATGAAGAGAAGGAAAAAGATGAAGAGAAGGAAAAAGAAAAATACCAGTCTGGCATCAAAAGGGAGAAAGAAAGAGTGAGTGAGTGAGTAAAGGCTAAGAAAATGAGTATTGCATTTGGGACCTAACTTGATATTTAAAAGCTGGGAAATAAAAGCTTGTCTCTTCACAAGAGAAGTTAGCAACAGTGTGAGGTAACTGGAGAGCTTTTAAAGAGGCAGCCAGACAATCATTATAGAGATTGATGATGCCAGAACTGCGCTTTCTTTCAATGTCATGAGAACCTATAATGTACGTGTGTGTGCTTTCATTCTTCATAAGAGTCAAATTTGTATTGGTGAAAAGAAAACATTACTTGTACTAACATGTGATTATAGAATAAAGTAAGAACTAACTGATATTCAACAATTAGTAATGAAAATTTGTTGAGAGATTATGATCTGAAAAACTAGCTGTGTAGGTGTTTGTATGAATCTTGAATGTATATAAAACCAAAAATGGCTAGTTCTACCAAACAATTCTAACAGGCTTGAGAAGAAATTAAGTCTACATAATACAGAAGATTAAAACCCAGGAATATGGAGTGCCTGGCAAAGGCTGCTAGGAAAAAATACACAAGTATACAGAGTTAATGGATTTATTAAACCATAGCTAAGTATAAGTGAAGGATATCAAGGTGCTGAAAATGAAAAGTATGCAGCACAAGATATCACTACCACCAAATTCTGATGATTGGATAGATTTTGGGAAGTGGGTTGGACCAATAACTTTTCAGCACCCTCTTATATAAGTGCCAGATCTTAAGCAAGTTTTTTTCACAACTGGCATCAACCAACTGATATTAGTAAAGTTTCATGGTATATCATAAATAAACAACTTGAATTTCAAAGATATGCCAATTTAGTGGAAATTAATTGATGTACTTTATTAACTTTGAAAGTTTTTATTCAATATTAACACTTAAAATGTTGAAGAATCACCTCACAAATGAATAGACTTGAAGCAACAGAGATGTGGTTCTATCAATGAATGCTAAGAATACTATAGGCAGAACATGTAAGCAACAAGAAAAATTGGATAAAGAAAACTGATACTTAGAAAGAGAGAGCTGAAATTTCATCGATACATAATGAGGAAAGTGGACATAGAGAGTTTAATACTCACAGGACATATTAAAAGAAAGAGAAGGAAGGGGGAAGAACAAGGAACCAACATAAATTTGCCTGGATGGAAAGTAGAATATGGACAAATAGGGATGGTAAAAAGTCCAAAGTTAGAGTAAAAAAAAAAAAAAAAAAAAAAATGAAGTTGCGGAGAGCCATGATTGCCTATGTCCTGAATATATATATGTGTGTGTGTGTAAAGAAAAATACTTAGCATATTCAAAAGAATTCAATTTCAGATTATGAAATATAAAGAGAAAAATCTGAATTCCTTATCAATATTTTGTTCATGATGTCATCAATTCAAGTAGACTTTCCATTTTTGATATTCTGGTCAGGTTCAGTCAGTACTTTTTCTCCCTCCAGCTATGGGTTAATTAGTAGGATTTATCAGTAAATCATTATCTCCCCAAAAAATCTTACATTCTCAAAGTATTTTCGGTCTTCAAATAGCCTGCAAAGGTTGATAAACTGTAAAAAATCAATCAATAAGATTCAGTCAAGTGAAATGGACAAGGAGATTAGAATTGGACAAAACTGAGGGGCAAAAAACAAAATGGTAACTATAAAGTTGAATCTTCAGAACCATTTGAAAATGAATCTCTTTTGAGCCACAGTGGAATGCATGCTGCTCTATGGTGTTGAAAGCTGGATTTAAAAACTATAGACTTGTTGGTACATATACAAAAATGCTTAGGGCTATACTTGGTGTATCATGTAAAGAACACAAATAGGGAGCTCTACAGAGAAACTAAAGTGTGACGGAATCACTATGTATTAAAAGACTGCAATTAATTAAGCCTATTTGGAGGAGGAAAGAAAAGAAAGGCAATAAAGCTACTAAGATGCAAGGGGGTTACTGAGTATGAGGAAAAGAAAGCATTATTGTTGTAACCTAGAGATGGTTACTGAATACAATAATCACACAAAAGTTGGTAATGAATGATAATACTTAGGACATGAACAACACATATAAAATCTGACAGCGGCACATAGAAGTAGTCGTCTACTGCTAGAAGTGAGTTAAGTGAATTCCACAATGAATCTCCAACTGCAGACCAACATACAGTATTTACTACTGTATTTATGTGAATGGGAACATACCCATCATTGTCTGTAGGTATGCTACAACAATTATTAAAGAAAACAATAAAAGAACAGGAATTAAGACAGAAGATAGCAATTGACATTACATTTAAATTTTGAAGATCATGGCTTATGGGAAATTAAGAAAGGCAGAAGAGAGTTCCACAAGCAAGACGTGTAAGAGAAGAAACTGTTAGCATAGAACTTACAGTTACATCTAAGAGATTTAACTGTAAAATGATGAAAACTTGCCACCAACCAAGTACTATGTTTAAATTCATAAAGTTTAGGTACTCTAGAGGAAAGTTCATCAGAACAATTACCATTAAAATATTTATAGAAAAGACACTGAGAAGCTATATTATTTCAGTGAGAAAGTGACTGAAGCCAAGATGCTATGTCAGGATGAGATGTGGTAACAATATTTAATTCAAAATACTTCAGTCAGTGGATAATGTATTGTTTAATTGTGTTTTTACTACTGGTACAGTGTTTAATTATGTATGTACAGGGGGGAAATAGCAATACCTTGCACATAATGATAAGGCATTAGCTAAGATGAAGATACCATTGTCATTAATGTCTTAGCATTATGCAGGAGGTATTTCTGCCACACCCTGCATAACAATAGATTCTGAAGATTTATTTAAAGAATAAGAAAAATTGGAAAGCAAGAAGCTGGAAGAGAATTCCATAAGCAAGAAGTTCTTGTGGAAGCTTAAGCATGGAAAACAGAAGGGAGGAAGACTAACTAAAACTTGTGGATAAGCTAAGGGACTGTACTGATTTGAGGAGTGAAGAACTAAAGAAAAACACAAAGAATGGAAGAAACTAGTCAATAGTGTTCAAGTTCTCTTGGAAGAGAAGAAAGATTTCCATTTTTATCAAAACAAGATTGATGAAAAATCTTTTCCAAGAGACATTAAAGTTTTCCTAAATCTTAAATCTGCGCAAATACTAAAGAAACTGGCAAAAAAACAAAAATAACTTGAGCATCAAAAGTAGGAGATTCTGGCACATGTAAAGGTGGTCAAGAAAGCAGAGTTCAAGAGGTTCTGTCTGCTTGGCAGGAAAAGACATTTTAAGGATTGAATAGTAGTTCAAGAAATTAATTAATATGCATTGCTAGTTGAGAAGGTTTTCCTGAATTTCTTTTTCTTTTAATAAACATGAACGTGAAACTATCAACTGTAATAGAACTATTGATATTCTTTTTAAAAATAGTATTTTATTTTTGGGTGTGTGAGTAATGCAATGGTATTGAAAGTGAAATTGGTGAGTTGTGTTCAAATTTTGACTTAATTTGTTGCATTTTTTTTTTTTTTTTTTTTTTAAATCAATTCACCCCAATCAAGGTGATATTTCCACTAACATGCAAGGGACAACTGGGAGTGAAAGAGAATTAGAAAACTTTAAAAGGAACTGGAAACCGAATCTTAAACAGGAAACAAGGGATAAACCACTACTCTTGTTCAAAAGATTGGGGAAGAGTGTGCACCAGATGGTAGGCAAACATATCTACCCCTATTGTGGGGGAAAAAAAATGTAAATAAAATTTCAGAGTTTAGGCAGAGATGTCAGAAGTGGAGTTTAAGTAGATTTTAGAAGGAACCAGAAATCCAATCCTAAACAGGAAATAAAGGATAAACCTCTACTCCTGTTCAAAAATCAGGAAGGAGTGTGAATCTACAATGAAACTTGTTCCTTTTTAAATTCAGTGATCATCTGAAGTCATCAATAAGATGGACAGTGCTTCTCAATTTGTCAATTAAATAGCTTTTATTTAAAAACTGCCTTTTAAAATGTTTTAAACAAAACCTTTTCCTTCTTTTCTTTGTGAGTCAGTTATTGTTAACAATCAACATTTTTATATTAGGAGTTACATTGAAAACACCATTGAAAACACCACTGATCTCATTTCAAGAGACCCAGCATGCAATTATTGATATTTAAAGCCTTTAGACTTTGGTCTCACTTAACCCTTTAAGGTTGAAAGTGCTTAAATGTGCCTGTTAGTTTAATGCACCTACAGTCTGGGAGTGCATGAATGAATCTGCAATTGAGTATTACTGTATTTCAACACACCTGCCACATCAACTAGGTCACTGAAATCGACTTTGTAAATATTATAGCTTTCCAAAACCATATCTCAGTAATACCAAGGGGGTTAAGAAAAAACAAAAAAATATCCACTTTCTATGTGCCATGTCCTTTAAGGATGTAGACAATCATGGCTCTCCACCTGCTATCCCTTGCAGCTCTCAACAAGTTCATTCCCTCTGCTTCCTCCCCCAGACCACATTCTGTTAAACACTCACTTAAGCCTGCCTGGTATGTCATGTGTTGTTTTCCCTTGTCTCTCTTTCTCTCTATTCAACCTGTGAGTATCAAATTCTCCAGGCCCTCCTTCATTATGTGTCCCAGAAACTTCAGCTGCCTCTTCCTGATATTAAGTATAATCTTCCTTGTTTGCAACCACTCTAAGATTTCATTGTTGCTCACACGTTCAGCCCATAATATCATTAGCATCCTTCTGTAGAACTACATCTCTGTCGCCTAGAGTTTCTTCTTCATCTTTGAGGAAATCATCCAACATTCGCTGCTGTAAAGAAGGGCACAATAACATTTTTGGATAGCTCAAGTTAAACATTTTTCATTTGGTTAGATTTGAGTTTCTGTAACTGGCAAGTTTTCATAGCCTAATCAGTAAGGTAGCTGGCTTGGATAGACAAATTTTCGGAGAAGAAATGCAAGTTTGAATCTCACAGGAAACTTGTTACTTATTTTTATTTTTTAGTCTGGATTACTTGCTAACAGTGAGTGGATGTCATTCTAAATGTTGCAAGGAAAAAATAAGAGGAGAAAGAAAAAAAAAAAAACAAGAGAAATACAAATAACAAAATTATATTTGAGAATGTTTCATCAAATATATTCAAATAGACTTCTCATTTTAAAATTTTGTGAATAAACCTCATGAACACACTGGTGAGCATGAAAGTAAATTTTCATCCTTAATCTAATGCTCAAAAGTTATAATTCTGATGGTTAAATTGCTATTCTTGCTGAATTACTACCGATTAAGTACCTTGAAAGGCCCTGGGGCATTTAGTATAATGCTTAATGATAAAAGCATTACCTAACTATATTAAGAGTAATGGTTTTTCAGTCTCTAATGAAGAAAAAATGTAAAGAAACATCAGTGCTAACTCACATGATTATCAGGTCTTAATTGACCTAAACATTAAGATATATCAAATTAGAATTCAAAGAATTTTCATGGATTTGTTAAAAAGAAAACTTATTTCAGATTATGGTAAGAGCAAATATAAATAGTCATTGATCTGATGCTATTCATAATAAAAAAAAAACTATAGCTTGGTTCTTGGAATATCAGAGCAGAAGTATGACTGATGCATTTAATGTAGGATTTTTTTTTTTTTTTTTTTTAAATTCAAAAGATTGAATTTTTCAACACTAAAAAGTTGTTATGAGAGGACTAGAACAATCCCATCAAGAGTTTTATGGTTGTAAGAAACTGGGCATCACTTTTTCAATGTTCAAAATGTTAGGTATTTTATCAGTACATGTATTTCTTTTTTTTTTTTTTTTTTTTTTTTTTAAAAACCTACTTTACTGGTAAACAACAACTGCCATTATTGCAGTATTTTTTTTTTTCTCTGCAATTTGTGGATACTAAAAGTGGATTAAGTTACATTTAATGAAGGTTTCTGATTTCAAGAGATATATCAAATAGCCACAATTTGTCAATGTAGTACAGGAATATAGAGTTTAGAATTAATTATCCAAATGAAAAACATTTATGATACTCAGGAGAAACGTAACAGGAAACATTATTTTAAACCCATTCAGTCCTGTAGCAAACAAACAATCGCGGCAGTTTGAGCAGCAAACAAACAATCGCGGCAGTTTGAGCAGCAAACAAACAATCGCGGCAGTTTGAGCAGCAAACAAACAATCGCGGCAGTTTGAGCAGCAAACAAACAATCGCGGCAGTTTGAGCAGCAAACAAACAATCGCGGCAGTTTGAGCAGCAAACAAACAATCGCGGCAGTTTGAGCAGCAAACAAACAATCGCGGCAGTTTGAGCAGCAAACAAACAATCGCGGCAGTTTGAGCAGCAAACAAACAATCGCGGCAGTTTGAGCAGCAAACAAAGAATCGCGGCAGTTTGAGCAGCAAACAAACAATCGCAGCAGTTTGAGCAGTCAAAATTGCTTTAGAGCATCATTCATTTTTCTATATCAGAACATGTACACAAGCAAGAAGAAACAATCCAAAAGCAAAAACCAGTGCATGAAACAATGAATATATTGGACAAAGCCATTCAAATTTCATGCCAGATAATTGTTTATAGAATTCTGTAAAAGAAATGAGTTTCGATACTTGATTTAAAATTTCTTTTTTTTTTGCCGTTTTCAAACCTAACAAAATAAAAGTCTCAAATTGGGAGGCTGTACAATATTTATAATATAAAATAATATTTAACATGAAAGCAAAAAACCTTTTACAAGGCTTTATTCAATAGTTATTCTCCACTATAGCCAGAAGATTAAAATCAAGGGGGAACAACTCCTTCCCAGTTACACATATTTATACAACTGTTTCTATCTTTTATAATAGGAAAAAGTCAATTCAACTCTCACCCTCAGGCATATATATTTATACAACAGTACCTTCACCTTTCTTGCTTCTTACATTTTAGTATACCTGATAGTCATAGGGTTATACCAAAAGTTTTGATTTTAAGCTCATTATTAGGCACTTGTTTAGTATAAGACTGTTTCTATTTTTATGAAATTAAAAAAAAAAAAAACAAAGATTGAAGAGTTCTTTCTTATAGAAGTTATATCTAACAAAAGGTTAAGATTAAATCCTAAAAAAAAATGCACATAATAGAAGTTTTAATAAAAGAAGAATGTACCATTAAACTCTAAATGTCACTTGCCTGTTTTTAAAACAGAAGGCTATTTTATTGACTATCAAAACAAAAGATGAGATTTTAATAAACTCATCCACACACTAGAATTAACCAGGACATTTTTTTTTTAATCATTTCACCCCAAGCAAGTTGATAATGCCACTAGAACGCAGGGAGTTAAAGAGAATGAGAAGACTTTAGTGAGGAGAAATGAGGGACAGGACAATAAAAGAACAGGATTGAGGAAAACAAAAGATGGTGATTGATATTGCATTTAAATTTTTGAAGATTGTAGAATACAAGGAAGCAAGAAATTGGAAAGGGGTTCTACAGGTGAGAAGTGCATAAAAGCAAACTATTAGAATAGAACTGACGGTTGCATCTAGCTAGTTCAACAGTAAAACAGTGAGACCTATTTGTGAATTTAGTAGCATGCTTAAATTCATGCAGTTAAGGCACTAAGGAGGAAAGCTCATCAGAACAATTACCATGAAAATATTTGTATTAGGTTGGTGCAAAAATAATGACGTAATAATGTCGTTTTTTCACGTATTTTTTAACGTCAAAAAACAACATTATTACGCCATTATTTTTGCACCAACCTAATAGAAAAGACAGAGGAAAGTCATGTCAAAAAGAAAATGACTGAAGTCATGTTGCCAGATTAGGATCAATTATATTAAAGATGCTTCCTTGAATTTTGTCAAGAATCTCAATGCTATAAAATTATTACTCTTCAAATTAATTGCAAATCAATTAATCAAAATCAAATTAATACTTTCATGGTAATTATTCGAATGAGCTCTTCACTATGGTACCTAGAGTTTTTGAATTTAAGTGCAGTACTAAACTGGCATCAAGTTTTCATCAATTTACAGTTGAGCTGGCTAGATGTAGCTGTAAATTCTATGCTAATAATTTCTTCTCTTACACTTCTCACTTGTGGAACTCCCTTCCAACACCATGCTTCCCAGCCAACTTTAATCTTAAAAAATTTAAATGCAATATCAATCGCTATCTACTGTCCACCTAATTACTCTCTTCTCATCATTAATGTTTCTGTTCGTAATTTTTCCAGACCCTGTAAGCCATTGTGTTTTAATGGCATCATTGCCTTGCCTGGAATGATTCCGATAAAAAAAAAAAAAAAAAAAAAAAAAAAAATCAACTAGAAAATTTATTGAATAAACTATTCTATAAACACAGTACTATTAAGTACTCAATAGATTGATACCTAACATTTATGAAGGTGGGAATGATACTATTTATAAGTTTTTATAGTTAAGTTTCTAATGCTATGTTAAATCAAATAAAAATCTAAATATGAAATAGTGTCCTAGTATTAAAGGAATTGGGTGTGCTAAATTTGAATCATATTTTATAAGAATTAAAAATCTCTAAATGATTAACCTGACACACGCGCACACACACACACACATATTATCATTGTTGTTGTGGGTATAAGAATACCAGCTTCAATAGATTACACTTTGGTTAGTTACTTTTATTAAATAACTTGAAAGCATTAAAACAGAATTAAAATCAAATCATTTAAATAATTAAAATCAAGTTTAATTAATGTTTAAAATGTTATGTTTAATTAAAGCATATTTTAATCATTAAAAACATTAAAAATTATTGAAAGCATTAAACTGACACACGCACACAAACATTATCATTCTTCTTCTTCTAAGAAAATCAACTTTAATAAATTGCTATATGGTCAGCTACTTTTATTAACTGACATCGAAAAGATACTTGTGATGAGGCAGTAATTACCGCATGTTAATTTATTTACAATATAGTAGATAACAAAACAAAAAACAAATAAGTCTATTTTCAATTCTAGTTGTATTTTTCTACAAGTATATACAAAAAGGTATTCTATAATCTTAGAATACATAGACTAGACAATGCTTGTATTATTTATCAAGTAAATTCCAGCCAAAGGCATTTCATATTTACACTCTTCATGAATGCTAACTGGACTCATGGGATCCAGAGAAGAGACAAACATCAAGAAGACAATGTTTTTTTTGGCAGATATAACTATAATGTGAAGGAGATAGGCAAGCCTTGCAAAGAATTTTAAGTGGTTTATTTTCCTGCTGAGTTTTTAAGGGATAGTCATTAAAGAAAGCGTTAAAGTTATACAGGGTTTATCAACTAAAGATAATATATTATCTCTTATGTCCAGGACATAACATAACTTGCCAAGCTTCCTTGGAGAGACATGAAGTAAAAAAAAAATATTTTTTTTATCTATTTTATTTTGGGATAGGTAAACAAAATGCTGAAAAAAAAAAAAAAAAAAAAAAAAAAAAAAGTACTTCAGCCACTGGACTATAATCTTTGAAATCAACAGTTCAAGTCACAAATTTAGATAGTTAGGCTTTTGTACAGCTGCCTCAAAATGAGACATTGCTAATATCAAGAGGCACACACACACACAAACACACACACACACTACAGTTCAAAAGTTTGAAGCCACACCTAGAATTAGCATGGGATGAATTTGACAGAGTGAAAAGAAAAAAAAAAAAAATGAAAAAGAGCTCCTAGAGTCATTGAAAAAAGAATGAAAATTATTATCAAACTTATACTTTAAGAAACCTTTGCAATGATTACCAAACATTTGTCCTACGGTACTTAGTGGAAAGTGTTCACAATCTGTAATAGAGCTAACATATTCAGTTGTATGGATATTAGTTTGATTGTAACTAATCCATACAACTGAGAGAGAGAGAGGGGGAGGGAGGGAGGGATCTCCTGTTGATTTCTGCATTCAGTTTTTATGTTTGTATATGTGACACTTCAGTCACACTAGTGATTTGCATACAAGTCCACACACTATATATATCTCCCAACAAATAAATGGACTCCTCCACTATTTTAAAACTATAAATATGAAAATATTAAAATTGAAATTTTAGAATAGTTTTCAATCTGAACCTGATGATTGTTTCATGTATGCAACTCTGGTTGTACCAAATGGGGAGGAACAAAATGTATATTTATTATTAATGTGTGTATGTATGTTTTCCTTTCTGACCCTAACTTGATGACCTTTTTTGCTACTAAAGTAAGCAAACAAAAGTTTAAGTCTAGGTGAAAGATAGGAACTACTGATCTTTCATATTAATTTCGCTAAGAAAAAGAAAACAAAAAAAACAAAATAGATAAGTATTTAAGCAATAAACTAGTTTTCTTAAGAAAGATCGAGGAATATTTCAATGTTTTATGAGTTTACAAAGGAAATTTCATTCATTTAAGTAATATTGTTTAACTTTGCATTTATATGATGATTTATTTAAATACTTACAAAATTAGTGTTTGGAGACCTAGATCAAATACAATTCAAGTTAGATGATCTGACATTTTATCAAACATCAGAATTCAGCTGGCTGAGATAAATAGGAAGCAGGCACTTTTAGTTATTCAAAATTTTCATGTTGGTTTGGCGTTGAGATTTTGTGAAACATTTCCATTCTTTTATTGGCTTCTCTCCTTAATAATGTATTTTTCTCATAACTCTTCAAACCCTTTGTGTCTTAGTAGCTTTTTGTTTTGCTCGGGGTGAAATGATAAAAAAAAATCAGAGTGAAAGTATCAAAATCTATGACTCAAGTTAAATTAATATGGGGTTAAAGTTGAGCCAAAAGTTGAGCCCACATTTCCACACAATTTATTTTCTACCTCATTTGCTTTGTACAAAGAAAATTTTTAATATTCAAATGATGTGTGACACAGAAATCCAAAAGGTGCATTGGTATAGTGAAAGGTACCTTTCAAAAGCTGAGCAAAGTATTAAGAAAAAAATATTCTTAGAAACAAAGAAAAGAACTCTTATATAGTATCAGTCTTCTAATATAACAGTGAATGCTGGACAATCTCCTCACAGATGAAGACAAGACTTGAAGCAACAAAAATGTGGTTCTACAGAAGGATACTGAAAATATCATGGACTGAACATGTGGGGAATGACAAAGTTCTAAAGGCAATGGCAACAAAAGAGAGACTTATAATTAACATCAGAAAAAGACAGTTGAAATTTCTGCAGCACATAAAGAGGATAGAGGGCTTGAAAAATTTGATACTCACAGGAAAGATTGAAGGTAAGAGGGGCAGAGGAAAGAAATGCACATGAAGAGACTTGAAGCAAAAGAATTGTGGTTCTACAGAAGGATGCTGAGAATACCATGGATTGAACATGTGAGCAATGTCTATGTTCTAGAGACAAAAGTAACAAAAAAGACACTTACACTTAATATCATGAAGAGATTGTTAAAATATCTAGGACACATGAGGAGGAAAGAGTTCTTTGAAAATTTGATACTCACAGGACAGATTGAAGGCTAGAGGGACAGAGAAAAACAATGTATAACCTACCTAGTGAGCTTGAGCGAATAGATGGCAGAGTAGGGTTTGGGAGAGATGGTAAAAGACAACAGTTATTAAGGGTGACAAATGACTGGAAATTGTGGAGAGCCATGATTGCCAATCCTGAAGGGACAATCACATAAAAGTAGTTAATCAAGCCACACATTTGATACTTGTTTATTTGTCCGGGTTTGCTTTACTGCTACACATAAAATAAAGATTAACTAAAATAAATTGTGTTTATGATAACAATAAAACAAAGTTACTGCACAAAACAATACATGTAAATTATTGAAACTAATGAGAATCTTGAAATCAAATTTTCAATTATTTATTTATTTTTCTTCCAAAACAAGACCATTAAGAACAGGAACGCTCTTCTGAGCTACAGCATTATCAAATATTCAAATCAAAAAGTCTTTATTTGAACAATCTTATTTTTCATTTGCTATATTAAATGTAAATTTATAAAATTTACAGCTAAATGGTGAGGAGCTAGCTATTCAAACACTAATGCACACACAAATAAAAAGCAACACTCTGCAGGCAGCCTAAAAAAAATTCATTTATTTACATTTTCTCCGTATAAAGAGAGAAAAAAAAAGAAGATAATTAAAACTAAAGGGAACCCATTAAATTTATACCAGGCTAAATACATTCAACACTTTTCAAGTTTCATGTTCTTTTATTTTATACACTTTATGCAAAACAGCATCCTGTAGTCTGGCTAAAATCCATTATGATGTTTATTAGTATTTGAAAAGATTTTTTTTTTGATTTGGGGGGTGGACAATAGAGACTGGAAAGAACTCATAATGAATATCCCCTGTAAAGCAATAGGTTCTTTAAGTTCGGGTCATCAACAAATATTTCTCCATCGAGAGAGAGGGTCTGAGAGAGAGAGAGAGAGAGAGAGAGGGTCTGAGAGAGAGAGAGAGGGTCTGAGAGAGAGAGAGAGGGTCTGAGAGAGAGAGAGGGTCTAAGAGAGAGAGAGGGTCTAAGAGAGAGAGAGAGAGAGGGCCTGAGAGAGAGAGGGCCTGAGAGAGAGAGAGGGGGCCTGAGAGAGAGAGAGGGGGCCTGAGAGAGAGAGGGGGCCTGAGAGAGAGAGGGTCTGAGAGAGAGTGAGTGAGAAGGCTGAGAGAGAGAGAGAGTGAGAAGGCTGAGAGAGAGAGAGAGTGAGAAGGCTGAGAGAGAGAGAGAGTGAGAAGGCTGAGAGAGAGAGAGAGTGAGAAGGCTGAGAGAGAGAGAGAGTGAGAAGGCTGAGAGAGAGAGAGAGTGAGAAGGCTGAGAGAGAGAGAGTGAGAAGGCTGAGAGAGAGAGAGTGAGAAGGCTGAGAGAGAGTGAGTGAGAAGGCTGAGAGAGAGTGAGTGAGAAGGCTGAGAGAGAGAGTGAGTGAGAAGGCTGAGAGAGAGAGTGAGTGAGAAGGCTGAGAGAGAGAGTGAGTGAGAAGGCTGAGAGAGAGAGTGAGTGAGAAGGCTGAGAGAGAGAGTGAGTGAGAAGGCTGAGAGAGAGAGTGAGTGAGAAGGCTGAGAGAGAGAGTGAGTGAGAAGGCTGAGAGAGAGAGTGAGTGAGAAGGCTGAGAGAGAGAGTGAGTGAGAAGGCTGAGAGAGAGTGAGTGAGAAGGCTGAGAGAGAGTGAGTGAGAAGGCTGAGAGAGAGTGAGTGAGTGAGAAGGCTGAGAGAGAGAGAGTGAGTGAGAAGGCTGAGAGAGAGAGAGTGAGTGAGAAGGCTGAGAGAGAGAGAGTGTGAGTGAGAAGGCTGAGAGAGAGAGAGTGAGTGAGAAGGCTGAGAGAGAGAGAGAGTGAGAAGGCTGAGAGAGAGAGTGAGTGAGAAGGCTGAGAGAGAGAGTGAGTGAGAAGGCTGAGAGAGAGAGTGAGTGAGAAGGCTGAGAGAGAGAGAGAGTGAGTGAGAAGGCTGAGAGAGAGAGAGAGTGAGTGAGAAGGCTGAGAGAGAGAGAGAGAGAGTGAGTGAGAAGGCTGAGAGAGAGAGAGAGAGAGTGAGTGAGAAGGCTGAGAGAGAGAGAGAGAGAGAGTGAGTGAGAAGGCTGAGAGAGAGAGAGAGAGAGTGAGTGAGAAGGCTGAGAGAGTGAGTGAGAAGGCTGAGAGAGAGAGAGAGTGAGTGAGAAGGCTGAGAGAGAGTGAGTGAGAAGGCTGAGAGAGAGTGAGTGAGAAGGCTGAGAGAGAGTGAGTGAGAAGGCTGAGAGAGAGTGAGTGAGAAGGCTGAGAGAGTGAGTGTTAGAGACCTTCCTGTTGACCTCACATAGCTGACATTAATAAAACCCCAATTTCAGGATTTGCAAATTGTCCTGTCTAGAGTTCACACTTGGTTAACTCCTTGACTACTGTCCCTTGTTTGTGATAAAAAGGGTTTGTAAAAACCACTTGGACAAACTGTCATTTGGATTTTGGGTTGGCCATAAGTAATTTTTGTTTCACATGAAGCCTTTTGCTTTAGACAATTATTAGGATGTTCTTGTACCTATTATCATAGCATTTGCTTTACATTGGAGTCATTGACAAACTTAGCCTAATTTACAATGTCTGCCTTGTCCTTTTCAAAGCATTTCTGATAGAGAAAATTCACATACTCTACCAATTTTTATGGTATTTCATTGTTGAGTGCTTATGCTGGTAAATTAAATCCTACCAAGGTCAAATAAACATTGAGTACTTGAATGTAATTTTCGTCAATTATTGTGAAGTTGATAATACCCAAATGTAACTAATAATTTGTATTTTAATTGTCCACCAAGATTTTCAAGTTCTTCAATGAAAGAACTCAATGTAAGAAAAAAGATCTCTACATTTAAAAGAATATCATTATTAATAATAAGAATACTTTCACTAATAAATTAGGAAGTTTTCTTAAAAATACACATCTACAGTGTTCTTGAAGTGAAGATGTTTAATGCTGAAAATGTGTGTTCAAATAATTTATCTACACATGCAGAAAATACACACTTGAGTAACGCAAATCTGTCAAATGTATCCTCTGTGTGAATATTTATCTTGACCATTCCAGCTGGTTGAAAAACCACCATATTTAACTACTCATTGTAGGGGTTCATGAATTCTATTTACAACAAATTAACTAATAGATGATTAGAAATTTTTGTAGTTATTAACCTTCAAATTTTTAACTAAAGCATTTAATTAATCCACAGAGATACATTGGTGAAAGCATAATGAGAATTATTTAATTTACTCCCATAGATTGGATAAAAGATTAAATTCTAAAATTTAAAGAAGGTAATCAAGTACAAAAATGAATATCTGAAGAAGGCCAGAAAGTACAATATCTGAAATGTGAATATAACCAAATTGAGCATGCTGGTCTGAATAGCAAAGCATATAAGACTTCATATTCTGTTATCCTTTATACAAAAGTTGAAAATAAATAAAAATACCATTTTCAACTTTATATATATATATATATATATATATATATATATATATATATATATATATATAAAAATAAATAAATAAATGGATAATATTTTTTTTATTTTTTTTTATCTGACATTTCTTATTACTATAATTATTTTTAGTAGGTACACATATTTGTAATTAATATCACTGTTTAAGAAAATAAAAAAATAAATTAAAAAATACAGATACCTCAATATGCTTAGCCACTAAAAATAAAGGCTATAGTAACAAAAAATATATTTCTTCGAGTTGCTCTCCATGTTTTTATTTTTTTTATTTTTATTTTCTTAAGCAATAAAATTAACAACTGGCATAGATTAAGAAGTCTGACTAAATGACTGTGCCTCCAACAGGAATCAAACTAGTATCCCCTTTTCCATCAGGAAAACTATTTGTATAGCCAAAACATGCCTTTACAAATTCAGCTATGAAAGCCACGTTGATAGAGCATGGTTTTAATTACCTATTTAAGGAATGCACAATTTTGTTTAGTTAGACTTCTCAATCTAGATTGGTGGTTGTTATTTGATTGATTTGTTTTCTATGATTTAACAACCCTTTGCAGGTTTATTTAAAGCCAGGAAATATTTTTAGATTGTAATAAGTTTTTTTGATAATAATGGTTTAGTGAGACAAGTCTTACTAATTATACCATAGCTGTGGGGAGAATGGGTGGATTCATACATTTCTCAAAAGGTATTTGCATGCAAGTGAATATAACAAACCAAATGAGAATTGGAAATCTGCTCTCCATTTAGCAATTCCAAGCCATTATCCATTACATCACCTGCACACCCATCCAAGCTTATGGAATGTGTTGTGTGTGTGTGTGTGTGTGTGTGTGCATATATATATATATATATATATATATATATATATAAAAGTTTCAATGAAGAAAATTGGCAAAGCAATATGATTAAGCCTTTTATTAAATTTTTCTTATATTTTCTTTGTATTTTCCTTTCTGGACAGAGTGTGTAAAAACTGTACAAATGTTCTATTGATACAAGCACTTTTGGTTAATCTATTAGCCATTAACAAGGAGGTCTTTTTTTTTTTTTTTTTTTTAACTGAATGTGATTTATATATATATATATATATATATATATATATATGTGTGTGTGTGTGTATAAGTATTCTCAGATGGAGTATCTGCAGAAAAGACAAAATGAATAAAAAAGAGGAAACTGTAGTTTTGTCAGTCTGTTAGATGATGAAACACGTTGGCTAAGTATAGTTTTTCCTCATCTTTATATATATATATATATATATATATATATATATATATATATAAAAATAAAAGGATGGGAATGTTTTTCTTTCAGGTTTCCAAATGGGGTCTGCACATTGTGGCCATGTTCCTAGTTGATATTACTAAGAGTTTGATTTTTCATTATTAATGCTGCTATCATTTTTACACTTTTTTTTTTTTTTTTTTACATGTGGATGAGACTATTATGGCCATATTTTCCACAAGTATGTTGTGGACAGAGGTTGGTAGGTATTTGTATACTTTCATCTTGCAGTAATAAATTCTTATCTTCCACATATAGTAAATGTGTCTCAGTGATGTTAATCTTTAAGATGTCACTTTATATTTATATACTTAGTTTTTGAGTGATTATATTTCTTATTCATCTTCACGTATTGATTGATACTTTGGAAAACACTGACTCATCCAAACTGTCTACTAGTAAGAGCAAAATCCTCCCAGATCTACTTCTTCAACAACTGTCTAAAGATATTTTCTTTTCTTTATTTTGTCATCTTTTCTTTCCAATATGTAAAACAAAATATCACCATAAAAAAGAAAAAGAAAAAAGTGATTGTTGTTCTTTTAAGACAACAAACTATTAGAAAAACACAAGCCTCTATTTTCAATGTCTCCACATTCAATTTTTTTTTTTTTTTTTTGTTTGATTGTGTCAATAGACATTTTCCAACTATTCAGCCTGAGTGATTATTATATGCAGTCTTGTTACATCTCACTGCGTTTGTGGGAAGACAACATTTTAAATTAATTTTTAGCATACAATGCATCCACCAAAGTAATGGCTAAGTGGTAATTTTTTTTTTTTCAAATTGTTCTAAGCTTTGCTGTTCAAAACCCAGGCAGATCAAGTAGCAACTAAGAATAAATGCTATCTATTTCAAATACAAAACTTTTTGCTGCCATAAAAAAAAAAAAAAAAAAAAAAAAAAAAATTCATATCAAGCCTAAAAGACCTTATTAGTGACTGATATTTCAAATGTTAGTTATGTTACTGTGGTAGCATACCTACGGATGATAATAGGTATTCACATATATACAATAGTAAATACTGTATGTGGGTCTAGAGTTGGAGATTCATTGTGGAATTCACTTGACTCACTTCTAGAAATTGACTACTTCTAAGCAATACTGTCAAATCTTATATGTGTTGTTTGTCCTAAGTTGTTCATTACCAACCTTCATTTGATTATTCTATTCAGTAACATTCCCTAGGTTACAACAGTTACTAAAACATTTTAATTTATTTACAGTGTAAAGAAAAGTGAGGATAATAAGAAGCCATATCATAAATGTAAAGAAATCAAAGATTAAAAAAAACCAAACTTCCTAACAAATTATTACAACACTGGACATGAAACCTGAAAGCTATATGTCAAACCTTAATATATATTTTGTTTTAAACATTTCACCCCAAGAAAGGTGATAATGCCAGTAAGATGCAAGGTGTTACAGGGAGTAAAAGAGAATGAAAAGACTAGAGAAGAGAAATGAGGAAAAGAACAACAAAGGAACAGGATTCAGGAAGTCAGAAGATGGCAATTGATATTGCATTTAAATTTTTGGAGATTAGGCAGCAGGGAAGCAAGAAATCAGAAAGGAGTTTCACAGGTCAAAAGCAAGAGAAAAACTATTAGAATAGAACCGATGGCATCTACCAAAGTTCAACAGTAAAATGGTGAAACTTAGTTGCAAATCTATAGTAGTATGCTTAAATTCATGCAGTCAAGTCACTAAAGAGAACAGCTCAACAAAATGATTGCCATGAAAATATTTGTAGAAAACATAGAAGGAAGCCATGTCGAGATCGATTATATTACAAATGCTTCTTTGAATCTTGTAAAATAATTTTGAGATATATAGTAGGAGCACCAGACCAGACCAGACATGGCAGTAATATTCAATGCATAGACAAATGGTAATATTACAGAAACATTTTGCTTGCTGACCACTTGAAACTTAAACTTGACAACAAAGTGTAAATGAAAGAATCATCTTGCTTAAAAAACTTGTAGATTCTAAAATCCCAGGATTAATTCTCAATGAAAATAAAAATATGTTAAAAATTTTAATCTGGTGAATATTTTGCTTTGAATATTGTATTCCACTTATTTTAACTGTAAGGACATTTACTCCTTTGAGCTTTACTGTATCTCACTTTGCAGTAAATCTTGTGGTTTCCTCAGTAACTACTATTCTATCAAATAACTAAAAAGAATCATCTCTGTGACATCTAACCATACATGCTCACAAACAGGGTGTAGCATAAGAACAAATTTTAAAATGAAACTAGAGACAAAAATTGCTAAAATCCTTTCAGCATTTCCCCTTTAGAGACACCTCAGGCACTAGCCTCTTCCTGAAAGAGAAGCGTACTGCCTGTGGGGGGGGGGGTCCCCTGGAGCTTGAGCACTCATCAATTAATGCTTCAAAACTAAAAGGCAGAGAGATAAGGAATGAGATTAATAGAATCACCTCAGCACCCACACCGTCTTTGTAGTTTTATTTATATATTGTCCTACTAGATATAAACTGTGAACCTTGAGTCAGTGGCTGATACCCAACAAAGAAATACTAATTTTATTTTAGCAAACTTAAAAAAATTAGAACAAGAGCACCCTTTTTTCTTTTTGAGATATTTTATCAAGTTGTTTACTATTTGACACAACCAGTTGGAAGATACAGTCCGACACTGTTATCTTTGGATAAGTCACACGACCAGTTGGAAGATACAGTCCGACACTGTTATCTTTGGATAAGTCACACGACCAGTTGGAAGATACAGTCCGACACTGTTATCTTTGGATAAGTCACACGACCAGTTGGAAGATACAGTCCGACACTGTTATCTTTGGATAAGTCACACGACCAGTTGGAAGATACAGTCCGACACTGTTATCTTTGGATAAGTCACACGACCAGTTGGAAGATACAGTCCAACACTGTTATCTTTGGATAATTCACACTGTAGAAGATCCTACTTTGAAAGATAAGTCTCTAAGTGGCCTTTGTCAAAATATCTGACAATGGGGTCAGAATTCTTGGGAAAGTGGATTCATGCCTTTCCAAATAGTAAGTGGTATAAAGTGAAGAGAAAATCTCAATTGGAATTCTAACTTGTTTTACTTATTCTGTTAATGTACTGATGTCTATATCATCATGCAGTGTGTGTGTGTGTGTGTGTATATATATATATATATATATATATATATATATATATATATATATATGTGTGTGTGTGTGTGTGTGTGGACACAAAATGTATTAAAAAAAAACAAAAAAAAAAAACAAAAAAAAAAAACACTAAAGTTGGCCAAACAAACTTTATCTCTAATTATTAGTAAACCTGTTTAAATAAAAATAATTGCTGCATATATGACGAGGCTTACTGAAATGTTCTTGGCTCAATCCACTTGTTATCAAGCAATAATTTTACATGTAGATGTTATCATATGTAAGTGACATGTTAAAAATGATGAACTGGAATAGAAAGTATTTCAAGTATTTCCCTAACATTAATCATCATGGTCATAATACTTGACAATATATAACTTTATTCACTTTTAGCTACTATAATTTAAAAGAAGAAACTTTTTTTCTTTTTTTTTTTTGTTAAATAATATGAAATACAATTTATGCTTTTTGGTAGTTAAAAGATTTGTTTTATCTGATCAACTCCAGCTAAGCATAATAAAAAAAGTAAGTAAAATCATTGTTTAATGAGGTTGAACATAGGACAGTTTTATCAGCTAATGTATTATAAAAATAACTCAACTTTTCAATCCCTGGTTTGACCCCAAAAAACAAACAATAAATGCTTTTTAACTGCTCATTGCTATATAGAAATTTTATTTACCATTTTAGATATTAAATCCAAATTATCTCATTCAATTCAACACGCAAACATTCCAACTACTTTATCTTAAGTTTTAAATAATTGTTTAATTATTTTGCACTATTCATTAAATCTATATACTCTGAGGATTTAATTTTATTTTGTAACATCAAAATTTCCTTCACTTTATTCCAATAAAGAGAATATATGTTTCAACTCATTATACATCCAACTGCTTACATGTAACAATTCCCCCTTGATTAATCTTGGTGATACTTTTCACTAATGTTAATGTTGGACAGGTCTCAAGAGTTTTTTTTCACAAAATAAAGAGAGAGCTTAATGAATAAAAAAAAAAATTTCTCTTGAATTTAAGAGTTCCATAGAGAGCAAAAGGTTATGCTGATTATGACCCCAGGGAGGTGATGGTTTATGAAGAAAAAAAAAAAAAAAAAAAAATTAGTAAAGTTATACTAGATTAGTTGATAACAATGTAACTCATTAAAGAAGTCTGCAACAATATACACCATTCAACGATGCTAGGCTCAGAGGAATTGTTCAAGAGTTCATGGCATGGAATGGAGTGCAATAGTGTAATTGTTATATTAGATTGGTAGCTTAGGTCCCCACCCCATCTCATTAAAAAAAAAAATAATAAAAAATAAAATAGAATAAAAAAAATAAATAAATAAAAGACAAAATCTTTTCTTTTCAAAATAAAGACAAATTTATATCTTAACTGGACTGATTTTGTATTTAAAAAAAAAAAAAAATGATTATTTTTAAATCATTTGATAGTGAGAGTTCTTCAGTTAAGCTACTTTACATATTTAGAAATCCTGATTGATTTAGAGTGATATAGATTTTGCAAACAAGACTCATTTTTAGGTTTATCCAAAAAAATTCAATAAAAATCTATCTTATTTTTAAACTCTTGTGACTTGACTGATAAGAAAAAAAAAAAAAAAAAAAAAAAAAAAAAAAGAACCATTAACAACAAATGTCAATTTTAGATTGGCTTGGTAGCTGAAAGGTTAATATTTTCTGGAACACTGGGTGTAAAGCCATGCTTAAAGAATTTTCCGAAGATCTATTTCCAAAGAGAAGTTGCAGTAACTTGTCTTTTAGAGAGAAGAAAGAGCAATGGAGTGTAAATGAATAAGTTGTAAGGTCTTTGCTTTTTTTTTTTTTTATTATTATTATTAGTGTGGGTTTTGATGGCAAGAAGCCATATATTCAAGAATGTGAATCAGTTGCAGGCAAAGAAATACTTAAAAAAGTTGTTAACATTTAACACAATCTCTTTGGCCTTTGTTTAAAAACATGAGTGTTGATAGAAAGCAGAGCTAAATAAAGTAGCAAGCTTTCAGACCCAAATGAGAACTTGCCATTTTAGATGAAAGCTTTCATTTAGTCATCCAATACATATTTATATCACTGCAAATGAAGAAAAATGCTGAATAGCCATAAATGAGTCATAAAGAAAAATCCTCCAAAAGAGTCATAAGATTAAAAAATTCTAAGTATATAATACATTACTATTCTTCATGCACACAATTATCTATATATTTTTGGTGTTGTAGGAATTGGTATTACCCAAAATTAGTAGACCAAATAAAAATATACATTTTAAACAATTCTTTTAATTTATTTTTGTTCATTTCACCTTAAGCAACACAATAAAGCCATTAAGATGCAAGGGGTTAATGAGTGTGAGAGAATATGAGAGAAAAAACAAACTATTAAGGAGAGAGAACAAAAAAAAAAAAAAAACAAGAATCAAAAAGACAAAAGATAACAATTGACATCATAAATTTTACAAGATCAAAGTTGACTGGAAAGCAAGAAGCTGTCAGAGAGTTCTGGAAGAACAAAGTATGAGAGAAGAAGCTTTTAGCATACAACTTATTTTACCATTGAAAGACCTAGATGTAATCATGAGACCTGTCTTCCAATCTAGTACTGTGCTTAAATTCATAAAGTCTACATACCATAGATGAAAGAATTCCTGCTCTTTGTCAAGAAATTTTACATGAGTAATGAAAAAAAAAATTATTACTTTATATTTTAGTGAATACGCACATTTGAGTAGACACCCAGCTTAAAAAAAAAAAAAAAAAAAAAAAAAAGTGTATGTTAGATCTACTGGCCTGTGCATTTGAGATACACAGACCAGTAATTGTAATTAACACTGTTTACCCCCACCCAAAAAAAAAGCAGGGCTCTACTAAAATATAATATTTAAAGTACTAAGAAATAATGTTAGATTAAAAATAAGATCTGTTGATTCCTATATATATATATATATATGTGTGTGTGTGTTAAAAATATAGTTTTAAGATATGCTATACTTATGGGTTAACATGCTCAATATCAATATCAGTGTATGTAAATATAGCAGTGGACATTGAGGGAAATTGTCTGTTTCAACAGGCCTGAAGATTGTCCTTAAGCATGAAACAGACTGTCACCACTGGGTGTTGACCTCAATGTCCATTTCATTTGAAAAAAAAAAAAAAAAAACCATCAAATTTATAATTGTTTCTTTTCATAGCAATCAACTCTATATAGGTTTTACATTAATCTAATAAATAGCATAAAAAAATTTGCTTAATTTGCACTTTACTTTTGAACACTGCACTTCTAAACAGACATAAAAGAAATATCAATAACATACCCAGTGGAGATGTTTGGTCCATAGAACATTAATGAAACAAATGCATCGTAACATCTCTTAAGAAAAACTCGTATTTTAAATCAATACCCAACCATCTAAGAGCAACACCACTTTATGATATAAACAATCATGATTTTCACTGAACTTTTTTCTTTTTAAAATCTGTAAATTGTTCATTGCCATGAATATTTTTGGGAAAAATTAGTAGAGTAATTTTTCATTAGCTTCCCCACAGTTGTGAATTCAGAGTTGTCTTTCTCCTAGACTGACTGCCAACTAAGGCTAGAGAGTAACATTTGACCTATTTTAGTCATAACTAGCATGCAGGGTGTTACAGTGAGTGAAAGTAAGCATGCAGGGTGTTACAGTGAGTGAAAGTAAGAGAAAAGACTGTGTATAGATGAGATTGAGGAAAGGATAAAAGAAGAATGGGGATCACAGCAACAGAAGATGTCAATTGACATTGCATTTAAATTATTGAAGAGTGTCAATATCAAGGAAGCAAGTAAGAGGAAGGGAGTTCCACTTGTTGGTAAGCATGCGAAAAGAAACTGCTGGAATAGAAGAGGTGGTTGCATTTAACTATTTCAACATTAAAAAGGGTGGAACCTAGATGCCAGTCTAGTAGCACATTTAAATTCATGTAGTCGGGGCTTCAGCAAAGATAGCTCATCAGAACAGTTGCCATCAAAATATTTGTAGGAAAGAATATGATATTAAGTTCATTGTGTCAATAACTGAATAATATGATTTTCTTTTTTTTAATGCAACAGCTTATGGCAAGATTAAATGATAAAGTGAGAAAGCAGGATTAATTTAAAACACAACCAACAAGTAAATATAAATACTTTTCTTTTTAAGAGTATCATATTATAATTCTGTAAAAAAACATCCAATACATAAAAGGTAGTGTTGATATTTCACCCTTAAAGAAGTTATTTTATGCTTGATTTGAACTTTCTCAGCAAGAATCATCTATACATCTTATGAGCTACGAATCGAAATGTCTCATATTCACAAAGAACTCTTTGGCAAAAATGGTAATGGAGAGTGATGATCCAAAGCCAGGCACCAGCAATCATGGTTGCCATGGAAACATTCTCAATTCAAAAAATAAGTAGGAAGGAAGAAAAACTTGAAGGTCCAGAAATGGCAGCGATACCAATTTAATTCTTCATCAGTGTGAAATGATGCAGCTCCTGTGCCAATGGCGCAACACAATACCAGCTGATTACTTTATTTACTGGAAAAAAAAAACACACACACAAAGTTGTTATATAATTCTTATCTCTTAGAAGTAAGAACAGCAAAAGGTATTCTTATACAGCTGATGAAATACAGTGAGTAGGGTAAAAAAAAAAAAAAAAAAAAAAAAAATCAATGATGCTAGCTTGATGGACTCCTAGTTTTATCAACACCAGCTGACAAGGAAATCTGCTAAGATTTGGTGAGAAATGGAAGATGAAGTGATGGAGCTTTGATTGTTGGTAGGGGAGGGTACATACCAGTGAAAATCAGGAATTGCCAGCTGTTAGAAATTCCAAAATAGAAGGGGAAGCTATATGCCTATTTCGTCTTTAAAGTTCTGCTATTAATCCAGAAATGTCACCCAATCAAATAAAGAAGGTTTTTCTATGGGGTAAGTGAAAAGGACTAAAGGCCAAAAATTTCATAGTTTTCTCTTAAGTGACAGAAAAGCATCAAAGTGTAGAGTTAGCCTATACTCAATAATTATTTAGGGTCACTTCTATTGACTGCTGAGTAAGAATTCAGCTACAGACTATTATAAAGTATAATAAATAAAATAACTATGAATTTGCCAAGGAATTTCACTCCAGCTTCACATTCCTTAGTCCTTATCAGAAAGAATTCACAAGAAGGTGTAAAAGGAACTGGGTAATTTAAATTTTTATTATCCAAACACACAGCTTTTAAATTTCTTTTATTGGTGACAAAATAATTTCCCAAATAATTTTTTGTGATACCTCACTTAAGTTCATTATTTACATTCTTCGGACTATTGTCCTCATCTTTGTCGCCATATTTATTACGTTTCGGCCGTTGTACGTTCCGTCCTTCTTCAGGTGGTTGAAATGTCAAACTGAACCCTTTATTTCGCTCACTGGGGTAGACTGTTCTAGTTCCACGTGCCATGTTTGATGGATGTCAGTTATCAGTTATTTCCTGTTAATTTCCATCAAACATGGCACGTGGAACTAGAACAGTCTACCCCAGTGAGCGAAATAAAGGGTTCAGTTTGACATTCCAACCACCTGAAGAAGGCCGGAGCATACAACGGCTGAAATGTTGTAATAAATATGGCGACAAAGATGAGGACAATGGTAGCAATAACAGTCCCTGAGCAATCTGTCCGAAAAGAATTATACGTAATGCACATTATTAAAGTGTGATTTAAAGATTTGGCAACAAGTTATATCCACTGGCATAGACCTGCAGAAGACATTGAGCAATATGTGAGGTCAGGTAAGAGAGCACAATTAAAAACAGCAACAATCCAGTATCTGTCTATGTTTCTGAGATGAGGTATTATGTACATTATTTACATTTTTCAGACTATCGTCCTCATCTTTGTCGTCATATTTATTACATATTATTTGTAATAAATATGGCGAGAAAGATGAGGACCATAGTCTGAATAATGTAAATAATGTGGCAGCAATCCAGTTAAAACCACTTCTCGCTCATAAGTACAAAACTTTAGCAAAAAGTTATACCTGGACCATGCTGTTTATGATTGCATGTGAGAGTTTCAGCAAGTGGATGTACATTCCTATAATAAAATACACTGGGAGTCAACTAATGATAGAAAAGCTCTGCAAGCCATTTGCAGACAGATAATATCACTGGGCCAAGTAGTAACGAATTTCAGACATTTTTGATTCACAATGAAATAATGTATGTATGATCAGCATCTTACCATCCATTATCAAATGGTCAAGCACAAAGATCAGCTGAGACAATGAAAGAGAAATCAAAAAGATAAGACAGTTCCCTTGAGATGAAGGTATGTCAATTACTATTTTCATACAGATGCACTGCCCATAGGGTGATAGGAATATCAGCAGCAGAAATGCAAATGAAGTGTCATCCACACAGTTGATTCCCAGTTATCCAAGACCATGAGGGGAAAAATCTGAGAAAGCAGGTTTCAAAGTTTGAGTATTTAAGATGGATTACATGGTAACTACAAGATTATATAGCAATGACAAGTAGATGAAAAGAGTTATTATCAGCAGAGATAGAGAAGTGGTGTATTATATGAGAATGTGAGATTGAAACTGAAGAGACATGTGAACGAGATACAAGCAATATCTGATTGTACAATAGGGAATGGCCTGCAACATCTCAAAAATCTGCTAGTGAGGAAGGCTGCTAATGTAGTAACTAGTCTGGAAGATGTAGGTCTTTAGAACATAAGTCAATCAACAAAGAAGCATCTATTCCATGTATAGAGACCAAAACAAGAGCCATTTCATTGACTGAATTCATTCCTGAATAAAACCCAGTGGAATTGAGCATGCCAAAAGCTAGTTCAAGAGGATCTGAAAGCCACCTGGTTGCTTTATATATTATCAATAAGGAACTTCATAGAATTTGTGTAAAAACTGTAGATAACGAATATTGGCTTTCTTCATACTAATTGCGGAGAAGTTCATTTTAAACATTCTATCATTTTGAATTTGACTTGGCACAAAACACATTTAAATTACCAACACCAAACTTTTTATTTGCATATTTCTGTGTGATTGACTGAGGTAAGCCAGACTCTTGATGAGAGAACTTGTGCCTTACCGAGATAAAGTGGGCAGTTTTCGTAATGGAATCAAAATGGGGAAACTGTCTGTCAGAAGCTTCTCAATCGGACTTATTGGAAATGACAAAAAGATCCTAAACATCTACATTTGCTTTATACAAAATGGCTATAGAGGCAGAGAACTAAAAGCTCTATGGTTATAAACAAACACCAAACCAATATAAAGAACACATTTTTCATAAATAGATGGTCTATACACTATAGTCTATAGTAATCATTTGTGTTCACTTATACTACGTGCCATGTCCTTTTAGTAAATTGACAGTTATGGCTCTCCACAATTTCTTGTCCTTTGTAGCTCTTAATAAATTTTGTCTTTTTATTATCGTTCTTAAACCGTGTTCTGCCATACATTTATTCATGCTAGTTAGGTAGTTTATGTATTGTTTTTTTCTGTCCCTCTTGCCTTCAATCTGTCCAGTGAGTATCAAATTTTCCAAGCCCTCTTTCCTCATTATGTGCCCTAGAAATTTCAACTTCCTCTTCCCAATGTTAAATGTATTTTTGTTTCCATTTTCTTTAAAATTTTGTTGTTGCTCATATGTTCTGTCCATGGTATTCTCAGCATCCTTCTGTAGAACCACATTTCTGTTGTTTCAAGTCTCTTCTTCATCTGTGAGGAGATTGTCCAACATTCACTGCCATCTAGGAGGACTGAGTTTTGCATTCCTCGGTGCGTATCAGAAAGGATTCGAAAGATGAGACCTGAAGAAGTCTAGGAAATTTAAATTTCTATTACCAAAACTCACATCTTTCAAACTCCATATATTGGTGACACTCTTTAAAAATAATTTTTGCAATACACCATTGAAGCTTAGGATTGTTGATATGCTGGTCTTTTCAGGATGTGGGTGATTATGATTCCACAACTTACTATTCTTTGTAGCTCTTAGCTTGTTTGTTGTTTTTTGTTTTTTTTTTACTGACCTTCCTATTCCCTGATCTGACATCTACTTACAAATGCTTGTTAGGTACATTAGTTGCTGTTTTCCTATAGGTAATTATAGTGTTATAAATCACCAGTTTGCAAAGATCTGCCTTGACTGATACAAAAATAATTAATAGCAATACTGTTTCAAGTATTAACTTCTGGTTAAATTAAATTTTTAGCAAAACCTTGATAAGAAAATAATCTGATATCTTGGTGATATTTTCCTTATTTTTAGATAAACTTTCACAATTTATTGTTACAAATACATAATTAAACACAGTATCAAATATTAAAAACATAATTAGACAATACAATATCCACAGACTGAAGATTTTGAATTGAAAATTGCATTGAATATTGCTGCCACATCTAGTTTAGTGCTTCTGTATATATTTAGAGATTCTTGATCAAATACAAAGAATCTGCAATTGGTCCTGACTTGGCATTTCAGTTTCAGTCACTTCCCATCCATTGTAATGTAGATTACTTTATTCACAAAGACACACACACACACACACACATTTATGGTAATTGTTCTGATGAACTTTCCCCCATGATACCTAGACTATGAATTTAAGTGCAATACTAGATTGGCAGCAAAGTCTCATGATTTTATAGTTGAAATGGCTAGATATAATCGCAAGTTCTATTATAATAGTTTCTTATCTTGCACTTCTTGCTTGTGGAACTCTCTCATGGCTTCTGCTTTCCAGTCAACATTGATCATAAATTCAATGTCGATCTTTGATTTAAGTGCAATGTCAATCTTTATCTTGTCTTCTTAATTCCTGTTCTTTTATAGTCCTCTTTCCTTAATGTTTTTTTCTCATATTCTCTCGCATTCAATAACCCCTTGTCTCGTAGTAGATTTATTGCCTAGTTTGTGGTGAAATGAATACCCCCAGCAAAAAAAAAACAAAAAACAAACAAAAAAAAACAACAAAAAAACAAAAAAAAAAAAAAAAACAAAAACAAAAAAATAATTCTTTTAAAGTTTCAACAAATATTTTTTCTCTTCTTGACAGGATTTACTCATCAGTACACATTTGTGTATTTGTTCTCCCACATGAATGTATACAACAAATTTGCACTTCTTTCCTCCCACTGAGATGCTGCTAATATACAGAAGAGACAAAGAAGAATGAACTTTTTTTTTTCTTTTTTTTATTTCTTGGTCTTTAATGCTATTAAGTTACTGCTAGTAAAAGTAGACAAGAGTTGAAAAATATTCCCAAGTCAGAAATTTAGAAAAAAATGATGCATAGTTTATTCTCATCTTTCGGAATGGAATTTACACACGGCCAAATTCTTTCCGTAAGCATTACATCATGGTTATAGTTTAAACTTTAATGATTCTTATTTTACTCTAAATCAAACAAATATTAAAAAGCTAAAACAAAAGATTGGTGTAGAAGTCCTGAAGACTACAGGTTAAATCTTAGCACTAAGTACAGGAGAAAAAAAAAAAAAAAAAAAAAAAAAAAAAAAAAGCTTGCTTAAAATTAATTTTCATAAAAAAAAAAAAATCCTGATGATTTTGTCACTTTAAAATCTATAATATTCAAATATTTATGAAGATAGAATAAATATTGATTTTTCCGCAAGACACAATCTTTATGTACTTCATATTTTTTCTTCGGAAACACCATTGAACAGAAATTTTATAAAATTTAAACATGAGAAAAATTATTTCTTTCTGAAATGAGGAGTTATTTACATTCAGATTAAAAATGTCCTTATCTTTGAGGTTATTATCACAATGTTTCAGCCACAGTTTTTGTTGATCTAGGGAACCCTTTATTTAATCAGTGGGAGTAGTTTATTTGCATAGCACTGTCCATGTCTAGAGATGCTTTGTACTTATTTAATAGTGCTCAATTATTGCTTGCCCTGTTTTCCTGAGTCTAAGTCTGTACTAACCAGTACATGGATTGAACACACAATTACAATGTCACCAAATTCACAAATCAACACTTGGCTATTGTCTCAGTGGACAGACAACTGAAGGAAGATGGTAGGCACAACAATCAAGACATTATGATGATAATAAAGATGAGGATATTAGTTTGAATGTAAATAAGAAAACTTACATAAAAAGAGAAATGTATCCATTGTCTATTGTTTTGTGAAGGCATAAAAAATGTCACATTACGGTGTTTTAGATTTACTTGCTCAGAATATTATGAAAAGCCACTTAAATTTAATGGTTAGCTCAGACCAAAAATGGAGCATTGCCGCCATATCTGGGTTGGAGATGCCCAGTCCTCTCTTTCCAGCATCAACAGAGTTCAAAAGTATTTATGTGGCCTTATATGTGATGAATTATTTTCAACCATACAATCCCTTTGCAATGTCACAAGCTGATTGCTACTATTTTTATTTCCATGGATGAACTTAGTTCCACAAATTCAGACCTTTACAGCAATCCTGTTGATCTGTGTACACATGAGGCAAAGCATCCTCATTCCCTGCATTCCATTGGTAAGGAAGTAAGACAGGGTCACTGAAATGTCAACCTCTAAGTCTAGAGTCAACAATTATCTATCCTACATATCCTCATAATCTACAATTCTTATGCTCATAAAACAACCCCATTCAGTAACCACCTATATTGAAAAGTTCTTGGTTAAACAATAGTTATAAGAAAAAAAAAATCTAATGAGACAAAGTATGAATGACCAAAAATGTCAAAACTTGATATTATCCACAAAGATAAAAGGGTATTCCTAATATTAAAACCAATGATGGACAATAGTCTAGGAATGTTCTTTAACTTCACTTTTGTTTGTGTTAGGATTTTTTTTTTTTTAGAAAACTGATTAAAATGAATAAAATAAAAATAGAAGCCAATGTATTGGGTTGGTTGAAAAGTTTGTTCACTTTTATTAAGTAGAAAAATTGCTCAAAAACTGAACAAACTTTTTGGCCTATCCCAATATTTGAACTAATAACTGGAAAAAAAAAAATCATCTTGAAGAAACACACAACCCCCCCCCCCACAAAAAAACAGCTTTATGCATATAAAATAATATGCATATACACATACATACACTGTATGGTGATGCAAAAAGCTGACATAGATGTAAATTCAGATTTATACTTGCTATGTAATTTAGAAACCATATGTAGCCCTGGTGAAACATTATACAGCCATTGAAAAGATTATGGAGTTCTCAACTGCAGTGCACAGTTGTGGATTATTGATCTTGACTGATATTGAAGTGGGTTGGTAGTAATTAACCAACATTTATTTTTTATTAGGAGGCACAGTGGAGTAATGGATAGTAACTTGGACTGAGGAATCAGAGAGTTAAGTTTGAATTCCAGAAGAGTTTGTCACATTCACTTACATACAAATACTCTTGGGAAAAGTATGAATTCATCTCTTCCCCTCCCAGCTATGGGTAAATAGCACAACAGACTGGATCATATAGCCTTGGGTGGCTACCAGTCTAAGAAAAGGACAACTCTGAATTTAAAACCTTTAATTATAGGCCAAAATGGCCTCATCAACCTGCAATTGTCCAAGCATAGTGAGTATGGCTACTCTCTGAAGACATGGTTATTAAGGGATGGTTCCTTCCAACAGGAGTAAGAAGGCCAGGGATCTGGATCTGTTGCAATGAGCTTATTTTTTCATTAGAAATTTGTCTCGAACATAAAAATGAAAAAACTTTAATCTATCATACAAGTTTTAGTATTTGCCTGGTATGATAGAATTAAACCGAATATCACTTCCCTATTTCCAGATGTGTTTACAGTCTTATTTTTACCTCTTTTTATGCTCAATGTATTAGTTAAAAGATTAAATGACTTGAGTTTTATATCTTTTCTATTTTGTTTCTTTTGTGAAACTGGCAAAACTAGATTTTGAAGCTTATAAAATGTATAACTCCTACAAGAGGAAAAAAAACAACATACTGAAACAGTAAGGAGTTCATAACTTTCTTAAACATTTATTTATAGTAACAGAGAATATAGTAATCAGAAAGATAGAGGAGAGCCAATGTGTATGGTAGGTAAAGTAGATAGATTACAAACTGGAGTCATTTCACACAGGAAGTGAAGTGCAACTATGGTTGGGAATACATTACTGTGGTTCTTCCTCCCCCAAAGCACATTACTAACAATAAAAAATAAGGGCTAATGACCCATGGTAAAAAGATAGGAAATTATTTCACCTATCAACAATCCATCAAGCAAGCATCCTAGGCAATGGCTAGACTAAGAGAAGCATCCTCCCTAGATAAGAATACAAATATTCTACTGAAGCAAGCTTTTTTTTTGTTTGTTTTATGTCAGTTATATTTGGTTAAACAAAGCTACTTTGAGTTAGAGCCTATAAGCAGGCATCTGCATATTTTGCAAGTTTTCTCATCTCATATTCTATAAAGTCAGTATCTTTGTGTAGCTTCAAAAACAGCAATGCTTTTATGGTATTAGAATTTATAAATATACCTTTTTTCTAAACAACATTTTGTATCACATGGGAAACCCTCACAGGTTAAAAGTGGCTCCTGTATTAGTGTGCAACAAAACTTCTTATTTTGTTTCATAAAACAGTCTTTTATGTCATAATCTATGAGAGTCTGAAGGAGGGAATGGCTAAAGAAAGGCAGGGTGGATATTATTATTATTTTTCTTTTAAATGTCTCTCTTCAGGATGTAGGCTATCATGGCTCTCCATGAATTTTCCTTTATTATCTGTGAATTGCCATGACTTCCTGGGAAAGATAGTTTCCATTGCCTAGCTATAGTTTTTAAATTCAGACTGGTTGTTTCTAGACCTAAAGCTAGAGTTCATTCTACATAGCTATTTAACCCATAGCACTGTATGGAAAAGAAGACCTGTGTTCATGCATTTTTCAAGGGTATTAGTGCAAAAAGCAGACTAATATTTGGAAGTTGGTTCCTTGACTCCACTTCCCAATATAAGTATACTAATAACAGTTACACTACCCACATATCTTCTATCAGGTATCCAGAATCTGATATGATCTCCACAACAAAACAAAACAAAAGAAAATAAACAATTTCAAATTCTAATTACATTCTTTGTAAATGTTTGTTTAGGTATAGATTTAACTCAAAACTTAATTTTTTCTTTCAAAAGAATATTACAACATACAAACATAGAAAAGAAATTTAAATTCTTACGTAATTAAAAGAATAGTTAAAATTTGGAATTTAAATCAGTCTGATTAAAACCTTGAAAATGACAAAAGAAAGGTATTTTCCTCCAATCATACAAGTTTGTTTCACTTTCCAAACAATTGGAAAAAATTATTTTGAATTAAATAATTTAACCTTTTGCTTATCAGCATCATTTTTTAAATTTTTTTAGTGACATTATAACAGAAATGTATTTTATAAATTCTTACATTTTTCATAAGGAGATGTATACAAAACAAAATGCAAGTCAAAGCAACAATAGCGCTGCCCTCTCGCAATCATAATCACAATAAATATCATTAAAACTTTAATACGATCCCTACAGATTAAATAAAGGGTTCAATTCAAAATTCCCTGAAGGTTATTTGAATTGACAGACACCTGAAAAAAGCTTGAGGGAACAATGGTCAAAACATTGTGATAATAAAAACAAAGATGGGGATAATAGTTCAAATATAAATAATGATAACTCCTCAGAAATTACAACAAACAAAGACAACATTGATAATGAAACATTAAACAAGACAGAATACTGGATGAAGAAATTTTATGTTTTAACAGTTTCCATATGACATAATTTTGGTATGAAATCAACTTCCAGTATAGAATTTTAAAGAAACAAAATATTGCAATCATTTTTTTTTTAATTTTTAATTTTTTATTTCAAGCTCTTATTCAAATACAAATGAAATTGTTGGTAATGAATTCAATACTGCAAGTAATTTTGATGAATTTTACCTCTTTACATATAAAAACAGCTTAATCAAACACAGGCATAAAATAGCACTAAATATAATTATCATTGCAACCAATAAGCTATCGCTGGATGATAATTACAGTGTTATAAGTTTTTTCCCCCCCTCTTATGCAATTCCTAGTCAAAACAATATCAAAATGAAAATTTCTCATTTGTATCTAATAACTATATATATATATATATATATATATATATATATATATATATATTTCCAGTTCCACTTATTTGATAAGTGGCAAGTTTTGCCAAACTAGCATTAAATATATAATGAGATTTATTTTTTATCTGATCTAAGAGATATTTATTAACAACTTTAGTGGAGATAATAATTACAAACGATAATTGCAAAATCAAAAGAGATTACATTGAAAACAGTAGACTAGAGGTCACAACATTTCTAAATTCATTGTTACCATATTGTCCATGACAATATATTAAGAAAAGGAAGAGTAAAAAAAATAGTTATAAATTATACTATAATCAACATAGTGAACTATAACTCATGACTAACATATTTATAAGTCTACCATTTGCTCATGCATTGAATATTGCTGCAACATCTGGTCTGGTGCTACTGCTATGTATTTAGAGATTCTTGATAAAATACAAAGAAAAATCTGCAGTGTTACTAGTTCTAACCTGGCATCTCAGTTTCAGTTACTTTTCTACCACCGTAACATAGCTTCCTTGAGCCTTATGGTAGTTGTTCTGATGAACTTAATGGCACAGACTTTATGAATGTAAGCATATTACAAGATTGGTGGAAAGGTCTCATTATCTTACAGTTGAAATGGCTAGATATAACTAACTTCTTCTCTCACTTCTTGCTTGTAGAACCTTCTTCCATCTTGTTTTTCAGTCAACTTTGATCTTCAAAAATTTAAATGCAATGTCAATTGTTATCTTGTGTCTTAACTCTTGTTCTTTTATTGTTCTCTCTTCTTAGTAGTATTCCTCCTGCTGCACATATTCTCTCCCTCTTGCATCTTAGTGGTTTTATTGCCTTACTGGGGGGGGGGGGTGATTAAAAACAAACAAAAATTGAAACTGTGATCTTTACTATCAATAAGTTAGATTTAAAAAAGAAAAAAAAAAAAAAAAAGAAGCTTACTTATATTTTTATTTATTTTTTTAGAGCATTAAGGAAATTTTTAAAGTTGCTTCTGATTTATCTAAATTTGCCTCTTTCAGTTTCTTGCAATTTTGAAAATATTATTTGTCACTTCTATTATGAAGATTTATTTTTAACTGTAATAGATTAATCACAAAATGACAACCATTTTTAAAAATTAAAAAACATTTTTTTTTTTTCAACTTCCTTTATACTAGACAGAAGCAAATTAGAAATTTCAATGTGATCATATAAGTAGATAACTGGTAGCCTGTGCTGAATTTAGTTCAGAGTAATCAATGAACACAGCTCATTAATATCCAAAGTTACAGCCAAGCCCTGTAGAATATAGAACAGGAAGTCCTGACCTTTTACAAGGCCAGGACTTCCTGCACTGTGTTTACCAGAGTACTGATACTGCTGAGAGAACTCATTTTGGGATGTACAGGAACTTGTTACTCTCATTGATTTGTTGGCTCAGACAAAGGATTGACCATCAAGGACTGTAGCAAATTATCTATAGTGAAACTAATTCAGAATTACCCAATTTTCCTCTGATTGGCTGCAATTGACTGTGAATAATGATGTGAGAGGAGCAGGATACATTGCATTGATAGGCAGGCAGTACACCATACCACCCAGAACCTCTTATTTAATACTGGAAAGGAAAACATTATTTATGAGCAAGAGGATACATATTTCTGATTATGTGTGTGTGTGTGTGTGTGTGTGTGTGTGTGTGCAGAGAGGTGTTGAAAAGTTCTCAATCAACCAAAAAACCCTCTTTAAAAAAAAAAAATAAATAAATAAAAGTTTTGGGAAGTGGGTTAAGTCAAGAACTCTTCAAAACCCTTTATCCAGGGTATGGCAGAAATACCTCCCACATAATGGTAAGACCATAAGAGTTATATGTGGGAGGTATTGTATTTGTGTGTGTGTTTTGGCAGCATGTTTTCATTAAGACATGTCTCATTAAATAATTTAGACAAGTTTTGTCTTATTTTTAATAGGATCCTCTTGTAATTATAGACAAGTTTCTTAGTATCCTTATTAAAGGAAGAAAGAAAATTACCATGTTGATGCATATTTATTTTATTCCGAGTACTTTTGACATTAACACAATATCGTCATCAGGGTCTTGTTTTTTTCTAAGACAAAAAGTAGTGTTCACCATTTTTCTAAGACAAAATTGTTATGTTCATCTGAAAATTAAATGTTTACATGTGAAGTGAAAAACACTAAGGTTATGTACTGTAAAATTTTATTATGTTGACACCAATGCAGACGTCAAGGGAGGTAACTAAGTTATTGAAATGTCTAAATATTTTTAAGAGAAGAAAAACTATTAGTTAAAACTTAGATATTTTAAACTATCTATTGTAGATAAAATGAATATGCACTAACATGGTACTTTTCTTTCTTCTTTTATTAAGAAATATGTCTGTAATTATGAGAGGATCCTACTAAAAATAAGTAGACAAAACTTGTCTAAATTATTTAATGAGACATTATATATATGTTTGAAAGAAAAGTTGCTGCCCAAATATACATTTGTGTGTGTGTGTGTGTGTGTGTGTTAAACAAAAAGAGTATCTTAAAAAGAATATATCTAAACACTTCACACAATGCAGAACTTAGCATATTTTTATTCCATTATTTTAAATTATAGAGAGAGAAAAACAACAAAAACACCAGAAACCAAAAAGTACATTTGTGTGCATAAAAAAAAGACAAAAATGTATATATAAGTGTGTAGATACTGGCTGTTAATAAATGCTACATATATTTTCTAAATTTAATTGTATCATTAAGAACAAAATGTCACAATAATAATTAGATGTAAAAGGATTATGCTGCCCCTCCCTGCACACAATACAGAATAAGGGGATAATAAAATGTGTATAGTTTGGAAGAGGGAATACTTTCTGTGTTATGTGCAGGTGAATATGGATGTCTGCAATAAAAGATGGCTCTCATATGATTTTATTACAGCATCATTTCATCTAATGGAAAATATTCTACAAAGACAACACTTTACATAAATCTATCTAAATACATCATTTATTAAGTTTTTCTATTTCCTTCTCTTTACTAGTTGTGTTCTTTGACAAGTAAAAATGAGAAGAACAAGAAGGCAGGATTGATCACTATAGAAAAAAAAATTAAAAAAAAAAAAAAAAAAAAAAAAAAACACAAAAAGTTTAGAAGAAAAATAATCTCAAATACAAAAATAGACTGTCCATTAATGTTTGTCTATTACAAAATTCCCCTTTGTTTAAACTAGTTTTAAATAAATTAACCAACAAGAATTAATTGTAGTAGAAAATTGAGTTTCATGTAAACATCTAAAGAGACGTATACAAAAAAAAATATTGTCATTAAGCCATATAATCTTTAGAAGTTATAGTAGGTGCAGCATACTGCAAAACAATGCTAATATATTAACTGGTTTATAAAAAATATATTATTGAAAGCAAAATTAAGATAAAGCTATATAGCTATTTATTCACTGGGCACAAGTGTTCATTGCTTATATAATTTTATAAATAAAATTAACCAAATTGTTTCAGATAAAAAAAAAAGAAAAAAAAAAAAAGAATAGAAATTACACTATAGATTAAAAATAAAAAGGAAAAATCTGTGAAAACAGATTACATTCTATATGAAAGACTTCAGAGTAGTTTCTTTTTTTTTCACTAACAAATCTTATTGCTTTTATTGTGCACATATACATTCAAAAATTAATTAAACTTGCTTGCATATAAAGATTTCAGAAATGTAAAAAAAAAAAAAAAAAAAAATTCAACATGAAAAGAGAATCATCAAAATTATAAACTCCAGGAAAAAGCCACTAAAATAACATTAGAAATTTGCAGATGTTGATGAAAACAAATCATGAGGTTAAAAAAAAAAAAAAAAAAAAAAAAATCAACCAGTGTTGGTTTGAGCATATTAAAGAACCTTTGAATTTGTCTCCCCTGAAAACAAACAAATACTTTGCAACAGGTCTTAGTCAATCATTTAAAAAAAAAAAAAAAAAAAAAAAAAATATGTAGCTTTTCTAAGGACACATGGTACAGTGGATAAAGGCATTGGTTAGATCCAGTGACTGGACCCAAAGAGTGTGAGTTCAATACCCAGTTAAGGCAGCAGAGAACTTTCAGAGGGAAATTAGCAGAAGATAACTGACATCCATCAAACATGGCACATGGAACTAGAACAGTTTACCCCAGTGAGCGAAATAAAGGGTTCAGTTTGAAATTCCAACCACCTGGAGAAGGCCGAAGCGTACAACAGCCGAAACATTGTGATAAATATGGCGACAAAGATGAGAACAATAGTCCGGATAATGTAAATAATGTACATAATACGTCATCTCAAAAATATAGACAGACACTAGCTTTTCTAAGTCAGCAAACTGATATTATATTTTATTCTGTAAACTGTTACTAAAATATATCAGATATGTTCATTTCTTTAGAATATTTAAAATAAGATATTTTACTATAAAAAGATACACCAACAAAAATCAATTTACACACAAACCCATTTTTGTAAAAATGTAAATAGATTTCAGTTTTAAATTTTATTAAAATTATTGAAAGTTTATTTATGACGTTAATTGCAATTATCATTAATTCATAACACTACTGTAGATCTACCTAATTAATTCTACAGAAATATATTGGTAACAGATACTGTTTGTAAGACTAATTTCTCTTTTAATATCTTGACAAGAAAAATATTTATGAATTTTAAAAGCAATATCACTGAACAATTTTTCCAAAAATTTTGTTTTAATTTTCAGTGTTAACAAATGGAGTCTATTTTGCTTTACAATACTGTTTTGCCACCATTTTATTCTGATGAAAATTTACTCCAATACATAGAAATAAAGGCATTACTAATCTTAAATTGACAACAAAGATTGTAAAATAGAGATTTGTTAGCTACATGTTTCATTTCCTTCACTTTCATATAAGAATTTATGAAAATGAATTTAATAAGTTAGGCTTTATTTGTAGCAGTAATTTAATAAGTTTCACAAGATTGACTCAAAAAATATTTATTATCTGATAGCTAAAGAATCATTTTACTATTATAACCAGCTACATCTAAATCTTGCCCTTTTACCCAATGTAGACAAGTACTTCAACTAATAACTATTGTCTTCAATTTACAAAAATGCAGTTACAAGCTGTAAACTCAAAAGCATTTTTAAATATATTCTATAGAGTTAGAGAATAGTTGCCAGTTTTGAATATTTTCATAAAAAAAGATTAAAAACAAACATGAAATTACTACAACAATTGTTCTGTTAATTGAAATAAAAATGTAATTACCAATATGTAATTAAATGAAATTAGTCAATTATCCTTCATATAATGACATAAAAAATAACTGCTGTTAAATAAAACATGCATGCATTCCAACAGGGTCATCTCTCTTGACCATGGAATTGTAAAAAATAAAAAAAGACATCCACTAGCAAATAATTATTTAACTAAAACAGTTTAATCACACTTGCACAACTCCAGGTATCCACATTGAAGTGGTGTAATGGTTAGCAAGCACATCTTGCTTGATGAATTATGACAGTAGTTCAAACCTCACTGGGGGCTCCACCCTTTCGGCCATATGCCACATTGAAGCTACACTTAGAAAATCATTTGGAAAACCTCAACAGGGTGTAATGGTTAGCAAGCGTGTCTCACTAGAGGCATTACAACTGAGTAGTGAGTTCAATTCTTGCTGGGTGCTCTGTACTTTCTGCCTTGTGCCAAATCTAAGCTATGCTTAGAAAAATCACCATATTCAATAAATATATGGTTTAATCACACACACACACTTTGATGTGGTTTAATGTTTAGCAAGCTTGTTTTGCTAGACCAGTTACGACTGAGTAGTCAGTTCAATCCTTACTAGGTGCCCCTATACATTCAGCTTTGTGCCACATTTAAGCTATGCTTAGAAAAACCACCACACAAATCTAGGTAGGTCTTGCAACCAGTCAGTCTATGAGCACCTCTGCATAGCTTACAACACCTGGTATTCCCCAGTAAAAAACAATTTAATAAATTTTTATAAATGCATGAGATTTAGAAAAAGAAAACTGATTTTTTTAAATTTATTATATTGTTCTTTGTATTTGTAAAACAAAACAACCATAAAAAAAAGAAGAAAAAACAATTATAAAATTTCTGTTAATTAATGGAAATTAATTAAATAAAAATATAATTTTTATCACTACTTGCAAAAATATTTTAATAAAAATTATCAGATTTCTTTCCAGAATATACATAGTATTTTCTTTTGTTAATGTTATAAAAACTGAATCTGCCTTTATAACTTATGTGATTTAAGTTTTGTGTATTAATTGGGTGCAACTTTTATTTCTCATTGTGAAAACCTGATAGAAGATCACAAATATAGATTATTACTTGCAACAACTTGATGACATCATAGTTTTCCACGAGGCTAATGCTAGCTATATCACTGAACCATACATAATCCATGACATTAGTGTAAACAAATTATTTGATTTAGCTGTGCAGTTAACTAAGCTTTAAGGGCTTCAATAGGTCATAGGGCAAATAAACAAGTCTCAGTTTGATGATAAAAGCATAAAATTAGTAGTCTGAGGTTATTGGTTTAATCAGTGATATTGCTTATTCTAATTTAGAATTATTATTCTTTGTTCAACTTTTGTTATTGTACCACTGATTTATTATTTTGTAAATAAATTTTTACTAATTTTTATGAACACCTCCTACACTAATTGGCTCATTGTTCACTCAACTCTCTATACTTACTGGTGCTAATTCTAATTTTTTTCTTTTTTCATAGCAAAAACTACTTAAAAGCTGAAAAGAACTTTCACAATTTTGAAAACCTTGAAAACAAGTTTATTTAAAAAAATCTTTTGCCCTTTTTTCATAATCATTTGAATACATTAAAGTGATTTGTCAGTGTTAAAAACAAGTTTCCCACATATTTCAAAGATTGACATTTTTATTTATTTATTTATAGCAACGTTCAATGGAGAACCATTTCTTTACATTTTTATTGCTAAATGATTTTCTACAGTTTCTTTATATATTGTATTTGGCGACATAAGACCACCCCCAATATCCCGCCACACACCAAAATGGCTAACATCTCTATCGAAGCTGTTTTAGATAAGGCAATTTTTTGCCTAGACAACATAGACAAGTACTTGTATTCAACTGCATAGAATGGTAATATTACATGTAAATGAGGGGGAATCTTGGATGCCATCATATACAACATTTAATTTTTTGTTTATGGAGAACAAAATTCTGCATTTAATTAGAAACAAAGAAAAAGAACTGTGATGTAATATCAGTCCTCCTATATAGCAGTGAATGTTGGACAATCTCACCATGGATGAGACACACCACAAGTATTATAGACATAGCAGTAGTGGTGTGCCTAGGGTAAAATAGTCTTATGGAGCCTATAGCCTATCCAGTTGCCCTTCTTCTAGGCTGGTTGCCACTTCAAGGCAAGTGAGCCCAGCCAGCCCTGCAATTTAATTATAACTGGAGGTGGGGGAAAATTAAAGAAGAGATGGATATTTGTGTGAAAGTGAACATAACAGACCCAACTGGAATTTGAACCCGCCTTGCCAATTTCTCCACCCAGTCTCCATCACTAAACATTACCCACACATTTATGTAAAGCAGGAGAAAGAGGAGTAAAAAGAACAATGAGCCAAATCAGAATAAGAATCATTCGTGATAAAATGCAGGTGGAGCGCATTGGACAACTGAAACCAGAGGGCACCAGCAGTTTACTTGCACAAAAAAAAAAAAAAAAAAGAAAAAAGTTGCATGTTAGTGAATCAATAAATGCCAGGTGCAGAGATGCAATATGCATTGTGGGTTTTGCAGTTCCTCTTGTTACTGGTAAAAAAAAAAAGAAGAAAAAAAAAAAGAAGAGTTACACTAAAATTAAATAAAGATGTATGATATAAAAGAAGTAACACTCTGAACTGACAACATATAGACATTAAATGCAGTAATGGCAGAGAATATCCATTTGGAAATATTACAATTTTGGCTAAAATGGGCTACATTAAAGTGATAGAAAGAATCTGGTATGTCCCTTTTTTTCTTATTCTTTTTATATAGTAAAATATGGAATTAGAAAGAATTTTGGGTCAGGCTGTCCATTGCGGTAAAATACCAACACAATTATTGAACAGTAAGAAATAACAGGCAGGAGGGGGAAAAGAAAAAAAAAAGACTATTGGAATAAAGCAGAAGATCTAAAAGAATACTGATTAAAAGAGAAGATGAAAGGAAAATCAAAAAGTTTATAGGATCTTAGCTAAGTAATGCTGATGTGGGAAGAGAAAAGATGGATGTTCAGCAGAGGAGGAGGAGGAGGCTAAGGATTAGAATCTATAGAAAACATAGATAAAAAATTTATAAAGGAAAAAAAAAAAAAATCATCCATTCAGAAAATATTAGTTTAAGGGCTGAGATACAACGAAAAATGAATCAAATAAAATCTCAGTATATGATTAGACCTTTGGTAGCAGTGTTATAAAGGTTGGGTTTGTTTAATTTCAGAAGCCAGCCAGCAGACATCAAATCAATAAATACCAACTAATTTATCTAAGTTGTGGAAGTCTTAAAAGTCTTTTCAATTCCATCATTGTCCTGGGTATGATGATAAACTACATCTGTCAGCAAAACCTCTGATCAAGAGATTGGAGGTTTTGAGGAGCAAACCTCTTAACTGCTGTTGTTCCCATGTCCATCTTGATCTGAGGTGGTAGTATCTGTTAGGATCCTAGCTATGGGCAAATAGTGAACCCTCAAACAAAAAGAAGACACTATGAAAGTATAAAAATACATTTTCATAGTAAAAATACCAGCAATAGTTTTTTTTATATATATAAAAAAAATTACTAACAATATTTATAGTAGAATAACCAACAATACCTATTTATAACAAAATGACCAACAATACATCTTATCTGTGGTTGAAGGCATACAATTGCGTTCAAAATATTCTGATTTCGGCATTAAATAACCCATAGAAGTTGATAAGCCGATAAACAAAATCAAACAAACAATCCCAGCATTCATGGTAAATATATTAATTGTTTTTTTCTCAAATTTCAATACAAAATGACTTTAGTATAACAAAGACTGTAATATATCTTAGGTTAATCTAAACATTCCACATATCTTGTCTCTTTTAAACAGTTCTTCTGATCTATAGACATTTGTCAAGTTAAGAATATAGAGTACTTCTGTACATTGCTTCCAAAAGATAAATTTGAATAAAAAGGCTGTTTTTTCCCTATATGGATTAAATTTTCTTAAACTGGTAAGTCATATGCACCCACCACATAAAAAAAAAAACAAACATGTTAATATTACTGAATGTTATTTTTTTTAAAATCATTTCACTCTTAGCAAAGCAATAAAGCCACTAAGATGCAAGGGGTAACTGAGTGTTAGAGAATATGAGAAAAAAAACACGATTAAGGAGAGAGAATGATAAAGGAACAGAAATTAAGACAGAAGATAATTAACATTGACCTTCAAAAATTTAAATGCAGAGTTAACTGGGAAGCAAGAAGCTGAAAGAGTTCTGCAAGCAAGAAGTGTGATAGAAGAAACTGTTAGCATAGAACTTATGGTTACATCTAGCCATTTCAACTGTAAAATGATTAGACCTTGCCACCAATCTAGTACTGCACTTAAATTCATAATGTCTAGGTACCATAGAGGAAAGTTCATCAGAACAATTTCCTTGAAAATATTTATAGGAAAGGCATAGGGAGGCTACATATTTCGGTGGGAAAGTGACTGAAGATGAGATGCCAGGTCAGAAGTATTGTCAGTAATAATAAATTAGGTATATAAAAAAGGTTGTATAAGATAATTTTAGTGAATTATCATTGACTTTCACAAGCATACACAAGATTAATTATTCTAATTAAGAACTAAAACCAAAAGCATTGTGGGGTGAGTAGATCATGTGTCCACACTAACAGGTCATAGAAGCCATAAACAATTTAAAAAAAAAAATGGAAACAATGTATTGTTTTTATTAAAGATTTAATTGCTGTGAAAGTGTTGGGGAAAATAGTGATTGGGTGGTTTAGATCCAAAAATAAAAAATATAGGATTGTAATTCTGTTGTAACCTAAAAAGGGTTATTGAATGAAGAATAACCAAAGTGAAAGTTGGAAAAGAAATAGTAATTTTGACATAAACAAAATACAATACTTGCCAGCAGCGTGAAGTAGGTAAACCACTGCTAGTGGTGGACTACTTAGACAGCATATTACCCCCACTTACAATAGTGTCCAACATATTTATGAGGATTGGGACATACCCATTAGTGTTCATAGGTGCGGGTATATAACAAATTCCAAGGGTCATAAATGAGCCTTGCATGTCCAAAGTCAAAAAAAAAAGGGAGGTAAATCAAAAGTGGTCAAAAATCTGCATCCAAAACTTGCAATGGACAATTACCTTCTTCACTCACGAAGAATAAATACTGCCATTCATCCAAAGTGGCGTACTTTTATTGGGGGGGGGGGGTAAGCAAGGTTGTGATTGGTTGAAACTGATAGGGAAGCATAAACAATTGCCATATTTCAAGGTCTACTAAAGTTGACCCAATCTTTTTTCTGATTTTCTTTTTCGACATAGCATAGAGAACACAAATTCATTTTTGAGGTAAGACTTTATTTTCTCCTTTGTCACCACAGAAAGTATGAAATCTAGAAAACCTCTTTGATAATTTACGAAAATAATTTTAGAAACTTTCAATTAAATAATGTGGATGAAAATATCTAATTTTAACCTAATGTCCACTACCATCAGCTATTTAAACTTATTTTACTTTGCTGTTTTAAATACATTTGTTTCTCATTTTTTTCATTTCTACATTTCAGAGGAATTGTCAAAGATTTAAAAAAAAAAAAATATTTAGAAAATATCAAGCAAAACTATTTCCGAAATATCAATCAACATGCTGGAAATTTTGGCTTAAACAAATGATGCAAATAGAAACCTCATAAATTTTAGGTGTTTACTTAGGTATTAGAACAAGTTAGGAATATTATTTGTATTTCTTAGACAAAGCATTGTTAAATCTTAATTATTTTAAGAATATGTATTCATTTCTACTTATTTTTTTTTCATTATACTTGCAGTATTAGATGCAATATAGAAATTCCTTAAATGAAGTATTGTCAGTTCTTATTTTAAGAATACATTTTAATTTCTACTTGCAGTATTAGATACACACTCTTCCCCAGTCTTTTAAACAGGAGTAACAGTTTATCCCTGGTTTCCTCTTTCCTTCTAAAGTCTATTTTAGCTCTATACACCTAACACTTGTCCTTTCCTATAACTCCACACAATAACCCTCTATCTTGAGTGGCACTTGGGCCTTGTATTGGGTGAATATTAGTATTTAAAAAAATTAAAATTTCTTAAATTAAATATTGTTAATTCTTATTATAAGAATGTTTTCAATGCTTTGTTTTTTTTATTACACTGGCAGTTTTAGGTGAATTATTCAAATTGTTTTAATTTTTTGTCAATTTTTTTTTACTAGTAATTAATTCATATTATTACCACTGCCTCATTGCAACTCTCAGACCATCATTTTAGTATTGTTATTAAGCAGCATGGATTGGAACTAGGGGCTTATTTTTTTTTTATTTAAATTCTTGTTGCTTACTAACAACTGTCTGAGAGTTGTGATAAAACCAACAGAAATAAGATAAAAGAAATGCAAAAAATAAGGTACAATCTCATGCTAAAACTACTTAGAAGGAAAAATAACCTTATTAAAAGGAAATAAATTGTTATTCAATCTAAACAATCAAAAACCAATTGGAGAGAAAAGCTTTTCAGAAATAAACAGCTTTTGTTAACTATGCCAGAGGTATAAGTAGAAAGATGAACAGAAATAATAAGGATAATTGTTAATACTATAATAAAAAAAAAATATTTAAAAATTGCATTGAATGCCACAAGGTATTTACAGTAAAACATAAACCAGCATTAAGTGTAGATTAATACCGAATTAAAATCTTAAACATTCCCACATAAAATTGTAATGCCTTAAATGCTGTACATTTGACATTAATCTTTTTTAGTATACATTACAATGGATCTATGAAGAAAAGATAAGAGATTGACATAATTAAAAATTGATTAATACCAATTATGCTAAAATCTTTAATCTGTAATTACAGATTTTTTTAAAATACAGAGGAAGCCACCTATTCCATTCACTTTGAGTCTTTCAGATAAAGTTATTTACCTGACCTCCCCATTTAGACAGGATATGACAAGGATTTTTATTTGTACAGGCACCCCCACTTAGCATGCATACACACACACACACGTGTGTGTTTGAAATAGGATATAGAATCCCAAATTTTTTTAAGAAATTTAACAAATGGAAAGCATTTCACTGAAACTAGATTTAATTATGTTTCCCCTTTCTAGGATCCATCAGAACCAAAATTGAAAGAAAGAAATGTGTGTATGCTTAAATAATGAATCATAGTACTTTTTCCCTAAGCTGGCATTTCACGTGTTTAAAAAAAAAAAAAAAAAAAAAAAAAAAAAGAATGAAACAAGCGACTTAAAAAAAGCTGTTAGTATTTATTGTTTCTTTATAATTCTTCCATGATTATAATTATTACTTTTGACATGAACTAAGAAGATTCATAAAGAAAAGATACAGGATAAATACTAATGGCTCGTGAAAAGTCACTCATTTTCATTCTTTTCATTAATCACGAGAAACCCCAGCATAGGAGAAAAAATACTAACAATTCATTATTTATTCATACACATAAACACACATTTCTTTCGTTTTTGGATCAGATGAAGCCTAGAAAGGTGAAATGCCTAATCAAATCTAGTTTCAATGAAATGTTTTCCATTTGTTAAAAGTATATATATATATATACACACACACACATATATATATATATAAATAAAAGGTTTTCCTCTTGCCTTTAGAGATATATTCATATTTACATTTTCTGTGTCTGAGTATATATATATATATATATATATGATGAAAATAGTTTTGAGGTATGCTATATTTATGGTTAAAAATGGTAAATATAAGAGATAGAAGATAAGTAAATATAAAAGTGGATACTGAAGTCAACACTGAATGGCAATAGTGTTTCATGCTTGAACACAATTCTGAGGCTTGAAGAGTGAAACAGACTGTCACTACTCAGTGTTGACCTCAGTTATAACACACACACAAAAAAAAAAAAAAAAAAAAGAAATAATTTTACATATATAAATATATACACGACACTGCTGGTTAATTGGTAGTTTAAAAGCAAGTTTGTTGGTATCTTGAAATTCCTGGTGATCAGTCAGTGGTTGTATCAGTTTCTGAAGATATCACATAACGTACCAAAATGGGCTAAAAGGTCACTTAAATCAATGTACATGATAATTACATCTTGAATGTTATGCAATGGACTTCTCCAAATAAGGAGTCAGTCATCACATAATTACTGCTTCAACAAAACCTAAAGAGCATTAATAATCACAGCACTGAAATCTTATCAAAACAAAACAGCCAAATAAAAAAAAAATAAATAAATAAAGCAAATACGCTGGATGGTACAAGTGAAACCTGACTCTCCTCAGAGATTAAACAAACAAAATGGATACTGGTGATATATTTAGGGTGAGGGAATTAGGTATGGGGTATATGCTATTTAAAACTATCTCCAGATAAAAGCTAAATTAAATGAAATAAGATAGAATAAAAAATAATTTAAACCTTTCATTCTTAAGGGATTGAGGAATCAAGTAATGAAGAAGTTAATTTAATCAAGGAATGTCCACTCCTACTTGCAAGATCCAAGTTAAATCTTCAAATTAGATTTTGCCGAAAACATTTGTGCATCTCCAAAGGAAAGTAAGAGAAAAATTTGTAAGAAGCTAGAACAGAGAAGAAAAATCCTTTCTAAAACAGACCCCACTCCCTCTGCCAAATAAGTAAACAAAAACCAAATGTAGAGTGACTTACCACAAGGCTTTTTACTTCAATTTGGTTGACTGACACATGGGAATATTAAAGTTCTCTTTTATAAATAAACATGTTGATTGTAGATAGAGTAAGCACTGACAATACCAGAAAGCAAACATTGAAAAAGAGAATCTAGACAAACAAAATGTCTCCAGCTAGCTCAGCAGATAGAATTAATTTTTATTTTTAAACTTTCCTTGTTTTTCAAGACCTTTTACGGTTTTGACAAAAGAAAATAGGGAAGATCACACACACACACACATATATATATATATATGTGTGTGTGTGTGTGTGTGTGTGTGTGTATGTATGTGTGGTGTAAGTCATTTCTGCTTCAGTATCAAAAAATGAAACATTAAACTTGTTTGACCTGACAAACACCTTTATGTCTGACTTATTTTCCTTGTTTTTTGGAGAAAGGTAAACTCATTTCCACTACTCTTCAACCACATTCCATTTTACCTGCCTGGGTTGGTAATGGTGAAATGTTTACAATAAGATGCTGTGCACATTAGAAAGAGATACAAAGTAGATCTTCAAGCCATTGTCAACATCCAAGTTTGAGAAAAGCAGACACTTGTTAATTTGTAAGATGACAACGCCTTGAGTTGTAAGAAGACTAGAAAGAATTCCTTTTTTAGCTTAAGAAGAGAGTAAAAAAAAAAAAGTACTTAAGAGTTGAAAAGGAAGATGTTGTCTGGATACATTTCAACATAAAAAAGCTGAACTGGCCAAATTAGGAAATAAACATTAAAAACTGTTGGTTTATCAATTTTTCTAAAAAGGTTGTTTTTTTTGTTTTTTTTTTAATCTCTTACCATAGAACTCGATAAGGATGTTTTTATGTAATGGAATTCTTTTAAACTTTACAAGATCCTTGTAGAATTTCAAAACAAGACTCAGTAATTATAGCTGAAAATTCATCAACTGTACTTTTTAATATTCTAACAAAAATAAATCTCCCTGTCTGATATATATATATATATATATATATTACACCCCTTTTTTTTTCAAATTCATTTCCATCACTAAGGCTAAATTTACCGTTAACACACCAACAACTATTATTATTAACATAATAATAATTAACATAATAATAATTAATATCATAGCATAATCCCTATCATCAACAACACTCAAGCAGTTAGCATTATAAATACAAAAATCATCATCATCATGCCCACAAACAGAACCCAACTTAACCAAAGAGCCAAATGAATAAGAGTGTTGTGCGCATCTACATGTGTGTATGTCTGTGTGAGGAAGTGTAAGTTTCTCTGATGGTGCTGGCAGTACATCTGAAAAGCATAAAGAACACCCCTATCCGCTCCTTCTTGAAAGAAACATTGCTACATATATATAAAGTACAGTTTCGACACTGAAACAGAATTACAGCTGTATATGTCTGTATGCCTGAATGCATGGTTATGTATATGTGTCTAGTCTCAAATTGTTAATATAGATGTGTTTGTGTGAATCAAAATGCATACACCTCTATGTATGTGTGTCACTCCAAACAAACACAGAAGTAGATCCACCTTCCCACCACCAAACATAGCCAAAACAAGCATAAATAGATCAAATTTAAAAAAATAAACCAGTTTATCTGATGATTGCAAAAGTGTGAAACCCAGGGTCACAAACTCTCTCTCTCTTATATATATATATATATATATATATATATATATATATATATATATATATATATATAGTGTTTTACCTCTTTATTGTATTAGCTTGCTCTGCATGTCTGTTTTTCTAAAGCTGCTGCATTGAGCACCTTTTTCATACATCTGCTTTTTGGTTGGTTGGGTTTTATGGCATATCAACCACTGTACTGTTTTTTGGTCTAGTAATTTTTCTGACCATTTAGCATATTTTTGTATATATATATATATATATATATATATATATAATTCTGTGATTTCCATTTATGTGTCCATCCATCTATCACACTTTTAAAATAGCCATATATTGACTGATCAAAAACAAATTTTGGGGAGAAGTGCAAACAGGTAAGGTGGGTACAAAATACAATTGGCTTTACTAGGGTGTTTAAAAACTGCAAAGTAGGATTTTTGTCATAGTATTTTTCAAAAAAAAAAAAAATAAATAAATATATATCTTATTCAAATTTTATGTAATTGAACAACGTAGAGTTTGTAAATCTTGACAAAAAAATATTAGTGATAACTTTAACAATAATAAATACTATGAGGATTTCAACACATGTCAATGTGTTGCAAGAAAATTCTAGTTATTAAAAATGTAGTTGCTTTTTAATTTAAAAAAATTGTTCTTTAATTATTTCCCCTCAAGCAAGGCAATAATGCCATTAGGGTATGGGTAGGTTACAGGGAGTGAAAGAGAACGAGTGAACTTTAGTGAGATGAAGTGAGGTAAAGGCAATAAAGGAAAAAGATTCAGAAAGACAGATGATGATTGGTATTGCATTTAAATTTTTGTGGATTGTCAGTGGCAGGGAAGCAAGAAATCAGAAGGAACTTCCTCAGGTAAGAAATGTGAGAAAAGAAACTTAAAATAGAAGAGACAATTGCATCTACCAAGTTCAACAGTAAACCAGTGAGATCTAGTTGCCAATCTTGTTGCATGCTTAAATACATGCAGTTGACGTACTAAGGATAAAATGCTCATCAGAACAATTATAATCAGTCTTGAAATTAAATAATTTTTTTATATAGCTTATTTTGTATGTAATTGTTGTCAACAATGGATTAAATTGTTAGTTTAAAATCCATCTGTAATTAAGTAGATATTATTTGTATTAATGAGTTAACTATATCTAGATAATCCTCTATGTGCATTTTATAATATAACATTGGATTTATTTATCAGATCTTGATTCCTGATTCCGGATTGATTGATTATAGAGAGAGGGGAGGAATGAGAATTCCGCTTCTTATTAGACTTTTACAGAGGAGACCATTTATTGCAATCACAAAATTAGTCAGTTTCAATCACTGTATTAATATTTTGCGTCAATGTTTTTTTCTAAAGAATACATCTTTTTTTTTATTATAGACATTAACTGTGAAAGTTAAAAGTGGAGATAAGAAAATAACATTCATGCAAATTATTTTAAAAAATACAACCTCATCATAGAATCTTGCTAATTATACTTATCTGGAGGTGGGTGCTCTTTCTCATGAAGGAATTAAAAACCAAATACCTTTTATAAACCTTTTTTTTAATGAAATTTAATCTTTTAAGCAGAAGGACATTAAGCAATATCAAAGGTAATGTTAATGGAATTACAACATCAACTTACTTTATCATAAAACTAAAAACTTGTGAAATGTCAAAAAGCATCCACACCTACATAAAAATGTTTAGAAATACAAAAGATCGTGAAAAATAAAATGCCTTAATTTCTAAAAAAGCAAAAGCAAAATATGTACTGAGTGTGCAAGTGAGTGCATAATTTAGCAACATTTGGTTACATGAATTGAAATTCAATTTAGAGATTATTACAGATTTTACAAGTATATAATAACCTGTAATGGATCCCCCCACCCCCCTCCACCAATTACAACTTCTCACCGTCTAGATCAATTTTGTGATAACAAACTAAACACACAAGATACCCAAGATTGATTCTTTACTCTTAATCCACATGACATAAAAAGAAAGAAGAAAAAAAAAGAAAAAAAGAAAAAAAGAAAAGTGGTACATTGTACATTTGGTAAAGATAATCTCAATTATATTACACTTTTAGCACCAGAGTAAAAGTTAAGCAACACTGGTTTATACTCAGTACTAAATGGGTAATCACTTGAAAATACTAAGTCAAGATTTAAAATTAATTAAACATTAATGCTTAAAGAATTTCATTACAACTGACCATTGTGAAAGCATCACATACAATTTTTGTTATAAATTAATACATAACAGGATTGAAAAAAAAATAAATGTTCTCATTTGTCATAGGATATTGCTTAAATATAATAGTTGAAAATTAATACTGGTTGTTCTTCAATTAAAAGAAAAAAAAAACCCTCATTATTATAGGTTTTGTTATATGTCTGCAAAAGTTCTGAGCAACCTTTTTGGCAAAATACATATAGAAAATCATTATTTACATTGTTCAGACTAGTGCCTTCATCTTCGTTGCCATATTCGCAACATGTTGTTGCATGCTCCAGCCTTCTTCAGGTGATTGGAATTTCAAACTCTACCCATTATTTCATCCCCTAGGATAGATTGTTCTAGCTTCACATGCTATGCCTCTTTCGGAGGCCTCAGTATCAGTTATCTTCCTTTTAACTCAACTCTCCAAGTTTTTGTTCACTTCTTCTCTTGCCAGGTATTGAACTCACAACTCTTTGGGTTAAATCAATGGATTCAATCAACACTTTTATCCACTGGGCCATGTATCCTTGAGGAAGAAGATCATAGTGTACAATGACCAAAATGTTGTGAATGTGGGCAGCAAAGATGAGGACAACAATACCCAAGATGTAAATAATCGCAATACCTCATCTCAGAAATAAAGACAGATATTGAAAATCATTTTATTTATTTATTTGAAGACTGAAAACTTTTACATACACCTAATGCTTCAGTTATTCCAACCAGTTTCTGAATCCTAAAGTGTTACAGTTTTAATACTATCTTGAAGTATTTTTAAAATTTTTTTTTTGTTAGATAAAGCATTGTCAATTATTATTATCATTATTAATGACTCCTATTCCTTTCATCCTAATTTCATTTTTGACTTGTGTCTTTCATCTTAATTTTCACTTGCTTATCACAATTGTTTCAAATTATATCCTGACGTTTATTAGTATGAACTCATATTAGAAAATGAAAACTCATTTTAAACCAAAGTAAATATATCCCGAGATTTCAGTTCCATCGATCTTTAACTTCTACTTGTAAAAATTGACAGCACCAATGTGACAAAAATATACATTCTTCTCTTTCTCGTTTAATCATTTCACCCCCAAGCAAGGTGATAAAGCCACTAAGATGCAAGGAGTTACTGAGTGAAAGAAACTGAGAAAACATTGAAGAGGGTTAGTGGACATTAAAAGAACAACATACAAGTAGATAGAAAATGACAACTGACATTGCATAAAATGAAAAACAAAACTTTAATTATTGAAACCTTTATAAAAAAAAAAACAAAAAAAAAAACATTATTATTATTATTTATAATGCTAAGTTTGTTAATTAAAACTGTATGGTAATGTAGCAATTATTCCTGAAGGCTACTCAAAAATTCAGATCTAAAATTGGTACTGCAAAACCAAGTTCCAGTTCAGATTAGATATCTCCAAAAACAATAATGATTTTAATATTCATCATCAACCATATAATTTTTACATTAACCCTTTCAGAAATATGCTGATGAACATGATAAAAATGATTATGTTGAATATATTTATGACAGACAGGCACCATAATGCAAGGAATTTTCCTCTATCTAAAATGGCTCACTTGGACATGTTCCAAAACTGACAGTACTGGATTGAAATTCTAGTGTTGCCAATTAAAAGAAAAGAAAAAAGAAAAAAATATGACTTAGTAAAGTAGATAAGTACATTAATAATAAAACTGAGAATAACTTCAGATTCCCCAGTGACAAGAACTTTGTATTTTGAACATTTCTCCTCTAAAATTCTTGGATGCTATCAGGACTGATAAAATATTCATATAATAAAAGCTGGCATATAAACTGCAAAGTAAGCTGAAACAATTGATGTTAATTTCCACTTTAAAATATTCATGTAAAAATTACTGCATAATCAGAACTATTTTATTGGATATTGAAATGCAGTACAAATTGTAAAACCTAACTAAATGAACATTGTGTTTATGCAAATTGTGTTTTAGTGAAATATTCTAGAACTACGTTACTCATTGTGGCAATAAGGATAGGAAAATTTAAATAATTTTGCCATTGTATTAGTTAAATATTCAACATGAATAAGATAAGATTTTTATCTATACAATTAACTATCATCACATGCAAGAAAAAAAAATTCTGCTTTTTAAAATAAAAAATTTCCGAAGAAAGCTGAAAGTAATGAGATATTCTGTTCTTATGGTAATAAAGCATGTTTACCGATTGGTATTAAAATAATTCCTGTTACAATAATGAAATACCTCATTAGTAATATTGTGATTGTTTTTTATGGCTTATCAACCCTTTATTTTTTTTTTTTTAATTATTTCACACTAAGTAAGGTGATAATGCAAGGATAACACAGGGAAGACAGAAGATGATGATTGATGCTGCATATAATTTTTAAAGAGTGTAGGTGGTAAGGAAGCAAGAAATTGGAAGGGAGTTCTACAGGTGAAAAAAGAAACTATTAGAATAGAACCAATGGTTACAACTAGGTATTTCAACAGTAAAACAGTGAGATCTACTTGCCAATCTAGTTGCATGCTTACATTCATGCAACCAAGGCACTAAGGAGAAAAATTTCATCAGAACAATTGCCATGAAAATATTTGTAGAAAAGATAGATGTAAGCCATGTCATGTTACTGAGAAAGTGACTGAAGTCAAGATGCCAGGTTAGGATCAATTACATTACAGACCTTTTGAATTCTGTCAAGAATCTCAAGGTATATAGCAGGAGCACCAGACTAGATATGGTGGCAGTATTCAATGCATGGATGAATGTTAGATCTATAAATGTGCAACATGGATTCTGGTGAGAATAATTGTCTGGTACAACATAGTGAACCAACTTTCCTAGCAGCAGACCTAGCAATTGATTCAATTTAATCCCTCTACTTCATGGCGGTAAAAGACAACGCATTGCTCTCCTGGGGCTTAGTATTGATGATGCTGATGGAAAACAAAATTATTCTTTATGATGATTAAAACATAGCAGTTTCATCTTGGAGTTATTAAAATGTATAAGCCACCTCTTGCTCCCATTAACAACTGATTGGAAGTCATTTTCAAGAGTGGCTGCCAGTTTTATTTTTTGGGGGCCTATTGAACTTACTATTAAGACAGGAGTATTATATTTAAAATAAAATATATGATTGCTCTAAGTATGACACTTAGAGAATTCAAATGTCTCAAATGAATATTTATATGTGCAAGAAAGACAAAATATTGTAATTTTTTTATCAGTACTTATTGACCAAGTAATTTTCAATAAATCTTAAATGATTTTGATCCAGTGAATTTAAATAAAAATTATTGAGAATAGAAAGATATGCTTTCCTGCAGTTAAAGAGTCAATTTAAAAAAAAAAAGTAAAAAGAAAATAAAACTAAAATTATATTTATAGTATAAAACAATGTTATATATCAGGGCCAGTTCGACATGGTGTAATAGTTATCAAGATTGTCTCGCTAGATCAATTATGACCGAGTAGCGAGTTTAATCCTCACTGGGTGCTCTATACTTTTGCCCTTGTGCCACAACTAAGCTTAGTAAATTCCTATATATACATACATACATACACACACCATCATGTTACTAGAAACATCTTGCTATAAGAGAGGCTCTGTATATTAAACACCTCTCTTTCCCACTATCAACCCCACCTTATTTAACAGTGGGAATGGAGTGTTAAAAGTTTAAAAAGAATAAAAAGATGCTCACTCAAATTCCAGCTGCATTCAACATGTGAAGGCTCGGAATAAATGCTCCTACTAGTATTTGAAACACAAAAATAAAATACATCTTAAACATTCAAAACATGAAGAGAAACTAACAACACCTAAAACAGAATCCCTTTAAAAGGGATAAAGAAGTGGGTGAAAGAGCTTGGGGGCAATGGACACTATGGAAAATATTTGTACTCCCTTACTCCGGCCAAATGGAAAAACAAGAATTTTCCTTGTCTGCCATATTTAATGAAAGATTTAAAAGGAATGCTATCCACATATACATACATATATTTTATATATCTCAGTCACAGAACTATATCTCTCCTTCTTAGTAAAGAAATATTCCATTACAATAATAAGCATTACTCAGCACCAATAAGTGAATATGCCTTGTATTACTATAACATTAGTAAGTATGGTAGATCAGGATACTAATACATTATTTTTCTTTTTATTTCTTTCATTTTAGCTTTTGGATATTCCTGACTTTTCATGATTTACAAAGCAGATATTTTTTTTATTTTATACATACAACAATAAAGTTAATTGCACAGATAAAAATCCTAGGTTAATAATGCAGAATATATTTCAATATTTTTTTGAAAGTACAGGTATCAGAGTATATCCCAAATATGAAAAATTTAAGAGTAAATGAACTGATATATAATATATTCAAAATAATAAAATGCAAACTGATAATAATTGACATTTTGAAACATCCACATGTTCCCATGTGCCACATTGTTTTGTTTTGTTTTTTATGGCTTATCAACTTTTTGTAGGTTATCCAAAGCAAAGAAATATTTTCAGATTCTAAGAACTTTCTAGAAATATTAATGATTTACTGATACAAATCCTACTAATTAACCCATAGCTGGGGGTAGAAGAGTTAGATTCATACCTTTCCCAAGTGAATCGTTATGCATTGTACCACTCACATATCCAAGTTTACAGCATGTGGTATTCTCAAACAGTCACCTATCTAGATACTGAACAGGAGCGATGTTTCTTAACTTTGGTGATCATAACTGCAAACTCCAAGTCAAAGAGCCAAATAGCTAATGTTTTTCGTGATGTCTTCAAAATGAATTTTAGAGATTTACATTGGCTAACAATCAATATGCTTTGACCAAGATCAGCATCTTAATAATAATGATGATATCGATAACCAATACAGATGTTCGTATATCTAAACTGAAGATGAGTAACATCAAATAATGAATAATCCAGAATGCATAAAAACAAGAAAACAATGTAGACAGTAGCCAAGCTGATGCTGAAGGACATCTATCAAAATTATTTAACCACTATAGTTGGCCAATACCTGAAGGGATTTCTTATCCTAGTAACAAACTGAAAGAATAGAACAATTTACCCAAAAGAGGCAGTGGGGTATGCATTGGCTAATGATTTTACAACAGATATGAAGGCAGTAAGAAAGAAATTGTGCTTGGGGGAGAGTAAGTGGGGTGCATAATACATATGAACAGGTAAAAAAAGTGTTGGAGTGGGAGAATCGATATTTGGAAGTGACAACTATTGATATTCTTGGGGTGCTGTTGCTGATGTCGATTAAGGGCTTCACTCAAATAGCAATAATTGATCGCTCCAAAAACAGTGTGCAGCTGAAGTGTAAATTAAAAGTAGCGTTTTTTTTTTATTTTCTTTTTCCTCTCACCTTCTCTCTCATTCTGGTAAAAGAGGGAAGGGTAGAAAGTATCATGAGCTATAGCTACCAACAAGCAGATGTAATCCTGTCACATACTGAAGATCTCCTGAGAGGGAGTGGTACAGAGAATTAAAGCATACAGAAAATATTATAGAAAATTATAAACTAACTTCTCTACAGCAAATTTTTTTTGAAGGGAGAACTCCTTTCCATATTCATTGAAGAATTTGCAATATATATATATTTTTTGAGAGTCAGTTATGTGCCATGCGTGATACATGCTTAGGCGATCATGTATCTTTCAATACATGACTGATGAGGCAGATTTTTTTTTCCTGCAGTAGGTTCCAATTTCTTTCTTGCCATCCAACAAAGGATATAGAATCAGGTTTGTGCAGCTATTTAACCATAGCTGGGGGAGAAGAAGAGGATTCATACCTTACCCAAGGGTATTAGCACGTAAGTGAATGTAATGGATTTAACTAGAATTTGAACTTGGCTCTCCGATTCCTCAATCCGAGACACTATCCATTAGTCCGCTGTGCCTCCACTTTTTGAGACTAGCTTTATATAAAATACTGTAATTCTTTGTGTATAGATTGCTAGGGAGTATAGGATGTAGCTAAAAAAAGCAAATAAATTCCACGTGAAAAAAAGAAGGTTCATTTTCATGTACCATATTTTAGTGCCAAAAAATTTACTAAAACTTCTGAAAAAATTAATTTCTAAACATACTATCTTTGACGTAATAATAATTTTAAACAAGATTCAGTCTTCATTAACTGCTGATTAAATGTTGTCAATGTCAAAAGTTTAATTTCAAGCTATTGGTATTGATCATTTTTATATAGTCTGAAAATCATTTTTAAAAATATTTTATCTACAAACATTGTAAAATGAAAAGACCTAACAACATTAATCAAAGTTATTAAGATGAATGTTCTGAATACTCTGAATTAGAGAAAGAGTTATTTTAATATAATAACTTTCCGTTCATTGTTAAACCTGCTGACTGCATTTCAGTGGTTTTAGTACAATTTGAGATAATCTAGGATAATCTGCCAAGAGATTTGCTGATATCTGTTCATAATGACCAAGCCCAAGTCACAGATCACTATGTCCAGCTGTAGATCATACCATTAAAAGTTAGTGGATTTTGATAGTAAACTCTTCTAGTTCACATTTCAGCCAACAAATCTGATTGGCAAGTCAAGGTGACAGCCTTTGCCAATACTGCACTTTACAAATTCAATCTTTGTCAAAAAGTAATAACAGCTATAAGAAAAAAAAATGTATGGCAATTTAAGATTTTAAATATTTCAAATGCCAACCTTTATGCTACCACGATTTCTACTAGAATGGTTTCATCAAGCAGTAAGTCCAGACTTACTGCATGGTAACAAAAGTTGGTGCTTCATATAACTATCTGCTTAAAATATTTATTTTTTTCTTAAAATATTACAGAATTATAATTCTAGGATAATCTGGGTAGTTTGAATAAGAACTAATTCAAAGAAGGATCTGTAATATAATTGATCTTAACCTGGAATTTTGACTTCAGTTACTTTCTCACCAACATGATGTGGCTTAACTATCTTTTCTATTAGGTTGGTGCAAAAATAATATCGTTTTTTGACGTTAAAAAATACGTCAAAAACGATATTATTTTTGCACCAACCTAATACAAATATTTTCATGGCAATTTTTCTGACAAAGTTGTCCTTAGTGCCTAGACTGCATGAATTTAAGCATGCGACTAGATTGGTAACTATGTCTCACCCTTTTACTGTTGAACTAGCTGAATGCAACTGTCAGTTCTATTCAATAGTTTATTTTATCACCTCTGGAACTCCCTGCCAATTTCTTGCTCCCCTGCCACCTACAATCTTCAAGAATTTAAATGCAATGCCAATCAACATTATCGCTCTTCCTAAATCCTGTTTCTTTATTGTCCTTTTTCCTAAAGTCTTCTCATTCTATTTCACTCCCAGTAGCCCTTAGCATCCTAGTGGAATTATCACCTTACATGGGATGAAATGATTTAAAAAAAAAAAAAAAAAATGAAATTAAAATGTTTGCAAAGGCATCATCCTCAAATTATCCCAAATTTAATGCCAAGTATGCTGGAGGAGAGGTCTAGCCAAATATTCTGGGAGAGAGGCCTAGCCAAGAGAAGTCTACAGGATTAGTATGATCAAATGCAATCAAGTTGGAACTATAAGACATTAGCAGATAATGATTCCAATACTTTCTCTAGAGATGCTTGCTAACTCCACAGACTGGAAATGGATAGGAAATTGAGGAAGTGGGGAAATCAGATTTTGATGGATCAGAACAAATCCAACAATCCGGGATTTTATGAAGCAGATTTTTCAGACAAATAAAAGGGTGGTTCTGGCAGTGTTGATATCTCTGAAGAAAAATTTTGGTTGATCTCCTTCTGTAAATCTTGACAAGAAACCAACGGCTTAGGAATAATCAAAAGAATGAAATGTAGACATACCACAAAGAGATTGCAGATTCTACAAATATTTCCTTGATAATTGAATAAAGTTTTTCTGTTTGAAATCCTTATATCCAAAATCTGAATTTGTAGGGAAGGAGAGAAATAGTGTGTGTGGTGGTGCTGGAGGGGAGATAGAGAAAGAGAGAGAGAGAAAAAGAGAAAGAGAGAGAGAGAAAAAGAGAAAGAGAGAGAGAGAAAAAGAGAAAGAGAGAGAGAGAAAAAGAGAAAGAGAGAGAGAGAAAAAGAGAAAGAGAGAGAGAGAAAAAGAGAAAGAGAGAGAGAGAAAGAGAGAGAGAGAAAGAGAGAGAGAGAAAGAGAGAGAGAAAGAGAGAAAGAGAGAGAGAGAGAGAAAGAGAGAGAAAGAGAGAGAGAGAAAAAGAGAGAGAGAAAAAGAGAGAGAGAAAAAGAGAGAGAGAAAAAGAGAGAGGAGGGGAGGAGGAAAGGAAGGGGAAGTAAGGGAGGAAAGGAGGAAAGGAAGGGAGGAAAGGAGGAAAGGAAGGGAGGAAAGGAGGAAAGGAAGGGGAAGGAAGGGAGGAAAGGAAGGGGAAGGAAGGGAGGAAAGGAAGGGGAAGGAAGGGAGGAAAGGAAGGGGAAGGAAGGGAGGAAAGGAAGGGGAAGGGAGGAAAGGAAGGGGAAGGAAGGGAGGAAAGGAAGGGGAAGGAAGGGAGGAAAGGAAGGGGAAGGAAGGGAGGAAAGGAAGGGGAAGGAAGGGAGGAAAGGAAGGGGAAGGAAGGGAGGAAAGGAAGGGGAAGGAAGGGAGGAAAGGAAGGGGAAGGAAGGGAGGAAAGGAAGGGGAAGGAAGGGAGGAGAGAGTGAGGAAGGAGGAGAGAGTGAGGAAGGAGGAGAGAGTGAGGAAGGAGGAGAGAGATGAGTAACATTTCTATGCTTCAGTTACTATTCTACACCCCAATTATCAAGTACTTAATTGATCTTAAAAAGATGAAAAAGTTAAAATTCTCCTGTTCCAACACTGGTTTTAATTAGAAAAATAACTGTTACACCCATTCACTAATTAATTTTTTTCTCCATATCTCCAACACTGATTTTCAAACTATTAGGTTGGTGGAAAAATAATGTCGTTTTCTCACATGTGAGAAAACGACATTATTTTTCCACCAACCTAATATTTTCAAGTGCTTTGGTACCTACATAGGTCATAAAAACAAATCCATTTATCATACAACTGTTAAAATTATTGTGATACAAAAAGTTTGCTGAATACATTTTAATCACATTAAAAGAAAATGTACTTTGCAGCTTTTATAGAAATAAAACACTAGTCTTTATATATGTCAGTGAATGCTGGACAAACTCCTCACAGATGATGAGACTTGAAACAGAAATGTGGTTCTACAGAAGGATGCTGAGAATACCATGGACTGGACATGTGAGCATGACAAAGTTTTGAAGAAAATGGAAACAAAAGGGAAACTTACACTGAACATCAGTAAGAGGCAGTTGAAATTTCTAGGGCACATAATGAGGAAAGAGTGCTTGGAAAATATGATACTCACAGGATAGTTTGAAAACAAGAGTGACAGAGGAAAACAAAGCATATCTACCTAGTGACATTCAGTAAACTGATGGTGGAAAAAGGTTTAGGAGAGATGACAAAATTTATTAAGAGCTACAAAGGACAGGAAATTGTAGAGAGCCATGATCACCAACATACTGAAGGGACATAAAATACACAAGAACTCAGATTTTTATACTATCCTTCAATTTTGCTGCATATTTGTGCTAGTGATCCACCAGGGGTGAACCATGTTGGGTTTCATATACAGGATCGGTGAACCAGAAAATCTTATCAAAAGTTGAATACAAGAAATAATTCAGAAATACTGGAAACCTAACAAAGGATTTGAAACCTGAACCGTATCATCTACTTTCTTTTTTAAGTTATTTTTAAACTTAAGAACTTTTAAGTACATTTCATTCCAAACTTTAGTTCTATCAAAGCAAAATGAATATTGGCTTTACTCTGAAGATGAATCAATTATTTTAAATGCTATAGAGATTTCCCGTAAATTCTGTATCTAGTTTGCGGAATACTAAAGTTAAATTCTTATAAAAATTTCATAACTTCTATTCTTTTTAGCTACTATGTTAATCCTCCTATATGGCAGTGAATGCTGGACAAACTCCTCACAGATGATGAGACTTGAAACAGAAATGTGCTTCTACAAAAGGATGCTGAGAATACCATGATCAAACATGTGAGCAAGAACAAAATTTTATTAGGTTGGTGCAAAAATAATGACGTAATAATGTCGTTTTTTGATGTACGTCAAAAAATGACATTATTACGTCATTATTTTTGCACCAACCTAATAGATAAAATGAAAACAAAAAGGACACTTCCAGTTAGAGACAGTTGAGATTTCTAGAAAACATGAGGAAAGAAGTGTTAGAAAATTTGACACACACAGGATGTTTTGAAAGCAAGAGGGACAGAGGGAAACAGCAAGTAACCTACATAATGAGCTTGTGTAAATGAATGACAAAACAGGGATTAGAAAGGATAGTGAAAAAAGAAACTGCTAAGAGTCAAAAAAAAAAAAAAAAAAAAAAAAAGTATAGGAAATTGGGGAAAACCATGATCACCCACATCCTGAACAGACATGGCAGATAGAAGATGTGCAAAGTTTATATTCTCCCTATGTGCTAAAACATCTCTTTATCATATACAGTGCTTTATTTATGATCTATGTTTCTGAAATATGGATGTGTGTCAAAGTGGTTAGAATGCTCACTTTCTGGCCATGAGGACCATTTTTGAATCTTACTATTAATGATTTGTTAGGAAGGTAACTATTAGCCGGGGGGGGGGGATTCCAGCATATGGCGTCATTGGAAAGTTCCTGAAAACAAAGCCATGAGTTGACCCAAACTGTTTAAGTGAAATTGGGTAAATGGTACTGTTTGAAAGCTATCAATGGTTGTGCAAGCAAGTCATCATCACATACTGGCCTTGTTCAAAGTGTTGGTCAACCAGATTATATGCTTTCTCCCAGAAACTAATTATGGTCTGCTCAGCATATTTCCAGTATAAACTACAGTTGGGCTGTGAGTGGTGAACACAAATATGCCTGAGCAAGCATCTGTAGCAGGGATTGATTAACCACCCTAGCAGACAGCTCAGAAACAAATAGCCAGCCATTATATTTTTGGAGGATCTAATATTTGCAATTACTTGCATGCTGTATTTCTTTAAATCTTAAATAAATCAGAGTAGAAATGGATAGTGAGTAAATCAGATTTTCATGGATCTGAAGAAATCCAACAATCTAAGGAAATTTCTCAGAAAAATAAAAGAACGGTTCTGGTGGAGTTGGTTCTAATACTCTTGAAGGAAGATTTTGGTTAGCTGTTTTTTTGAGAATCTTGAAAAGCAACAAACGGCTGAGGAATAGTTAAATATGTGAAGATTAGACAAACAGAAGGAAACGATTCACTATTAATGAGTTGTGGGATCAATGCAACTGTTATGACATGACAGATTTTTTTTTTTTTTTTTTTTTTTTTTACAGCTTATCAACTATTTGCAGTTTATTTAAAGCCAAAACATATTTCAGATTGTAGGAAGTTGTTTACTGTCATGAAAAGGCGGTTGATATTAAAAAGGAAAATCAAAGCAGTCCTTTCTTTAACTTTGCAAGACAACTCCAGCAAACACATACACAGTCATAAACTTTTATAGCCAATGAACTTAAGTAAATTTTTTATTCAATTTAGTTCTGGGTATTTGATGTTTCATTTGCTTTGAGGTTGGTAAGTGAAGCTTGTGGGTCTTGTAGCTCTAAGAGAAATGACATAATCAAGATACTTCAAATAAAAGGTTAGGAAGGAAACCTCCATCAATATTGGAAAGAATGATAACAGCTATCAGACTTGAGAAACCTATTTTCCTGAAAAATTGTCTTAAGAGAAAGATCTTATAAATTTCAAATGAAAACAGTACTAGGTTCTTGGTCAATGAATGCTAATATTACCATTTTGAGCATTAGTAGTGCTTTTCTCTATTCTTTATAAAACAACATCCCTGTGGCCATAGAAACTATGAATTCTATGCTGATAGAACTGCAGGGGGGGGGGGAATTAAAGAGTTGGGACAAACTCTGAGAGAAAGGAAATCCTTATTTTTCCTTTTTTAAAAACAGACATTCATTGTTTCTTAATATCACATTAAAGTAACACAAGATTTAGGGATAAACTCAGCAGCTGGAATTCATAATGAGAACAAACCAAAACTGAACAAATCAATCTTAGTATTTGTCCTATAAGATATATATATATATATATATATATATATATATATATATATATATATATATAACCTTTACAAACGGCTATTCCCAGTTGGATTCTTTACTTTGGTGATTGGTATCCTAGATTCATGCTGTTAAGTTGCCACCAACAAATATAGAAAAAAAATATGGAAGAATGAGAAGAGGCTAAAGAGATTTGATCAATACATCTCTCAGCAGAGCACCGGCAGTTTCAGGCATAAATTCATGTAATCAGCAGACAAACTAAGATCAGCTTACTCACACAATTCCACATGGAACCAGGATATCCGGCAGACTCCTTAGCAACAAGAATGAATATGGTCACATATATATCATATATGTAATAATATATAGATTTTGTATATTTGAGAGACAGAAAGAGAATATTTGAGGTGGGCGGGAGAGTATATATGCATGTAAAATACAAATCCGTACAAAATGCACACAGCATTTTATATCATCACAAAGGTTTTGATTTTAGAATTTAAGTGAAGCTAAGGAAGTGAGAAGTGAGAGAAAAATGTAAATGAAGGTTCATTTTATAAAATTGAATAGAAGAAATGCATATTAAATAATGTATGGTTTTGATCAAGTTTATTCTGGTGTCAGGAAGCACAAATTAAAATGAAATAAAACCTCAGCAATAAATGAAAGGTGAAAGAAACAGACATTCCTACAGTGAAAAGTTGAATAATGTAAATCTACATGGCTGGTATTTTTGTCATCAGTTGTTCTACTGGTTGCAAAGTACACACACACAAAAAAAAACAAAAAACAACCATACCAGCTGACCACAAAGGTGTTTGGTATTATTTTAGCATTGACAAACAGATGTAAGCTTAACAGAGTGGACAAAAACAGATGTGCAATTGAATGAAAGCATCAAGGTAACATGAATGTAAGCACCCTACCCACTGCTATGTTTTTAATCCTGGAAAACCATATACAAAGATGATATTGATTTGTCTTTTTCTATTCTTTACATAACTCTAAAAACTAAAAAAAAAAAAAAAAAAAAAAAATGCATACTTTCACACTTCATAGTTTTTATTTTTGCCAACCGTATTATGGTTAAATTAAGTTAGAATAATTTAGAATAATTACATTTTCCTGCCAGAGAAGAGAAAAAGAAGTGTGGCAGCAACTGAAGAAAAAAAAAAAAAATCTATAAAGTTCTTTAAATTTTTTTTTTTTTTTTTTTTAATTTTCCAAGACTTAAAATATTTTCAACTGAATAAAAATAATTTTCTCTATTTTTATTTTACAAACCCATAAGAATGGATCATGGGTTCTGTTCTAACAATAAATACAAAGTAAAACCAATTCTAAAGCATAATCTTTTCAGGCTTCCTCTAGCAAATTCATAAAAGAAACAGAAATTCACTTTTAATCCAGCTATCACTCACGGACTGGTAAAAACTATATGCTATCTCTACAGTATAAACATCTAATTTTAATTTGCGACAACCACATAATGAATTTCTCTAAACAAAAAAGAGGAGTAAGTTAATTAGATAATTATTTAGTATTGGTATATCTGATCATTTTAACAAAAGCTAAATATCTAATATTTAATAACTACAATTGCATAGCCTATAGTACCTACAAAAACGTTATGATTTCTAGACACTACTTGGTTTCTGTGAAAGAAAGGAAAAAGGGTAGATAGAAGATGTGCTAACTTGTGTGTTTAACAGCTGTTTCAGTGAAATGGAAAAGTCATCAATTTCAAATCTTTTCATTTGTACCCCCTTACTTTAAATTATAACCAGCATTCATATTTATAATTATTATTTCAATGTTTTGTTAAAGTTGTTAAGTTCAAATATTTAATAATGTGATAGGGTATACCTACAGATATTTTATTATTGTAGAATTCACCATGAGCTTGAGTTACGATTCATCAGAAAATTCAAATAGGAAAACCGTGAAATTTTTTGCAGGTATTCCTAGTTTCAGATTCATGTTATTTTTTATTTTTTTTAATTTTTTTTTTTTTTTAAACCTGTTCCTATGAATCTAGAGCTTTTGGGATTTGAAATAGCAGGAGGGAGAGAGAGAGAGAGAGAATGCTTGATTCTTACAGAGAGATTTGTAGGAATTAATTAAAAAATACAATGATACCTTTTTAAAATACTTATTTCTCATATGTTAAGAGATGCATGTACAAACTCACAGATGAAAAAGATACTTGAAGTAACAGAAATGTGGTTCTACAGAAGGATGCTGAGCATGCTATGAAACTAACATGAGAGCAAAGACAAAGTTTTCGAGAAAATGGAAACAAAAAGGAAGAGTTGAAATTTCTAGGACAAATAAGGAATGAGGAATTGGAAAATCTGATACTCACAGGATAGATTGATTGCAAGAGTGAGAGGAAAGCAGCGTATAACATACTTAATGAGCTTGAGCAAATGGATGGTGCAACAAGGTTTAGAGGAGATAACAAAAAGACAAAATTTATTAAGAGCTACAAAGGACAGGAAATTGTGGAGAGCCATGATTGCCAACATTCTGAAGGGACATGGCACATAGAAGAAGATGATTGATATTTTTTTAAAATAATGACAGTAACAAAATTGTTCCAAGCCATCTACATAAATCTTGTTGAATGTTATCACAAAATCAAACATTAACATTACAATTATACACATTTATCTAAGAACAAAAAAAAAAAAAAAAAAAAAAAAAAAAAGAGAGGATATATAAAATAAATGCAAGAATCCTCAGATTAAATAAGATTATCACTTCAGGAATTGGGATTTTGAATGTATTAAACAACTAATAGACACCAGTTACAAAAGCCCGGTAAAGAATTTCATATGTATGTTGCCTGGTGCATTATGTTATAATGCATAATTGCTATTATGCCATTTTTGAAATTGCTTAAAAATTAATATCATGTATAGATTTTGTTCTTGCCTGATAGACTTTGATAATAGCAGAGGCAAGACTGAAAATACGTTCAGACAATACTTATTCTTATTGTATCCAAACATACTTTCTCTTATACTTAAAACTAAAAAACTTCTTGCTTAGTCTTTAAACAAACTTGTATTAATGAAGGACTGCTGCCTAAACAAATGCACACATATAATACACATAGATTACTATTTTAGTGGAAATATTAGATCATCACTGTGTCATTAATAATGTGACCCATTTTAAGTTAGGACATTCATATTAATGGAAAGATTTTCGGACTCAAATATAATGAATGTTTATATTGTAATGATCTTTAATATTCAGCATGGTAAAATGTGCACTCAAAGGTTAGAAAGTCAAAGAAAATGTTTCCAATTCCCAAAGGAAAATGACAAGAGGAAAAAAAAAAAACAATAGAGAGTTAACCAAATCAACAATATTTTCTCCTCCTTCAAGAAGAGGTTAAATAAAATCCATATTTTTCATTATTACATGATGTGCATTGATTGATCGATCATTCAATCGTCTGGGACACTGAAGTTTATAACAAAACAGAAAAGAAAGAAACAAAGTGCAAGGCTTGTGCATAAAACTAGCGGATTCCAAATCAATTTTACAATTTACAGAATGTCAATTCTCTCCATCTTTTTGGTGAGGGAAAGGGTAAAGTTCCAAAATCCATTAAACAACCTTGCACAGCCACCAATATTCTCTAAACAAAGGCATTCATACATGGCTACAAACTCCATTGCTGGTGTAAAAACAAAGACACAGTTGCAAGAGGAGGTGCACAAAAACAAATTTGTAGTTTTGTATAAAAATCACAAAATTGAACAAGTTAATGGCACTCATTTCCAATAAAATCTTTATTCTTGGACATTGAAGTTTTCTAATTAGCATTTTGCATGAGTGTGCATACACATATGGAAGTAAACAAGTAATGTTTATTTGTGTCAAAAGTTCATAGTTCATCATCTTATCAATGAAATTTGCAAAGATAAACTACAATTTTCATTGAATTTTTTTTTCTTTGCTGATAAAAAAAAAATGTTAAATTTTAAGACAATGTTCATCTAAGAAATTTGATGAACTCATGGTTAAAAGGAGAAAGGGCTTAGAAACTTAGACACTCACAAGACATATTGAAGGTAAGAAGAAAGCAGCAAATAACTTGCTGGAATAAGCTTGTTCCAATAGTTGGCAAAACAGGGATTGGAAGAGGTAAGAAAAAGAAATATTGCTAAGAGCTACAAAGGACAGGAAATATGACTCCAAAATGTGATTTGCAGGTCCGAAACACTAGAATTAAGCAGACGCAGAAAGTTTAAATATCTGGGAAGTGTCTTGACAGAGGATAGTAAGTGTGACACTGAGATCTGTAGATGTATTGGGATGGCCAAAACACATTCCAAAAGCTGGGCAGAGTATTGCGAGACAGGAGGATTTCTTTGGTAACAAAGAAAAGAATACTGAGCTGTTACCTGACATCTGTCTTTCTTTATGGCAGTGAATGTTGGACGATTTCCTCAAAGATAAAGAAGAGACTTGAGGCGACAGAGATGTGGTTCTACAGAAGGATGCTAAAGATATCATGGACTGAGTGTGTGAGCAATGATGAGGTCTTAGAGAGGTTGAAAACAAAGAGGAGGCTTATACTTAACATCAGGAAGAGACAGCTGAAGTTTCTGGGACACATAATGAGGAAGGAAGGCTTGGAGAATCTAATACTCATGGGTTGAATAGAGGGTAAAAGAGACAAGGAAAACAACATGGCAGTCTTAAGCAAGTGGATGACAGAATGTGGTCTGAGTGAGGAAGTGGAGGGAAGGAACTTGTTGAGAGCTGCAAGGGATAGAGGGAGGTGGAGAGTCATGATCGCCTATGTCCTGACATGGCACATAAAAAGAAAAGATACCCACATCCTGAAGGGACATGGCACACAGAAAAACAAGATACAAAATATATAAAAACATTAGCAAGCAGATAAATGAATGTCTTGAAAAATTGATTTCATATATCAGATCATTGCAAAAGTTTCTGCATGATTTTCATTGTTAATATAAACTGGCAACAACTTGACACTAGTGTTTGTTGAATTGCTGATTTCTGGTGTGTTCTACATTGAAACATTACATTATCCAACTGCGAGTCAGACTTAGTTGAATGTTAGTTTTATCTACAAATAAATGCCTTAAAGATAGATAATGAAAAGTTGCACTTTCATCATATTATGCTCCATGAATTTTGAAAAGGAGTAAGTGTTGCAACTGTGACAAAAAACATTCAGGTTTATTTAGACCATCCTCCAGCTTTTCAGATGGTCAAAAAGTGGTTTAGCAGATTTCGTCATGGTGATTTTAACCTAAATGTTCGGCCACACTTTGGGCAAATCTTCCAATGTCAATGAAGATGCTCTGCTTGGCATGATGGAGAATAAAACAAAGACTTTGACAGAAGCGATTGCTAAGAGTTTGAAAATTGATATCTCAACTACCTTTCGCTATTTGAAGAGACTTGGTTTCAAGAAAAATGTCCAATTTTGGAAAATGTAAAAAGGTGTCATTTTCCATTACAACAACGCAAGACTACAAGTTGCAAAACAGACCCTGTAGAAGCTTAAAGAATTGAAATAGATAACCCTCCAGAATCCACTGCATTCTCTTGACTTAGATCCCTCAAATTTTCATTTGTTCCAGTCTTCATAGTACAATTTAGATGACAAAATATTTGATTGTACAGTCAGTTGAAAACTACCTCACAACCTAATAAAATCATGAAGTTTTATGAAAATAGAATCAACATGCCTATAGAATGATGGGAGACAATTGTTAAAAAACAATGGAGACTATATACTTGACTAATGTTATTTTTGTAAGTATATAAAATTTTGTTTTTAATTTTCCAATTGGATACAAACTTTTGCAACGATCTAATATTAGGTTGGTGCAAAAATAATGACGTAATAATGTCGTTTTTTGACGTATTTTTTTACGTCAAAAAACAACATTACGTCATTATTTTTGCACCAACCTAATATTTTACACAAGTAGAAATTATTAAAGTAGTAAAAAAAAACATCATGAGAGTCCAGTTGCTATGTTAAAATAAATAGTAAACTCCTTCATTTTAACCTTGAACATCAGTAAATTCTTATAAATAAACAAGAATTTCAATGAAACAGAGTACTTTTTTCCAATCACAGTCGTCATTTTATTTAGTGTGTTGGAAGGTGTACAAGAAAATAAACTAAAATTACAATATTTATAGCAATTTTAACTAATAAATTCTTTAGTATCATATTTCTAGATTTGCCAGTTGAAGCGGAGACAAGCTCTAGATGATAACACCAATTACTTTTTATGTTGTTTTCAATGAATATCACTTTCCAATGTGGTACCAAATGATTATTGATTTCCAATGAAATCACTGGTAATCTAAAGTGAATAAAAATTGCGGTTGAGTGTGACTTGGAATCTGATTATCCAGGAAATAAGTTTTGTTTTTTTCCTTTTGGTTTGTCATTTGGTTTTTCTGACAGTTGTGATGTCTTGGATTCAAGAGAATAAAATTTTCTTTTCCTTTTGCCAAACTCAAAAGCAAGAAATTATTTTCTTCACCCCCGCACATCTATCCACATAGACAATTTCCACAGTAAATAATAAAAAAAAAAAAAAGACACAAAAACAAATGCCCAAGGGAAGCAATATATTTTTAGTGTACGTATTAAAGAAAGTAAAAGAGAAATAAATTGTAATACAAAAGCAGCTTGATAGTGAATGCTGAGTGCTTTTAGTCATTGTGATGCAGTAATCATTGTTACACAACATATGAATTATAAAAGAGGCTTGAAAGCATGATGGATCGTTTGATTTATTATAAAGAGTAAACACATTTAATAGACCCGATTGGCCACTGTAATATAGCAAATAATTATTTAAAAGCTAACTGATACCTATATGAAGGTATATATATTATATAGATGAGAAACAATCCACAGAGTTAAAATATTTTTACTTTTGAGATTTAAATTTTTTTTAGGTTATTTTACCAGCACACTAACTCCATGGGTCATTTCGCCCCCGAATTGGGAAATTTTAAGATTTGTTTTTATTTTGTCTCTATTTTGCAGACAAATTCTTTTATAAGTCGTTATTATATAACGGTGGGGATGTATTTCAGTTTTAGTTGCATTTTGTAGCTGGGTGTTTATTTAGTTTCCTTTTTATATTTTGGAGTAGAGTTTTGTTACTTTTAAGAATTCTAGAATGGCTTTGGATTTGATACTCACAAAGAGGGCCCTAAGGTTGGGTACACTGTAGAAGTTTTTTTTTTTTTTTTTTTTTTTTTGTATAGGTGTCAGTTTTTTGCCATTAATTAAAAAACGTTTGACAGTAAGTACTTCTTAGCAGCTTGGGTATTTTGGAGGTCTTCATTTTTTTTTTTTTTTAGGGTTATGTGGGTGTGTCCAATTTTGATTCTTGTAAGTGTGACATCTTTCCTAGAGTATCTAGTACTGTGATGTTGTACAGTCAGAATGGGTTTTATTTGATATAGTTTGTTGTTTGTGTGTGCATTTTATGATTTTTGCCATTGGTTGAAGATAATTGTGGCTTTCAAGTTTGTAAAGAGGATTCTTAAATTTGATATGTTCATTGAAAGGGATTCCTTGGCTGCTTTATCAGTCCTGTTATTCCCAGGGATCCCAATATTTAATTTTAAGAAGCCTCAATACTGATATAAATCATTAAGCAAATGTGATGTAAAGTTTTCTGAAAATTTGCACATTTTATAGAAAATATGTTAAACTCAAATTATTAAAAAAGGCTATTAGGATAATACACAAGCAATGTTCGAAATATATATATCTCTAATATATTTTACTTAACATAAATTTAACAATTAAAACATATCTGAATGTAAATGCAAGAACAATTTAATCAATTAAGAACTTGAGGGCTACAATTTTTCTTCTACAACTCTAAATCAACTTCCGGAGATCAACTAAGCTATATATATATATATATATATATATATATATATATATGTATATATATATCAAGAGCAGTATTGAGGAAATTGTATGACAGAGTGGAAAAGTTTCTTTGTGACATGTTTTGTCCTTCAGGACTTCATTGGACTAAATTTGTTGTTATGTTGGTAGGACTATATATGTGCTGAGGGATACCAAAAAAAAAAACAAAAAAACAAAACAAAACAACAACAACAACAACAACAAAAAAAAAAACAACAAAAGAAACCCCTAAAATTCCCAGCCCCCTTTTCCATTGTGTACATGTGTAGTACTATCAACATAACAAATTTATCCTATGAAGTCCTGAAGGATGAAATGTGTTACAAAATTTTGTCAAAAAATAAAATGCTCAACCAGGACAACTTCTGGAGGGCAACAAATTCAAGGTAAGCAGACTTTACAAATACAGAGCTGAACAATAAGTAATAGAGCAATAATAATTACTCACAGAATTAAATTCACATAGAAATCCAAAGATTGACTGTAAAGGTATCTATAAAACAGAGTACAGCCTCATAAGTGAATTATTTTATTCTATTAATATGTGTGTATTTCTTTTGTGCATTAACAGAAGATCTAAAATATGGCGACAAAGATGAGGACAATAGTCCGAATAATGTAAATAATGTACATAATGCCTCATCTCAGAAATATAGACAGATACTGAAGATCTAAAAGGATTATTATATACAGCTGCCCTATTTGTCCATCTTAATGTAGTAAGCGCTCTGATGATAAAAGTTTATTTTAAATTTGATAAAAAAAAAAAAAAAAAAAAAAAAAAAAAAAAAAAAACAATAAAAACTAACAATTTACTTTTGGTCCCCAGATTATTTTAAAGATAGAAAGTAGCAATGCACTTATAAAATATTAAAAACTTAAGTATTGCTATAATTTTTTGATGGCACAGTTAAAATCAGACTGCACAAAGAATTTTTTATTAACTATTCTAGAATAACAGATATATACAGATTTTTATAAAATTGCAGCTAATTAGCCAAAACAAGAATCAATGTGGTAAAATAAGTTGGAGACATTGAAATTATTGTTTCCAAACCATAATTGAACATAAAAGTGTCTGTACTAGAAATAGTTTTAGTCAACAATATAAATTGTTATAAAACCAAAACATTAACCCCAAAACAGGAGTCATATTCTTAAATAGTGTTGTCAAATCAAGATTTTCATATGGATGTCATGCCTGGCACCAAACCCACTGAGAAATATCTAAACTGTTACTTTCTAAGATCAATGGTTAAAAGTGGCTTTGAGCAAATGAAGCCTGAAGGTTTTAACATGGACCTTCCTTCTTTGAACCTTGTGAACTGGTGCTACATAATCACAAACAAAGAACTGCACTAAATAATAGAAACCACATCATTTGAGGACCCCCAACAGTTAAAATAGATATCACGTAACTCGAAGATAAAATAATGATATAATTAAGAGGCTGCCATTCCATAATACTTTAAACAAAAGGTTAAGAAAGAAACCCCAATCAATACTGTACTTGAGAAATCTATTTTCCTGGAAAATTATTTTAAGAGAAAGATTTTATAAATTTCAACTGATAATAGTACAGGCTGCTCAATTAATGAATGCTGAAGGTTTCCTTATAAGGAAATGGTTAATATTATCATTTTCATATACTGTCTACAGACAGATATAGAATGACATTTGCAATAAAATGCAACTGAAACTAAGATGAAAGAAACAGGAGTTGAAAAATTAATAATTACAGATAATTCATTTAAAAAAAAACTTTGTGATATAAAAGCAAGCTGGACTAGCAGATTATTAGATGTGAGTTCAGTTCTCACTAGGTGACCCAAACTTGTGACATTGTGCGAAACTAAGCTAACTAAACAATATTACAATGAAATATGTTTATGTTTTTTTCTTAAATTTATTTATTCCATCCACTAAATGTAAACAGATTGTCAGGGTTTTTTATCTAAATTCACTCAAGGCAATTTTTAAAGTTCTTTTCTGACCTTAGAAAAATCCCAAGTGGCTTTTTTCACTATTTAATGGATACTGAGGTCAACAACAAGTGGTGACAATGCATTCAAACATAAAACTGTCACCACTCAGTTTTGACCATAATGTTCACTTTTATATTTACATATACTGTATACCTGATATTAAGTACATAATAAATATAGCATACCTTAAAAATTATAATGTACACATACACAAACATGTAAAAATGCAGATATAAGTATATCTCTAAAGACACTATAAATATAAGACAAGGAAAATCTTTTATGGTAATTCCTTTTGTTCTTTGCTTTGATAAAGTTTCTCAAGGAATGAAATGCATTGGCAGAAAGATTTTCCACTCTCATTTTATTTATATATATATATATATATATATATATATATATATATATATATATATATATATACACACACACACACACACACAATGCAACTTAAACTACTAATTTAACCATATTGCCATACCTTAAAACTATATATATATATATATATATATATAATTAGATGCAGAAAAGTTCTCAGGCCAAATAAGAAAAAAAAAAATCTGAAGTTTGGTTATATGGTCAGATTTTAAGGAGTGAGTTAGACTACTGATTTTTCAACAATGCTCTTTCAATACATACATATACACACATTCATACAATCTTGATTTTAATGCTGTCAAAAACATTTTTTTTTTTTTTTTTTTTTTTACTTAGAGCATACATAAGGGACAAAAACATATTGTAAAATCTTTTAGAAAGAAAAAGATCCCCACTCTGGCTACCAAAAAAAGTGATTAGCAGAAATTGCAAGAAATCAGAAAATTAATGTAAAAGAAAATCAATTATTCATTGGAAAAAACTGATTGATTTTTTTTTTTTTTTTGTTATAGGGAAATTTTTTTTGTAGGATGATAGATAAATTAGATTTACTTCTTGATCAACTTTATCTATAATTCTGTTGTCATGGAAGAAAGTGAAATCATAAAAATTTCAAGTAATAACACTTCTGCACATCCCATCAGTATGTGTGTGGGTGTGTGCTGGTGAACATATACTGAATATAGGTATGTGCAATTCAATATTTTATAAAACACAGCATTACTAGAGTCAGCTGCATTTCAATACACATCATGCAGAGATGAGAATTCTGTACAAATTTGCTTACAGGATGAAGAGAAATGTTTTGGTAGTTATGATTTGAAAAATTGTTAATTAGAGAGAAACAACCACTTTGTAACATACATAGATATTTTATTGCAAAATGACACTTGCAGGAGTCATGAGGTCTATTTAAAAATGAAAACTGGCATCACTAAGAAAATATTCTTTTCTAGATTTCCATGGGAAAATGATTGTTGGGTAGGTGTGATGGTTAAAATTAGTTAAGAAAACATTATTTGGATCTTTGTGTGCCAGAGTAAAAAGTTCTAAAGTAAAAATGAAATTCAAATGTATTAAAAATATAATTTTAATCAAAATCATTAAGAATGAAGCAACAGGTTTTATTTCAACACATTTCAACCTTTTTATTCATTTGTTTAATCAAGTAAATAAAAAGGTAATGAATGTAGAAGTAGATGATAGATAGATACTGCATGAATATAAGAAAGAAATAATGGCAGAAAGAAAATTGAGTATTCAGAAAGAGAATGAAAGAAATTGATAAATTTTCCTGGTTTAATCTACTTAATAATTGCAAAGATTAATGAAAAATATCGAAATGTATCAAATAAGAGAAAATAGGAAGGAAAAACCAACTTTGAAAGTATTAAATTAAAAAGATGAAAAAGTAAAAGAAATGATGGGTCAGAAGTTTTTTTGTTTTTTTTCTTTTTGATTGATCTCATATTTATATTAATAAGCCAAGAATTATGATGAAAAATTCAGAAAGCAGAGAAAAAATTCTCAGGATTACTTGTGCAGAAAAAATGGCTTTATTCCATTTTGCAGCTACTTAGAAGTTAATACAATGTATCCAAATATTTTATCTAAAAACCATTGACCGTGAGATCAAGTAAAAAGCATGAGTGATATGTGATAAGGATATGAGGATATCCATGTGGCTTTGAGCTCAATAAGATAGGAAGTATAATACAACAGAATTTCCAATGTGAGAACGAATCAATATAGTACAAAATAAAGAGGGGGGGCAGGAGAAAACATCTTCATTTTCTCACACCTTGGATTCATTTTAAACATTACTTTGTAATTAACAAAACGAGAGAACAATGCATGAATCAAGTGAAAAATCTGCAGTTGCAGCTGAGAGACAATAAAATGTGACAAATTCAATTTTCATAAAAATTGAGACAAAGACATTGAAGAGGAGGGGAAACAGGTTTATTTTGATGAAAGAGTTAAAAGGGCTCACATACTCATTTCAGGTGTGGGAGTGTCACACTTGTTTTAGGTCAACCTGCCTCCCTAAAGCTCACATCTCACCACATTCCCGCCTTGTGATCACCTGCTGCTGCTGCTGCTGCCATTGAATAGATTTATGAGGGAGATAATGTTTAAATAGACAGCAGAGGTGATACAATGGCTCTGAGAGAGAAAACAAAATGATTGACAGGTAGCAATAAGCAACAGAGATATATTGAAATGTCAAGAAGAAACACGCTTCTCTTTTCTTAAAAAAAAAAAAAAAAAAAAAAAAATGTAGGTATCCACAACATGTTTTTTCTCCGAGAAACATTCACAGATCTTACCTTTCATGCACACACAATAAGTTTATGATCTTATTTTTGAGAAACCTCTAAAGTATAGGCAAACACATCATCACTACCTGACTTGTCAAAGATATCTTATAGATTACATAAAGCTGAAGAAAGCCTAAGAATGAGAAAAACCAGAACCCAACACATGTGAACTTATTGAAATCATGCACACGGCCATGTGTTAATATATATATATGCAAATTACTTTGTATTTGACCAACCACAGATATACACACATCCTAGAAGATGACAAGGGCCAAGCACACCTTACTGACCCATGACATGTTTGATAAACTATTGCATATGTGTATATACATATAAAGTAGACAAAAGGGGCATGGTATATGGACTTTATTACCAAAAGCTAAAAGAGAAAGCCAGTAAAAGGGGACAAGGGAGAGTCAAATATAAGACCATTGGTACTTACCTGTCTGATTCTGGTTCCTTGGGTCCATTGACATGTTGGTATATAGTTGACTGTTGCGGAGGCTGTGGTGGAGGTGCCACAGGAGGTGGTGTCCGATACATACCTGTCACAACAAAACAAACACATTCTGTTACTTTCTTTGTACAGGCAACCATTTTTAATGAAGTACAAGTCATTCAGGTGTGTTGTAGAAAAAGAGGCTCAGATGAAAAAAAAAAAAAAAAATACGATGTGTGGCTTCTTTTTGTTTTGACTAGTCGGCCATGTTGTCATAAATTTGCAATATATATACGTGGAAATGCATATATACATACATCTCAATGAATCGAGTAAAAATATGATAGATAAAAATGGTGAGCGGCCTGCTTGGCAGAAGTAGTAAAAAGTAAAGACTCAATCAATACATTCATTCCCTCATTGTCGTGGCTACTTAGAAATCAGCCACTGGTCAGGATCCACAAGTAATTTGTAAACTCCGCTCTTTTGCTTGCCACCACCACTCATCTAGACAGAGCAAACGCCAGCACCAGTGCCAGCTCACAACGGCAAATAGTAGCAGCTACCAAACACGCAGAATCAATACAGCGCTCCATCCTATCCATGCCGGCTTGCAGCATCTCAATACACATGTTACCAACGAACTTGGCAACTTTATTATGCAGAAGCCAGTGTCTCCTCTCACTGTCTATTGCTTACTCCCACTCTTTCATTTCCCTTCCTACTCCTCCTTCATATGGTTAGTTCCATAATTCCTTAGGGTATATTAGAAAAGTCCAATGGCAAATGCACGCACACACAATAATGCAACCCCCCCCCCAAAAAAAAGAGCAAAAAAAAAAAAAAAAGCAAACAAAAAAAGAGCAAAAACAAAACAAAACAAAAACAAAAAAAAAACTAATTTGGGCAAGAAATAATAAGCGAAAAATAGAAGAGTGGAAACAGTAGAAAAATACACTATAGTGACTAAGAAATTTATTCCTGTATTAACCATAATATGTTTATCTTGTCTTCTGTGAAGCCATCTGTAGGGATTACGTAATTAGAGTGGTTATAGAGTTTACAGTCTAGCTTACTTCTGTACACTAACTCATAAAAAAAAACAAAACAAAAAAAAAAAAACAAACAAAAAACCACCAAAAACCAAAAAAAAAAAAAAAAACAACAGAATTGGTGAAAAATTTCAAATGCTCTTTTATTTTTTTCAAAATGATCCACAGATGCCGATAATGCAAGTGAAATAGCATTACCATAATGTATCTACTGCCATGTGACCGAGTCTATCAAACTCACACTCTTTCTCTCTCTCTCTCATTAACAAGTGGGAAAACCTATCTTTGTCGCACATCTAGAACCTCACAAATCTATTTCTCCTTATCCTCAAACCGTCAATATCAATAGCTGTCACAGTGGGATCTATCAAAACATACAGGAAATCAATTATATATTTATCTTTAAGCATAGATATATTTCTCACACGCACAGACTTCTTTATCTCAATGAAAAACTACCTCCAATTTTATACATAGATTTCCTGAATTTTATTCATAGCTGAAAAACAGTTTATTTCTAGAGATATTTCAATACAATAGACCTGTTTTGGTAACTCATTTCTTTTCCTTTATATTAGGTTGGTGCAAAAATAATGACGTAATAATGTCGTTTTTTGACGTATTTTTTTAACGTCAAAAAACAACATTATTACGTCATTATTTTTGCACCAACCTAATATAAAGGAAAAGAAAATACAAATAAGGATTTTCAGTTTTCTTTAATAAAGACAATTGAAACAGTAAAAATGAAAAAGAATGATATAAAAATATCTGAGGGACATCGATTAACAGTTTCAATTTTTTCTGTTTTTTTTTTTTTTTTTTTTTTTTTTTAAATGCATCTTAATTTTACCAATTCTGATCAATCATGTGTTCCTGAAGAGGAGAATGTTTCCATGCTGCTACATCATTTCAATTTATTCACCTCTTCATCAACATTTTACTGATTAACATTTTAGCAAGATCAGGCCATCTCAATTTTTCTCCCTTCCCCACACAATCCTACAATTCTCTTTACAGTGATATGGATATCCAGAATATCTGTCACACCACAACTGAATTGTGAAGTAAAAAGTCAATCATGTTTGAGCATTAATTTGTAATGGACAAGTACACTTAGACACAATCAATCATAGTGATATTTTATATATATATATATATATATGTATATAAAAACTTAGTGTATTGGACAGCAGATCATTATTCAAACATATATTGTTAAATATAACAGACAACGAACGTCTATTATGTTTGATCATGAGCTGTCCTAAACTCCATATATTTGCTTTAATTTCAGAAAATGAAAGCAAATATATGGAATTTAGAATGGTTCATGATCAAACATAATAGACATTTGTTGTCTGTTATATTTAACAAAATATATATATATATATATATATATATATATATATATATATATGACATTTGTTGTCTGTTATATATATATATATATATGAAATGGATTAAATCTGACAATTATTTAATAAGTTTTCGGTTAATACATTATTTTAATAGATACTATTTAAAAACAACATTTACTTAAATTGTATCTATTAAAATGTGTGTGTGTGTGTGTGTGTATATATATATATATATATATATATATATATATATATATATATAGAGAGAGAGAGAGAGAGAGAGAGAGAGAGAGAGATATAATGCTCTTATGCAAATACTCTACTAAAAATGTAGATATAAGCAACTACGTCTTTTTTTTTTTTTTTTTTACCTCGATGACCTACTACTTTAAAGCAAAGCAAATGCAAAAAGAAATGGGTACTTGGGGGTATTCCAGAAATCAAAGCTAATCAATAGACCTCTTAAAAAACCTTGAAAAAAAATCTACTAACTGCTACTTGTAGGTGTTCATGTACTACACAATGAGAAAACATGAATCTTGGTAATACAATAGATGCAACTATTGATGTAGGTAAGAGAAACTTACACATAAAACATTAACTTTATAAGTAGAAAGATAATATAATTATTTTATGGCATCTACTTGATAGGATATCATTTAAACTCCATCTTTTTTTAGACATTTATCTCTATAGAAATGAACCCAAAATGATAACTAGAAGTAATCCAAAACATTCTTGAATTCTGAGTGAAGGACGTGCATTGAGTTTGAGCTTAAGCTTAAATATAGCTACCCCTTTTATTCATCTGTAGTTTTTGGTTTTCAGACCACAAAAAAACGTTTTAAAATACAGAATACAGGAATAATCTAAGGCCATTGCTTGAAGATAAAAAAAAAAACAAAAACAAAAAAAAAAAAACTTTTCTTTTAAATGATATTTTCTTTCAAAAGATAGGTAGTTATGGCTCTCCACAATACTTCTTTCGTGTAAAATCCAGAATACAGGAATAATCTAAGGCCACTGCTTGAAGATAGAAAAAAAAAAACTTTTCTTTTAAATGATATTTTCTTTCAAGATACATAGTTATGGCTCTCCACAAAACTTCTTTCGTGTGAATTACCATGATGTATTCGGTTGGTTGGTTGATTTTGTTTAGTGGCATATCAATCTCTATGGGTTACTTAATGCTGAAATCTAAGTATTTTGAACACAACTGTATGCCTTCAACTACAGATAAAATGTGTTATTGGTCATTCTACTATAAATATGTAGTGTTGGTCATTTTATTATAAATATGTATTATTGGTAATATTTTAATATAAAAATTTATTTTTATACTTTCATTGTGTTTTTGTTTGGGGGCTCACTATTTGCCCACAGCTGGGACCCTAACAAGAGCTACAACCCCAGGTCAGGATGGACCTGGAAACATCATCAATTAAGAAATGGTTCATTGCTCCTCAAAAACTTCAATCTCCCAATCAAAGGCCTTGCTGGCCTAAATCAAGAAGTCCGAAAAGTGGAATACAGGTTTGATTCCTGTTGGGAGGCACATTTTTCTTTAGTAGGGCTTCATGATTTCAGCCAGCTGATATTAATTTCACTATTTAAGATAATAACAATGATGTCAACTCAAAAACATGTACCTGCTAAAATAATGTTTGCTGCATCATTTACAGACAATAACTTGAGAAAATTTTGTTTGCAGTTAAAATATTTTTTGCAGTTGGAAGAAATAAAATTTCAATTATTTAAAACAAAAAATTTAAACGTTATCTGAATATTTTATGGGTTGACTTTTTTTCTTTCTTAAAACCACTCATGGATACAGACTTATTTTTCACAATATCAAGTGTGTATATATATATATATATATATATATATATACATATATATATATAAGCAAATATATGGATATAGATCCGACAGTATGAAGAAAAATATACGGAAAAAAACAAACAAAAATCCTTATATGCAATTATGCTGTTTTAATATTAATATAATGTCAACATCGGACGTTTCGGTCTAATAAACCATCTTCAGGACATATTCATAAAATATAATTAACATTATCTTTGTCATGCTGAATTGATAATGTTAAATATATTTTATGAATATGTCCTGAAGATGGTTTATTAGACTGAAACGTCCGACGTTGACATTATATTAATATTAAAACAGCATAATTGCATATAAGGATTTGTTTGTTTTTTCCGTATATATATATATATATATATATATATATATAAAATACAGCTCATGTTTTAATTGATTTGTTTTTATGGCTTATCAACCGTTTGCAGGTTATTTATAGCCAGAAAATATTTTAGATTGTAAGAAGTTTTTGGGTGATAATGATTTAGTGATATAGGTTCAACTAATTAGCTCATAGGTGGGGGGGAGAGAAGAAGTGGATTCATACCTTTCTCAAGGGTATTTGCATTAAGTGAATATAATGAATCTGAATAGGATTAGAACTCTACTCTCTGATTTCTAATTTTGAGTCATTACATCCCCCACATATCCAGACTTACAGCACCTAGTATTCCCAAGTGGTCACCCATCTAGATACTAACCAGGTTTGATGTTGCTTAGCATCAGTGATTGTATGAGAACTAGCAGTTCATGTCTTGTTATAGATGATAATGTTATGCATATTATTATTATTATTATTATTAATAAAAAAAACAAAAAACAACTAATCACCCAAGCATTGTGATCAAAGACCACAAAAAAGAGAATGTGCTTTCTTATTGACATGGCAATCACTGCAAATTGTAATATATCTTTGAAGATCTTCAAAAAAAACTATCAAAATACGAAGTGGAACTCTCAAAAATGTGGCACATGAGGACATCAATAATTCCAGCTGTAGTTAGAGCCCGCAGATTGATTGGAAAAGGATCCAATAGACTCAATGACGGGATTCCTGGTAGCCTATGCCTTAAAGAAATACAAAAAAAAAATGTACTCAACTAACATATTGCGAAGAGCTTTACCTACATTAAATGTGTGTAATCTTTTTATTTTTTTCTCATTTTTTCATGAAGTGATTTCTGACTTTAGGTCTTTGGTTGAGACACTGATTTCTGTTGTATACACATTTCTTTTTAAGGATATCATAAAAAAAAAAAAAGGAGTAAATACGCAAAGTGTAATTATTGTCAATCCTTTGATTTGACTTTATATATGTCACAAACAATTCTTTTTTCCTATGCAACCATCTGATATTAAGTACAGAATATCATTTTGAAAATTTTGATCTCTTTGTTTACAAAATGGACACCAAATTTAACATACATATACCAAGGTTGTGGTTGTGTGTGTGTGTATGTATGTGTGTGTGTGGGGGGGGTGTAAGCCCCCACTACCACCACTTTAAATAATATAAAAATAAAAATTAAAAATCTATACACCAAAATGGCTAACTTTCACTTTAGAACTCTAGAATTCCACTTTGATTCTCAAGTACCTTGCAGTTTTAATGCTATTTGCTTTACCCAGTAAGCGCTCAGCTCCAACAAAACATAAAGATTCTTTAATAGGGAAGTTTGCTGCCTGTCAGGCATGTATTTTGCCAACATGAATTGAGTCAGGCTGCCTTTATGCTGGCACATAGTTGATTCATTGTTGTGTGTGTGTGTGTGTGTGTGTGTGTGTACACATGTGCAGGTGAAATTTGAATACAATTGAACAATCCAGAGAAAATGATCTGCAACGAAAAATACAAGTCAGATTCATTGGGGAAAAAAAAAATGAGATGTCTTGATAACATACATTAAAAACTGTAGGTTGGCATTTTACATGTTTTTTAAGGCAAGGGGACACTTCGGATAATATGTTTTAAGAAAAATCTTTTGCTAGTAGTATAAGCAGAGATATCATGGCTTGAATTGTTCCAGATGATAGCTAAGTGTCAATATAACATAAACTAGAAGATATTGAGATTAATTTTTAGTGTTAAGATATAGCTGTTGATAAGGACAAAAATTTTAAAATTTTAAAATTAAAAAAAAAAAAAAAAATTTAGGAAATGAAATTATGTGTAGGCTACCTCTGCATAACTATCTGGTAAACTCAATCAAATTCTGCCAACTATTTCATCTAGAAAAAAAAATACTACTAATTATTGACGACAAAAACAAAACATCAGTTCATTAGGGTCATAAGGATGTGAAATATTATGGTTCTGATAGAGGCTAATCCTCTCTAGGCTGGGTTGAACTCAGTTTTCCTTCTCCTAGACTGGTTGTCAATTAAGACTATAAAGCCCAGTCTGTCCTGCTATTTATCCATAGCTGGGGGAAGAAGTGATGGATTCATACCTTCCCCCAAGAGTATTTGTGTTTAAGTGAATGTAACATTCACCTGGAATTCAAACTTCTTTTTAATATTATTTATAAATTGACTTGAAGCAATAGAGATATGGGTCTACCAATGAATGTTAATATTTTGGACAGAACATATGACGTTTTAAGAAAAAAAAGTATTAAAAGAAACTGCTGCTAACAATCAGAAAATAAAATTGAAATTTCTAGAACACACAATGAGAAAAGAATGCCTGGAGAATCTAACACTCACAAGACATACTGAAGACAAGACAAGCAAAGTGGGAACAGCAAGTAACCAACTTAAGTTTGTTTGAATGAATGGCAGAGCAGTGACAGAAGTATTGTAAAAGGCTAAAAGTTACTTTATTGCAGAAGATAAAAAAAAAGTGAGGAAAACCATGATCACCTGTAACCTGAAAAGACATGGGCACCTCGAGGCGGTGTAATGGTCAGCAAGCTTGTCTCGCTAGAACAATTACGACTGAGTAGTGAGTTCAATCCTCACTGGGTGCCCCCTACTTTCGGCCTTGTGCCACATCTAAGCTACGCTTGGAAAATCACTATAACCTGAAAAGACTTGGCATATAAAACTGTTATTTAAACTAATTAAAAAAAAAAAAAAAAATCAAACAAAAAAACAATTAGGGCAGACATTTTCTAAGTCATAATTCTAAATAGAAATTTGAAAATAAGATCTGTTGTAACTTGATAATAGTGCACAATTCATATGTAAAACTAGCAATTCCTTGTACATTTGTCAACACAAATTTTGAACAAGAGAATTTGCATAGAGATGGGGTTTTTTGAAAGAAATGATAGAGAGAAAAGAAATTGAAGAAATCGCTTGGATGCCAACTAGAAGAAGGGAGAGTAAACATTTAAGATTCTTGGGTTTATATCAGAGCCTAAGGAATGCTCTATATATTTAATCTATATTCTCCAAATTCTTGAATCTTTTTCCCAATTATCATATCTATCTGTATCTAAAATAGACAGAAGAATAAACTTGAAAGTCATTATGTCGATCGTTGTAAATTTCAATTAAGGAACATGAAACATGTAATGGAGAGAGAATGCTTTACTCTGAATACTTCATTCTCCACATGTCTCCCTAACGAAATATGGCTGCTCAGCACTTCTGGGTGAGATACTGCCTACCTCAATAGGAGAATGTCCAAGGGGAGCAACTTTTGAAGATTAACACACTTGACGCTGTAGAAAATACTTGTACCTTTTTTTTTTATTCATATATAAAACTAGTCTTTGTATAGCAATTAGATAACACAGATGAGCAATGGTGGGGAGGAATAAAGGAGAGAATAAAATGACTAAGAGTGAAAGAAGAACAGAAACATGTTATGAAGGATCTCTCCAAAAATATAGTTTCCATAGATCCAGTTAAAAATTAAATGGCTTTGATAGCGAAAACTTAAAAATGATCTTAATTCAAATTCCAATATTATATTACTATCAGTAGAGTCCGGCGTTGCCCGTGGATGTAACAGTAAGAGATAGATCAAGTATCAACCATCATAAAGACTGAAAAATAAAATTGACAAAGATTATTGTTTAAGGTTGACAGACATGCATGTCTTAATTAGTTTTTTGTTTTGTTTTTTTTGGATTTTTTTTACAAATTGGTAAAACCCAAACTCAAACAAAAACATTGTTTTCAATTGTTATGAGTCCACCGATTGAATAAAATTTTATTATAAACAATTATCTTGTAAATGGAATTTTTAAAGTATTCTGAATGTAAAAATAAAGAAAAAAGTGTGCAAGACAATAAGAAACACTACCTGCCAAAAAAAAAGTGAAGATTTGTTGAAATCGGTTGAAAAATGTAGGAAATCCGATCCCATATATAAACGAACACACACACAAACAACCTGGGTTTTATAATAAGTATAACTCGATATGAGTTCTCCCCCTTTCATTCTCGCGATGCCTCTTAATTGTGTTTTCAAATTGATTTTGTGCAAAAGCAATTATATTTTTTCAATTTTTGGCGCTGTCAGAACCACCGCAAGGTAATTTTACATAGTCCTGTGAAGTTTTGTTGAAATTGGTTGAAAAATGTAGGAAATTCGATCCAATATATAAACGTACAGACACACACACACATCCTGGGTTTTATAATAAGTATGATTATGTTATTAGTTAATAATTTCTAAATGTTAATGTCTTAAGGTAACTCAAATTTAAATGCAATCTGTGATCCATCAACATAATTAACCTTTCTTCATTATACATGCATACATACATACATACATACATATATATATATATATATATATATATATATATATTTGGAAGACTATGATAGATATTTTTATTCATTTTTGATTTTGGTTATTTCCTTGGAAACTAAAAAATTAAAAATATATTTTAAATACATGCACTGGGCTGCCTGTCAGTACTGTTGAAATCCCAATCAACATTAGAAATAAATTTATATATTCCACCCACTTTTAACTTGTCAGAGTCAAGAATAGCATGTAAGGTTTTCTGTACATTCATAAATATGCATGCTTGTCATGGTAATGAAATTCAATTATCTATTAATAAAGGAAAAAAAACCAAAAAAAAAACAAACAGATCAAAACTTGTTATTTTCAAATCATGCATCTACAACATGAAATCTACCATATTGCTTGGTTGATTCAATAGCATATACTCCTCTACACTCGATTGGTATTATTAGATTTGTTTGTAAACAAATATGGGTTTGGCCAAACAAATTTTGTCAATCTAGAAAGGGTTAAGAAAAATCCAACAACTGAACAAAATTCACCAATTTACAAAATTCAAAACCCATTTTATGTCTCAGTGGCAAAGATGCAAGATTAATATATCCTGATATCCCAACTTCAAATACCATTGGAATTCATTTTATTCTTTCAATTTTCATAGCTGTTTGACCAATACAAACATTCTTGAAATGCCAATGTGTAATTTCTACCATTTTTAAGAAACAATTTTGAAAATTCTTTGTTCTTATCTAAATCACTGTACCATTCAAAATTTCTCAAAGGTTTTTCATAAAAAAAAAGAAAAAAAAGAAAAAAGGTCATTCAAAAAAATAAAAAAATAAAAATAAATAAAAGAATGTAAAAAGCACAAAATTCTAGTATATATTTCCTGAGTCATGATGAAGGAATGGATTTTTGTTTATTGAACTTCTTCATAAGATACCATAATGCAGAAAAGTGTTCCTATTCTGAAGCTTTTGAGAAGAAAAAATATGAACCAGCTATATTGATCAAAGTTCCATTGAGATCATATTTTAAAAAAAGAAGAAAAAAAGCACCAATTTTTGGCTTAAAAGATATCCATTATATATATATATATATATATATATATATATATATATATATATATATATAAGGTTTTAGTAAAAAAACATTTCATAAAGTCTAATATTGAAAAGCATTTATTAAAATACAAATTCATTCATTTTTAATTGTGCATGTTTCTTTCTAAAAGAGTTTTACATGATAATATTTCTACTATGAGGGGGGGAGGAAAGAAACTAATAAGTAATTTGAAGTAGGTAAATCCAGAATGCTTTCTTAGATCTTCATCTGTAGTCTCAAAAGTAGAAGCAAAATTACTTAACCTATTGAAATCAGAATATTTGTGTGACTTCATATTGGGAAAATATCCCATCCATTGATACAGGTCTCAATCATTGCTCATCTTGAATCACTATCCCATTCACTGATAAAAGATTCAAAACAATGAAATGTACCTTATCATCTGCTTCCAAGTGGTTAATCAATAATATGAAGAAAAAAAAAAAAAAAAAAAAAAAAAAAAAAAATCATCATAATAAAATTAATTTCCTACACACACAAGAAGCTTATCTGGGCAATTAATACTCACTATGGCCCATGATTGATTTAAGGACAATTCTATTTAGTGAATGTAAATAACTTGGTTTTATTTTAGCAACTATTTATAATAGATTTCTTAAAAATTAGACAATGAAAAATAAATGTGTATGTCAGGAACAACAAGGTCAGACCACAGCCTTTCAGAAGAAATATTTTTATCAGCATAACTATATAGACCAAAAGCAGCAATAACAAGTTTAGTTCAATAATAGATCAGAACTTTAAGGTTTTATTCCAGGCCAAGGTGTGTTGCAATACTTTAGTGCAATTAAATACTTTTTCTTTAATGATTAACTAAATTTCTCAATACATTATATATATATATATATATATATATTGAATTAACTGAAAAAGATAGAAAAATTGCCCCCTCAATGGACGTTTTTTAACTGATAGCATAGAGTATATAGAGCAGAGGTTAAATTTATAAAATTTTTCACTATGACATACATTGTCCAGGTAATATAAATTTAAACAGTGATATAATAATCAGATGAAATCTTTAAAGCTGAATAAGTATTGCAGCAGCACTATATTGTCTTTAGACAGTGTTTGGATAGTTAAGGGTGAGAAAAATCTGAGCCTAAATCTAAGGTTATAATATAATAGAAATAAAAATATTACAAGTTATACAGGAGGAACAAAAGTTTTCAGCTTATTTTCTTGTTCCCAAGCCCTAATCTACTATTAAGTAAAAGATCAGAGATACTTTCCAGAGATGTACATACCAAAAAAATACCTATTGGCAAATATGGCTCTAAGATAATGTTAACATCTAGATCCATAAAAAAAGAAAAAAACAAAAAAAACAAAAAGAGGGTTTTCATTGTATTTAAATGCTAAAGTTGCCGATGTCACTTAAAATAGGAAGTATATTGATCTGACCTGACCCATAACGATAAACTACATCCAGCAGCAAGGCCTATGATTGGGATGCTTTGAGGACTGTGGTACCACATCTTAATTGCTGTTTTTTTTTTTTTCCAGGTCCCAGCTATAGGCAAATAGCAAAAGTGGTAAAACTATTCCTGCTATTAACATTGACAGAATCTAAGCTATCAACAAAAAAATTTAAAAGCCTAGTAAAGAGATCAGTAGTTCAAGAAACTGGAGAGATTGGAGATTCACGGGAAAGTAAATATAGAGGTCAGGTCACTAAAAGCTTACCTGTATCATCCATTTTTTCATGTCAAGTATAAAAGTAATACTTTGCTTACACTTATTTTTTAAAAAGATTTCTTTCTTCATAAGGAGTTACTGATAATGAATATTATCAACCTGGCAACAAAAAAAGATGAAATGTAAGATAATGGCATCCAACCATTCAGTATAATATTCTTAATCACTAAACAATATCCATTACTTTCCTAATTGTTTGCACTGTTTAAAGAAACAGAACCAAAAATTATCACCTAATGGACTAAGTACTAACAGATAAAAGACAGAAATAAATTTATACAACCAATGTAATTTTGAAAAACAGCTGATTTAATTATTGGTTTTGGAACATTGTCACTGACAAATGGAGGTGTCTAATCAAACTGAGTGATAGAAATCCACAAAGAAAATATGCACCTACATCTGTACACATCATTTAACTGTGGCAGATTTTTAGCCCATTGTTTGGCAAGTTGCTTGTGATATCCTCTGCAACAGAAATAATGCTAGATTGACTCATTTTTATTGCTAATAGTGTCAAGGATAATTATTACTCTTTTTTTTTTTTTTTTAATGTCATTTTCAAACTTCATTGCATTACCTTGATGAACTAGAAAATCAGATATATCAATAGATATACATCAGCATCTTTGTAGATGTATGAATGTATACATTTTTTTTTCCACAGAAAAAAAAAAACAAAAAAAAACACAACTTTTGTAAAAACAAATGACACAGACAGAGAGAGAATGTTGGACCACAGACGTACAGAGAGCATTGGACTAGACACATGCTGAGTATTGAAGCAGACAGAAAGACATAGATTTAAATGAGAGACATGCAGATTTAAACAAGAAACACTCAACTTTAAACAAGACACACACCCAATAAAAAAAAAAAAAAAAAAAAAAAAATCAGAAGCACCCATTAAAAAACAACACTTTCTGACTTTATGTAACAGATTTTTCTTTTTACAAAATTGAGTTGAAAATGGTCAGAGCTCAATGTTACTCAATTCATTACTATTGTGTATGCACATGTCTGATTGTATTTTTATAAAATTGAACATTTAACCACTGAAACACTCACTTTTTTGTAGATTCTATCTTTGGTAATTTTTTGAATTCTTTAAATTCAATAATGTTGAATCAAGGAGTCTAAAAGATTATAAGGAAAGAAACTTCATTCCTTTGTATATAATTATTATATACAATGAAGAGATAATGATAATTATTGTTTATCATGACTCCAGGATGCTTGTACTGTCCTTTATTTTTCTTCTATCTGGAAAATTAAATATACAGTAGATACATTCTGTTTTTTTATTTTTTATTTGGTAGTGCATAAATCATTAATGAGAGAAATGTATTGCTACATTTACTACCTTAAATCAAAACCTATTTTCTCCTATGATAAAGGAATTGTATCACAAAAACCTCTACCTGGTTAGAGTTGAAGTTCATATTCAAACACCGATAGAATCTTTAACTTCTGTCTATATTCCTGAGATGAAGTATTGTAACTATTTACATCATTAGGACTGTTGTCCTCATCTTTATTGTCATATTCACAATGTTTCAGCTGTTGTATGCTCCAGCCTTCTTCAGATGATATATGTTAGAATTTCGAACTGAACTCTTACTCTATTGCAGGTAGATTGCTCTAGTTCCATGTACACATAGACCAGTGGATAAAAGCATTGGTTGAAGTGATCCAAAAGTGACTTAACCCAAAGAGTTGAGAGTTCAATACCTGGCCACAGTAGAAGTGAGCAAAAACTTGGAGAGTTGAGTTACTAAATGGAATTAACTAAAAACTGAGATATCCAGAAAAGGCATGGGATTTCAAAACAAATCATTTCAGTCCACGGGGTAGATTGTTCTAGTTCTGCATGCCATGCCTTTTCTGGATATCCCAGTTTTCAGTTAACGATATGTCATCTGAAGAAAGCCAGAATGTACAATGTCTGTAATGTTGTGAATATGACAAAGATGAGGACAACAGTCCAAACAATGTAAATAGTGCAAATCTTTTTAATTTTAGAGAATTATTTTAAAATTCATGAAATATTTTGATGAACCTCTTAAGATAGGTGCTAAATTGTCTTAAACAAAGCTAAATATCCATGTTACATTCAGTTTTAAGTGGACATTCCCCCTACCCAAATAAATAATTCTTGTCAAGTCGAAAGAATACAGGCAAGAGATAATGGCTAGCATTACAATTGCTTTTTCTTAATCAATGGCCATTCAACTCTGAGAGAAAATAAGAATTGGCAACAAGTAATTTTGCAAATAATATTGTATTATGCATTGGCAATCATTCCAGAGCAGACAATTTTGAAGAGCGAGATCAGAGAGTTGAATGTCAATAAGGTTGTCTGACCCAAAGGCTATCCTGTACTGGAAAAGTGGAATTACCAATATTAAGAGTGACCAAATATTCCAAGAAGTTTATTTTCAGATATAGCTAATGGCTGTAATTATTCTCTAACAATGGACTCTTCTGAAAAACTTTTTTTTTTTACTTTAGCCAAAGAAAGCCTAAAAATAAATAATCCATAAAGAGAAATAGATATCGTCATGCTTAAGTTTATTCAGCATTGCCTGATTAGAAAGAAATTTAAGCTCAGTCTATCTTTTATTGGATCTTTTGTTTTATGTGATCCATATTCTATATAGTATTTGAATATAAAGGAAACACATTGTAAGGAGACACTATCACTTGCACAGTAATGAAAAATTATAGTAAAAAAAAAAAAAATGAAAAATTATAGCTTTTTGCTTATGACTAAGATCAAAGTGTAATATAGATTTTATCTTAATGCATGAGGGCAGTTAAATAGAATTATTAAAATTCAAATAAATTCAGTAGATTACAAATTTCAAGACCAATTTTAAGCATTTAACACTTTTACTGCTGCATTGTTGTAATGTTGTTGCCTGGCTATGCTGGCCTAACTTTGAGAAAATATTAGGTTGGTGCAAAAATAATGTCGTTTTTGACGTAATTTTTTTTTTGTCAAAAAACGACATTATTTTTGCAATAGTAAATTGCCAATTATGGAAAATAAATGACCATAAAGTCACTGAGATTTTTTTTTTTCATTGGCACTCCCATTTTTGTTTCAGTCAGATACTCAGCAGTACAGACTAATGTAAATCAACAAAATATAATAATAAATAAATCACAAAATAAGTCATATTGTATTCTACTATATGTTTACATTGGTGTGGAAAAAGTATTAGTTAGTCAGTTTATAACAGACACTAAGAACTATCATTCCACTGTCTTGAAAACACACATAATTATACATTTTAATTTATTGCTTAAAACATTATTTTTAATGGATACCCAAATGAGTAGATGCTTTGTTTTTATTTATTTATTAAAGAGTCTGTCTATTTATTTCCATCTATTGGCCCGAACATTTGAGAAATCTTGTTAGAAAAATATTCACCTTCCAGCTACTCATTTCCCAATAACACCTATCTACTAAGTTGGATAGCCATTCCCTATTGTACAGATGCTCACTCAGGCACATTTGTTTCTTCAACACCCACAGAGTCCACCTGTGGTTTATACTGCAACTATGTTGAGCAGAGCATAGTTACAGTTTCTGAGAAGAGTGCATTATCTGGTTTGGCCAATACATGGTGCAGTTTTCTGGCAACTTTCAAAGGGTCTACGGTGAGATTCAAACCTGGGACTCAGAGTCAGAAACTGAATGTTCTAACCACATGCCCATTATATATATATATATATATATATATCTATCTATATATATATATATATATCTATATATATATATATATATCTATATATATATATATATATATCTATATATATATATATATATATATATATATATATATATATATATATATATATATATATATATATATATATATATATATATATATATATATATTAGTTAAACCTAGAGAGCCAGACAAACCTACCAAGGTTTCACCTAAGTGGATCGTCAGGGAAGGCTGGCCTTCCATGACGATCGACTTGGGTGAAACCTTGGTAGGTTTTGTCTGGCTCTCTAGGTTTAACTAGATCTGCTCTACTTATTGTATTGAACACTCATATCCGGGTTTTTTTTTCTTTGGGCCTTGAACTCGTATGGTGGATGATTATTTTTTGTTAACGTACATGTTCTTGGTTTTTTCTTTTTTTTTTATACCTTTTTTTCCCTTTGGTATTGGCTTGTTTATTTGCAAATCAATACACCGAAGGTTTTCCAAGTGAGTATAGTTTCTTATAATTATAAGATTTCTATTAATAATATATACATTACATATGCATATACTGACAACAGGAAATGTAAATTTCATAAAGAAATTAGCTAATTTTCAACATCTTTAATTATCATTAAAAATGTGCATAATTTTATGAGCTTTAATGTAAGTTAGGATTATCATAGATGTCACATTATTATTATTATTATTATATTATTATTAGTCCCCTTTCTCTACAATACCCTTTTGTGATTTTAATGTTATTTATCAAGGAGATAGCATTAACTGACTTGAGTACAGATAGAACAGCAGACTGGTTTCAGACAAAACGAATTTGGTGAAAATTCACAGAGAGAAAATCTTTATGATCTCCAGTTAGATTGTCACTTTAAAAATATGTGATAACAAGTAAACTATTAAGTTCACAAAAATAAAAAAAAAAGTAGGATAAAGGAGATTGGAGTACAAGATAAAGGATTTGATCAACAATAAAACAGACCAGTAATCATTTTTTAAAGATTATTTTAATTAAGGCTACATCTGGTAATCATTTAATAGTTGATGCATGCTTGGAATAAGTTAAAATTATTTTTATCCTATTCCTAACATACAATCAAAGATCAATGGTAGAGCAGAAGACTGAAATATCAGAAAATTTTTTTTTTTTTTTATATCATTTCACCTCAAGCAAGGCAATAAAGCCACTAAGATGCAAAGGGTTACAAATGTGAGAGAATATGAGAAAAAAAAACTTTAAGGAGAGAGAATAATAGAAGAAAAAGTATATAGGCATGCTTATCCTTCCCTATCTTTTGAGGAGTAGAGGTTCATCTTTGGTTTCCTGTTTAGGATTTAGTTTCCAGTTCCTTCTAAAGACTTCTCATTTTCTTTCACACCCAGTAACCCCTTGCATCTTAGTGGCATTATCGCCTTACTTGGGGTGAAATTATTAAAAAAATGAAAAAAGAAAATGAAAAATTTATCAAGAAAACAGATACTAATTGACATTGCATTTAAATTTCTGAAGATCAAAGTTCATTGGAAAGCAAGAAGGCAGAAGAGTGTTCCACAAGTGAGAAGCATGAGAGAAGAAACTGTTAGCACAGAACTTATGTTTACATCTGGCCATCTCAACTGTAAAATGAGACCTTCTTGTCAATCTAGTACTTAAATTCATTAAATACTATAGAGGAAAGTTCATCAGAATAATTACCATGAAAATATTTATAGAAAAGGCACTAGGGAGCTCAATTACAGCAGTGGGAAAGTGATTGAAGCTGAGATGCCAACTCAGGACCAATAACATTGCAGATTCTTTGGATTTTATCAAGAATCCCGAAATATATAGCAGAAGCATCAGACCGTATGCGGCAGCAATATTCAATATGTGAACTAATGGTAGACTTACAAAGACTTGATACCACATATCTAGTCTGGGATGGGAAGCAGTATAACACTTTTCCTTACTAGCAATTTTGGGGGTGATAAAATCCACAATATCCAAATTAATAACTCATAACATGCCACCTAATAATAAATTGAGAACATATTTACAGGAAAAAATAATTAAGACCATCTCTTATAAATATTAATAGGGCTTTACAAAAAAAAACAAAAAAACAAAAAAAACAAACTGTTTAACATTAGAAACAAAAATTCAAATAGCATATTTTAAACTATAAAGAATTCAGTCGATTTTGTTATGCTGCAAGATGTCATTTAATTTGTTTTATTTTTTTTCCTTCAGAAAAACCTATTTGGGTGAAATTGAGCTAAAACAATTTAACTTTAAAATTCAAGACAGCTGCAGAATAGGATGAAGAAATTGTTTCTGACAATGGCAACAACTTAAATTAGTTACACAATGTTATCATTCTACAATTAAAATAACCTTTTACATTATTATTCATGTATAAAGTGAGTAAATCACCTGATTTGAACAAAAAGTACAAACGATTAGTCATGAATAATAAATAAGTACCAGAAAAGATTTATACATAACTGTGTATGGTAGTTGTGCATAGAGATCACACACACAAAGTCGAGTGTACCAATAACTGAAAAGAGAAGCCTACTGTATCTATGTGGACCAACAATGTAAAAAGCACACTTTTAATATTATTAAGACTGAAAATGATGGTTCTAGTGAAGACGGAGTTTATTTTCACTGCTCCAATGGATATGTAAAATGAGAAAGAGGCTGTTGATCAATTTCTTTTTTTTTTATGGTTTATTAACCCAAAACATATTTCAGATTGTAGAAGGTCACTTACAGTACCCAGTGTTGAGGGGTGGAAAAGAGAGAGAGAGAAAGAAAAAAAAAGAAAGAGAGATGAAGAGCGATTGTGGTCAACTATTCCCAAATACTGGCATTTTGGTTGTGCAGTAGTAAAAACAATTTTGTTTTTAATACCATATCTCTTCCGGTCATAAGTGATTATGGATCTCCAGACTTCTTTGTTATCTATGAATTGCCAGGACTTCTTGTGAAAGGTAGTGTTCTCCTATTGCCTTCTCCACTGTTCTGAATTTACTATTATCTTTCACTCTTCAGGATGTAAGTGATCATGGCTCTCCACAAATTCCATTACTTTTATTATCTGTGAATTCCTATAACTTCTGGGAAAGACAACGAAGTGGTTCCCCATTACCTTTTCTATATTGCTGAATTCAAAATCTTCCTTCTCTTAGACTGGTTGCCACTCAAGGCTAGATGACCCAGTCTACCCTGTTATTTAACCTATAAGAGAAGAAGAGATGGGTGCACACTTTTCACAAACCATTTGCTTAAATGCCAATTCCACTTTCTATGCCATAATAGTTATGATAATCTTATGTCCTAGATACCTATCTCATGATATATTATTTGAAATGGGTTAAACAATGTAAAGAAAGTTTTATTTCATGGGCATGATAAAAAAAAAACTAAGAGATAGGAAAGAGGTAATAATAATGCTACAATAGGGTTTAATAATAAAGGATGTAGATTGAAGATTGCAGAAGATTTTTAAAAATTTTATTTTCAAAGGGGTAAAAAAATGTTTATGATCAGTAATAAAAAAATGTTTAACTTTTTACAACATGAAGTCCATAAAAAGCCATTTACTTAATCTACTGCTAACAATAAATATGATTTATATATGTTATAGGCCATTAACATACTTATAATTGACAAGTCTGTTATTGCATTAACAAATTCATAGTCATTATGCACCAATATTTTAACTTATAGTGAAAGTATACAAAGTACATACTATAATATTATTGTAGTAATACCTCATGTTTATTACAAATTGAGATGCTCAGGAAAAAGAGTGATGCTACTCTGTTTTAAATAACATCATATAGCTTGTACTGCAATGATTTATGTATGTAATAGGCTGCCAGAAGATCCAAAAAAATACTCTATTCATTAACACCTACACATCAGTTTTGTATGGAAGAATTGCGTGATGTTTAGACAGAAGTGTCTATGTTAGTTCTCTCTATATGGCAGAGTGCCCAACTTCACCTCTAACAATAAATGAAACTTGATGCTATTTTGAGAAGCAAGTTTTCATTACTTTTAAAATAAAGATGACATCATAGTAATAATGACACTTAGCTTCGAAATTATATAAAAATACACCCAACCTTTGGTAGTATTCTTTTTATAGCCTATTAATTTCAACTAGAAATGAATTTCGTTTATAGTTTGCATTAATACGGAGTCAAGTTCACTAATTTGAACAAATATTAAAAGTTAAAGTGGGAGTTTTTTTTATATCAAGATGATTCATATGTTGTACTTGCTTGAAGAAAGAAATTTATCTTAGTTCAACAATCCATTATGGAATCAAGGAACAAGTGTTACAAAAGATTTTCATCTAGAGTGTTATTTTTATTTTTTATTGCAGAAGTGAAAAAATAACAAAAAAAAAACTCCATTTAAGTTTTTTTTTTTTTGCCATATCATTTAGGACATAAGCAATCAGACCTCAAGGGGTTCATTTTATATATCATCCATGAATTGCTGTAACTTCTTGGGAAGAATAGTGGAGTAGTTTTACATTGGCCTCTTATATATATATATATATATATATATATATATATATATATAGTGTGTGTATGTATGTATGTATGCATGTACTTTAGTTCATAGTCCTTTTCCTAAGTTAGTTGCTAATCAAAGTTAGAGAGCCTAGACTACTTTGCTATTTAACCCATAGGTAGAGGAGAAGAAATGAATTGATAACTTTTCCAATGGCATTAGTACAAACATTAACAGCAAATGAGCAGAATTTGAACTTAGGTTGACAATTCCACTTTCTCCACTGATAAACATTACATTACCTGTATATCCTAAGCATTCCTCTTACAACATTTATAAACATTATAAATCATAGAAATATATTTTTAAAAAGTGTTATGACAATATTGTATACACACTGAACATTTTCACCGTTTTCAATAAAATCTAGGCTTAAGGTCAAATGATGCTGAAAATGCTGATTCTTGTTCAATCACTGGCAGTAAGCAGTGTCGAGCCCAGTCAATACTTAGATGGGGGAATGCTTGAGAACACTAGATACTGAAATCAGCCTGCTACCATGCAAAACAGGTTTCAGCTTTAAGTAACTCACAAAGGATTGATAAGTCATTAAGACACAAATCAATCAATTCAAGAAAGTCAAAATACTGGTGATATAATGTTTAGACCAGAACTTAATACAATGAAAGATTTGTCAATTATAAGTGTACAAAAGTAAGTAAATTTAACAGGTAAAATCATTTACACAGACATTATACAAATTAATGAGACAAAACTTTAAAAAAGTGAACACTTTACTATATTTTCTAAGATGAAAGTAAATAATAATGAAAATTAATAATGATTATTTCATATAAATAAAAAAATAATAATACTTTCATGATAATAAAAAGAAATAGATAGGTTTGCCTATCACTCTGTTCACACTCCTCCCTGGTCCTTTGAACAGAAATAGAAGTTTATCCCTTATTTCCTGTTTAGAATCTGGTCCCTTCTAAATTGTACTTCAACTCTATACTTCTAAGGCTCTGCCTAAACTCTGAAATTTAAACTATTTATTTTCTTCAATAGGAGTAGATAGGTTTGCCTATGATCTGGTTCAAACTCCTCCCTAGTCTTTTGAACAAGAATAGAGGTTTATCCATTGTTTCCTGTTTAAGATTGTGGTTCATTATAAACTTTTTTTCATTCTCTTTCACTCTTGGTAGCTCCTTGCATCTTAGTGGCATTATTGCCTTACTTGGGGTGAACTGATTTTTAAAAAATAAAAAAAATAAATAATACACTAAGAATAATGTGTGCTTTTTATTTTATGTATAATATAAACAATGATGTAACTATACATTTAGCATTCACAAAACAATCTCTTCATAATAAAATATTACAAGACAGAAAGCAATACTCAACACAATTGAATATCCTAAATATAGGGGAGATCAGGTTCGTTATTTTAATAATTTAAAAAGCAGAATTCATCCTTGCATTCTACAATTAGTTATATAGATAAAATACCTAAATTAATCATGCAGCAAGTATATTGAATGCAACTGCAAAAATTACTTAAATATTAGTCATTTTTTGATGGAATGGGTAAACCAGTTTTCAAATAAGCTGTTTGTAAACAATTTGAATTTGTTTACAACTTAGAAAAATGTTTTGCAAACAATAAAAAAATTTTAAAAAATGAATTTAACCTATATTCTTATATTGATTATGTTGCTTGGCAAATTAATGTTTAACTTTTGAGAGGATATTTTTGTGTGAAAATGTTAAAGAACAAGCCAATCATAGGAATTCTTTTTTTTTTTTTTTTTCTCCATCCATTATTCAAATGTGAAAAAAATTACAGCTATTTACAAGGTTTTTATATTTATTTGAATTTAAATTCAAAATTAATACTTAAAAGATCCTGTACTTTATCAACTACAAAGAAAAAATTTTAAAAAATGAAAAAGTATAGATTGATTTCTTTCTATTCAAACACTGAGGCATGATGTTCTTTTATTAACATATCTACACTAGTCTGAGGTAATAAATTCTTATCTGCAGTAGTATTAAAGGCTTGTTTTGTTTATATATTTCACTTACATGAAAAGATTTTGTATTTTTATGTTACACCAAAATATCCAGACAAGTACATTTCAGTAGGAAACCATTTTCAGCACAAAAATCAAATGGACACATACACAATCTTAGTTACTCATTTATGACCTGTTTCATGCAGAGCAATTTTTCAAAATGGATGCTTGTTTTATCTTAGATACTCCCAAGATCTATCTTTTTTCTCACATTTTTCAAAAAGAATGTGTCAGGTCTCAGCAGCATCCAAGATAAACAAGCCTCCATTTTGAAAAATTGCTATGCATTAAAATGACTGTAAAAGGTTAACTTATTTTTTGTGTGTATATAAAAAAAAATATTTAAATATAAACACTCTTATATATATATATATATATATATATATATATATTTTGAGAGCAGAATTCAAATTTCAGTCAAATCCATTACATTCACTTACATGCTAATACTCTTGGGAAAGCTATTAATCTTATCCCTCTAGCTATGGATAAATAACAGGACAGAATGGGTTCTATAGCCTTGGATGCTAACTGGTCTAGGAGAAGAATTCAAAACCTACAGAAGGTTGTTTGGAGACCTTGTGGCATATAGTGCACCAGGTCTCTGTATTTAGCTCTTCAAAAAGTGTAGTTGATTCTGCACAAAGCCATCACCACTGTGATCAAATCCTATGTGCTGGTATCTGGGATATTGGTTCCTAGGAACTTAGCTGTTTGACCCTCATATGCTAAATACGATGGGAGAGTCCACCATATATATATATATACAAGAAATATACAAATATATAAGTTTATTCTCAAGAGACAATGATGTTAACATTTTTATGGGATGCTTAGGATTAAATCAATAAATTGGTATGTATGAAGATCACATTGGCTTAACAGGGTGTTTAATTTTAAATATCTTACTATAAAATAAGCCAAGTATATTTGCACATTTTTTTTTTATCTAATGTTTATAACTTGTAATGTTACTAGTGCAAGGGAGATAACCAGCACTATCTTCCATGCACTGGTAATGTCAGGTGGCAGTGTCTTTGTTAAAATGATGATAGATATGAAATTGGTATTTTATTATCATTTTGTTAAACAATGCTGAGATTGAATGAAAAAAGTTAACCTTTAAATGCCAGTAAGAATTTATTTCAATAAAGAGAAAAAAAAGGAATGTTTTTCTGACATTATATAAATTTGGTCAACAGATAAATGCTTTATGATAAAATACATTTATTAATGTAGTGTTTACAAAAGGTAATATTTATTCATTAAATATATAAAGATACTTATAAAACATAAACCTTTACTTTTTTTTCCTTTTTGAAAATCACACCTTAAGGTTTGATCAAAAAGTATCAGTACTGGTGCTATAAAAAAAAAAAAATACAGCACATATAAAGTTGGCATTTAATCTCTTTTGAAGTAGTCCCCCTTCTCCAGCCACACACAAGAAATATTTAAAATTGAACACTCTTATATATGTGAGTTCATTCTCAGGAGAAAATGAATTTAACAATTTTATGGATGCTCAGTGACTAAATCAATAAATTGGTATCCATTGTTGGAAGCATTCTTCAAACTCCTTTTTGGGGATAACCAGCAGCTGCTTCATCACATTCTCTTGGATTTCCTTGGCATCTTAAAATTTTGTTCCTTTCAAGTGGAAAAATTTTGAAGAGGAAAAAAAGTCACAAGGTGTGAGATCTGGGAAATATGATGGCTGTTAGACCTGGAGAATGTTATGCTTGCCCCAAAACTGCTGCACATGACAAGGTCGGTGAGGGAACCACTGTGGTGAGACAACCATGTTCTGCACACTTTCCTTCAAAGCACTGCTATGAACAACAAAAGTGGGTGAAAACATTATAACTTAGTGTGTATGTGCAACATAGTTCAAGGTCAATCTATGACAAGCAGTTTCACAAGATACTTTTTGACTAGACCTTGTAAAGTTTATCAGGTAACACTCTTTGACATTTTCATTCTTTTAAAAGTCAACCTTATAAAATAACATTAATAAAAGTATTTGTTCCTTAAGTGCATTGAAGAAAAACATTTTATCCTTCATCAAGCAAGTCTGAACATCAAGTAATATTTTAATTCCTTGCAAAAAAAAAAAAAATAAAAAAAAATAAAAAATTGGCTTACAGTATTCTAATCGTGATGGACCCTAAGAGCTATACTCAACATCTGTTGGTGACAACATCCAACTAAATAACAGCTCTATAGACCCATCCCTGATATTTCTACAATCTCATGTAAACACAGAATGCGCTTTGCAGGACACTGCTGGTGAGCAAAACAAGAACTTACAAGTGATCTACTGTGCTGGACACCCAGCTGTGGCATAAGACGTATTGGTCACCCAGCAACTACCTACATTGACCAGGTATGTTAGGACACAGAATGCCATCCAAATGACCTCCCAACCTTGATGCAAGACCATAATGGTTAGCGAGATAGAATCTTGAATATCTGAGCCAGCTCAGCCAAATAAGAAATTGCTTTAACAAAATATCAATTTCATGTCATTTTGCATAAATAAAGTGTTTTGCAATAAGTGTTAAACATTTTTTCGATTTCAGTAATAGAAATAAGTGTAAATTATAAAAAAAAACAAAAAAAAAAAAAAACAAGTCTTTTGTACCAACAAAAGAAAAAAATAAATAAATAAATAAAAAACAAATACAACATGACAGGTAAACAACTTGTAAGGAAATATTAAAATGATAAAGCAAAAAATGATAAAGCAAAAAATGATAAAGCAAAAAATGATAAAGCAAAAAATGATAAAGCAAAAAATGATAAAGCAAAAAATGATAAAGCAAAAAATGATAAAGCAAAAAATGATAAAGCAAAAAATGATAAAGCAAAAAATGATAAAGCAAAAAATGATAAAGCAAAAAATGATAAAGCAAAAAATGATAAAGCAAAAAATGATAAAGCAAAAAATGATAAAGCAAAAAATGATAAAGCAAAAAATGAATAAAGCAAAAAATGAATAAAGCAAAAAATGAATAAAGCAAAAAATGAATAAAGCAAAAAATGAATAAAGCAAAAAATGATAAAGCAAAAAATGATAAAGCAAAAAATGATAAAGCAAAAAATGATAAAGCAAAAAATGATAAAGCAAAAAATGATAAAGCAAAAAATGATAAAGCAAAAAATGATAAAGCAAAAAATGATAAAGCAAAAAATGATAAAGCAAAAAATGATAAAGCAAAAAATGATAAAGCAAAAAATGATAAAGCAAAAAATGAATAAAGCAAAAAATGATAAAGCAAAAAATGATAAAGCAAAAAATGAATAAAGCAAAAAATGAATAAAGCAAAAAATGAATAAAGCAAAAAATGATAAAGCAAAAAATGATAAAGCAAAAAATGATAAAGCAAAAAATGAATAAAGCAAAAAATGAATAAAGCAAAAAATGATAAAGCAAAAAATGATAAATCAAAAAATGATAAAGCAAAAAATGATAAAGCAAAAAATGAATAAAGCAAAAAATGAATAAAGCAAAAAATGATAAAGCAAAAAATGATAAAGCAAAAAATGATAAAGCAAAAAATGATAAAGCAAAAAATGAATAAAGCAAAAAATGAATAAAGCAAAAAATGAATAAAGCAAAAAATGAATAAAGCAAAAAATGAATAAAGCAAAAAATGAATAAAGCAAAAAATGAATAAAGCAAAAAATGAATAAAGCAAAAAATGAATAAAATCTTATAATTTTTTCTGTATTTTTATTTGTCAATTTATTTTCTACATTTTATAAGCTGCTTTAATAAATATGATTTATTTAAAAATATTTATGATTTAATAACTTAGTAATTTTTCCATTAATCAGATATCTTAAATTTCAAGAGTATTTTTTAACTTCTTGTCAAAATGAAAGCAAAATAAAATAATGATTAAGAATAAAAAAAATATAGACACTTCTCTCTCTCTCATATATATCTCAAATATTCAAGCTGGTAGATGTAAATAAATAAATTAATATACTGTTTAATAAATGAATAAATAAAAACAGAGCATCTACTGAAGTATGAGTATCCTTTTCAACAATAAGATTTAAACAAATTTTTAAAAATCTGCTGGATTTAATCCATTTTCTAACATATTTCACCACAAGCAATGTGACAATGCTACTAAAATGCACGGAGTTACTGGGAGTTAAAAAGAATGAGAAAACTTTAGAAGGAACCAGAAACCCAATCCTGAACAGAAAACAAGTGATAAACCTCTATTAGTGTTCAAAATACCGGGAGCCAGGTGATAGGCAAACCTATCTATACCTATTGAAGAAAAGAAATAAATAGTAAATAAAATTTCATAGTTTAGGTGAAGGTGTTAGAAGTAGACTTTAAAAGGAACTGGAAACCTTATCAAAACCGTCTTAGTATGATAAAGACATGTAAGAATTTACCATACAGCGAAATAACTTCTATTCAGTAAATAAAAGAATATAGTTCCAAATTGAAACTTGTGATCAAAAATCATTAAGTTGAATTAGGGTGGAAGAAGGATTTTTGGTTGTGTTTATGTCTCTTTAAAACACAACCAGAAATCCTCCTTTCATCCTAAATGAGGAGAGAGAGAGAGAAAAAAAAAAGGATGGAGGAAGTGACACTGTTATACACAAAAAGTATAAATATAAACTACTTGAGTGATATCTGCAATAATATTTAAGAATTCTATTAAAAATTTAAATAAATAAATGAAAAGCACTTTGTCATGGGAAATAAATCTTATAGCACCAATTATTGTATGAAAAACTATTGTGTGTATATGAGAGAGAGAGAAAGAGAGATCATATGTGCCTTCAAATTTTCTTTGCACAGTTTTAAAAAAATATCAAACTTTTCACATTTCAAAATTTTACTTTATGTAATTCTTGGCATTATATTAGGTTGGTGCAAAAATAATGACGTAATAATGTCGTTTTTTGACGTATTTTTTAACGGCAAAAAAACGTCATTATTATGTCATTATTTTTGCAACAACCTAATACAAATGTGTAAAGTTATAGAAACTCTGCAACATAACAATGAAGTAAATTCATAGCAATTCAATTTAAATCAAAAATTAAAAATTATTTGAAAAAGATGCTTTGCAGCTGTTAAAATTATAAAAAAAAAAAAAAAAAGTGAATAGTTTCAACCTGATATCAGGCTATTTAATGTACCTTATTTGATGATGCTATATCCCAAGATAACAGTAATGCTTGATGCAAAGTCATTTCCTCTTTAGAGAATTTATATTATAATTATTTGCAACTAAGGGGAACTACTCTGTAATTATATATTTAAAATTTAAAGTTAGTTTCATTTGAACAACTAATCAGCAAGAGTCTAGTGATAAATGATTTTTGAACAAACATTCTTACAATTTAGAAAAATAGTTTTTTTTGTTTTTTTTTTAATCATTTCACCCCAAGCAATGCAATAAAGCCACTAAGATGCAAGAGGTCACTGAGTGTTAGAGAATATATAAAAAAAATATAGGTGTCATTATTTCTTAATTGGATACACTTGTTTGAAAAGACATCTGTTTTTTTTTTTTAAAACAGTGTAAATGTACATCTACTAGCCTGTGCATTTGAATCTTTCCTTTTGATAGGGTTAAAAAATATCCCCTTTGTAAGGGAAACCATTATTAAGTTTGGTGTGCTTTTAGATCACTCAGCTACCTGAAACTTTCATGGTCAAGCAAAGTTCAATTATTCTATTTAAGAAATGCACATCTTGTACGAATCTCTTGAAGCCTATATCTGCTAACTTGTTATTTTTGTATCTGAAATGTAAACAAGGTAATTTCTAAGAAATTAATGGATTTTATTTATAATTTGAAATTATCTCTTATTTCTTTAGATCAGAGGTTCTCAGCCAGTGAGGAATTCTCCTCCACCTTGTTGGTGGAGGGGCAGGTAATTTCAGGGTTTCAGTGGGGAATTGAGGCCACAGATTGGCAGACTCAAAATGTTAACTTAAAATCCTCAAGGCAGCACAACTGGCAATGTGCATCGGTCTGTGCAACTGAGAGGTCACACTGGATTTTCTTTTGACTAGCTTATGTTTTTTGCCACTACAAAAATAATCTATGTAAATGTATTTGTATTAATAGGGAAAAGAATGAAGATTTTCAATAATATCTGTATATCATTTGGAATGTGCCTTTTGAGTTGGACACTCTTGGAAATTGAGGGAGAATGACATCCTGACTTATGGTGAAAAGAGTGCACTGGGCAAAATAGATTGAGAACCACTGCTTAAGATGTTATATCTAATGAGTAGACATCCCTTTTTTTTTCAAATAGTGTAAATCTATGTCAAAGGGCCATAAGTAAAACAAAGATATGTCTTCTCTTCAGATTTGATCAACCTCTGTAGTAAAATTCCCCAAACTGAGCTGGAGAACCTATCAAGAATCATCATTGGCACAATCTTAACAATGTAAGATATGCAGATGACACTGTGTTGAAGGCAGACACTGAAAGAAAACTACAAAACCACCTAGACAAGGTTGTAAAGAAAACAAGAAAAAAAAGAAAAAGATTAGCCATCAACAGCAAGAAGACAAAGTATGGTTATCGGCAAAAGAAAAGGTTCAAGATATTGACTACAAATTGAAGATGTCAATGTCAAACAAGTACAGAAAAGGGAAGAACTAACCTTCAATAGTAAGAAGACAGAATGTATGGTTATCAGCAAGAGAAAAAGCCCAAGATGGGAACTACGAATTTGAGATGTCAACATCAAACGAGTACAGACGTTTAATTATCTGAAGTGTTTAAAAAAGAGGATGGACATTGAAATCTGAACATACATTAGATGAGTGAAAAATGCCTAAACTGGAAGAAATAGGAAAATATTGTTAGAAACAAAGAAAAGGATGCTGAATTGCTATATGATATTAATCTTCTTGTAGCATTTGTAAAGCAGTAAATTCTGGACAATCTCACCACAGATGAAGCAGAAACTGGAGGCAGCAGAAATGCAGTTATAAAGAAGGATACTGAGAATTCCATGGATAGAGTGAATAAGCAACAAGGAAGTCTTATAAAAAAAAAAAAAAAAAAAAATGGTGACAAAGAGAACATTTAGAAAGGGAAGGATGAAAGGCTTGGAAAACTTAACCCTTACAGTATATATTGAGGACAAGAGAGATAGGAGAAAGCAGCGAGTCAACTACCTGAATGGATGGCAAAACAATGAGGTATGATGTTTGGCAAAAGGGAAAAATTCTGCTGAGCCATGAGGGACAGGAGGTTATAGAGAACCAAGATCCCCCACATCCTGAAAAAAAAAATAATCTATCTATTCACCTGTGTACTTGAGAATCTTAATGTAAACATTAATGATACACTTATTTTTTTTCCCTTTTTGTGGGTAGGGGAGGTATACAAGGGCATCACTTTGAATGCAATTCATAATCTTTATTTCTTTTCCTTTCTCAGTGTTTTCTTTTCAATTTTTGTAACAAATGCAGAAAGAAGCATACAAAGATCACCATTATCAGGGTAAACATGAATGCAGACCCCACACTATTATTATTAAGTTACAAATTGAATTGGAAATTGATTTATACTTTAAGTTGGAACATTTTAACAGTATTAACAAAAATCTTGTGATGATAGGCCTTTTCACGGTGACAGTAAAATACCCATGAACAAGAATGTGATCAGTATATGTATTATATTATGTATCAAAGCTCAAAACATTTTCTATTATGAAATATAATCATTATGGCAAGAATGTTTAGGCATTGAAAACTAATAATTAGCAGTAAAATATATAAGTCAAGGAAGAAAGAACTTGTATTCATTAAATGAGAAAATAAATTTCTAACTTGAAATCTGTGATCATTTGAAAAGAGGAGAAAAAAAAAGAAGAGGGTGAATGAGGAATTGACAAGATTTGACACTAGTGAACATTATTCACCAGTAATCAAATTAGTGTTTAAGCTGCAGTGGGAAATAAAAATCTCACTTCAAGATCCAAAATTTCAGATGTGAAAGGGACAATAAGAAAGCAAAGCAGTGTTTTTTTGTTTTTTTTATCAGCAAAAGGAAAGTAATTTTCTGTTTGGAGATAGATTAGAAAAAATACAATGCATTGTTCAGGTCAATAAAAAGGAATATGGTATATACTTGTGTATAAGTAGACCATGTATAGTGCAACTCCTGAATTTTTTTGAAGGAATGAATTTTAAGCTCTCATAATTTAAAAAATTGTCTGTGTATAATGCAACCAGTTATGCAACCAAAAATGCATGAGAAAAAAAGAAAAGAAAATTACCTCTGTATAGCATGGCTCTCTATATTTTGCATAAAAAAAACCTGATCATAAACACTTGCACTACACTCAAGTATATACAGTAATTTAGAAATGTAGGCATTTCTACATGATAATATTTTGTAATCTAAATTAAAATTAATTTCATTTATTCAAGACAGTCATTTGTTCATTATACTGAAGTTCTGACAATCTACAAAGTGATATTTAGGGCTTTTCATAAGTGAATGGAGAATTAACAATTAAGCTTAAGTTTTCAAAAGAAAAAGAGTACAAAATTCATGCCAAGATTTTGAGAGTGAAGAAAGGTTTCTTAATGTGTAAGCTTAAAAACATCTTTAACATATTCAAATTTAAAGTTAAACTTTTTGCATTTCTAATTTTGAAGGAAAAAATAAAACTGAATAACAGATCTATTCTTTAGCATTACTCTAGAATACAACACTGATAAAAAAAATAAAATTGCATTATCTTTGAGAGAAAAAAAATTTCAAACAATTTATCAAGTTATTAAAAAATGTTATTGATTTAAAATACAGTGAAAATAAATACATTAGAAAGCATACTCATGCTAAATCTTGTGAAATCACTTTGATCTTTATTTTAAATGAATATTTTCAAGACCAAGAATTAAAACAATGGCGTTCTAAATCCTCTTCATGTATTTTGATTAAGGCAAAGTAGAAATCAAATTTGATCAAAAGCATTTGAAATCAAACAAAATGCCTCACTCTCAAATTATTTCCATAAATTATATTAATGTACAAAAATAAATATAATTCATATATTTGTATTATTGGTGAAGCTATTTTCATAATAAAAGTAGGCAATACACAAAACAATGATCAAATCACAAACACCTAGAAGGGTCATATAATAGAAAATATTCCTTTCCTTTCAGAAAAAAAAAAGTACTTCATAAACAAGTTTTATTGTTTACTTTCCTGAATCAAACAAAATATTCAATAAAAAAAAAAAAAAAAAAAAAATTAGCTTCAACCACGGCCTCCAGACCAATTTCGGAATCTCCTGCAACTCTTATGGACATGCTGCCATAATCCTTGCCTTCATCTTTGGTGTTACAAGCAGTTTTGTTGGTCTCTTGCTCAACTGCACCCCACACATAATCAAAGGGGTTGAACATTGTAAGACTCAGTTGAATGGATAAGGCCGTTTAAACTGGACAAAACTTTTAAAACATCTGACACAAAGTTGGCAGGCATAAGACTCATGTTTTAATGTCACTAATTTTATTTTTGTGGATGTCTGCATGTCTTTTCAGCCCATCAACTGACTTGCACACTTTTCCACAAATATGACTTGAATCATTAGTATTCGATACCATTCTGTAGTTCCAAATTAACAAAAAATTCAAGGTTCCAAATCTACTTCACACCATAATCCTTTAATTATGGTATTCCACCTTTATGTGAGGACATATATATACAGCTTCTTGGTTGCTTTCTTAGTAATGTGGTTCTTCTGCCAGATGTAATGAGAACTTTAGCCTTATCTTAATTTATAGCAGCAGCTGATCTGCTACTGAAAGACCTGTCACTAAAGTCAGTTTCTACTTAGTAGGATTGCCATTAACCCAACCAACCCATCTTACAGTTCTTACAAAAAGTGCAGCCTTTTCATAAACAGTCTCTAACCTTTTGTGAATGTTTGCAGCACTTCTCAAAACAGATATTCTATAACTGTGTTTTCTACATGTGGCCAGAAAAAGGATTATGGGTAGGAAAAGAGAAAGTAATTCCACAAATGCTTCGAGACACTTTATGGTTTATAGCTAAAAAAAGAAAAAAATACGACTAATACTCTTACAACTAAATTAGAATTAGAACTGGCATTACTTTTTGATACATATTTACATAATAAATAATTTTCTTTTCAGCATAATCACCTTTGTCAAGATACTTCATTCATTGGTAAACTGAACATTATAGAATGAAAATTTTATATCAAAAGCAACTAATAAACATGTGTCAGACCAGGAACAATGATGCACATTTGTATTGAGCAATTTTTTTTTTTTTTTTTTTTTTTTTTTAATTTTTTGTTTTTTACAATAAGGTTCACCCTGTACAAGACCCCACTTGAGGTAGAGGGTTATGTTAAGGGGTAGTTTATATGGATAGGAGGAGAAGATAACAGTTAACTCTAGACTTGAACAGGTTAAGATTGTAGTGATTGAGGAAACATTCTCTTGGGAGTTTATTCCACAGGGCAATGGTTTGCAGAAAGAAGCTGTTTGAGCGGAATTTACTTCTTGCTGATGGAATATGGAAGGAATGTAGATGGTTTGCTACTATGTAAGTGGCATGGCAGGTCCTAGCCGTGAAGGTTAGCCCTGGCAGAACCAAGGATTATAGTTCATTTGAGCACTTTCTATGGTAATAGAAATAGAGTGGTGAGAGACTCGCCACCTCCTGCCAGTGAGAGAGAGGTTGGGGGGTGGAAAATAATTCTTCTCCAGTAAGGACTTGGAGACATTTTTTTGTTAACTATCAAGACTGGAAAGTGAGGACTGGGCAGCTCCTACCCAAATATGTCAACAGTATTCCATTTTCAGCCTGATTTGGCTCTTATAAAGGTAGAGGATAGAATGAGGAGTCAGGTACTTACTAGAGCGGTACAGGGAGCCAATCATTTTACCTACATCTTTAGCTTATGCACAAATACTCTTGAGAATGGTATGGATCTACCTCTTCTCTTCTATGGGTTAATTAATCAGACTTGTATCAGTAAAATTATTATTTCCAAAAAAATCTAAAAATATTTTCTGGCTTTAAATAACCTTCAAAAAATTAATAAGCCATAAAAAAACAAATCAATCAATTCAAAATACCTTGAAACTTAAGGAGTGATAATCTTATATTTACAGCTATTATTATATATCAGACCCTACTATTTTACAATTTTTCAAAGCAAAATATTTGATAAAAAAAAAAATCAGACTATATATTTCCCCAAGATATATTTACCTTCATGTAATTTCCTATCAGATATTGCTGTTTTAATTATCATAAAAAGTCAGATTCCATTACCCCAATATAAAAAATACAATTGGTACCTATTCCTTCCTGTTTACAAATTATTTTCATGCATATTCTCCCAACAGCAGAAAAGCAGCCCTCAAAGTATGATCCATAATGTCATAACCAGTTAATGAATTTGATATTTAGTCAGCCACAGTAAATTTTATATCCAGGTTCTTGCATCTCACTTTTCATGGTAAATCTTTTATCAAAATGTGGGATATTTAATAGCAAAAGTGATAAAAACAAACAAAAAGAAACTAAATGAAATCAGCCAAACACATACACAAAAAAAATAAAGAAATTTAAATCTAAAATTTCAGCATTTCCTCTTTCGTATGCATGTGTAATCACATCACTGTAAACACCACTTTAGTTTGATGAAGTGCTAAATGACAAAATGCATCACAAAAAATAGTTTTTCCACTTTGTCATATATTTTCCTAATATTTGGTCATGTAAAGAACACTACATTTTTATCTTAATCATAATAGTTATCAAATCTTAGAACCTTAAACTGAAAAGGACAGCTGCTATTTTTGAAATCAGACCTAAATATTTCACAAAATGGAAGATACCACAAAGATGCATAGATTTATCTAAAAAGATATACAAATTACAAAACCAGACAGACAATATTTCCAAGTTAAAACAATATTCATACTGACATCATTAAAAGAGTCATATGAGAAAATGAATTATGTTTATTTATATGAGATACAACATGAAAGGTTACTCATTATTCCAGATCAACCTGATTATCTTTGCCATCTTACCAAATTTCAGTCTGTATTTGAGCAGAGCACCTAAAACACTGTGTTTGAAACCATTAAATAATTTTTAACATATGTCCAACTTATAAGTGAATGGACAATATCCCTCAAGATTTATGGTCATATTTGCACTAAAATGTGAAAGTTAATTTGTTGTTTTTTTTGTTCATTTGAATAAACTCACCTATATCGAATAAAAGCAGGTTAAGCATTCTAGTGTAAGACCATATATATTAGGTTGGTGCAAAAATAATGGCGTTTTTCGATGTATTTTTTTAAAGTCAAAAATGCCATTATTTTTGCACCAACCTAATAGCAAAAAATACATCTTATATACAAGGGAGATATTCATAAATACCAAACATATTTTATGAACAACCAATAAATTCAGTTAAAAGAAGTGCATTCCTTCAATTGCTTACTAGTTTAAGGAATTCATACAAAATAAATCATTTTCTATTTACAGGGTTAGATCTGGAGTCTAGATAAAAAAATAAAAAATAAAAAATCTATGACTTACTGGGTTTGTATTTTGAGTTTCAAATAGACTTTATTTCAACCACCGCTTTTATTAAATTTAGGCTGTGAGCATGCGTGTGTGTGTGTGTGTGTATATATATATATATATATAGCTCCCCCCCCCACATGAGGTAATTTTGGATTTTTGTTGTATAATATATGTGCTCTTTTATAATAAATACACTGAGCTCTCTCTGTGGATCAGTTTTAATATTTGATATTACTAGGATCCACTTGGATGATATACCAACGGATCTATTACCTGTGCTATATATATATATATATATATATATGTGTGTGCGTGTGTGCGTGTGTGTGAGAGAGAGAGAGAGATGGGAGTGGGGGAGATGGGAAATGGGAGTGGAGGATAATAGTGAGAGAGGAGGAAGAAAGAGGGAGAATTCCAGTAATCCCATCTCTAAAATTCAACTATCAGTAATACAACTATTTCTCTTATTTAAAACCATTTTCATAGGTTGAATTCTAGGTAAGATACATTATTCCAACTATAGTATGGTATCCCGAATTAACAGTATAGCAGAGAAAATTGAAATGTTGTGCTAAGGAAAAGATTATTTTCATTCATAGAATATAGGAAATGTGGATCTTTGAAGTTTAATATTGACTGCAGGGCATCAAAGTCTTTTTCACATTTGGAATCAATTTTCTTTCATCAGGAAAAAGCATCAAAGTTTGAACCTTTCTGCTTTGTAACCTCCTGTCCAATAGCACACCACCACCAAGCAAATCAGTGAATATAAAAGATAAAGATCTTAGTCAAAATGAATTAATGAGTACCACATAAATTCATTATCTCAAACCCAATAAAATTATTGCTGGCATTTATTTATACAAGAGTAGAGATCTGCACTAGCAACAATGATTGCAAAAGAAGTCATTGGCTGCGCAGGTGCTGGAGAGCAGCAGGCCAACATACACTTGGGGCATTTTCAGTATTGGCTCACAGAAAACGAAAGAGGCTTTATACCAATCAAACAAAGAGGAAAGATAACACAAGACATATGCATATGTTCAATTCAACCTGAATACTATATTCATAGAATTCATGAATGAACAAGAAATTTTTGGCCTAAAATAGAAAGTATCGAGTAGCAAAATGGAATACAGCTTAGATGAATGCATTATTCTTTAGATCAAAAGTAAAACCCTTTATTAAAAGTGACACAAATATCCAAGATTAAAGATCATTCCAAAAATAAAAAATATAGAGTAAAATATTCATTTGACATCAATAGTGTGCATAAAAGAAAAGGAAACAGTAATTACTTTGGTTCAAAAGAAAATCCTCAAATGAGACACACACACACACACATATATATATATATATATATAGGTAACTATACTCGTTTCAAAAAACCTTCCAATTTTTGATTTGCCAATAATCAAATCAATCTCGAAGGAAAAAAAGGTTTTAAAAAAGAAAGAGCTAGAAACATGAAAGTCTGTCAAAAAAAAAAAAAAAAAAAAAAAAAAAAAAAAATCGTACAGATACAGGTTTAAAGCCCAAAGAAAAAAAACCCTGACATGAGTAAACAACTAACTAAAAAGAGCTCAATACAACCATAGAGCAGACCTAGATAAACCTAGTGAGCCAGACAAACCTACCCAGGTTTCACCTAACCGGATCGTAGGTTTGTCTGGCTCATTAGGTTTATATATATATATATATATATATATATATATATGTGTGTGTGTGTGTGAAGACAGTAAAAAAGAAATTTGGATTACAACTAGCTAAGTGAAAGAATGGAGGTCTAATAAAAAAATCTTTTTGTTTTTTCTTTTAATTTTAAAAGCTAATAATTATGATAGTGAGTGAGTGAGTAATTTTCTTTTAAAAAATGAGATTGGGGAAAATATTTCATCGTCAGAACTGTTACAAATGAAATTTTATATATATATATTTTGATCAAAAAGTATCAAGACTGTTGTTCTGGTAACAGAGTGAAAGTATACAGAGTGAACTGCATATGGCACAGATTGACTTTGAACTGCCATGTATTCATTCTAAATTATAATGTTCTCACTCACTTCCACTGTTTATAGCAGTGCTAGGAAGGAAAGTGCATAGAGTGTGGTCATCTGACCATACCATGTTGGTTCCATTATTGATGATGGTTTATACAACATTTCTTGGTAAGGCATAACATTCACCAGGTCTTGTCCCTTGCAACTTTTTCCTCTTCAAAAATTAAATTCCACTGGAGAAGAACAAGATTTCAAGACATCAAGGAAATCTAAGAGAATGAAATGAGACAGATACTATCCTAAAAAAGGAGTTTCAGGAATGACACTGGTAAAGTGTGTGGTTTTAGAAGGGGACTACTTTGAAGGAGATCAAATGCTGCATTGATATGTGTTGTTTTCTTTTTATAGCACCATTCCCGATATGTATATCAGTAAAGACAAAGAAGGAAACTTTTCTTTACCAAAGTCTTTCATCTTCTGATGGACTTCATCAAGGTAAATGTAAGGATTTTATTTTGCAACATGTACTTATAAAACAGAATTAAAATGACTGTTAGGTTTTTAAAATGTTTAAATTTTAAGAACAGTTAAAAATATTGTTAAATCTAACTGTAAAAGTCAAAGTAAACTATGAAGGATGTTAAGTGATGTCATTTAATATGCAATAAAAGTGAATGTTATTTTAGTTGAATTTAAAAAATTTTTTTATATATATTTATTTACTTTTTACAACAAAACACATTGGTAAAGAAAAGTTTCCTTTTGTTTTTATTAATGTGTTCCAATCTTGATAGGACTGACAAAAAAAAAACAAAACAAAAAAAAAAAACAAAAAAAAAAAAACATATTTCTCCCCGAATTTATAGACAAAACATACAGATGCATGTTGGGATTTCTTTCCAGCCAATAAGATAGGCCACTTGATCTCATCTGCTATATTTCTATTATCTTGAATTCAGAATGCTGCAATTACTTGTCTGTATCCCTTTTTTGTGTTAACACCATACTTAGTTTGTGAACTTTTTTGCCTCATTACTGTTGCTTTGCCTACTTTTGTCTTGCATATATTATTTGCTTAGTATTATTTTTGTCCCATTCTTTTATTATTTATTGGAAACTTTGTCAACTCCATTTGTTGGGCATTTCTGCCAATTACAATTAACCATGGCCAATTACTTTACAATATATATTATAGAATGGGAGATTAGTAACACTCATTGAATTATGATCAAGTGTAGGGGTTAAGATGATGACTATCAGTATCTCTTCATAGCCCAAATCAGTCAGCAGTATTTTGAAACTTGGAGTATTTGCTGTATTACGCTATTTGCAGCATTTTATATAGATTCACATAAATTGCCCAGATTTGTAATCCTCATTTGGCAGATTTACAATTTGATATAGCTTCAAATATAAAATATATAAATATAAAAAGGTTAAGATCTGATGATGTAGGTGAAATACAATCACTAATATGGAAATTGATCATTCAGCTAATCCTGAAGAATTATGGCATTAACGCAAGGCATGCCATCTTGTTGAAAAAACAAAAGAGGGATAATAATCTCCTCTTTACCAAAGTTCAAAGAATTGCCTCAACAAGTTAAATTGGTCTTGAGCTTTAACAAAGAAGAAAGTTGCAAAAGACTTCCAGAGTTCTTACATAAATTGCTTTTCCAATGTTGGATAAAGTCATTTTGATATTCTACTGCCAAAATATGACAATTCTGATTATTACTTTTCCATTATTGTCATCTATATAATAAATGTCAGTGTGTCACACTTTTTCAATTTTACTTGTAGAGGCCATAGCACTACATATACTATTTTGGAATCAGGCCAACTCTGTGAGTAAATTAAAACATTCTGAGCTGGATATGAACCTGCAGTCCTGAAATTTTGGATTCCCAAGTTTTCAATACTGAAATTGTTTTTGGTGATTTTGTGATAGTTGCTCTAATGAACTCTCCTTTCTTGGTTCATTGCATGAACTTAAGCATGCTAATGGATTGGCTACTAGGTAACCATCATTTTACTGTTGAAATAGCTAAATGTAACTAAGTTCTATTCTAATAGTTCCCTTCTGGTTTCTTGCTTCCCTGCCAATTACAATCTTCAAAACTTTAAATGTAACATCAATCACCATATTCTGTCAAATTGAAATCTGTTCTTTTATTTTCCTTTCTCCTCACTAAAGTCCTCTCATTCTCTTCTCCTCCCAGTAACATACTGCATTTTACTGGTATTGTTGCTTTGCTTGGAGTGAAATGATTAAAGGAAAAAAACAAAACAAACAAAGTGGCTTGATATTCTCTTTGACTTAGATGTTTCATCCTGGTGATAATCATATCTCTGCTCCTATCCACACTTTAGTGATACAACAATTAGCACAAGAACTGCTTCAAGAAGTGCTGCCAACTACATTTTCAAAAGACTGGTCTAGAAATTTCTCCCTGCTTAATAATGCAGGGAGAAATTTCTAGACCAGTCTTTAATAGATTTTAATCAATGTTTTTTTTTTTTTTTTTTTTTTTTAAATATCTATAAATCAATTTTGCCTCACTGACATTGACTGTTTTTTTTATCAGTCAGAAAAAGACTATTCTTTACTGTACTAAAGTTCCAGTAAAACATCACAAATCAGTAATTAGAAATCAGTAGTTTTAAATGAAAATAAGAGAAATTCCCAGGAAAGTAAAAATGTTACTGACATTTGTTATAGAAGCAAACATGTTTACTGTGGCAATGTCAACAGTGTGCACAGTATTGCAAAATAATTTATATTTGAAATTATGCTGCAAACTTACAACTAGAACTTAATAGAGGATGATAGTCATTGATTCACAATCCATTTATCTAAACAAATTGTTAGAAGATTCTAACAATACATTCACAAACTATGCATTATAGCTTCAAACTTGAGTGAACACAGGAATTATTTTTAAACAAACTGATATATTTTTCATATTAACATATATGGGCATGTGTAAAAATGAATATCATTATTCCACAATGTTGATTTCCCTAACGGAGGGGAATGATTGCAGAAGCTTCCCCCTCCCCCTCTTATGATTGGAGGGACACAAAATGCATACTGGGATATTTTTCTTAGCCAATAAAATGTGACGGCTTGTGTTTTGACATGACTCAGACCTACTGTGTTCGCTTGTCCGACCTTGCTTTTGTGTACAAATGCCAACTCTTGTGACTTCTTTTGCCTTCTTACCTAGTTGATTTGCTTTAACTATATTGTTTGCTTTCTTGCATGATTGTTGCTGTTTCATGCTTTTTTTTTCTTTTCATTGCAAACTTTATTAATTCTGTTTGTGTTATTTATCTTGCATTTTGACAATGGCTTCTAATTCATCACACAACCCAATAAACCAGACAAAGACATGATATTGCCATTTTCATGAACAAAAACAGATACAAATTTTGAATATGAGAATTTCTCTATCCATAGTTATTTGCCTCATGCTTCACTGGATGCTAATGTGAACTACCCAACAAGGGTACAAAATTAGGCTTCATTTGAAAGCTCAGTGCTCAATGACATAGCTGGAGAAAAGAGAGATCTGCCTCCGAGTGATATATATAAGGCTCTATAGGCCGTATTGAAATAAAAGTGGTTTTAATGTTGTGACCCTATTCACATTTGAAGGACCTTTTCAATTAATTTAAACTATGGTATATAGATTGCTATCTTCTCTGAACAATAAACATTATCCAGTTATATATTCTGGTCTGTTTTATCATTGTTGACAATGTGAAACCTGAGAATGGACCCAATCTGCAAATGTTTATGAAATTTTATCATTCCAATAATTAGTATTTCAGGATGCTTTTATTTTTATCTTTTTAATTTCATTTCACCCTCAAACAAGGCAATAAAGCTACTAACATGCAAAAGGTTACTGAATTTTAGAGAATATGAGAAAAATATACTATTAAAGAGAAAGGGCAATATAAGAAAAAAAATCAAGACAGTAGATAATGATTGACATTGATCTTCAAAAATTTGAATACTAAGTTGACTGGAAAGCAAGAAACCAAAAGAGTTCCACAAGTAAGAAGTATGATAGGAGAAACTGTTAGCATAGAACATATGGTTACATCTAGCCATTTCAACTGTAAAATGATGAGACCTTGCCACCTAGTCTAGATACCATAAAGGAAAGTTCATCAGAACAATTACCATGAAAGTATTTATAGAAAAGGCACAGAGAAGCTCCATTAAAGCAATGGGAAAGTGACAATGCAAGATGCCAGGTCAGGACCAATAACATTGCAGATTCTTGGGATTTTATCGATAATCTCTAAATATATAGCAGGAGCACCAGACCAAGTATTAATTTTTTAATTTTATTTTGCCAAATAAAAATTGACCAGGTTCATCACAAATGTTAACATGACCTTTTTACTATTGATATATTTTGAACTGGCGTTTAATAAAATTCAAATTGTGAATTTGAAAACAAATTAACCGCACTATTTTTCCCTGAAATATATTTGTTATTTCCTAAATTAAAATAAATACCACCACCATTAATTTACATTCTCTTATCTTTAACTTCAATATACTTCAAGAGATCAAGTTATTTAGTAGCAAAATCTTATCTGGGCTTTGGTTACTAAATCCTCCCTAAAAGCATTCTTAATCACTAGTCTTCTGCAAACAAATAGTCAAGTTTCAAACGAAACTTGTTTTGTATTTGCTGAGAATGTAATAGTCACCCAATACACGAGCTCACTTGATAGCATTTCAATACCAACTGAGTGACCCCACAAGAGAGTATCTCTTCATGCATCTGCAGTATGATATTCTCTTATGGGTTGTCAAATTATATCAAGGTCACAGAACCAGTTCTCAAGATACTCAAGATGACTGGATATTTGCCAGACAAGTTGTATACATAGCACAACTCCAAATGCAAAAACATTTTTGAAAGTTATGTTCAGTGAAATTACAGATAACAAAAACAAAAACTGTGTTTCTGAAATGATGCTTATCTAATAAAAAACAATGATTTAGATATTCAGTAAATCATTTTTAGTTTTTATTCAACCAAAAATGTCATTCTTAAGGAGAAAAAAAAAAAAAAAAAAAAAAGGAATCTTTGAAAACAAATTAAAAAAACTAAACCAACTATGGAGTAAGACAATACAATAATCACTTCATTGTCAGCCAGCTATTAAAATAATATATATATAATTAAATTTGATTTTACTGATGCATTCTTACAAAGGAATATTTTTATAAGTTCTAAGAAATCATTCTCCTCTTCATTTTTTTTTTTTTTTGCAAGAACTAATTAATGATTTAAAATTCAAGTCCACTCTCTTGTTTCTAAAGCAGACTTTGGCAAATCTACCAATGTCCAATGATGTAGCAGTCAAATATATTGTGTAAACAGCAGAGAGAGAGACTTGCTTCCATATCTTCCTTATACCCTTCAATAAATACACAAGCCAATACAGTACAAAGTGGAAGGCTACAACATTTGCCAATTAGACTGCAACTAAATATTTTTAATATCAATAAACCTATGAAAGTTGAGAAATATTTCAAGTGATATAAAACTAACTTGTTAAAACTTTCCTTTTAGAGAATTTGTGTGTGTGTGTGCATGCACACACACATCTAAGAATTTTTAGGAAGCCTTATATAGACATGTCAGAAAAAACAAAAATAAAACAGGCTGAAAGTCTTAAAAAAAAACAAAAAAAAACAACATTAAATCAGCAATGGAAAATATTATTGATTTCTATTAAATTCTTTATCAACACATTACCACAATCACTTATTTCTAACATGGATCTTTCATGCAACCTTTTAAGGCCTGCTATAAACAGTTTCCTTCCTTCAAAAAAGCTCAACTGTTGGATTAATATATAATGTCCATTGTAACAGTTTCCAGTGAAAACCTAGCAAAAATTGTTTATTCATTTAAAATAAATAAATCTAATACACAAAATTCTAATTTAAAAAAAAAAAAAAGAAATGTATTGCAATCTGTAGAAAACTTGTCCAAGAATATATTTCCAAGAGGTGAGATTATAGAGATCTATAGAGGTAGAATCTCCGACTGATGGCAATTCAGCCGGGTTTCAATCCTAGCTAGAGGCAACTGCACGTCTCACCACACTAATGAGCTGTGATACAGTGAAAGTCTGTCTGTGGATGATACACACAGACACACACACATTACTCTAAACATCATTCTAGAGCAGTGGTTCTCAACCTTTTTTTGGCCCAATGCACCCTTTTCACATGTCAGAATGCCATTCCCAACTTTCCAAAATTGTCAAACTCCAAATAATATGCATATCTACATTCATTTCCATATTAATACATATACATGGACTATTTTCATAGGGGATTTTTTGACACTCATGTGAGACTCCAAATTCTGTAAATAAATACAAGTAAAATATCTTCCCCACACCAGAGTGTGTGTGTGTGTGTGTGTGTGTGTATTAGTGGAACCTTCAGAATTCTGAATATATTTTTCTTAAAAAAGGAGCATGGATTCATTAACACTTTTTAATGAAAAATTTTAAAATACATTCTCTGAATATTGAAAGATGACAAAACCCTCTATATTATTTACCTTTGGACAAATGTATAACCAAATATAAGAATATTAGTCCAAATATACATAACATAATGATATCTCCTCATCCTAGAAATTCAGATGAAATAAAATTATCTATTAAAAGGTTTTATTACTTCACCTACTAAAAATTATGAATTTGCTTGCGTAATATAATGACTTACAATTTACTTTTGAGAATATGAATTTTAAATTTCAATTTTTCTTAAAGCCTGATGAAAATAGGCATTGATTTCATAGTAATGATGAAAACTCTCAACCAAATTCACTGTGTAATTTTGTCTGTAATGTTAAAATATCTTACATGTTTAACTTAGCTATGAAGAAATGATCGATTCATTTTCTACAAGTTATCAATCCCTTGCAGGTTACTCAAAGACAGAAAACATTTTTAGATAAGAATTTTTTTTTTTTTTGAGATAATGATTTAGTCTTACTAATTAACCCATAGCTGAGGGAAGAGGTTGATTCATACCTTTCACAAGGGTATTTGTACAAAAATGAATATATTTATGTTGTTGCTTTGAATCTAAAGAAAAAATATTTAAAAAAAAAAAAAAAATTGTAACATAATTTGCAGCAACTAGTAGAGAATCCATGATTAATGATGATCCTGATCATAAACTTTAAAGTCAGCTAATAATGGATGAAAAGGATATAGTCATGTTTAAAATTCATTAAATGACAATATACTTTAGAAGAGCTTAAGAAGAAGATGGAGAGAAAAAAAAGCATTTATAATATACAAAATATTGTAAAGACAGCTTTCTTTGTATACTGTTGTTAATGTTTTGGCTGATTAAACTTTTAACCCTGCATCAGTTGTACTCCAAGAAAAAGTAAACTTCCCTCAAAAGACAAAATTCCATTATTATTACCAATAATACTAACTAAAAACAAAAAAAAAAACAAAAAAATGGTCACTTCTTTACAGAAACTTAAAGCCATAACAGTATAACCCACATTGAGTCTAAGGTCCAAGGGGTAACAGGACTCTACAAAGTTTAGTCTTCTACCAAGAAGACAACAGAAAATCTATAACTTTGTGAGCTTCCACTCATCAGTCCACCTTGGTGGACTATGATATGTAAACCATCAATTTAAAAGGGTGGGTGTAGGTCACATGCACATTAATTTTCATTTTAAAAATTAGCACAAGCTGAAAGGCTATCCTGCATTCCTACAAGAAACATTTACAGTGTAACCCGGATATAAGAGAGATTTTCTATGGTCCTAAATTAGAGCCACACTTACCTAAACAAAATAGACCAAACCCGGATATAAGAGAAACTCGGATATAAGAGACTTCTTCTTCGGTCTCGACAACTCTCTTATATCCGGGTTACACTGTATATGCTGTGTCACTTCAGGACATTGGCAATCATGGCTCTCCACAAATTTTGTCTTTTTGTTATATCGCCTAAACCCTGTCTGCTATCCATTTACTCATGCTTGCTCAGAAGGATGTGCATTGCTTTCCTCTGTTCTTCTTGCCTTAAAATCTGTCCTGTCAGGATCAAATTTTCCTTACCCTCTTTCTTTATTATATGCCCTCAAAATTTTAACTATTACTTTCTGATGTTAAGTGTCCTTTTTGTTTCCATTTTCTCTAAAACTTTGTCGTTGCTCACATGTTGGGTCCATGGTATCTTCAGCATCCTTCTGTAGAACCATATTTCTGTTGCTTCAAGAAGTAACCGAAATCTTTATGGCACAAAGCCAATACATGATCATCATGAAATTAAATATTTTTTTAAATTTTCTTTGATGTTCATTAGTGTTCTTTCTATCTTTTGCTAGAAAAATAAGACAATAGGCTGTAATCATCCGGATCTGAATAAAACCATCTTCGACTTTGGATGCCTTAAAATTTCAAGTTATTACACTTAAAGAGAAAAAAAAAAAAAAAAAAAAAAAATTGGAAAGATTTTTTTTTTTTTTTTTCTATGTTTATAAAAAAGTATGTGTACCATTTATCAGCATGAGTATACAATTTCAGTCTTTCTTTTCAGAAATAACCAGAAAAGACAGAAGTCCTTATCAAAATACTAACTCTGATTAACAACTATCAAAGTAATCATCTCTCAGGCAACTTGAGCCAAAGATAGAAAATAACTAAGCTTAACCATACCTTTAAATTATATATTTTTTTTTTTTTTTCTTTCTCAACACAGAGATCAGTGCAACTTGACCAGAATTACTGATTCATTCATCTATATAATGGATCATAATTACATGCTATCCAGATCAGGTAATATCTGTAATAATATTGCACACCAGTGTACACATGAAAGCTCAAAAAGGAAATCTATGAACAATCTACTCATTGCTTCAGACTAACATTATCATCTTTGTTGTCCTAGTCAGTAAGGCTTATTATTTAGAAATGGAAAGTTACAAATGCTGTTTTAACACCATTGTGATATCTATATATATATGGTTTATCTCAAGTACTTTTGTATTAATTAAAGCACATTCTATCAAGAGGTACAATATTTGATGGATGCTTCAATTTAGTAATTATCAGATGAAAAATCCTAGAATTTAAAATGATTCTTTTTTTTTCATATTTTAATTGGTGTATTCAAGTAATTATTAAGTAATACAAAACAATTGATCAACATGTTTAAATTTACTTAAGTTTAATAGTTTGGGTGAGCTACGTTCCTTAGTTCCACCAATTCAGGTTTTCACTGCTAGGATCTGCTGTGTCACCTCTTTCTGATCTTAAATGTTCTTTTTGTTTCCATTTTTTCTAAAACTTTGTCATTGCTCACATATTCAGTCCATAGTATTCTCAGCATCCTTCACAGAGTCAACTAATCCTTATTCTCTTCGTATTTTATTGGTAAGGACTCAGACAGCTTCTTTCCCAGAACTGTTACACTGTGTAACAGACTCCCGAAAGGATGCTCTCTCGATCATTATAATCTTAAGTTTTTCAAGATCAATTGTTGTCTATCTTGCATGTCCTCATAATATGTATTTCTTACTTCCTTCTTACTTCGTCCTGGGTATGTTGATAAACTACATCTAGCAGCAAGGCCACTGATTGGGAAATTGAAGAATTTGAGGAGTGTGGAACCTCCTCTTAATTGCTGCTGTTCCCATGTCCACCCCGACCCTGGTTGGTAGCACCTGTTAGGGTCCCAGCTATGGTCAAATAGTGAACCCCAAACAAATAAAATATAAAAGTACATATTATCCATAGTTGAAGGCATACAACTGCATCCAAAATATATTTAGTTGAAGCCATAAAATTGTGTTCAAAATATTTCGATTTCAACATTAAATAACCCATAGAGGTGTTGATGTGTCAGTAAACAAAACCAACCACCCCTTCTTACAACCTCATTTAGTAACCCTCTATCTTGAACTTAACCAGCCTTGAAATAAATGTGCTGCTCAAAAGTTTGCCTGATAAAGCCTTTTGAAGAATTTGGTAATGGAATTAGAGATTCACAGGTATGATGCTAGCACATTACACAAATTTGTTAGCCATCAAATATTGCAGAGCCATTCAAACATATACTGTATTTTCTCATGTATAATATGTTTCTGAAGCTAAAAACATCCTTGACTATAATATGACTGCATAGTATGTTCATCGCTATGTAAACTTTTCTGAAAAGTTGTATCATATCTTATCAAAATCTCTATGTCATACATTTCACTAACATATTTAATTTTTTACAATATTAAAGATTAGAAATTAACCAGATATTTAGCAATTGCATGTTTCTTCTAATTTCCAAATTTTCAGGCAAAGGTGGTAACTAGATATATCTAGTAAAACATTTTAAGGTATTAATTAATCTATAATACTTTTCTGTTTTGATATGACTTATATTTCTATATATTAATAAACAATGAAAAAAAAATAAATAAATATTGCCTTTCATTAAGAATGAAGAGAGAGAAAACAACTATTGCCTTTATATCAAATACCTTTAATAAACAATTTTTATCAACACCTGCCTACTTTGTGTTTTATTATCTATTGTGTTAACTGAGTATATTTACAATCTTGCCATTTCAAATAAGTTTTTTAAGCCGAGTAAAATTTTCTGAAATATGCTTGTGTATAATATGGCCCTTATTTTTTGCCTTTAATTTACGTTCAAAATTTATCATATTACGCACAAGAAAATATGGTAACAAAATCTCATGTAATAACTGAACAAGTTGATTGGTAGAAAGACACACTAGAGCCATGAGTACCAATGAGAGTTAACCACTAACACATTTCTGCTGAAATGTACCAATACCACCTTATATATTTATTAATGAATGGATCAATAACAAAAAAAAAAAAAAAAAAAAAAAAAATAGAAAGAAAGAAAAGAATTTATTTTTTTCCAATTTGAATTCAGTATTTTCCTCAAGGGTGATTTGTAGCTAATAGTAAACATCATCTTCCTGATTTCAGAAGTGGAATAACAAATACCTCCTTAAAGTTTCAGTAAAGTGGCAAGCACAAGGCTTTCCTCAGTTGAGAACTGAATCATCAGTAGCAGGTTGCATTACATATCTGCTCACCTGTCTTGTAAGTTTCATGGGCATGGATTATCTTATTACTTCGGCATAGAATAAGAAAAATTAAAACAAAAGTCTTTGACACTATTGGAAATTTATTTTAGACTACTTTGTCCTTCTTTACACTTTCTATATGATACACATACACTTAAAATAAAAATGTACAATGTGTTTCATTTCTTAAAAACACCTTTATTAAAAAGTTATACAAGCTACTTTGATTATGAAAATAATCAAAGAATCTTTAAAGATATAGATAAAATAGATTTCATTAATTTTTGCATTTTGAAAAGCCATCTGATGACAGAAGTGAAATTTGCCTAAAGCCCAACTTCTCCACCAGTCTTAAAGATCTCAATTGTTGATAGAGAGAAATAGCTTTTTCCTTCTTTTTGTTAAGAAGTTATAATTTTTCTTTTTTTTTTTTTTTTTAATGTGATCTAGGTTTAACATTTTCTTAACTTGAATTATAGAATCATAAACATTAACAAATCATTATTAGTTTGGCACACAAAGAAAATGCAGACTTAAACATTCACAAGTGACAATTGGTTATGGTAAATAAAGAACTTTCATTATTTACACACAATATTATCCTCATTTTTGTTATCACAACTTTTCGGCCATTGTTACATAATAATTGTCAGTTCAGTTACTAGACCAGGTAGTGTGTACTTGGATTCATTGGAAACAGGTGAGCAATAACTGAGATCACCTTTTCTAAGATCATTTCAGCGTTAAATTACAAAAACAAATATGCTATTCTAACTGCAATAAAAAGACAAACATTCTACTGTAACTTCATTCTGGTGTTATAGTGATTTTTAAAAACATGCAAATGTGCTTTGTTATAGATATTTTAAAACTTTGTCTGTTGTAGTTATGGAACTTTTTTTTTTTTTTATAAAAAAAGTGTTTCAATATAAGGGAGCTGGCTGGGAATTAGTAGAAATGTAAAATGGCATTATGCACTTTATGTTGTTGACAAAATATTTGTTTATAACACCAATATACTACACCATGAAAATAATAAACAAAAACTTTAAATTAACAAGGCCTCCTATATCAAAATCAACTAACCAACAGTCAACAAAATTTATTATGAATATAGCAAAAGATTTAAAAATCACTATAATAATGGAACGCAGATTTTATCGCAGTTACAATAGCATGTTTGTCTTTGTAATTTACCTCTAAATATTAGAAAAGATCAAAAGTACTTGGGTTAAAAAAAACAAAAAAAACTGTCACCTTCCTTGATGGATTTCATCACAACATCAAGAAACTGACTAGACAACTAAAAAGGATCAGTATAAAAATAAGAAGACACTATATGTCTATATTATTCAATGAAACATGTTTGAATGAAGATATACTGCCTATATAACTGGAATAACTTACTAATCATAGTCTTAATTGTAGTTAACTTGAGGAAAAGAGGTAAAACTTTTTAAAATTTTCTTAAAAATCATTTAATCACCAGAAGAAGTACAATCAAAGAATTGAAACTTGAAAGCTTTTGTGTAGCGACTTCAACATGTTTTTATTATAATTTCTTATAATGAAATAATATATATATGATAAAAATAATTTTTTTAATCTATGCTATACTTATGAGTTAAAGTGCTAGATATCAGGGATAGAGCATATGTAAATATAAAATTTGACATTGAGGTCAATACCCAGCAGTAACAGTCTGTTTCATGCTTAAAGTGGCCTGACAGATTGCACTTAAGCAAGATAAAGACTGTCCACTTTTATATATATCTCCTCTTCTAAAATGGATGTTATTTTTAATATAGTAAGAAGACATCCATCAGTCTTAGAAGACTACTGAGTCTACTAGGGTGGCTAGCTAATCCCTCATGCAGACGCTTGTTCAGGCACACTGCTTCTTCAACACCCAGAGAGCAAATCTGTGGTTTGTACTGAAACTATGTTAAGTAGACTTTAGCTATAGCTTTTGGAAAAGAGTGTATAATCTGGCATGATTAACAGCTTCGACAAGATCAGTACATTTAAACACTCAGTCATGACTTGCAATTTCATGTAATATTTTCAATATATACTAAATTATAAGATGCTTTGATAAGTGACTCACTAGATTATTATTTTTTAAAGTATTTAATCATTTGAATAAATTGTTAGAATAGTTATAAAATCATGTTTACAATCAAGTTATACAACTTTATGAAAATTGATGACACAACTTCTACTGTTAAAAACTACTATTTTATCAAGTTTTATAGTTATTCAAATAAAACAACTACTCATGTAGGTAAACATTGGAAAAAGTTGTTAAGATTAAATAAATGCTTTTAGGTATGAACTGAAACCATCTGGTTAAGGAGATAAGTTTTAAATATCAGGAACTTTATATCTCCCAACACTTTCAGCTAATGCATATAAGTGAAATGCACTTAGTAATAAAAGAATAAAAATGAAAGTTGTATTCAACAGTATCAGAGAGCTAGCTAATAATACTTCAGAATGAAGTCAGTTTAACATACGGACATATCACAAATATGAATTGTCAGGTCTTCTGACAAGACCTTCTGTAAAGTCAGATGAAGACAATCTAGAACATTTTTTTCAGTGATGTCAGCCCTCTTCTGTAAGAAAACAATTGGAACAATAGCAGTACAAGAAATTCTTTTGCATTTGCCCTCAAGAATAGAGAGTATGAATCATGGGGCCTGGAAGTGACATCACACATTTTCAAAGGAGGAAGAAATTATCCTCTACTGATTGTTTCTTTAACGAACAAATAAGAATTGAAAAGAATCGAGAAGATGAGACTGTCATTACCAGACATGAATAACAAATAAAATTCTCCATTATTATTCTTTAAAGCAATCATTGTTACTCATCAAAGAATAGAATCATTAAGATTAAAAAAATGATAGATATGATTAAGCTTTAATAACAACGAAAAAGAGAATCAAAGTCTAAGCTTTACTCAGGTGTTGCTAGTTTATGCTTGAAACAATTTGGCATTAATTATATTTGAAAACAAGCTCATAGAAAATACTTTTATTTGAGGGTGGTGGAGAAAAACTAAAATGTACATATTGGAATAGATTTATTTAAAGATTAACAGCTATTGCACTAGGTTGAGACGTAAATAATTTGTTTTTTTTTTTTTTTTCTTCAAAATATAACAGGTTCCCAAAAACAAATTAATTATAACTCAACCTAATATTATAGAATTTACAGAATCTTTACAAAAATAACAAATTTGTGCCTTGCTCAGTGACCCTTCAGGATGTTGGTGATCAAGGATCTCTACAACCTCCTGTTCTTTGTAGCTTTTAATAAATTTTGTCTTTTGGCTGTCTCTCCCAAACCCCTGTTCATAAAGAGGGAAATTCACCTAAATCACACTCATTTCATATTGCCAATCTCCTACTTAAAAATTTATAACATGATAAAAATAACAATTAAATCTATGGCGATTTTCTAAGCTTAGCTTAGATGCAGCAAGTGAGGATCTAACTCACTACTCAGTTTATTGTTTTAGCAAGACAAGCTTGCTAACCATTACACAACGTTGAGATGCCCAAATGATTTTCTAAGCATAGCTTAGATGTGGCACAAGGCCGAAAGTATGGGGCATCCAGTGAGTAACAAAAGCAATTAAATCTATCTAATTGGACTGATGTGGCAGTGTGGCTGATAGTGGGCTCGGATTGAGGAATCAGAGAACCAAGTTCAAATTTCAGTTGCATTCATTAGATTCATTTAAATGCAAATACTATTGGGAAAGGTATGAATCTATCTCTTCTCAGCCAGGTATGGAGAAATAGTAGGACAGACTGGGTCCTATAGCCTTTGGTGGTAACTGGTCTAGCAGAAGAAAACTTTGAATTCCAAATCTCCAACTATGGGTTAAATAGCTTTACCAACCCACAATTGAAGACGTGGTTGGAGAGGTGTTGCTCCAACAGGAGTGAAAATGATTCAGATTTGGAATTGTAATACATTATTCAAATTTTGTCAAATATAAACAAGTCACGAGTGTATTGGCTTGCCCTTCAACTATTAGGACATCAACCATTCCTATTTGCCAATTTAATCTTTTTCTAATTTCTGAACTATTCAAACTTAGGTTAAAAAAAAAAAAGAAAATAAAAAAAAAAGGAAAAAAAGGAAAATATTCATCATACAACAAAGAGGGATCAAATTCTATTAAAAGAATCTGAAAAAAGCTTAGAGCCATCCCCCACCCTCTACCCTGTATTTTGTACATGAGCAACATAGATACAGATTCTTCAGACAAGAGGAAGATGGTAATATTAATGTATTTAGTGACCAGTTAAACTGAATCAGCTAAACTAAAGAATATAATTCTTAGTTTTATAAACTTCCTAAGCTTTCCAAACTTTATTTTTTTGCATTGATGATGCACTTTTTAAAAAGTATATATTTTTTTTTTTTTGCAATACGTTACTTAAATTTTGTTCAAGTCAAACATAAAACATTGATATGATAGATATTTTTACCATATGAGCATTCCTAAATTTTTAAGTAGGAGATAGAAAACTTGTGTGTGTGTATGTGCTTTAACATGATTTAGATGAGTTTATCCTCTTCCATATGAATAGGATGATCATGATGTACCGATGACAACCTCAGTTTCCCTATTTAATTATTCTAATGAATCATAATTCTTAATTGAACAATTCAATAAGGTCTTTGCAAGTTTCAGGACTATAAAATACCCTTAGAAATTCTATTAACAAAATATTGCAATAACAATCATAAGAATGAATGTAGGTTATTCTTTAAAGAAGTAAGAGGGTACTAATGAAAAGATTTTGAACAAAATTGAACAACCTATTGCAATAACATTCATATGTATGAATGTAGGTCATTATTTAAAGAGGTAAGGGGGTACAAATGAAAAGATTCAAAATGGGTAATGTTTTCCATTTCATTGAAACAGACATTAAACACACAAGATAATTAGTGTTTCTTCTATTTTCCCTTTCTTTGTTTCTTATTACAAAGACTTTCTTTTTCTCACTAAAACCAAACAGCATCATTAGTATATCATTTATTTCTTCCATCTTTCCTCACAATCAAAATGGAATGCTCCATTATTATATCCGAGGTAATGGTAAGCTATAACACCTGTTAACTAATGGATAGACATGCAGAATTATAATACAATGCTGTGGCTTTTATAATTACTATAATAAAATAGCTGTTCACGGTTCAAGTAATTTTACACAATCTTAAATTTGTCCTACAATCATAATCGATCCAGTATAGAATATAATTTTTAATTATACAAAAGATTTTTTTTAATTTGAATTTCTAAGTCCTGGACCTCTTTCTTTTTGAATATAAAAAATATACAGAAAAAAAAAAAATAATACAATGATAAATTAATTACATAATTAAAAGAAAGAACAGGTAATTAAGTACTCTAAAATGTAACACTCCAATTTAGAAATCTCTATCCTAAACCACATCATTTTGCTCAGTAAATATATTTCCATGCACCATGTGCCTTCAAGATATTGGCAATTGTAGCTCTCCACAAATCCCTGTCATTCGTAGTTCTTAATAACTTTTACCCTTTTGCCATCTCTCCCAAACTCTACTCCACCATCCATTCACACAAGCTTGCCAGGAAAGTTATGCATTGTTTTTCTCTGTCCATCTTGCTTTCAATGTGTCTTTTGAATATCAAATTTTCCAAGCACTCTTTCCTCATTATGTGCCCTAGAAATTTTAACAATTTCTTCATGACATTAAGTATAAGTGTCCTTTTTGTTAATACTGTTTCTAGAACAGAGTTGTTACTCACATGTTCAATCCATAGTATTCTCAGCATCCTTCTGTAGAACAACATTTATATTGTAGTTTTTTTCTACATCTGAGAAGAGATTGTTTATCATTCACTGCCATAAAGGAAGATTGATATTACGTAACAGTTCATTACTCATTTATTTGTTTCTAACAAAGTGTTTCTGTTTTATAATACTTTGCTTAGCTTTCTGAAGACATTTTTTGTTATCACAATGCACCTTCAGATTTCAGTGTTGCACTTTCCATCCTCTGTCAAAATACTTCCCAGATATTTAAATTGTTGTACTTGTTTGATTTTAGTATCTCCAATTTGTAATTTGCATGCTGAGCTGTTCCTTAATGCCTTCCATATTCTTGCAGTTGATGTTTTAGTTCTTTTGCATCATAAAAATATTTATTATAAGCAGATCATCAAATCAAACAATTATAAACAGCTGGTAATTAATAGATAATAGATAAAATAGATTAATATCTTCATGGTAGCATAAAGGTGGGCTAAATTCAACAAAATACTTTCACAATTACTTTGTTAAATTTTGGTCTATCACCAACAACCAATGTTTAAAAGCCATATTGTGGTCATGGCTTGTCAAAATTCTTATAGTTAATGGTAGCCATCTATATATCCACATCATAAGAATCACTTTAGTTTTATGATGTGCTCAAAATAAAAATAAAACCTATTCAGTAGAATATTTTTCTTTTGTTTAATCATATAGAATTGGTCACAAGGAAGCTCTTGTGTCAGGTGGTCGACAATAAATGAATACTGCATATCATTAATAACTTGCAGTGTATGCAAGTCAGAGATTCATTTATCTCAATAAAGCATGTAATAATGAATAACTATAAGATATATATTTAATCCAAAACTCATTTTAAACCAACCAAAAGATAAAATAAAAATGATAAATATTAAGAAAAAAAAGTTTAAAGTTTAAATAATATAGGATTAAAAATCTAAAAGAATTTAAAAAAATTAAAAGTTAAAAATGCTGATGAAAATAAAATGAATCTATTATAAACATCAACTTATACAAAAATATTCCCAATTAATATTTGAGATTGTTATGCAACCAAGGTAAAAATCCTCTGCAGGCGAGGTGAATTTTAATGTCAATATTTGGTTATAGAATTTTCAATCTTTTTATCTAAAACAATGGTTAGAGTAAATCTATCCAGTTGATAGAATTGATCGATTTATTTTCTACACTTTGCAGGTTATTTAAAGCCACAAAATATTTTTAGAATGTAAGAATTTTTTTTGGTGGGGGGAATAATGATTTTAGTGATACAAATCTAACTAATTAACCCATAGCTGGAGAGAGAATAGGTGGATTCATACCTTTCTCAAGGGTATTTGTAGGTTAATGAATATAATGAACCTGAATAAAATTGGAACTCAGCTCTCCAATTAACAATTATTGATTACACCACTCATACACCCAAGCTTACAGCACTTGATATTTCCACAATTGATAGAAGCAATTGAAATAACTCTTAGACAAGATATTAGGTTGGTGCAAAAATAATGTCGTTTTCTCACATAGTAATATATGTGACAAAACGACATTATTTTTGCACCAAACTAATAGTAATGGAAAGCAAGAAGAAAGTGCTATTAACTGTAAGAAAATGTGGTTACTAGCAAAAGAGACAGCAGATGTAAACTATGTATTAGGGATACCAAATAACAAGTAGGTATAGAAATTTAAAGGAACAACAGAAAATGTAACAGAAATCTGAGTGCACAAAACACAAGCAAAAATTTCTTCCATAAACTAATCAAAGCATTAAGAGATAGGCAAATATCTTTAGAAACAAAGAAAAGAGTGATGCAGTGCTATATAATATCTAATCTCTTATATGGCAGTTGATGCTATTGAAGAGATGTTATTCTGTTAACAAAAGCTGCGAATACCATAGAGAAAACATTTAAGTAAAAAAGATTTAAAGAAAATAGGGACAACAAAGAAACTGCTGCTCTTGATCCGAAAAACAGCTGACATTTTTAGGACACATGAGAAAAGATTTCTTGGAGAATCTAACACACACAGGACATATCGAAGGCAGGGAGAAAGAGCAAGTAAATTATTTAGCAAGTCTGTATGAATATATATGACAGAAGGATAAAGAAGGATTATAAAGGGTCAAAAGTTGCTTAGAGCAGCAAAGGCAGGTAGTTATGGTGAACCATGATTGCCCACATCCTGAATGGGCATGGGACATAAAAACAAAAATGGATATATAAATAGTTTATATGAATTTAACTAATAGGTATCATGATCTTAATTTTACCAATTAATTATTAAAAAATGTATTTACAAGAAATTATAAAACAGCCTATGTAAAAACAATCTTTTATATAAATTTTAATGTGTAACAGATTTCAAGAAAGGAAATTAAATGATTCAAACTAAAACATCTAATATGAACCAAATGCTTGAATATAAATTCATAATTTTATTTTTGTGAAAAAACAGACATTACAATTTTATACAATGTAATATTTTACAATCACCTGATTTTTCAAGAAGTCAGGCCATACAAAAATTCCCATAGAAAAGCTGACAATATGATTCATTTGAGAATATCTTGAATAGAATATTACCATTGAAATATGACCCCAACAGATATCAGTGAGCCAAAGGTAAACTGAATTTCTTCTAATACTATTACATGAACCTACCTATAATATTAATTCTGCAATAGTGTTAACACATTAACTGTCAAAGATCAATTACAAAATCTGACTTCAAATGGTAATTTTATAATAGCCAACTAAGGCAGTAAAATGTTTTTACGAGTTGATTTATAGCTTCAATTGAAGTATTAACATTGCTTTGACACTGAAGGTATCGCAGTGAATAAACATAGTTGTTAGCACTAGATAACTCATAGTTGGCATCATCATAAAATGTGTTAAGACTCAAATGTATAAAATGGTGACAAAGTGAATAATACTTAATTCTGGGCAATCATTGATGATAAAAACATCAATTTCATATTGTGATAAAAAGCCATTGTTTCTATATAATTTCTGGGTCAGTTTCTTATTTTTATAACTCCGGATACTTTTAATAATATTTACTAATTAAATTTAGTTACCATAATTATAACTGTTGGGTTGACAAAGTAATTGTATTTTCATCTAGAAGTGCTAGACTTTAATACAAATCCAGAATTAAACATTAGAATTCTGCTTGTCTCTCCTTTAGTTCCTTAGTTAGCCACACCCCACCAATACCTAATAGATAATAGATTATTCCATTTTTATCGTGTGGAAAGACAGAAAAAAAGAAACATCAGAGACACTACTTGGTTTCAGTGAGAGAAAGAAAGAAACACTCTGCCAATACCTCATAAATAATGGATCCATTTTGATCATGAGAAAAAATAGAAAAACACAAAGATACTGTTTGATTTCTGTGAGAGGAAAAAAAAAAAAAAAAAAAAAAAAAATTCAAACAAGCTGTGAAATTTTCACAGTTACTACTAGTTCAAAAATAATTGTTGAGCAGAACGTCATGTATGAGGGCACCTAGTGAGAACTGAACTCATGACAGTGATTTGCTGAATTACTAGCTAACCATCAGATCCATAATAAAACACTTAACTTTATATGGTTTCTATTTTAATGCTTGAAAAGGTAGCAGTTAATTAAAGAATAATCAAAACAACAATTTGACAAAAAGAGCTCAATATCAATGACATGGATCAGTTTTTAATCTTTCATTTCCAAATATATTCAGAAAAGAATATAAGCCATCTCATTGAAATAACAAATAACCTCTATATTGGCATGTAGGTTAAATTTTTTTACCTTAAAAAAACAAAAAAACATCCTATGTTCTCAAAGCTGGAATGTCAACTTGGGTGTCAGAAAATGTAAATAAATATGTCTAAACCAGTGTTTAGAAACAAAGAGCTTCACATTACCTTAGAAGAAGCTATTTGTACTTAAGGTGAAACGATTTAAGGTGAATCTTATAGTAAATCAATTATTCATTAAATGTGATATGTTCTAATTTTTATCATGGCAATCTTTATTAATATTAACTGAATTCTAATTATTTTTAAACTGTAAGAAGTTAAGAAAATGCATTACACATTGAAATCATTAAAAATATTCCACATATTGTTCTGAAAATTGTATTGAGGCAAGAAAGAGACAGTCACCATGCAGTGTTGATTTCTATGTTCATGCTGTCTAGATCTACAAATGCTCTATTTCCAATATTGAGCACTCTTCCCTTATAGATATGGCAAGTTTTAAACAATTTATAAGACAGGGATAGTGAGTTTCTCTCTTTATATATATATATATATATATATATATATATATATTCCTTAAATAATATTTAAAAATAAAATAATTTAAAATATAAAAAAAAAATGGGAGCTGGTAATATACATACTTATTTGATATGTAATAATAATTTTTAAATAATTTAAGTAATTCTATTACATTTATTTGATTTAAAAAGAAATATAGTCTATTAGTAAAAATAATATTTTATAATTGTAGTTCAATATAACGTATTCTAACCTTAACACCCCTTTTAGAAAGAATCTTTAAGTATACAAATACAAATTTAACCGGAAAAAAATGCCAAAAAAATTTTTGTTGTTGATAAACAAAAAAAACAGACGACATGCGTTGAATGGATGTCAGAATTCATTGAAAAATGTACCCCTACCATCCCTAGACTTAACCTCTTTTTTTGATCGTAACTCAAAATTGATACAATAATAGTTAATAAAAATGAACATGTTACTGCCTCTGTCTAAATGATTGAATTTCTCTGTATCCTTGGAAACAAGAAATTATGAATTGTATGCGCGTTTAAAACTCAGTAAATTTAAAAATAAGTTATTCCAAAATTAGCTTGAAGATGAAACAGAACTAATGCTTTTAATTTAATTATATAAATATATATATTTAAATGTGAAGTTTTTAGCTTCGGTTTTTTGAAACATGGTAATTCCTGTGTAGCGAAGAGACCATATTTTAAATCAGTTAATTTATAACACACACATATATATATATATAGTCCTCTGGTGTTATAAATACAGTGCTCAATGTTACGAAATGGAGCTATAATTATATATTAGTGAATATACATAATATCCAACGTCGATAACAACTCCCAAGTTGTGTTATCAACATTGGATGCTATATATATATAAAAAATAATAAACAGCATAATATACAATCAATTATTCTAAATACAAATTTTTGCAAATTCAATTTTAACAAAAAACATAACAGCTAAATTTTGTTCTTGTTCAAGTCCTACTGATCACATGCTATAGATTTTATGAATATCAAAGTGCAAAAATATTTCTCTAACACATGGACATATAAAAAGAAATTGCACGGTTATATTTTGTCCAAAAATCAACTTAACGTCAAGAACTACCACAGTCATATCACTATTTTCTTGCAAATATGCCTATGATATTCTTCAGACAATATTAGTTGACTTTTTCAACTCCTCATGAACCAAAATATATCCAATGTTAAAGAATTATTTCTTGCTTTCAGTTCTTTTATGTTCAATATCCTTTTAGAATGTAGGTGACCATAGCTCTCAGCAACTTTCCATTTTTGTTTATTTTTATTTTTTATCAACAGTCCTTATTGTACCATCCATTTACACAATCTCATTAAGTAGGTTACTTGCTGCTTTCCCCTGATTCTATTGCTTTCAGCATATCCTGTGAGTGTTAAATTCTCCAGGCCCTCTTTCCAAATTATGTGTCCCAGAAATTTAAACAGTCTCTTTCTGATTATTAGCAATTGTTTCTTTCTAGTTTCTATTTTTCTTAAATCTTCCTCATTGTCCCCTTCATAGTATTCTCGGCATACATCTTCAATCTTGTGATAATAACTACAAAATTAGGATTATAATCTGGATGTAAATATTAACTCCTCATCCTAGAAATTCAGATGGAAATATTAAATCAGTTTCAGCTTTTGTAAACAAAAGCTGTACTTAAAAAATTATTTGTATATGAATCTAGTAGGATTATTTTTTTTTCTTGAAAAGTTCTATCAACTATTTTCACTATAAAATCTGATAAAAATTTTATAGTACAGCCTGTTTTAGTTAATCAAAGCATTAACATTCAAACTGCTTAATTAAAATTAACTAATGATTCTCATCATTAAATTACAAGGTTTAATTTATTTTTTACTATCCTCTCTCTCTCTCTTTTTTTTTTATAAGAATATTCACCCAATAAAAGGCCCAAGAGACACTTATGGTAGACAGTTACTGTATGGTGTTATATGAACAAAGAAAAAGCAAGAAGTGAAGTTCATGCAGGGAAGATAATGGCTAACCCTAGACTTAAAGAGGTTAAAATTGTAGTGATTGTGAAAACATCCAGCAGTTCTTGGGAAGAAGCTGCCCAAATGGAACTTACTTCTTATTGATGGAATACAAAGAAAATGGAGATGATTCACACTTTTTTTTGTTTGTTAAAACTTTGAAAGATGACAATTTAAGATTAAAATTAAACATATACAAATCTATGAACAATGACAAACATATGTAAAAGCAAGAGAAATTAATATGACTTCTTGAACCTATTTATTCCAATTTTTTAAGTCCAATAGTAAGACCATTAGCACTAAACTACATTGGTATAATAAGAGTTCACCTATCATCCATTTCACATTCATCCCTAGTCTTTTGAACAGGAGTAGAGGTTTATCCTATGTTTCCTGTTTAAGGATTGGGTTTCTGGTTCCTTCTAAAGTCTACTTCTAGCATCTAAGTTTTTATTTACTAATTAAATTTTATCTACCTCAATAGGTTTACTTATCACCCAGTTCACATTCCTCTTGGTCTTTTTAATAGGAGTTTCCAGTTCCTTCTAAAGTTTTCCCCATTCTCTTTCATTCCCAGTAGCTTCTTGTGTCTTAGTGGAATTATTGCTTCGTTTGGGGTGAATTGATAAAAAAAATAAAAAAAAATAATAAAAAACTTAAAAACATATTAATGAAAATATCGAATAATTAATCAGCAAGGAAAACTTGAGTTATACAAATGACAATAGTACAGTAGATTCTAAGATGATATAACAATCAGGTCTCATACTTGATGGACATGAAAAAGCTACAAGGGTTTTTGAGAAAGAACCACAAATAATCTTACTGTTAGAAAAACGATTTTTTTTATTAGTTGATCTAAAAAATACTTAGAAAACAAAATTCACAACAAGCAACTTTCTTAAAAAAAAAAAAAAGAAGAAGAAAGAGAAGATAAGAAATTAATAAAGTCGCATTTTAATATATATATATATGACAAGATTATTGACATATGGATTGGGATTTCTACCTAAGATTAGAGGATTTTGGTGATCTGCATTGAATCAAAGTTTCACTTATACTTGGATCAGTGTAAGAAAACCTGTGAGAGAAAGAAACAATGCAAGATAGACAACAAAGGTGGTAAAACTTGGTGGTAGACACATAATGGTGTGAGTTTGCAACAAAACAAATGGCAAAAGAAAAATAGTAAAAGTTGATGGAAATTTAAACAGCGAAAACTATATAGTCTAATCTTCTAGCAGATTATGAAGATGGAGAAATTTTTCAGCATGACAGTGCTTATTGCCACATATTACACACAACAAAAAAGTTTATTGGAGATGAAAATGTTGAACTTTTAGAAGACTGGCCAGTAAAATGTTTGAATCTCAATATAATCAAACCATTGTGGTGGAAACTGACAAAATAAGTGCTCCAATGAAAACCATACAATCTCCAAGAGCTTTGGGAATACTGTCAAGAAAAATAGGAAAAATTCCCAATGAGAAAATCTGGACATTGTTCCATTCAGTACCACATCAAATTGAGGGAATTATTTGAGCCAAAGGCAGACACACTAATAACTAACTCCATACTTTGGTGTTTTGTACTTTTTGTAATAATAAAGATCAAATTTTGCAAATTAAAAACAAAACAAATGGACCACATGGCACTATAGCGAGGTAGGGAACAAATCAGTGCTAAATACAAACATTGCTCTTTTTAGCTTAATAAGTTTAATTTACCAAAATAAAACCCAAGTTGTCTTATATTCAAATCCAAATCCAGGGATTTCTCACCCCTGTTGGAGGAACCCCTCCCTTATTGACCATGTCTTTAGGGAATGTAGCCATACTCACCATGCTTTGGCAAGTGTGGATTGGTTTTGAATTTAGTTTTCCTTCTCATATATCAGTTGGCACCCAAGGCTGTAGGACCCATAGCTGAGGGGGGGGGGAAGCTGGATTTATACCTTTCCCAAGGGTATTTGCACATAAGTAAATGTAAATCTCAAGTGGAATTCAAACTCAACTCTCTGATTTCTCAACCCGAGCTGCTATCCATTATTCCACTATGCCTCGGTCTTAGATCACAATTTCTAATTCTAACCAAAAAATATCAATAGGATTATGTAAGGGATTCAAGTATCTAAGCAATGAATGTGTTGAGAGATAACTAATTATGGATTAACTTGAGCTGTTTATTTGAAACAGCTGCAAATTAAAATTCAATACATATTTTTGTCTTTGTGAAGCAATTTAAAAATCTCTTCATTCCTACCCACTACTTTGGTCATTGCAGAAGCTCTTTAACAGAACAATAATTAGTAACTGACAAAACTGAAAATATACTTGTCAATTTCAATCAACAACAGGAACAGCACAGATTTGTCTAAGAGAAAAACATGTTTACAACATAGTATTGTATTTTCAGTTTCCATATTCTAAAGATAACTGCAGATAATGATTAAGGAAAAACTTATGTTAATACATGGTAGATAATCTTGATGGGAACGTGTATGGGTTCGAATCTTGGCCACGGTTGATTTGTCAAGAAAGAAACTTCCTGATGTTTCCTGACTGGAAGGGTCGATCCCAGTATGTGACACCATTGGAAAGTGTCTGAAAACCATACCATGAGTTGACTCAAGCCATATGAGTGAAATTGGGTAGATGAAACCCTAGGGGGTCATCGATAGCTTTGCTAGCACAAAGTCACAAGTCATCATGGTCGAGGGCTTGAGTGTGCTGGCCTTGTTCAAATTGTTGATCACACTAGATGACATGCTCTTTCCCAGAAACTGTAACTAAGGTCTGCTCAGCATAGTTGCAGTATAAACCAAAGGTGGGCTCTGTGGGTGTTGAATAAATACAAATGCACCTGAGAAAGTGTCTGCAATAGGGATTGGCTAGCTGCCCTAGTAGATGGGTATCCTCAAATTGGTTTGGACACATTACAAGGCATGACAGTCTGCGCAAGACCATCATGCAATTGAAAGACCAGTGAAAGTGGATGCAGGAGAGGACGCCAACATAAAAACTGGTTGGACAATGTCAAACAATGGAAAAGTATGACTTTACCAGAATTGCTGATGGCTGCCGTTGATAGACCATTGTGGAAGAGATTTAGTGTGGCTTCTGCATTCGGATCCCCCCCCCCAACCTATGATTACAGAAGTCAAGATAATAATGATGAATGTTGAGATCAGCCGTTTCCTTACTAGAAAACATTCAGCATTCACTAACTGAAACCAGTATTTAGGTTAACCTATGTTGATTTTAACCTATGATGTATTTTTAAAACTTACTTTTTCTTCTATTTTTAGAATTGATAAAAAAAAGAAGTAAAAAAGAAGTAAAAAAGAAGTAAAAAAAGAAGTAAAAAAGAAGTAAAAAAAGAAGTAAAAAAGAAGTAAAAAAAGAAGTAAAAAAAGAAGTAAAAAAGAAGTAAAAAAGAAGTAAAAAAGAAGTAAAAAAGAAGTAAAAAAGAAAAAAACAAAAAAAAACTGAAAAGAAATTTTGACTGCCTTTCTGATTCATTAACAAATGTAGATTGAAGTATTATCCACAGCATGTGATCCAGACATGGTGATACATTAATATATACTGAAGTTGAAAGGAGACAAATATACTAAAGTGAATCTTAACCATTGTTTTTGTTTACAGATCGTGACATCTGTAAGAGATGAAATTTAAATTTTTATTATTGCATTATGCCAAAATTTTAACGCGTAAGCAGATAGCTATTAATATCAACAACTGGGCACAAATAGTTATTAATTAATATATAACATTATCCATAACTACATGTACAAGAATGTCATTTTTGATAAAAAAAAAATAAAAAAATAACCATAAATATGTAAAAAATGTGTATATTGTCAAAAATTATTTTTTCCACAATATAGCTATTTGAAGTATGTTATTTTGGGGATATAAAAGATACTAAAACATGTTCTTAGTCTGATCAAGATGAGATTTAAATAAACAAATAACTGATGTTTGGTTGGATATTTTAGAAAAGTGAGCTGAGAACTTTCCAGCATCCACTGTAAAAAATTTTTTTTTGTTATTTGAGACAATTTACAGTCTCTCTAAAAGTAGCAACTTTTTATACAGTTGAACAGCTGCAGAATGTTCCTGGGGCATGGCATATGCTAGAAGGATTGGAAAAGCAGCCAGTGAATAATTATTACATGATGTTTTAAGCAAAATATAACCGATAAAAGCACAGTATGCATATAAAGAATGTCAGTATAAAAAGAAGCTATATGTTATACAATTTATATATAAAAAAAAGTCATTTTGTCTGAATGAGTAGGTCTTAAAGCATTACAAAGACAAAAAAAAACTCCTGGAACAGTTTTCATTAAATCCTATGATAATGCTTATTTATTGCCTTTTTTTAAGTATTTGAATTTTTGTTTTCCTTTCTTTTAAATTTTAGTCTTGAAATTAAACCTAAATACTTAAGACATATGTAAGAAAATTATAACAAATATTTATATTCTTGTGAATTATCTCCTAGCATAAGGGAGTCTTACAGTTCACAGGAAAATCTACAGGGTTAATATACAAATAAACAATAAACTTTGCCAAAGAGTGAAGGTAGTTAAAAAAGCAGTGTCATTGGGGAAAAAACATCCTTTTGACACTACAACTTATTGCAGGCATGTTTGTCCATGTTTGCTAATATTTCTTAAGTTTTAAAATTGTTCTCTAAATGAAATGAATTAATCAAATTTACTGATTGTTCTGAAAATAATGTTATTTAACCAAAGAAATACAGTGAGATTTTTTTAAATCTTATTCAGGAGTAAGAACAGGGAATTAATGTCATGTTGTAAATTACTTAGAGTTGGTCAACCTTTATAAAGTAAACCATAAACTTTAAAAGCCTTATCTCTCTAAGAAAAAATTTTTAAAATATTGTAAAAAGGAATTTAGATAATACTCTGATTTGGGGTGATGGTGGGAGGAGAATATTTTACAAAGTTTTTACTGAAGTTTTTATACAAAAAAAAAAAAAAAAAAAAAAAAAAATGAGAAAATTTTGTGTGCCTTTATAGTCAATTAACAAAAGTAGCTTGAAGCATTGTCTACATTATTGATCTTTCCATGGAAAATGTTCAGATGAGAGCTACATTCTCTAGTTCCATTGATTCAGATCTGCCATGCCATGTGCACAAAGAAATATTCATATTCCACTGTTAAGAGAGAAGTTCCAGTCAAACAACTTCTTCCCAATGTCTGCTGCTAAGTGGAACCAACTTTCAAGAGAATGCTTCTTCAACCACTAAAATCTCAACATCTCCAAGTCTATGGTCAACCATTATCTATTCTACATATCTTCATAATCTACAATGCTTACATCCATAAAACTGCCCAATTTATTAACACTATCTTGAGTGCTCTTGAGCCTTCTATTGGGTGAACAATAGCATAAAAATCACTGAAGTTGAAAGTCATGAAAAAATCGTGCCTGCCTAATAAGCCATTACTAAATTTAGTGCATTCAGTTATAAATCTATTAGGTTGATGCAAAAATAATGACGTAATAATGTCGTTTTTTGACGTATTTTCTAACGTCAAAAAACAACATTATTACGTCATTATTTTTGCACCAACCTTATACAAAGAATCAGAAATTCTTTACTCTTTATATTTAATAACCATTATAATTTTAGTCAAGGTATGTATTGCTAACCTTACCTACCTAGAGAGAATATATGTGTCCAGAAAACAAGAGAGATAAGGAGAATAGATACTGTCCTTTAAGTATTGATATCAATAAAGTGCTATATCCTTATTGGATGTTATCAAAATAAGTAATACACAAGATTTTTTTAAAGTACATTTGTCAAAACAATATTCAGCCAGATAAAAGTTTATAGCAAATATAAACAGAAAGAATATAAAGTGAAAAATGGATTTAGGATAACTATTGTTGTTATTAACAACACCAGATGACACAGTGATCCTATTACTCTAGTAACATAAGTTTCACATAAATTGTTTAAAATGGTACATGACAATAACTTGCTATGTTTTGCAGCATATAAAACTTTCCTCCAAAATCTAACATTCACAATCAGGCTGCATACAATATGGTTACAGTCAAGATTGAGTGCTATGGATCTTAGACAGCAGGATCCAAGAAATGCTCTAGAAATTTCCTGCAGTTATTTTCCAACATATTTCATGCTAAATTTAGAGTGTACTTCCAATTCTCATGTGATTTATAAGCTGCAAAATATAGTAATTGTAATGACTAGCTTAAAATCCCATCTGGATAGGATTTTAAGCTAGTTGCTCAGGAAGACCTAAATAAGGCTTTTGACCCCAATAAGAGATCACGGATTTGAATTATGTATTTACTGAATCATACCTTATTTGAAAATCATCATGATGTACTCATGACTCAAATTTAATTAAAATTTCTTTAAGAATTTCACAAAAGCCCACACTTTTTTTTTTTTTTTTACTGGATTCTTTTTGTTTCTAACTAGGATATTTTCAAGCTCTATGTCTACTTTCTACAATTAAGCAAGCCAAAGGTCTGATTTAGCTAACCTAGTGGGCATAAAGTAACAGTCCAGTTTAAACTTATACATCAAATCTCATTAAATGCTTAATTTTGGAATGAGACTCTGAAGAATGTTTTTAGCATATTAATGATAAAATCTTACTTCAGTGAGCATAGAAAATTGGTGGTCAGAGCTCTAGCAGGACTTATGCAATGGGAGATAGAAAAAAAAACATTTGGTGAACTGTAGTAAAATTATAAAATATACACAAATTTCAAAGAAAGAATTTGTATTGGTATTTTGGTTAAATTCTATAAAATAGTTTAATGTTTTAACATTGATTGAATTGGTAACATTAGTTCACAAGCTATTTATTTTAATTGAATTTCATATTTCTCACTCTTTTTTTTTGTATCCTAAAATGCCATTACCTTTTCCTGTTGTGACTTCTGACTCATTAGTCCAATCCTAATGTAGAAGTTGCAATCACATCTCAAGCTGCTGAGGGTTGGCAGAAACCAAATGAGAAAATGCGAGAAAGGAAAATTCCGATGGCATTAATTTGTTTAAGATGAATCAATTCACCAAGGAGTGCTCTACACATGTCTACTTTGGCCCAGCAAGATAGAACATGCAGAAGACTAGTTTAAGCGCCATATATAGCAGAGTGAAACTTTTTATAGCTATTCTATCTAACATAGCCCAAGTTTCCTGGGATTGTGATATGGCGATCCTACTCTGCTTAGCCTTTCATTTTTTTTTTTTTTAAATTTGTTACAAGGTATTTAACCGAGCTTGATGCTAATATTTCATTTCATCAGTAAATACTTTTTATTAACATTTGATTGCATTTTCCGGTTGACTGACGAGAAAGATTGTAGTGAGAAGTACAAAGTTTACTAAATTGTGGCAAAACCTTTTAAGAGATGATTGGATGGCAAAATATCAATAAATCACTTCATGCAACACAAATCAATAATGGGTAAATGCAATAATAAAAGCTCCAATTCAAAATATACAAAATATTGATAAAATACATTAAAAATCATTGGTTGCTTGGAGCTTTGAAAAAATGTCTTTTTGCTTTAGTTGCCAGCAGAGTTTGTGTAATTCTAAAAGAATAGAAAGACAAAATGTGTCCTTTTCTGACATAGGCGATCTTAGTTCTCCACAACTTCCTTTGATGGATTCATTTCCTGCAGATTATTTAGAAGATAATTTTAGATTGTAAGATTTTTTTTTTTTTTTTTTTTTTTTTTAGATAAAAATGATTTAGTGATATAAGTCTTACTAATTAAACCATAGCTGTGGGGGAGAATGGGTTGATTCATACCTTTCCCAAGGGTATTTGTACATAAGTGAATATAATGAACCCAACTGGAATTGGAACATCACTCTCTGATTAACAATTCTGAACCATTATCCATCACCATACCTGTATATCCAAGCTTAGAACACCTGGTATTCTTAAGCAGTCACCCATCTAGGTATTGACCAAGCTTAATGTTGCTTAACTTCAGTGACTGTACAGGAACCAGTGTTTCAAAATGATGTAGCTGAAAGCACACTTCCTTTTTATCTTTAATATCTAAATTGTAAATTGTCCTAGTTGTTCTTGGGAAGGATAGGAGTGTAGTTACCAGTTTCCTTCTCCAGTTTTTAATTCAGTATTGTCCTCCTAGACTAGTTACCAACCAAGGCTAAAGAACCTGCTCAACCCTAATATAGAGTTGGGAGAGAAAAGGGGATTCATGCCTTTCCCAAAGTCATTAGAGCAAATTAAACACAACAGCTTCAACTAGAATTGGAACACTCCTGCTGATTACATTTTCCATACTTTTACTCCTTTGGACAATCAGAAGAGTGTAAAATATAAAAATATAAAAAGAATAATTTGTTAGAATATAATAAAAATTAAAATTTTCAAAGTAATTTGTTTGTAATGAGTATATGGTCTTTGACTTGACTGACGCCCCCCCCATGTACACTGAAAGATAAGCAACTAAAACTCTCCAAAGTTGAATGAAGTATTATATAGATTGAATAATGTGATACATCTAAATGCTTACTAATAAGCATTTAAGCCACATTAAAATTATCATACATAATTAGGTTCAGCTTATTAATTTCCAAATGTAGTCACTCAGAATACACACTTCAGCATCTATAATTTTACTAATACACAGTTGGCCCAATCAGCAAATGTTTCCTGTTTAAAACTTAAGACTAAACATATAAGTGAAGTTAATCCTGTACAAGGCCGGCGGGGCCACTTGGGATAGAGGGTTACAGGGTAAGAATCACATTTTATGCAGATAGGTGTGAAAGATAACGGTTAACCCTAGTCTTGAACAGGTTAAGATTGTAGCAGAGCAGTGGTTTATGAGAAGCTACTTGAGTGGAATGTACTTCTCACCAAAGTAATAAAGAGGGAATGAGGGTGGTTTGCTACAATGTGAGTGGCATGGTGGGTCCTAGTCATGAAGGTTTGAACTGGCGGAACCAAGGAACGTAATTCGTCTGAGCAATTCCCATAGAAGTAACTATAGAGCAATGAGAGGTTTGCAACATCCTGTCTGTGAAAGAGGGGTTGAAGGGTTGAAAATAATTTGTCATCCACACAAATGTGGAAAGATATTTTGACTCTATAAACTGGAAAGTGAGGACTGGGCAGCTCTTTCACAAATATAACAGCAGTACTCCATTTTAAGCCTGATCTGGCTCTTGTAAAAGTAGAGGATAGCATGAGTCAGCTACTTACTGGACTGGTACAGGGAACCAACTATTTTTTCTTGCGTCCTTAGCAATGGATCATCTGTATGACATTTACTTGCAGTCTGGGATGAATTTAAGGCCAAATAGGTGCTCAAGGCATACAGCCTCCTTGAGGGAACATCCATTCATCATGACTGTTGGTAGTTCTGGATCCAATCAGTGATGATGAAATGTAACTAGTTTTGTTTCTGAGGCATTGAATGTAGCCAGCCAGTTCCCACCCCCCACTGAGATTTTAGAGCTAGATTGGATGAGAGGTCATCTGCCAATCTCTGGTAATCACAAGTTTTGAAGGTGAACCCATATATCGTATCAGCATAGATATTCACAAATGAGCTGAGTATTCTTTTAGGCAGATCATTTATGTCAATGGTCATACCAGCATGAACGCAAGTCAACATGACTGAGGGTTTGAGTGTACTGGCTTTGTTCAATGACTGATCACAGCATGTTATGGGCCCTGTCACAGAAACTGTAACTAATGCCCACTGCTAAGTGGGCATTAGTATAGTATTTATGTAGTATAAACCAAAATTTGGTTGAGGGTATTAACAAACCACAACTGTACCTAAGCAGGCATTTTCAGTAGGGATTAGCTAACCACCCTTGTCGACTCCATAGTCAACCAAGATTAGCAGATGCCTACTATTATTTTGAAAATATAAAATATTAATCAATTTAAATATTCTTAAAAGCCATCAAATTCTTAGTTATCAAATGACTATGAGCTTTGCCTCTTACTTAAATCTGTGAGTGGATAATGTGTTCCAACAGATTGCAACGTATAAGAAAACATTAAAATTCTAAATACATTTTTAAAATAGGGCATCAATTTCCTGGTAAAAACCTTTGGGCATAACTACATAGTTTGACATTATCCATCATCTGCAGGGAACCTATCTACTATAGATAATTAACTTAATCTTTTACTAGAGAATGTATCAGACATGTCAAACAAAGTTTATCACACATTTATTAACTCAGATGAAATGGCTTTCCATCAAAACCAGTTTTGTACCACACAATTTTGCTTTTAGAACCAATGAAGAGCACTGTGACCTGTGAACTCAAAATGCCAGACATCAGGTATTCATTATAGTAAATGAGGATTATATGTGTTGGTTTCTTTAAAAGACTATCAATTCTATTAACAGGTAAATATTCATATTATATATAGTTATGCTAGTATATCTAATAAATTAGGCCCCAACCTACTCTAGTGTGCTCAGAATAGTTTTGTCCAACATTTTAAGATGCTACAACATTAACCTAATAACTCCAGTCATGCTCTTAAATAGCCTTGTCAGATCTAAACTCTCATATAGATATTATAGATAGTTTAAACATTTCTGAACGAGTTTGGCACTATCAGCTATATACAATGATTTTCTCAGATCAATTATTAAAAATAGTTTCAAGTAAATGAACCATAGGTCTTAAAGAGGACTATCCTTCAACGAAACTTGTAAACTGGTGCTACAGAATCAAATAAAAAACGTAAAACTTCACTGGAAGACTCAACAGCAGCAACAACTTAAATGGATAGTACATTTCAAACAAAGAGAAAATAATGATATTATAAAGATACTGACTTTCCACACTACCTTAAAGAAAAGGTTAGAAAGGAAACGTCCAATATTAGAAAGAGCAAGAACAATAGGCTCAAGAAACCTATTTTCTTGAAAAAATGTTTTAAGAAAAGAATTTCATAAATTTCAGCTGACAGTAATGCTGTTACAAGTGGCCATCATGACTGCTGGTAGACTGATTATTTAACCTACTTGTCTAGGTTCCCACCTAATTATTATGATTTGGGATTTAAGTCTCCCCCCAGCACAGACATGTAAAACACTTAAATACAAAGTTCTCAATTCATACTTATTCTGACCAAACATTAATTTTTTTTTTTAATTCTTCTAGTCAGAGGACATCAGATGTAATTTGACCTGGAGAGAGAGGCTCCACAAAGTCCAATATGCACAATGCATAATTGAATATCTCAAGCTTTCAACACTGAAGTGTGAAGACAACTGATCAGGTACTCATCTGCACAGTGACCACAACAGATCATGAAACTGATGATATCTTTAGAAATATTTAATTGCTTCAAAAAGTTTTATAATTGCTTGATAATATTAATTCTAGGGACATGTTCTGCACAAAGAAGCACTAACTGTACAAACCTGCACAAGCACAGTTATATTAATGTACCTCTGAATTATTTTGTGTGGAAATGGATAAATGTGAAGCCATTTTTGATAAAGATCATGCAAGATAGAAGTTGAGCTTTATTTGCTCATGAGTAAAATAGATTTAATACTTCTGTAAGGAAGAAAATGAATACAAAAATTACATATGAAGTCAAAATTAACAAGAGTAAGAAACTGAATTCTAAAGTTTCACAGCTTCCCCCCCCCCCACCAACTTCCTTCCAGACTGACAACTTGTATTTACTTAGTGTACTTAGAGGCATAAAACTGATGGACTGCCTTGACTTCTTCCAATTTCGTGAAAAGTAGAACCAGAAATACCAGGGATGTTGGGGTTGGGGGGAATAATAGAGCATGGGGGTGTTTAAGAAGAACCTAATTCTTTTGGCACCAGTCAGAAGGAATTGTGCTGAGCATCCTTTGACAATGATCTTGTTGGTTGAGAGCTACTGTATCTTTTCCCCTCTTATTCCCACCAACTAATAGGCAGTCAGCTCCATTATGACACACCAAAGAGACTGGCTTTCAAAGGAAGAAAGTAGCAGAGAAGTGAGGGATGGTGCTGTAATGTCCCAATCAGGGAGGGGGGGCAGTTATCAGGAGGCGGTATGCTGGCAAATCAGTTTGGATTCTACCCTTCCATGATAAAAAATAAGAAGTCAAAATATAATTTATTCATGCAAAAAGTAACTAAAGAAACAATAACTGTTTCACTTTTGCAAACCTTAAGAGGATAATTTTTGCCTTACAGCTAATAAATATTACAACTCGAGATTTTTAGCCAAAAGGCAAAAAACTGTCCACTTAATGTTTATAAATAATTAATAATGATAAAAATCTTTCCCCCAATTTTTTTCTGTAGAAGGGAATTTGATTTATTAGAAGATTCCGACAGTTTAAATTTAAAAGTAAATAGAAAAGTTACAAGTATGGATATTTGTACTTGATACCATTGTTATTAAAAAAAAAAAAAAAAAAAAAAAGAAGAAGAAAAAGTAATTTTATAGTTGCATATATTTTCTTCATAAGTAATTTAGGATCTTTATCTATACAACTATCTACAATATTTATAGGTGAACTACTGTCTTCATCTTTGTTATCACAGAATTTTGGTCATTGTGCCCTTCATCAAGTGTTTGTCAATCTGAAGACACTTCAAGGAATTTCAAGCTGAAGTCCCTTATTTAATCTACGGGGGCAGATCATTCTTGTTCTCCTACTTCCATAGATTTAAATAAAGGGTTCAATTTGAAATTTCCTGTAGGTTACCTGGATCAACGAGTATCTAATGAAGGCTGTAGGGCACAATGGTTGAAATATTGTGATAACAATGATGTGGACAATAGTCCACTTGTAAATAACGTCTCATCCCAGAAACAACCATCCTACTTTTTAAATCATTAAATTAAAAATATCCAAAACAGCCTGATCTCCCATATTTTGTAATGGATTATTTACTTATTGGCATAGAGTAAAGTCTTCTTGTTGCCATAACATTGGAATATTTCATTACTAAGAAAGAGAGTTCAAATTGTGTGACTGATAAATATGTTTATTTAATCAGTTAACTCCAAGCAATTTATGGGCATGTTTGTAAGATCCCAGTGAGTATGTGGCATTGCGATACATGGTGGATTGAATGGTGATGGATAAGTTCTTCTGGTGAATGAGTAAATTGTAATAGATGAATGGGTTGTGAATCAGATTAGCTTGGTTTAGTGTAGACCAGCTTCACCCCACTTCCCCATTGATCTCATGCTACAATTGCAGTTCAATTTGCAATAAATCTACATTTCCCTCCAAGCAAGGTTACAAAGCCACTAAAATGCAAGGGATTACTGAGTGTGAATAAATATAAGGAAAAATAAACATTATTAAAAGAACAACAATAAAAAAAAAAACAGGAATTAAGAAAACAGAAGATAATTGTAATTGCATTAAAATTTTTGAAAGTGAAACTCGACAGGAAAGCAAGAAGCCAGGAATGAGTCCCACAAGCAAGAAGTGCAAGAAAAGAAACTTAGCATAGAACTCATGGTTACATTACACCATGAAAGTCAATCATAAGAAATAACTTCAATACCATCATTAATGACCTATTTGACAAAAAATATACAATTCAGATTCAAAATTAATATAGTGAAAATAAAAAAGTTAATTTAATTTTAGCTGTACAATCATCCCAATAAATTCAGAATTACAAAGTCAAACTTTCATCATACAGGATAAAAATGTGTAGCAGAAATATAGCTTATTTATCAGTAAATAAAAATAAAATAAAAATAAAATAAAAAAAAAAAAAACCAACTTTGTATCACTCAAGAAATGTCCAAGCAAAAAAAAAAAAAAACAAAAAAAAAACGAAACATGAAAATGGCAAAACACTTTGCAGCAGTTAATATTTTTCTTATCTGTTAAATTTAGCTACAGAATCTCAAATAATTGTACCAGATAACAGAAATGGCATCAGTTGGGGACTTGCAGCAATAGCTAAAATGAATAGCAAATCTAACTCTAAGAGAAAATAATGACAATCAAAATGTCAACATTACACACAACTTCAAATAAAAGGTTAGGAAGGAAACTCCTATCAATACAGGAAAGAGTGATTACAACTATTTGACTACAGAAATCTATATTTCCTGAAAAATAGTTTTAATGGAAAAATTTTATAAATTTCAACTGGCAGCTGTACTGGCTTCTTGGTCTCTGAATGCTAAATGTTTCCTTATAAAGAAAACAGCTAATATTACCAATACCATTAGAATTTAAATATTGAAAAGTCATAGTATCAAAATGTGAAGTGAATTGCTGGGTTCCTATGGAAGGCAAACATCTATCAGTTGAAATAAGGACAGATACAGAACCTTTTTAAGTGGTTTATTTTTCTGGATTATAAATCCTAATTAAAAATATCTTGTCATTTTTTGTCACTTTAGGTTCACCTGTCGTCCAGTTCACAATTGGGCTTTCAGTTCCTTCTAAATTATCTTCATCTCTATACTTTTAACATTTCTGCCTGAACTCTGAAATTTTAATTACTATTTATTTATTTTTGGTTTAATAGGAATAGATATGTTTGCCTATCATCCAATTCACATCCCCCTACACTAACTCTGGAACAGTAGAAGTAGTTTATCTTCTGTTTCCCCATTTAGAATTAGGTTTCCGGTTCCTTCTAAAGTCTTCTCATTCTCTTTCACTGACCTTGCATCTTTGTGACATGCCAGGTCAGGATCGATAACATTGGAGATTCTTTGTATTTTATTAAGAATCTCTAAATACATAAGCAGAAGCACCAGACCAGATGTGACAGTAATATTCAATGCATGGACAAATGATAGATGTAAAATAGATTCTGGTGAGAAAAATTGTCTAGCACAGCATAATGAACCAAATTTTGTAGCAGCGGACCTAGCAATTGATTCAATATAAACTTTCCACATCATGTCAGTGGAAAATGGTAGCCAGAGAAGGTGTAATGAGTCACTTTCCTGGAGGTTAGCATCAGCCATGAAGCATAAAACCTCTTGACACAAACAGATGCAGAAAGTATTTACACACTAGTCTACTTTTTGATATCTATGAATCATAACATTCTAATTGGCAGAGGCTAATGTTACTCAGGTAAAAAAATAAATACAAGTTGAACATAAAGGATAAGAAGATGACACAATAGTCAGCAACTGGTACATTTGAAGAAGATTTATATATACAACAAAAGTAAGAGAGATAATTCCTAGGTTTTCATGGTTCTTCATCTCGAAAACACAAGATTTAGACCACTAGCTACAAATCTGAAAGTGAGTTTTGTTAAAGAGTCTAAAATATACTTACTTCCAAGTGTATCTAATGCAGTAAGCATTGCTTGGGCAAAGCTATCAGCATCTTCTTTGCTTGTGAAGTTTAAGCCATATACTTGTCGGTTGTCCCGCCATTGATGGAAGGTGGCGGTTGCTTTGTTGTACTTTAAACCTTTCAAAATTGCACAATTTATTACAACCTGAAAAGACAAAATAAGGAAAATATTATTAAAATGCTTTAAGAATACTTTCTGTTAGGAGAAGAATCATAATCATTCCAAGTATTGTCTGGACTATTTTGCATTTGTTGGGATAATCAATATATTTACCCCACTTTTTTTCTTTGAGTGTATTCATAAACACCGCCTCAGAAAGAAAAAAAAAGTGAGAGAGACTGAGACTGACTGACTCTCTCAGTACTACTGAGAAAGGTTAAACAATTTTCAGCCAATCCATTCTGATAATAAAAGGAGACTAATAGTCTGAACATCTCTTGGAATGCTTTAAGAATTACAAATAAGAAAGAGTATATTAAATATGAGAAAATGATAGAGATCTGTTATCTTTGAATCAGTTTTCTCTCTGGACCTTCCTTATTAAATTAGTAGATTGCAATAATGTTTTTCTACAGTGAACTGTCATTAGTAAAATATCAATTGTGAAGAAGAAAAAATTTGATATGTAAGAAAACTATTTTGAAATCTTGCTTTTTCCTACATTTTTTTTTTTTGTATATATATACCATTTTCTCCAAAGTCATAAAGGTTTTAAAAATCTGCTGTTAGTTTTAATGCTTTGTGTCATATTTGTGTTATTTCAAAAGATACTGAAAGAATAGTCAGTTCCTTGTATCACTCCAGAAAATACCTAACTCCTGCCATGCTTTATCTTACAAGAGTCATACCAAACCAAAAATGGAATATCGCTGTCATATCTGAGCTGGTACTGCCAAGTTCAACCTCAATAGAATTCAAAGCAATTACACAGCTTTGTTGATGATGAATTATTCTCCAACCAGCAAACCATATCCCACAGATGAAATATTGCCAGCCTCTCACTACTATATTGATATTAGTATGGCAGATGTTCAGATGTGTTACATTCCTTAGTTCCACCAACTCAGACCTTCACAGATAGGCCTCCCACCATGCCACCAGTGTCAAATAACCCCATTCCCTTAGTGTTCATTTGATAAGGAGTAAGTTCCACTCAGACAGCTTCTTCTCCAAAACTGAAAACTTCCTGAGAGGATGCTTTCCTAACCACACTAATCTTGGTCTTTAATTTCAGGATAAATTGATATTTATACTACACATCCTTGTGATATGCATTCCTTAATTCCTCCTTCCCCATCCCTTAGAACAATCTCACTCAGTAACCATCTACTTTGAGTGGCCCATGGGTCTTGCACTGAGTGAACTAACAGTATAAATAAATAAATAAATAAATAAATAAATAAAACAAAGAAATTTTTGAATTGGGCTCCATTTGTAAATCTTAATATTCATTTGAGTCACTTTTACTCTATAAACATTAATTTTAACATATACCAATCATTTCGCAGTTTGAAAGTTGAAAAGGTCAAGCATATTATACAAACAGTGAAATGAGAAATTAAAGATATTGGGAATCTTATTGAGACAAATTTAATAGGAAAAAAAAAAAAGAAAAAAAAGTAAAAAGTTTCCATTTAATAAAAAAAATTTCAAACATTTGATAAAAATTTTCAAACCAGTATTTGACAAAAAATTAGTTTAATAAATCAAAAATAATTAAAGTGAAAATATTAAATTATATTTATAATGCTACCAAAAAACTGTTCATACCTCCATACTTTTTAAATTTATTAATGTAATTTAATATTGTAATGAAGTGCGATCAATCCAGGTGTAGTCATTTATCTCATATACAAAAAGCTGCTCAACCCTTACTGCTTGGGCATTTATATATTAGGTTGGTGCAAAAATAATGTCGTTTTCTCACATAGTAACACATGTGAGAAAACGACATTATTTTTGCACCAACCTAATAGTTTATGCTTTAACTATGCTAATGAGGCACTCATTTACTTATCACTACAAATATAATCTAAAATTTAAATACAAATAATACTGAAAACAAAACTCTTCATTTTAGCATTTTTTTTTTCTTCTTTTTTTTTACATGGCACAAGCATGAGGAAACAAAAGAATTTAAAAATTAAAATATAATTGATGAATTAATGAGAATTTTGTTTCATGAATCTTGTTACATAGTAAAAGTCAAAATTGGAAGATAATGCAATGTTACTTCATTATTGAATATGGTGGGAATACATGAGGAGTGGTATAATGGTTAACAGCACTAAAAACAAAAATCATCAAACTTGATTCAAATTCTCGATTTAAGCATGAACTAAGCAAGCTACAGCTTCAATGGTTTGGGGACAGCTTTAAAAAATAAAAATAAAGCCAGAATTTGTCGTAAAAAGCCTTCAAGCTTTATCTAGCTTAAGGCCTTATAAAGTCGAAATCCTGCAATGCAGCTGAAGCTCTTTTTGTTCAGAAAAGAGTCAGAATATACTTTACTCAGCACTGTTCCATCAATAGACATCTTGACAAAATCACTTGTCATTGTCATGCTATGATGACAGAGAGAGGAGGGGAAAAAAAAAAAAAAAAAAAAAAAAAAAAAAAAAGTAGGTGAGTGAGCACATCACCCTCCTTACTGCCTGGGTAGTAGCAGTAAGGCCATTACACCAGTGTCAACCTTAACAGTGTATAATCAATATGTAAAATTGGCCAGGGCATAGAAAGTAAAATTTCTTTTTCAAGAACAAATGCTTAAAGTAATATGATTAAAATAAAAATTTCAACTAAGAGTTCTCTTCTTTCACAATTTACTAGCTGTGAAGTTAATGTTGTACATTAAGAATAAACAAGACTTATTACAGTGTAACCCAGATATAAGAGAGTTGTTGGGACCGGAGAAGAAGTCTCTTATATCCGAGTTTGGTCTATTTTGTTTAGGTAAGTATGGCTCTAATTTGGGACCAGAGAAAATCTCTCTTATATCTGGGTGTCTCTCATATCCAGGTTACACTGTATATGAAGTAAGAGTTTATAAAAAATATTTTTCTTGACTGAATTCACTCAAGCTAAACAAGCACAAAAATGTAATACTTCAATGTCAGAACAGTTCCAACAACAAAAACAGAAAAAATTTCACAAGAAAAAAAAAAAAAAAAAAAATGACTTTAACAGTGAATAAAATTCATTTTATTTTCCATCAACCTTCCATAAACTGCTCTTTATTTGTTCTGCACCTCATAAAGCCTCTTCTACAAGCTGCAGAACCACTTTCAGAATAATGGAATATGAGAGAGGCTTTCCAAAGCTTTGTTCACTTGACTCTTAACAGCTGGGAAACTATTATCATGTCAATCCCACCCACAGGCATTTTTCACCATCTCCATCAGTACTACTCCCCCTTTCAAAATTTATATATCATAACCAGATGATGTCATGAATTATCATTTGATGGACCCAATGGTAGTGTCCGTTATAATAAATATTATCATAAACACATTTACTAATGTTTTATTACCAAAAGCAACAGACATCAATGAAACTTTTTTTATAGTTCACCAAATCAATGTCAACTTCCCAATAATAAACTTCATATTACTGTTTAGTGACAATAATATTTTCTGCATATATGAAGGTATGCTGAAAAGTCCTATCAAAAAGGGTAATGAAGTGTACATGTTATTCCTCAGTATTCATCTGCAGTTCAACACAATTGACAGTTTCTAAACTTTCTTTAATCTATTCATCCCCCACCCCAAATTCTGATGTTTATTTATTGAAATACTGTTCTGTTGCCATCATCTGAATCATTTAAAAATTACCTCCCCTTCAAATTACTTTCAAGGTTAGGAAACAGGAAATTGTCAGATGGTGATTAAGGTGGTTGCTTGTGCACTCAAACCAAACATTCCTCAAAACATCTATGAGCAGGTGCATCGTCCTCCAAAAAGAACACCTTTTTACAACTTCCTTTGCTGTTTCTTTCTTCAATGTTTATTTTAATCAGTACAGTAAGTAGATTCTGCATTGCTTGGCTCTCATGAAGATCAGTCATCAACAGCTATAGTGACAAAAATGTTCAGATTTTAGGAAGCGGGTCATACCAAGAACTTTTCAGCAACCCTTTTATGTGTCAACAGATAAAAGAATTATTTACATAGATATCCATCTGTAAATACGGGAGCTTGTGAATTATCAATATTTTCCCAATATATATGTTCTTATGCAAAGGTCATGGAATTGTAAACTGTTTTAATAAAAAGCAAATTTTAATAATTTTTGACAAACTATCTATAAAAGAATACTAAAGTGTCAGATAGAAGCTGCAATCATATCAAAAACTGATCTGTTGGTTGGTTTGGTTTATGGCATATCAATAGGTTATTTAATGCCAACAAGATTTTTTAGGAGAGGTTTGCATGAATAGAATATGTATTCTTTGCAAGACATCAGTTTGTAGATCAAGTTTCATTGGATATTTTTGTAAAGAGGGTTTTCAAGAGTTAAATGTATTGTTGGTAATATTTTTTTTTTCCAAAATGTATTGCTGGTATTTTTACTATTTTTATACTTTCATAGTGTTTTTGACCCCAGTTTGCAGTTAACTATTTGCCCATAGCTGGGACCCTAACAGATGCTATCACCCTGGGTTAGGTTGGACATGGAAACAACAATTAGGAAGTAGTCCCACACTCCTCAAAACCTCCCTATCAAAGACCTTGCTGCTGGATGTAGTTTATTATCATATCCAGGAAAAAAGTGATCTGTAATTGTCCAAGATTACTGATTAACTGTAATATATTTAAATATCCTTTTGTTGTTTCTTGCAAACCAGTAGACTACATAAAAGGATGTGTGCAGACATATTTCAGCAGGCATGTTCATACAAATGCATTTAGCTTTTCTAAAAAGTTTGTTTGTTTTTTTTTTTACAATGATTTTCACCTTGTACAAGGCCCCCAAGAGCCACTTGGGTTATAGAGTAAAAGATACCAACCCAAGCAAAGAGATAATACCACAAGTGAAAGAGAAGGAAAAGGCTTTAGAAGGAATTGGAAACCCAATTCTAAACTGGAAACAAGGGATACACCTTTACTTCTATTCAAAATGCCAAGGAGGAGTGTCAACCGGATGATAAGCTTATACCACAAAAGGAGAAATAGTTCACATCAACAGTCCCATAACTCGCCAATGTTGTAGGGACACCACATTTACTGCATCCACAGTAGCATTGACGTATCTAGGGTACGATAGTTTGACAGAACTCATTTTTAGGCAGTTTGTTTTTTGTTTTATTTTTTTCATTAAAAGTTTTCTTTCACCTAGGCTGGTTGCCAGCCAAAGCAAAGAGGACCCAGTCAACCATGCTATTAGGTTGGTGCAAAAATAATGACATAATAATGTCGTTTTCTGACATTTTTTAACGTCAAAAAACGATATTATTACGTCATTATTTTTGCACCAACATAATATTTAACCCATGGGAAATTAACTTGGAGGGGGGATAGGGAAGAGATGGATTCATACCTTTCTTGAGAGTATTTGTATGAAAATAAATGCAATAAGCTTAACTCACCAATTTCTTTTTCCAATTTACTAATGGTTACACACTGACAAAACGAAATGACAAACAGTTTAATCTAATTTTAAAACCATTACAGTCTTATAAGAGCTACGATAGTTTTAGTATACACAGAAGGTAAGATTAAATAGAAAAGTATATCAACAACAGAGACATGATTGCCTAGATCCTGAACATAAAAGAATATCAACAATTCAAATTACTGTGTATATGCTGCCATATAAGACAATCTCCAAATTTTCAAGTTCAAATGTAGGCTTTGACCTATATTAGCCATACAAAATGATACACTCAAATCGTATTTTGAAATGTACTGAGTATTAAAAAAATTCGATAAGCATATACTTTCTTTTCACTCAAATTCTAATAAAAATACAGTGGGGAGATATTATCAATTAACTACCACAATCTTCAATACCTCATGAGTTGGTACTGTGTTTTCAGTAGGTTATTATGGTAGCCTGAATACCTTCTAACCATTCACTCATTGCACTATTCTTGAATGTGATCTTTAAACAGCTTGTTGAAACACACATCCAGTTGTGTTTTTGTTCAACTATTCAAATATTTGTGTTGATAGTTACCAAGGCAGGGGTTAACCTACTGTAAAAAAAAAAATCTCCTAGGCTAACATCTTACCATAAACCACAGGATTCATGGTTCACATTTTATACCTGGAGTATAAAACAGCTCCCTATTTGCCTCAGGTTGCAGAAATAATTTTAAGAGGAATTATTTTCCAATCTTTAGAAAATTTTTCTCTTATAATAAAACATCTTCTATTTTGTTTTTTTCCATTTTCACCATCTCAGAATTTAAAAACTTAAGCTCTTCAAAAAATTGGAGTAATTAAAAGAAAATCACTTAAAAATCACATTAATATTTTCTATTAAAAATATTTAAACTGTTTTTATAAAGCAATTTTCTCAATTATTTTTCTTGCACCTATGTTTTCTATAAAACCCCGACTCCTGAATAAATCATGGGAAATCATTTCGCTTGTCAACATTTTAATTGGGCAAACATGGTCAATGATTATAAAAGCCATAATTATATAAAATATTTTTAGGCAGGAGTATTTCACTATTTTATTGTTTCAAGAGGAAATTTTAAATGAAAGAATTGTAATGACTTTCGTTAAAATTAAAGAACTTGTTGACATAACTGTCAACAGTAATAAACAATAGGACCAACTTCCTACTCTATGCATGCATATCTATCCCCACTCTACGCACACATATATCTATCCCCACAATTTTGATTAAAAAGAACCATTATAGTCTATCAGTTTAATTTTTTTTTTTTTTTAAACTTTTTCCAGGGTGAAGAAGCTCCAATTTGCATTCCATGCCAGGAGCTCTACACAGTGAAACATTTACTAACAAGCGGCATAGATCTTGAACAAATATGATTAAGATACTATCAAGAAAACAATCTGAAAGACATCTTCAAGAAAACAATCTGAAAGACATCTTCAAGAAAACAATCTGAAAGACATCTTCAAGAAAACAATCTGAAAGACATCTTCAACAAAACTGAGCCAAATCACCTTTTAGAATTTCTAAAAGCAACAAAATTATATAACAAAATATAGTTGGTAAAGAAGATAGCATATAATCATCATGTACTAAATCACAACACCTTTACCTATATCTTGAAAACAATAAACTGACAAAAGATCAACAAGCAGTAAACAAAAACCAAACAAATTCTTCACCATTAATAACCCAAAAGGGTTGATATGCTAGTAAAACAAACAACTAAACTAAACTTTTCCAATTTTCAAAGGTGTTGGATATCGTAATCAAAGCTGTGGATAAATTGTCCAAAGTTCATATTTTGTTAGTTTGTTAAAGTACTTTCAGCTATCGCAGTCATTATCAAGAACCAATATGGTATCTGCGTGGTAGTTAGAATTCCTTTGTCTATATCCTGGTATTCTTTGGAAAGCTGGTAACTTGAAATAGTTTAGTTTGACATGTATAACAGTTATTGGGAATGTTGTGTGATCTGGGATCAAACAGATCAAATATGGATTGGAATCCAACAATGATAAGATAAAGAATAGGAAACATTTATAAATATAACATGTTTCACTTTTATTAAAGCTTCATCAGAGAACAAGATATGAAGAAAAAGAAATTCTGGTAGTTTTACTTTTGTATTGTTTGATTTTCATTGGTTAAACCTGTTTCCTGTGCATTTGACTTGTTAAACAAATACTAGTATAATTTGTGGAAATTCAAATTCAAGGAGAAACAACATGTCCATTATTCAAA
>OZ010599.1:40608892-40741392 GCA_963932145.1 Acanthosepion lycidas | reverse complement strand
GAAGGAAAGGGAGAGAGAGAGAGAAGGAAAGGGAGAGAGAGAGAGAAGGAAAGGGAGAGAGAGAGAGAAGGAAAGGGAGAGAGAGAGAGAAGGAAAGGGAGAGAGAGAGAGAAGGAAAGGAGAGAGAGAGAGAAGGAAAGGGAGAGAGAGAGAGAAGGAAAGGGAGAGAGAGAGAGAAGGAAAGGGAGAGAGAGAGAGAAGGAAAGGGAGAGAGAGAGAAGGAAAGGGAGAGAGAGAGAGAAGGAAAGGGAGAGAGAGAGAGAAGGAAAGGGAGAGAGAGAGAGAAGGAAAGGGAGAGAGAGAGAGAAGGAAAGGGAGAGAGAGAGAGAAGGAAAGGGAGAGAGAGAGAGAAGGAAAGGGAGAGAGAGAGAGAAGGAAAGGGAGAGAGAGATAAGGAAAGGGAGAGAGAGATAAGGAAAGGGAGAGAGAGAGAGAGAAGGAAAGGGAGAGAGAGAGAGAGAGATTTCTGGGTTAAAGGTACACATCAAAGAAAAAAAATCAACCATTTATCATCATGAATAGATCCTTTTGTGCCACCAAGAATCCAATCAAGGAGCAAATGAAAATAAGTCTTGATATAATATAAAGCCTCTCACTATCCACATAGACATTAAATGTCTTACTTGCTTTAGCATTGTCACAGACATAAATCTAGAGAGATGGATAGATGGGTGGATAGATATAAAACAGTCAAAAGTTGTTAAAAAGAAACTTATGAGGCAGAAAACACTTCTTCCTTACTGATATTGATAGCCAGCAACAAATAAAAAAGACGGGAGGTAATTTTACCCAGAATCTGTAAAGAAGACAAATTTTCAACTATACCAATGTAAATTGTTTAATAGCTACTTCTGTTTTATAAATTTTAAACAAGATATTTTTTGAAACCTCAAGCCCACAGGAGGCAATTTACAATATAAAATAAACATAAAATATTTATCTACTAACATAATGAAACAAAATGCCATAAAATTAAGTTGCTAATTTGTGAATCAAGTCTGTTAACATGTCGTCATTCATGCAAAGAGTATTTGTTAGGTCTGATTTTCACACTATTCATACTCCAAATATAGTGAATTGTTATCAGAGATTCTCACGGTTGGTAAGCAACAAGTCTGGGTAATGCTATGTTAAATTCATCTGGCTTGCTGTAGTAGACAGCATGAAATGGATAGAGAATCAGCCTCTGGGAGTAACTTTCTAACTAGTGAGACAGGAACCAGCAGCTGCAACCAATGCCTTTTGGTAGTGTAAAAAGGGGGATGACAGAGATAAGACCCAAATGGCAAAGCATTGCACCACCCAATTTCTATTTTAGGTTAATATATCTAGGAATTCTCACTATCCTGCCTCAAACAACCAGATCTAGTGAGATAATATCAGATGGAATTAGTGTGTGCATGTATGTATATATATATATATATATATATATATTTCTTCAAACATTATAGTTGACACTTCTTATTTGAAATACACGCCAAAGTTTTTATTTATTTATTAAACAGAGTGTAATAAGTCTATCAGCCAGTTAATGCATTTGAAAAATTTAAAGAAAGTGCATCCTCTGGCAGGGAACAAACATGCCTCCTCCTTTGTAGAGGGAACGACAGTTTAATCTGGCATTCTTTACTGCTTGGCTACGAAGGACTTCACAGTAAACAAAGCTCTTTTTACCACATTTAAGGAAAGCATATCCTTTTCACGCACATTATTTTTCCTCAAGACCATTTATCTGCTGAGCTTCATATCCAAAATGTAAACAAAGCAATTTCTATTTACATTGTTTGGACTTTTGTCCTCATCTTTATTGCATATTCACAACATTTCAAGTAATTGGAATTTCAAACTGAACCCTTTATTTCATCTGCCAGGGTAAATTGTTCTAGTTCCACTTGCCATACCTCTTCTGGATATCTCAGTTATCTCCCTTTAACTCAACTCTCCAAGTTTTGTTCTCCACTGCCGTAGCCAGACATTGAACTCACAACTATTTGGGTCAAATCATTGAATCCAACCAATGTTTTTATCCACAGGACATCAGTATGAATTTTGGAGACTTATAAACTTAATATCTCGGTAATCATTTTTTGTTTTTTTTTGTTTAAAAACCAGAGATCATATAGCAATTTTATTGTTATTATTGCTTTTCTCTAGCACACCATATTACTGGTTCCCATATTGTATTCATTTCTATGCTTGGCCAGCTTAGATTTTTCTGACCTAGCATATGTGCTGATTTCTTATCAACACATGCTAGGTCTAATTCCATATGCCATGCCTCTTCCAGAAGAAGCATGGCATGTGGAAGTAGAACAACCTATCCCTATTGGATGAAATAAAGGGTTCAGTTCAAAATTCCAAACTGAATAAGGCTGGAGTGTACAATAGCTAAAACATTGTGAATATAGCAATAAAAATGAGGACAATAGTCCAAATAATGTAAATAATTACAATCCCAGAAATATAGACAGATATTAAAGCGATTTCTAAAGAATTAATGGATTTATTTTTAATTAGACATTTTTAATTTTATATATATATATATATATATATATATATATATATATATATATATATATATATATATATATATAATGAAAAACAAATCACTTTAATGTACCATTACGATAATTTATTTCACCTAAATCCTTTTTTAAGGATTCAGGATCATCAGGTAAATCTTCCAACAACGAAATGAGAAAAAAAAAAAAATTTTTTTTTTTTTTTTTTTCTCATTTCGTTGTTGGAAGATTTACCTGATGATCCTGAATCCTTAAAAAAGGATTTAGGTGAAATAAATTATCGTAATGGTACATTAAAGTGATTTGTTTTTCATTACATATTAGCTCTGTCCTAACATTGAGCTCTCAGGATTTCATCCTCTTTGGATTTACCAATTCGGTTTACCAAGTTCCTTATAACTTAAATATATATATATATATATATATATATATATATATATATATATATATGTGTGTGTGTGTGTGCGTGTGTGTGTGTGTGTATTTTATGCAAGTTAGAGTTATAGGAAAATAAAAAACATAAGAACATATAAAAAATTATGTACAAAAAATTAATCAACAACTTGTCAGTTGTTTTTAATGAAACCCACAGTACATTTCAGTCATTTTTAATGAAACTTATATAAAGTTTCATTAAAATATATATATATTATGAAATGGACAAAGTCTGACAATTATTTTAAGACAATTTTATGTTTATACATTCCTTTTATAGATATAAATATAAAAGTAAATGCTCTGTTTATAATAAACAGTATTAAACAACATTTACTGGACTGAATGTCCCAGAAATTTTCATAGAAAATATTCATCCTCCGACAGGAATCGAACCTGTATCCTATACGGAACTATGATATAGCCTGATGTGCCTTAACCTGATTGGGCCACAGAGGATCGTTCGGTTAGCAAGTACGATTTTACTGCTTTTAAACTATAATCTTCCATGATTCTCATGTACATTCATATCTGCTCAATGCGTATCCAAATGTAAACAAATGATGTCACACATTATGAAATGCACAAAGTCTGACAATTATTTTAAGATATTTTTATGTTTATTATAAACAGAGCATTTACTTAAATATCTGTATCTATAAAAAGCATGTATAAACATGTCTTTTTATATATATATATAATTTTTAGTTGTATGGATATGAGTTTGTAACCCTGGGTTTCATGCTTTTGCAATCATCACATGGCAAACAAATAAAATTAAATGCTCAACTTATCTTCCTGATTCAGAGCTTCACAGATGGTATCTGTTAGAGGACTAGATAGTTGAATTTATTTACAGATATTATAGATTTTAATGCTCATTTTTTTAATATTGAACATTTTTATTACAAAGTTTGATTTTTTTTTTTTTGTGAAATAAGTTATATCCTTGTCAAATTCTGAGAAACACAAAAGTGTGATGGCAACCTACATACATGACCCAAATATGGGGATCAGATGTCTTAGAGGCAATTGCATTAACTACTGATATTACTAGTAAGTCAAAGATCTAACTTAAAAGATACAAGTAAAATGTATAAAATAAGCGCAATTGTTGACTATTCATATACATGCAGTCATAAATGATCTTCATGACTAGAAGTCACCATATAAGAGGGGATGCTGAAACATTCTCAGCCTAACCAAGAGATTCCTGTGCAAATTCTGATACTCGATTTTTGTCAAGTTTTTGGAAATGTGTAAGGCTGAGAACTTTTCGACACTTCATTGAGTATTATTAAATAAGTTTCTTCAGTAACAATAAATGTCATATAAGTTTATACAAAAAAATTGTTACAAAAGCTTCATTAAAAAAATACAAAAAATTAAGTATAACAAAAAAAAAAAAATAAAAAAAATAAAGACTAATATGTGACATCATTATATGTACGTTGTGTATTACAGCCTCATGTTTCTAACGAAATTTCTCCATTCATTTCTGTCATTGTAAAGTGTTTCCAGTTGTCTTATTTCTTTTTGATCTCTGAAATCAATCCTTTTATCTTAGATAGCCAGGTTACTTTTGGTCAGCCTTTCTGGCAGGAGTGTTTGTATCCATCCAAAGTGACAATAGCACTTAAAATCATGATAAATCTATAAGTGCAGACAATTTCTAAATAAATACATAAGGTGTTTAAATAAAGAAAAAAAAATAGCATACAATAGAAAAATTAAACCAGAGAATCTTTAATATATTGTTAACTGATTATTTCAGATTTTAAATCTCTATAGATTTAAAATTAATTTTTTTATCACAACTACTGCAAAATAATCAAAGTGACATTTTCATTTATTTTGTATACATTTCAAATATAAATTACTACAATAGATTTAAAATTATCAATATAGCTTAAATAATTTTAAAAATCTATTTAAATTCTTATTTCACAGAATTTAACAACTATTGCAATATGATACCCAGAATGACAAGAAAGCTGAGAATATGTGGAAAGGTTAGATAATGGTAAACCATGTCCTCTGTAAAACTGTTCCAATTTAAGAAATACCCATTAACTTTCCAGAAATAGTTTAAGAGAGATCTACTTTCAATATAACAATTTTAGTAATGTTTATTTTTCAAGCAGAAATTATCTTGGTAAAAATCTGCATGCACACGTGTATGGGTGAGTGAAGGAGAGGAGAGAGACAAGAGGGAAAAGAGATGCATATGGGTGGGTGAAGAGGTGAGAGACGGAAAGAAAGAGAGAGAGAGACGGAAAGAAAGAGAGAGAGAGACGAAAGAAGAGAGAGAGAGAGAGAGAGAGAGAGAGAGAGAGAGAGAGAGAGAGAGACGGAAAGAAAGAGAGAGAGAGAGAGAGAGAGAGAGACGGAAGAAAGAGAGAGAGAGAGAGACGGAAAGAAAGAGAGAGAGAGACGGAAAGAAAGAGAGAGAGAGACGGAAAGAAAGAGAGAGAGAGACGGAAAGAAAGAGAGAGAGAGACGGAAAGAAAGAGAGAGAGAGACGGAAAGAAAGAGAGAGAGAGACGGAAAGAAAGAGAGAGAGAGACGGAAAGAAAGAGAGAGAGAGACGGAAAGAAAGAGAGAGAGAGACGGAAAGAAAGAGAGAGAGAGACGGAAAGAAAGAGAGAGAGAGAGAGAGAGACGGAAAGAAGAAGAGAGAGACGGAAAGAAAGAGAGAGACGGAAAGAAAGAGAGAGACGGAAAGAAAGAGAGAGAGACGGAAAGAAGAGAGAGAGACGGAAAGAAAGAGAGAGAGACGGAAAGAAAGAGAGAGAGAGACGGAAAGAAAGAGAGAGACGGAAAGAAAGAGAGAGAGAGAGACGGAAAGAAAGAGAGAGAGAGAGAGACGGAAAGAAAGAGAGAGAGAGACGGAAAGAAAGAGAGAGAGAGACGGAAAGAAAGAGAGAGAGAGACGGAAAGAAAGAGAGAGAGAGAGACGGAAAGAAAGAGAGAGAGAGAGACGGAAAGAAAGAGAGAGAGAGAGACGGAAAGAAAGAGAGAGAGAGAGACGGAAAGAAAGAGAGAGAGAGAGGACGGAAAGAAAGAGAGAGAGAGAGACGGAAAGAAAGAGAGAGAGAGAGACGGAAAGAAAGAGAGAGAGAGACGGAAAGAAAGAGAGAGAGAGACGGAAAGAAAGAGAGAGAGAGACGGAAAGAAAGAGAGAGAGAGACGGAAAGAAAGAGAGAGAGAGACGGAAAGAAAGAGAGAGAGAGACGGAAGAAGAGAGATACACTAGCTGACTGGCTACTCTCCTTCTTGGTGTGTGTGTGCCCTCAGTATTGATGTTTGAGTCTATTTCTCTATGTGAACATTTTTACTAGTCTAGCTGAAGAATATGCATTTTCATTTAATTATTGATGTTCAACTATCCAACAAAGCAAGAAACTCTACAATACCTACTCAGTTAACAAGCTGATTGTAACTCACACCGGGGAGGGTGGCATGTCAGAAAAACTTAAATTAGCAAGTGAATAAACAGCTATAATTGAATGATAGAAGCAATTAGTTAAAATGAAGTTTGGTAGCCATTTCAAGATATTGTGGGATATGCTACTATTGTTGGAACAAACTTCATTGAACCATTATAAGGTACAAAAATCAATCAACAAATATGACAATATACTGAAACAAATTTAAAAAAAAAAAAAAATTAAGTAAATCATTAATTTCATTTCTACATTAAGATGGCTGGATAAAGTTTATATATTTTCAGGTAAATATTTTTCTAATTTGTCTTTTTTTTTTTAACATTTTAAATTTCTTTCTATAAATACTTTCATTGTAATAGTTCTGATGAATTTTTCCTCTATGGTACCTAGATTTTATCAATTTAAGTACAGTAGTAGATTAGCAACATCATTTTACAGTTGAAACGGCTATATGTAACTGTAAGTTCTATGCAAACAGTTTCTTCTATCACACTTCTTGCTAGTGGAACTCTTCTGGCTTCCTGCTTCCCAGTCAAATTTAAATGCAGTGTGAATCATTATCTCCTGTCCTCTTAATTCTGGTCTTTTATGGTTCTCTTGTTCTCTAACACTTAGTAACCCTTTGCATCTTAGTGCTTTATTATTTTCCTGGAGTGAAATGAAAAAAGAAAAAAAAAAATTTGTAAGATGATATGGCATGATGATAAAATAAAAACATTAATATTACTAAGAATAGTATTCACATTTAAATAATACTATATATATATATAGGTTGGTGCAAAAATAATGACGTAATAATGTGTTTTTTGATGTTATACGTCAAAAAACGACATTATTACGTCATTATTTTTGCACCAACCTAATATAGATCGTGTGTGTGTGTAGACAATATAGCTTTGTCTAGTTTATACAGAAAAAACATTTTCACAAAGGGCAACATCTTATACTTAATTCACATGTGATAGTACATAAAAAAACCTTTAATGGAAATTGTTTTTTATGGTTTAATCTTTTGGAAGTTATTTAAAGACCGAAAATATTTTAGATAGTAAGAATATTTTATGAGAATGATTTAGTGATACAAAACCTACTAATTAATCCATAGTAGATAAGGCGAAGAGGTGGACTCATACCTTTCCCAAACATATTTGAGTTTAAGTTAATATAAACCTGACTGGAATTGGAACACAGCTCTCCAATTTCCAATTCTGAGCTATTATCTAATGAACATTAACATAAGTTTATATTCTAACAATATGAAAAAAGTTTAGACATTTCTAAAGAGCCAATATTTTTTTATAGACTTAAGCAAAATCTTTAAGCAATGATTAAAAAGGGAGGTGAAAAACTGGCAGTTTAAATCAATTACTTACACATTTGAGAGAGAGAGAGAGAGAGAGAGAGTAAAAAGTAGACGGATCATTTAAAATTCACAGGATACCACAAAAAATGATCTATGATTCAGATATGAAAATAATATAAGATTTAGACAAACTTTAATACTAGCATTTTCATTCTCTCACAATTACAATGTATGTGTGGCTTAGACATAAAATTAATGTAGTTGAGTTTAGAGAGAAGTATTGGGTTGGAAAAAAAGTTTTAACATTTTTAAGTGAATTTCAGACAGTATTTTGATATTTGTACATAGATTTATTCAACCATATATCTGCCATTGTGATCCTCTACCTTTTGGAACCCTCATAATTCCACCCTTGCAGAAATTGGCATCTTTATGAGTGATGAACTGCTCTAAGTAGTTTCTTCAGGTTTTCAATGAATTTAAGTTTTTCCCCATCAAGATTATGCTGCAGGGATTGAAATAAGTGGTAAACCAAAGGTGTAAGGTTAGGTGTGTATGGCGAGTGTAATTGGACATCACAGTCAAGTTGTATGAATTTTTGCCAGGTATGCACATGTGACATGAGGTCTGATGTCCCGATGATAGATGATATTCTGATTGGCCAATTTCAAACACTTCATCAACTGCTGCCTTTAATTTTTTTTTAATTTACAGTAAGGTTTATCCTATACAAGGCCTGGAGGTCACTTGCAGTAGAGGGTTAAGTTAAGAGAATTTGTGCAGATAGGAGGGAAAGATAATGGTTAACCCCAACCTTGAACAGGTTCAGATTTTAGTGATTGGGGAAACATCCTCTTGGGAGTTGGTCCCACAGAGAGAGGTTGGAGGGTGGAGAATAATTCATCACCTACAATGACTTGGAGATGCTTTTGGACTATCAAGACTGGAAATTGAAGATTGGGTAGCTCCCACCCAAATATGTTAACAGTACATTTTTGACCAGATCTGGCTCTTGTAAAAGTAGAAAATAGCAGGAGTTAGGTACTTACTGGAGTGGTACAAGGAGCCGGCCATTTTATCTGCATCCTTAGCAAGGGATCATTTGTAAGAGTCCCACTTTAGTTCTGGTATGAGTTTGAGGCCCAATAGGCTTTCAAAGCATCGTGCCTCCCCAAGGGGACATTCGTTCGTCGGGATTGGTGGTAGTTCGGGGTCTGATGGAATGTAACCAGTTTGGTTTTTGAGGCATTTGAAACGGTAGTTTTCTGAATTAAATATCTGATTTTGCAGAAGGAACACATACAGCAAAATGACCTTTTAATCTGACCAGATACAAAGTTCAGATGCAGACCCACTTTTAATTTTCTCAAGGAACTTTTTTTTCTTTTTTTTTTTTCTTTTTTTTTTTTCTTTCGCAGTGTTGCAAACAATTCATCTTTCATCACCTGTGATTGTTCTTTTCAAAAGTATGTTGTTTTTGTTGTGCTTGAGCAAAGAATTACAGATAGAAGTATGGTCCATTAAATTTATTTTCATTAAATCATGAGACACCCAAACATTGTAGCAATTAATATATCTAATTTTTTTCAAATGTCTTACAATTCTCATGAGATATATGGAGCATCTCTGATGTTCCATGTTGTGTGACCAAACTTTCTACTTCTAAACCAAACAAACCCCTTACAACAGTATTCTCAGCTATGGAACCATTTCCATAAATGATGCCTATATTTTTTTGCTGTTTGTACAGCATTCCCCCCCCCTTTCTGGAATGAAAAAAAATATCAAATGACAAGAGCATCAAATAAAGTGAAAATGGAGAAAGATGTATCTTTCTCTATTTTCACTTTTAATATAAAAAGATTTAAAACTCACAACTACACACAAATCATACAGAAAGCAGATAAAATGTTACCTTTCAGAATATGTATGTCAAATTTCAATCACATGTGAAATGGAAGACTGTGTTCAAATGTCATGTATTGAAAATGCTACAAATTTGTTTCATCCCCCCCCCCTCAAATATTATCTTTGTAAGCAAGGAGATTTACAGGTTTGGCTAATCTGACTGGCACCATTTTTGTTTTTATTAACGACACCTCAATTATTTAATACATCTGCTGACATTGAAACAAAATAATTACAAAATAAGCTGACATTTTAACTCAAATTTAACTTACTTTGGCTATTTCGCTTTTCAGATATACTATCGCAAGTCTTATAACTCAGAGTTGTAAGGGCACCACATGTACTACAGCTGATGTGGTATTTCTTGGGCAAGATAGCCTGGCTGGTTTGAATCCAGAGTTTTCCTTCTCCTTCTCCAACCAAGACTATAGGACCTAATCTATCCTATTTACCTATAGATGGGGAGAATAATTGGATGCATACCTTTCCCAACAGTATTAGTACATAAGTGAATGCAATGAACTCAACTGACTTCTCAATCTAAGCCACTAACCATTGCTCCACCATGCCACCTCTAGATATACTATATCAGATTTTATACAATGTTTTACTCAATATTTTCACAATAAAATTTGTTTTAACCAATCAATGTTGATAACATTTTCAGGTTATACTAAAATTTACATGGTAAATATATCATTTGAATTTCAGTTTATAACACATTTTTTATTAAAATATTTACATAACTATGTAGTGTGAGATTTTATTATGCAATTCAAGGTTCGTTCAGAATATAGTAAATAAATATATATAATTGTACTTATTTATATTTGTGAAATTATTGAAAGATCAGAACACAACTTTAGAAATTAACCAGCATGCAAATATTTGAAGAATCTGGGGATTAAGCACAGAAAACTCAGAATACGAAGAGCATTGGCTAAAGTCATGAAAGCAACTTAACTAAATAAGTAAATGTCACAAAAAGAAAGATGTAGGTTAGGTAAAGCAGTAAATGAAAAACCGATTCCTCAATATTAATTTTTAATGATGAATGTAGAGCTACATTGTATGGGCTGGAAAACTGATCTAGATATTGGGTTCTTTATGGGAGCAGTCAGCCAACATGACATAAAAGACAACAGGAGGAGGTGTAATAATGTTTTCAAGTTAGTATTATAGGCAATAATATTTTAATCCTTTCAAAAGTAATAGTTCAAGCTAAATACCATGAATTATTTTAAGTTCTTGGACAAGATGTTTTGTGACTAGTACAAATCACAACCAAAAAAAAAAAAAAAAGTATATTCATGCAAGAAAATGATCCTTCAGATTTGGCAATGCTGACTATTGCCTAATGCCTATCTGTCTAAAAACGATTTTATAATGGAATCCTTGTTCTAACTTCTGCAAATATTGGTCTGATAGGTAACTTATAATCCATCATTAGAAGAACTGTATCTAAGAATGGACAACAATAATGATATCTGTGAAGCAAAACTGCTATATGTTAAAAGTTGAAACAGAAAAGTATTAAAGATAAATCTATGAACAAAAATTATGAGGTTGCAGAATATTCAAATACTCATTAACATGTTAAGCAATACTACGGCAAAATAGACCAATATTTATCACTTATCAATTTATAATATATAGATATAATCAATTTATAATATATAGATATAATCAATTTATAATATATAGATATAATCAATTTATAATATATAGATATAATCAATTTATAATATATAGATATAATCAATTTATAATATATAGATATAATCAATTTATAATATATAGATATAATCAATTTATAATATATAGATATAATCAATTTATAATATATAGATATAATCAATTTATAATATATAGATATAATCAATTTATAATATATAGATATAATCAATTTATAATATATAGATATAATCAATTTATAATATATAGATATAATCAATTTATAATATATAGATATAATCAATTTATAATATATAGATATAATCAATTTATAATATATAGATATAATCAATTTATAATATATAGATATAATCAATTTATAATATATAGATATAATCAATTTATAATATATAGATATAATCAATTTATAATATATAGATATAATCAATTTATAATATATAGATATAATCAATTTATAATATATAGATATAATCAATTTATAATATATAGATATAATCAATTTATAATATATAGATATAATCAATTTATAATATATAGATATAATCAATTTATAATATATAGATATAATCAATTTATAATATATAGATATAATCAATTTATAATATATAGATATAATCAATTTATAATATATAGATATAATCAATTTATAATATATAGATATAATCAATTTATAATATATAGATATAATCAATTTATAATATATAGATATAATCAATTTATAATATATAGATATAATCAATTTATAATATATAGATATAATCAATTTATAATATATAGATATAATCAATTTATAATATATAGATATAATCAATTTATAATATATAGATATAATCAATTTATAATATATAGATATAATCAATTTATAATATATAGATATAATCAATTTATAATATATAGATATAATCAATTTATAATATATAGATATAATCAATTTATAATATATAGATATAATCAATTTATAATATATAGATATAATCAATTTATAATATATAGATATAATCAATTTATAATATATAGATATAATCAATTTATAATTAAAATATATGAACCAACAATAAGGAAATTGAAATCCATGCCAATAAACAATATAAGTGTTTATTATTTTTTTTGCCAAATCTCAAGAATAAAGAAAATGTATAAATTCACTTTCATATGTTTAGGTTTTATTCAAAATTCTAATCATCACTTTTTAAAATAAACATTGCTGAGGTGTGAAGGTAGTACCAATGAAAAAAGTCTTTTTGATACTCCATTTTTGAAGACACAAAGGTCCAAGTTTGCCAAAAATAATTAATTCTGGTATATGAGATGATATGCTATTTTTGGCATTTTGCTGTACATATTTGTATAAAACCTGACAACTCTAAAATAAGATTCCTAAATATTGTGACATGTTTTATATATAAATGAACATACAAGAGGCTGCTTAATAGTTCTTGGCACACCAAGAAATGTTTTAAAAAAGTTTTCTCAGGTTTCAGGAAATGGATTTGCAAATATTATATTCTGATATTTCACCAGCATCAGTTGATTAAGAACAATTTTATTGTGAAAATATTAACTCGCATAGTAAAATCTGCTTATGTATGTTGAAAAAAAAAAAAAATAAATAAATCACTTCAGATTTAGAGAGAGAGCAAAAAACAAAAAAAACAAAACAAAAAAACACTTCAGATTTAGAGAGAGAACAATTATAAATGAACAAGGAACTCTTTCCTCAACAGGTTCTCATTGGCATGTCAGAGCACTTGGTTAGCTTGCTATCAGCTACAGCAAATGAATTCTTGAGAAGCAAACTAGTTCCAATATTAAACTGGAAGCCTAAAGCAGGGATCAGTTAATTGCAGAGTGTGAGAAAAAAATAGCTCAAAATAATTACTTTTACTTTCCAACAAATAGGAATGCTTTTACACATTTACCAATTCCATAAGTGACATTTTTTTTTTCTGCCATTTCCCAAGGACATCAATTTTTCAACAAGTGTCCAATGGCACAGTGGGGCTTTGTTCAGTGTAGCAGGAATGGAAAAGACTAAAAAATCACTGCCTTAGAATATATATATATATATATTGCATATGATAATATTTTCTGCTAGCAGTCAACATTGGTTTCCAAGACAACAGGAGATTGTACATCTTCATTTATGCACAAGAACAGCCCTAAAAAATTTTCATTAAAAGAATTTTTTTTTTTTTTTTTAAAATAATGATCAGCTCTCTCTCTCTCTCTCTCTCTTTGAAGGGTATAGTCCAACAGAATGTCATACTGAAAAATCAAGAATTACAAGCCAAAACCTAATTAGAAAAGAAAATCAGGGCTCATTTCCATGGGACCCCTAAAAAGCAATGAGAAATGAAAACATCAATTTTGGTTTAATTACAACTGTTGTTATTTGTATGCTCAATAGATTATTCCTAATAAATAAGTGGTAAGAATCTCAAGATTCTTTATTTCTTACGGTTGTCGCAATAAGTTTAATGTCAATAACCTTCAAGATTTTATAACTCGTTTATTACTTTGGAAATTTTCAGTGAACAATATAACAGGCTTTGATTTAGAATAAGTCATGTAGTAAGTGAGAAATGAAATAGTCAATTAATAATAAACAACAAACCATTTACTTTCATTTACAATAAACAAAATTTGTAATAAGTTATGGTTTTCTCTTATTTAAAAAATATTGTACTGATATTAACCAAGATCAATTAAGCATGACAAAGCCAAATTAAAAGAAGAACGAGAGTAGGAAGCTGTCTTCTAAGTGGAAAAGTCATTCCTACTTTGAATGAGTAGTTTTTCCAGTAACAAAGCAAAGCTTACATCATGTAAATCAATATTATAAGTATTGAATATTTGACTTAAAATTCATGATAATTACGAAACAAGAAAACATTCCTTGGATATTTAAGACCAGGAGACAATGGCATCTATATTTTTGTTTGGGTTATCATGAGAAATTGCTACCTTGGATATGTGCACCATTACATAATGTTATTGATGCCTAAACTTTGAATGGCACGAAAGGTTGCACAAATGTGCATCTCAAATGGGTGAAAGAGAGTTAAATTTTTCAAGGGTACTTTTAATGCTTATTTTCACTTTAATTATATGTTGGTGCCCATCCAGAGGAATGACTGCTAAAAACACTCCCTCCACAAATTTATAGAGAAATCATACAGATGCATGTTGGGATTTCTTCCTAACCAATTAAAAAAAAAAAAAAAAAGAAAAACAAAAAGAACAAATCTTGGTCTTACCCTCATATTTTTTGTTCTTGTCTTGAAGTCAGAACACTACAATCACTTGACCATATCCCTTTGTGAACATTTTACCTTATTGCTTTGACTAGTTTTAACTTTCATATATATATTGTTTGCTTATTATTTTGTTATGTTCTTTTTCTTATTGTCTGAGAACTTTATCAATTCAGTGTGTTGAGAATTTTGTTAATTATACTTAACTCAAAAAAAACAAAAAAAAAAAAAAAAAAAACAGAATTATATGTTAACTCTTTTAGATTATAAAAATAAAAATGCTGGGTTCCTAAATTTAATATATTTTTTAATAGTACAATACTCCTTGAAGTATTACATGCACAATGGAATTCTGCATTGTCTGCATCCAAATTATCACCATTTACCTTTTTACTTTGCTAAGTAAGCATACAGATATAGCACTGTCTTTAGTTTGTTCTTACAGATTTATTTGCAGGTAAATACCCCAACAAATGATAACATTTTGAATCCTAGTATTGCTAATTAATCATTTGAATAATTGATGCCTATATCATTGGAAAAATTTTAAATTCATCAATTGATGAAATCTGCTGATCTCCAGTGAAACATCAACTAAGGTTTAATTTTACTAAATAAAATTTAATTTACTAAACTTTAAAGTATGATACTATTGGCTTTGAATTCTTTTCATAATGTCATATGATGAATGTAAAAACCACTCATGACATAAATGCAATCAAAATGAGTTAAAAAAAAAAAAAAAAAAAAAAAAAAACAAATTAAAAAAAACAAAAAAAACACTGACAGCTTTTATAGTTATTTAGAGAACTAATAAAAACATAGGCAAAACTTTATGGATATGTCCTTTTATGTTACGATAGTAAAAATAGTCTGTTAGAATCTAACTCATTATTCAAATAAAATATTAAAAAATAAAATATTAAAAAATAAAATACAATGCAATAAAAAAAAAAAAACAGCACAACCTTCTGCTCAATACTGCAAAGTAGTAGAAATTGAGTTTAAACATTTATATCAAGTTAAATAAACTTGTGGAATGGACAGATGTATGTTAGCAGCAATACACAACATGACACACAATGCCTGTACATTATGCAGCAGTCAATATATTAAGGGGAAAAAAAATTATTTCACAATAAAAAATGATGTTACTATAATCCACGGAATCAGTGACTATATTCCCAGAACTGAGATGCTTATATCAATTCTACATAAAACTAATGTATCAGTTCTATATATAAAACTCTCAAAGATGATAATTACTTTTCACATAGGAAATAAAACTATAAAAACCAATATTGAGATACAAGAAATCAGCATTATAGTGTCATATATTGATTTTTTTACTCATATATTTATTAGTTTTGATATGCAAACTTGTGAATCATTGTATATAATTTTATTTATTGAAAATTGTGTTCACATTCATTGCAGTCCAAATAAACATCTTTACATTGTATAATGTATCTTGAATTTGTAATGTTTCAATTTGTTTTCTAATTATCTGAACACACTATCATTTGTACATGGTAAAAGACAAAAAAAAAAAAAAAAAAAAAAAAAAAAAAAAGAATAAACAACAACAATTAGTATAAGTCTGAATAATGAAAACTCTTCATTGCAGAATTAAACTGACAAATTAACACAAAAGCTAACCAAAACAAAACTAACCAGTCAATTACAGATCTAGAGAATAAATTACAATTTATAGGCAAAGTGTGTACTTTTTCTAGTCTTCCTCAGAACACAGACAAGAATATTGCTCAGTAAATAATTCTAAAAATGTTTAATTACAGCAATACTTCAAGTAACTTTGGTTTCTCTTTAAATTGAAGATATAAACATGTTAAAATATTCAAGCCAGGGTACAAGATAGGCATATTAATCAAGAGTTAGTTAAACGACAAACTGTCTTGAAAACTAGAAACATTTCAACTGTGGTAGATGTTTAATATACTCATAAATATTAAACACATTTTGCAAAAGTTTGAAAAAGATATAGATAGTGTTTCTCTTGACCAAAAACAGTTGTAAAAAAAAAAAAAAAAAAAAAATATCTCTATATATATAATTTCTAAGTATTTAGTAAAACAATTCTCTAAAACACCAATATCTACAGATACTCAAATGTTTTAGTATTAATTTCTGCAAAGAAATAATCACTAAAATTTGACCATAACAAAAAAATGTAAAAATTTATAAAATTACAGATAAGTGCAGAATAAAGATCAGTTTTTGTGCTTGAGTAATTAAAAAAATGACATGCAATGACAGTAATTAAACCAGGGTTTACAACCTGGGTGATATCACCTAACAGTATGCAGTTTTAACTGTTGGGTGGGTGACATAGGATTTTGCATATTAAAAAGGTATTTCAACAAATGCTGCTCACAAAATATTCAAAAGAGAGATATGTAAAGAACCTGTGTGTGTATATATATATATATATATATATATATATATATATATATATATATATATAAAGAGGCTAAATGGGAATAACTGAGTCACAAACAAGGAATATTTTGGTATTTTCTCTATAGTTTTCAATGGTCAAGTTTGTTTTCATTTGTCTTTAATACATTGGTAGCAGCAGCAATTGCCACATAAGTTAGTGTTATTTGTTACCTCTCTTAGGTATTTTTTACTACATCATAAAGTCAGTTCACAAACCACTAACAAACTTTTACCAAACAATTTTGGTATGCTTTTGAATATTTACTATACAGGTGAGTGATGACACAAAAAAGGGTGGGAGCCTCTGAATTAGTCAAAGTAATACAGTAAAATTTAAAACTACACAATAAAATTAAAACATCAAATGTGTGCACCGATATATTTTTTTTGTGTGTCACTTTTCAGAGCACACAGATAATATACTAATCTGAGGTAGAATGCATAGGCAATAATCTGAAACAAGTGGCAATCCACATGAAAATAATCCAGTCATTTTTGATGGGTACTATGTAAGTACAATTACAAAGTTTAAGTTGAATGAGCATTATAGCTATGAGAATCAATACTATAATAAATAAGCTATAAGAGATATTAACGTCATTTCATACCTATCAGTTGATAAATAAATTAAATTGATATGTTAAAACAATATTTCAAGAATTCACAGCTTTGCAGGCACACACACCCATCACAAGAGGAGGTATGCTTGGTACAATGGTTATTAGTGGATAAAAATGAAATCAGTAATCAAATTTCACTGAAGGATGTTTGCACTACTGCTCTAAGGCATGACTGACTCTTCTCCCATTAACTATGGGCTAAATGGTACAGCAGAATGGGTCCTTTGTCCTTGATAAGGAAACCAATTTAAATGAAAGAAAGTTGAATCACCCCAGCACCACAGCAAACATGTCATGGCTAGGTTAAGGCTCATTACTCCAACATCAGAGAAACTTTGGAGATGGCTTGAATCATGCAATAGACTAAAAAAGTTGTGTGTGTGTGTGTGTGTGTGTGTGTGTGTGTGTGTGTGTGTGTGTATATATATATATATATATATATATATATATATATATATATATATATATATAAATATAAATAAAATGAAATGGATTAAGTCCGACAATTATTTAACATATTTTCTGTTTATGTTATTTTAATAGATACAATTTATTTAAATAAAACAGTATTAATTACATTTACTGGCCTGAATGTTCAAGAAATTTTGTAGAAAATATGTGCTTCTCGGACAAGAATCAAACCTGTAACCCTAATGAGAACCATCATTTGATCTGATCAAAGATTTGTTTATAAACAGTAATTCAGGCTTAGCTAACCAGATGCTTCTTTATGGCTGAACGGTTAACAGCACATCAGATCAAATGATCGTTCCCAATGGTGTTACAGGTTTGATTCCTGCTGGAGAAGCACATATTTTCTAGGAAATTTCTTGAACATTCAGGCCAATAAATGTAATTAATACAGTTTATTTAAAAAAAAAAAAAAAAAAAAAAAAAAAAAAAAGAGCATTTACTTAAATAAATTCCATCTATTAAAATAACATATAAACAGAAAATTCTATATATATATATAATGCTGTTGTGTATATTTACATCATTAATATGATTGAACAAATATGTCAAGGCCATTAATACACACACACATGTGAGGGTGTGCATGTTTTTCATTGTAACAGTCTTTATTCAAAGAGCAGTAGTAGAAACAAAATTATTTTTCTATTGTTACATAGAGAGCTCAAAACCTGACATTTTAAATAAGATAATTCCTGTAACATATTTTCCAATCCACTGATGGATGAATGAGTTTTGCTAAAGACAATCAGTGCATTCTTCAGAAGAGAAAAAGAAAATAGATTTTTAGATGTGGGTCAATTTTCAATGTGAGGGAGCTTGATTCAGAAAGAAAAAAAAAAAAAAAAAAAAAAAAAGAGAGAAAAGAGGTTGCTGCTTAAAATTCTTTGATAAACAATGCATAATTCTTTTGTTTGCAAAAGGAAGAAAAGTCAAAGAATAATAGGATACTAAGAGAGAAGCTCAGAAGTCAATTGTTCTCTTTATAAAACAGATAACAGAGCATCCATTAGAATTTTTCCTCATTCAAAGTATGGCTGTCAGGAGGATTCAAGAAAGCTAGAGAAAATAATATTGTGTTTTTACATCATGTGGCTATCAAATAATTTACAATAATTACAAAACAAATTGAATTTTAATACAAATACTGTTCCTGTATATATATATATATATATATATATATATATATATATATATATATATAAAAATTCCATAAAGAAAACAATATGAACTTGGAAAATATTTGACTTATTTTTTTTTCATCTTAATTGATTTTCATTGCAACTAATTCAATCAACAGTCTATGGTCATCAGTAAACAGTGAATTGAAAATAAAGAATAAGCTGTAGACAAAACCTGAAATCCCATACATTTGCTTTGGGGAGCCCATTTTTCCACTAATGGATACTCTATCATTTAAGCTTATGGTTGGTAGATCAAATTTAACTTTTAAAAATTTACACTGCCTTATTCCCTGATCACACATCACTATTGTTTTTAGCCATAGAAGTAAAATTAACAATAATAACACTCGCTGCAAGATTATTCATGGTAACACTAACCACAAGATTTTTAATTTTAGTTGCTTTTCAGTGTAACTACTATATTTCTGATCTGTATTGTTTACCGATGACCATAGACTGACAATATAAGTATGATAAAATGAAACTAAAATTAAGATGGAAGAAATACAAGTCAAAAACAATAATTAACAAATTGAACTTATTACTAAAACAATGTGAAGTTAAAAAATATATTAATGCTATAATCTCTACCTCCTGCATAAAGGTGGGGAGGTAGATAAAAAATGGCAGCAGCAATTAAAACTTCATCAACTGTAAAAGTTCAAAGGGAAAATAATAAAATTCAAGACAGAAAACATGTCCGATTATAAAAGAGACATACCCTTTCATAAACATCTCTTTCAACAAATTTTTTCTTTTTGCATAATTACTTTATTTTTTGTTTTTGTTTTTTTTAAAATTATGATTTTGACAAGACAGTACTCCTGTTGCTTAATGTTTTATGCAAGAATTAGTACCCAAGTTGATAAAATTGTTACTTAAATTTTCTATGCTGATGAGATGGAGAAATATTTTAACCCACATTCCCAAAGGTCAAAGTTTTTAATTAACCCAGGTCACTATGTAGCTTTCTTTAATTTGCAATTCAGGTAAGAACATCAAGTGAGAAGTGATTACATCAGTGTTGGAAGAAAGGCAATAAAAGCATCCAGTGAAATAACAAGATAAACTGAACAGGTGAATTGGTGCCATGTCTCAAGAGCCATCATAAAAATTGCCAGAGATAAACAGCAGTGAAATACCAAACATATGTGTAGGGTCACACCACCAAGCACTAACTATCCCCTCTCTCCAAGTCTCCAAATTAATGTATTTTTCAATGAGAGAGAGAGAAAAAAAAAAAAGGAGAGAAAAGGAATTTAGGAATAAAAAAAGAAAAAAAAAGAAATGCATGCACTTCCTATAACGTGGACATTCTTAAGATAGTTACACTAGAGAGAAAACTGAGTAATAATTATTGATAGGGTATAATGAAACTGAAGATAATCTAAAAATAACAACATGGTAATTATATATAAAATTCCCTTGATAAAGACAAGAAAGTGCCAACTTCCTGATTGCCAAAATCCAAGATATCACCAAGGGACACAAGGCCACATCTGTACCCATGTGAAGATAAGTGTTGTGTTTAGCATTAATTGAAGAACCCACAGTAACAAGCAGAGTACAGTTACAGTTCTATAAATACCATGCCAAAAAATACTCTACTAACTGGATTTACATCATAGGCACAATTTATTTCAAAAGCTAAAACTGGGAATTTTCACACCTTAGCCTTGAAAATAAAAAATATGATGAATAAAACATTTACACTATTTACATTCAGACTACTGTCCTCATCTTTGTTGTTGCTATCACAACATTTTGACCATTGTGTACATTCCAGACTTAATCAGGTGTATATAAAACATTGTGATAACAATAATAAAGATGAGGATAATAGTCATGATGCAAATTGTGTAAATAAGGATAAGTCCTCATTTCAGAAATTCAAACAGAATAAATCTTATTTTTAAAAGTTTTTCCACAGTAAAAAATAAAAAAATTCCATTTAATAATAACCAAAATTTTACAGTGTGTATAATTCATTACAAAATTTTGTAAACATTAAAAGAATTAAAGATACACAAAAATTATCCAAAAAGGTACATTTTAATTTCAATTTTTCAACCTTGTGTACCTTAGTGAAAAACTTGAAAGAATGAAACAAATAAATTGTAACAATCTTCTCAATATATTTATCATGCAAGCATCTACCAGTTTAAAAAAAAATACATCTAAAATACATATCTATAAAAGGATAATATAAATAAAGAAAAAAGGAAAACTTATCTTGATTGACTCATTTTATTCTCTGATGGACTCTCAAGGCCAATGTAAGGATTTTATTTTGAAACGAGTTTTAAACAAAATTTTTGAATTTAAGAGATTCAAAAACTAAAATGATTTAAATATTAATTGCATAAAAAAAAAAAATTCAATATCATTTACTCACTTCCATTTAGACATTAAATTACATCACTTAGCATCCATGATATTTTATCTAGACTTTTCAGTTAACCTGTTGAATATTTATGAGTGTTAAATTTAAAAATTTTTCTAAAAAATTTTTACTTTGGTTTATAAATATCTGTTGCAAAATAAAATCCTTACAATTGCTGTGGTAAAGTCAGTCAGAAGACTAAACATATCAGCTAAGTTAAGTTTCATTTTTGTCTCATATATATATAACAAACATTTGATCAAAATGTGTAATGAATATGGTCACATCTGTCTAAGTAAGGGCGGGCCTCAAATGATCTAAGACACCACATACAGAGGATTCATTCACTCCACATTATGTGACATTTCTATTTGCTGAGAGTGTAAAAAAGAATAAGCCTCAGTTGGCCAACTAAAACATAATATGTAAGTTCAGCTAAATATTAATGTAAAAACAGCTGCAAGAGATGACCAATGTTGCTACACCTGATCAAGAGAATGCAAAACCCTAGCAGGACTAAAAAGTCACATCCTCATCCTCCATATTTGAGAATAAATCAAGTGATGACATTACTCAAAATCAAGTCACAGCCATCAAATATTTCTAGTTGAGTCAAACTTTAAAATAAGTTGTCAGCAAGAAAAGTTTTATTTGAGGAACTTGAAATAATCTAAATTCCACTTTTAAACATTTTCAATTTATATGGGTTGGGTAATAATATTGAACATCATTCTTAGATAAAATGAATTTTATATATAAAATGTAAAATGAAAAAAGATGTCTGCTAATTTGCAAAGCAAATCCCTGTTGCCCAGAGGCATATCTGTGTTTCTGCAACAAAGTTCATAATCCAGTGTGTTCAGTAGTTGAACAATACACGCAAACCCTTAGTTCTGATGATTTGTGGCGTCATGCTATACCAACTATTGACTATCCTCTGAACAGTTGCATCTACCCTGTTTCGTTCACAAATCTTGGGTCAACCTGTAGTATGGTTTTCAGGCACTTTCCAATGGTGCTGCATGTTAGGATTGATTCCCCAAGATGATATTTTTACAAGTCACTTCCTTGCAAATCAACTATGGTAAAGTTCAAATACAGGTCTCAGTCAGAAAGCTAACATTCTAAGCACTCAGCTACATACAAAGTATTATTGAACAAGATTTTTATTGCAAACAAGATCATCCTTTTATTTCTTTAGACAAATCTATAAAATAAAAAAATGAAAAATCTAAATTTAATGCAACTTATAAATATTGTGTCAAAAAAAAAAAAAAAAAGAAAAAAAAAAGAAAAAAAAAGTTTCAAACTTTAACAAATAATTCATTGTGATGTAATTATTTCTTTATATTCATATGTATTGGGCAAATGAATTTCATCCTCTAGAAGGACTTCATCAGAATAACTTAATGATTTTGTTGATGGAATTATATATGTGTAGGAAATGGAAGTTATAAAAATACAAGCATCAATTATGATTATGCTCTGACTGAAAATGCTGGGCTGCTGATATTTTTTTTTTTTTGAATTGGAATCTTTTAAATTTAAAAAACATTTACAATTTCAAAAAAATTTAAATAAAAAAAATATTTAAGTTTTTAAATTAAAAAATTAAAATTATTTTAAATTAAATTTTTTGAAATTAAATTTTTTTTTTTTTTAATTTAAAATCTTAAAAAAATTTTTGCATTTTTTTTATTGAATATTTCTGGGCATGTAATCTAACCAATTTCATTCAGTTTCCTTATGCTTTTGTTTTTATCACTTTTATTAATAGATTGCAACAGCTATCAGAGAGATGTGATTAAATATATTTTAATGTTTAAAAAAAATTTATTCAGTATTATTATTGTTTAGGTAATAAGTGTTATAACAGCACAAATAGCTATATTTTGAAAAAATAAATTTTCGACAATATACACATTTTTTATGTATTTATGGTTATTTTTTTAACTTTTATCAAAAATGACATTCTTGTACATGTAGTTATGGATAATGTTATATATTAATTAATAACTATTTGTGCCCAGTTGTTGATATTAATAGCTATCTGCTGATGGGTTAAAATTTTGGAATAATGCAATAATAAAAATTTAAATTTCTTCTCTCTGATAGATGTCGTCATCTGTAAGTATCCCAAATTGTGATAATCAAAGATCTTCCAAAAAAGTGTTCCAACATCTTCAGCATTCCCTGTCAGTGTATAATTATAACAGATGTTTTCGTTTTTATATCTCCCCCTCTCCCTACTACATGTATATAATTCTACCAAGAAAAACATTACATTCGTCCAACGAAGTCCTTCCGGGAGGACAAAATGAGTTACACAGAATTTTTTTCCAGCGTGTCATTCATTTGCCTAACATTGATCTGATATGTAGAAATTTATAAAACATTTTCTCATTCATATATGTATATGAAACAATTGGTAGCAGATTATCTCGGTTATCCTTTTTGAATGTCATATGGTCCCCCAAGTGTGAAAGTATAAAAATTATTTCACTGTATCACTTTGTATCAATAATGTACAGTTATACATGTTTGTATTAACACCAATAAAGAAATCTTATCTTCTGATTCATGCAGTCAGAGTATTTGTATTGCTATACAAACATGCCAAAAATCGAACATCTCAATTTTCTTCTACAAAAGAGGGAAATGTCCAACATGAAAAATTAAAGACACCCACTTGTATCTATTGGATGATTGAGAAAATGTCACAAACACTAAATGGCTTATTTATCAATGACTATAAAATAGGAAAAGAAAATTAGAAAAAAAAAACATTCAAACATCTTTAATCAAGCATGTAGGACTAGTTAAAAACAAAAATAAATGCAGTCAAATGATTAGCTTTATTCAATGTGTGTGCAGATAATTTTCAATGTAATTAAATAAACATCTGAAACACTTTGATCACAGACTAAAGTATCCTAAATAGAAGCACACACCCATTTTTCATTGATTCTTCTACCTTACTTTCTTTTTTTTTGTTTTTTTTATTTGAGAATACTAATCAATTTATAATACTGGTAAGTCTAAATAATGAAAGATGAGGAATTTTTTTGAATCCAATACAAAGAATGAATAGAGACTGGTGTCTCGTTTAATACAAATTCATGTTAAATTTGTAAAAATTGTACAACTGCATAACTCCAAATAATGTTGAGCAGTAATATATTCATTTTAAAGAGATTTTAAACTAGCAGTTTTTTTTTTCCTACTATACTTAAATTTGTGCCATGACCCTTTAGGACATAGGAAGTTTTGCAAAGTCGTGATTGCCTATCTTATGTGGCCCTTAGCATTTTTTTATTCCTTTGCTAAGGCTCCAACGAGACATTCCACCATCCATTCACACAAGCTTGTCAGGTAAATGGCTCACTGCCTTCCCCTTAATATGCCACATGTGGGTTAAGTTTTCCATCTATTCCTTCCTCATTATGCATCCAAGGAATTTCAGCTATCTTTTCCTAATTTTCAGTATAAATGTTCTTTCTGTTAGAATTTCTTTAAGATTTTTTTCTTGCTGTAACACAAGAGAAAATGGCTTACCTCCTGCTAGAAAACAGATTCAGACTCATCTTGCATGTAAAATATCCTAAAAAGAAAATGGCATCTTTCGAGTTGTGTATTTAAGAAACAATAGATCTCAGAGTCAGATATGTTCTTGTGACTCATTTTTGCACCTATGCAAATTTGACCAGTCACTCAAGCTAAAAAAAAGTGCTTGACAAGGTAATAAAGCAGTACAACTGTGGTAGCAAACAGGAGACATGCCCATCAGATTGTTTGACTTGATTGTTTGACTTACACCTATGCCATTTAAAGGGAATGAAATGGATTAGGGAACTTTATTCCAAACACGAAGAAGCTGACTACAGTTGCCTCTTCACTCTATCCAGGGAATTTTCAGTATCCTTCTGTAGAAGGACATTTCCACTGTATCATGTTTTTTCCTCATCCATGGGGGAATTGTCCAGCATTCACTGCCATATAAGAGGATGGATATCTCAATCCAGCACTCTTCTTTGTTTCTAACAAATCTTTTCCATTTCTCAGGAGCTTGCTTAGTTTTTGGAATGCTTCTTTCACTAGTCCAATAAAGTTCTTTAAAAATGCTTTATACAAGTTAGTATTTCCTTTCTCTATCACTGACCTCATTACAAGCATCAGACCATAATGAACTCAATTTTCAACAGGTTATTCAATTTGGTTCTTTGAATTATTTCTTTGAAGATTGATATTCCATTATTTATGTACCAATATAGTCAGCTAATAATTATTCAACAAATATTCAAATAAATAATTTCAATTCATTGCCTACACAATTAGGATACTTTGCAGTATAGGCCACTATTTGAAATGATCCATATTCTATTTCTATGAACTTTTCTCATACGAGGCACAACCCATTTTGACTATTCTCAAAAACTTGTCTGTTGACATCTAATTGACCTCAAAATTTTTTTTTTTTTTATCATTTCACTCCAAACAAAGCAAACATGCAAGTGCAATTGCATTTAGATTTTTGAAGATCAAAGTTGACTGGAAAGCAAGATGGAAGAGAATTCCACAATGAAAAGTGTGAGAGAAGAAACTGTTAGCATAGAACCTGTGGCAATTTTGCATAGAACCTCTAGCAATTTCAGTTGTAAAATGATGAGACCTAGGTGTCAATCTAGTACTCGTAAGATCAGAAATGACCACGTATTTTCTTTTAAGTGTAAAAATCTTTGTATTTGCACTTTATAACAAACTCAAAAATTGTAAATTATTGCATTTCTAACACAAACTACAAAAACTTTTAAACATCAAATGCATTACAATAAAAAAATGACAGCTGCCTAAGCTTCCAACAAATAATGTATTCAAACAATGTTAATATCAAAACTAGAAAGGAACTACAAAACAGGCAATATCAATATGCTACCAAACTGAGTGCCAATATATATATATATATATATATACAAACAAACAAACATCAGAAATTAAATGACATATGCAATCCTATGCAAGATTGAAATAATAAATAAAATAAAGATTGGATGACTGAAAACATCAATTTTTTTATTCTGAAAAATTTGGCTCTTGCAAGATGGTTTGATTGGCTGGTTTAAAAAAAAAAGTAAAATTGTTTACAGCTTATAAAGGCTGCTGTGGTGTTCTATGGTTAGAGTCTTTGATATTGGAAGCCTTCCAAATGAACCTTGGCAAAAAAAAAAAAAAATTACAGCAACAATATTTTTTCACTAAGAGTAAATCTAATACTAAAGTACTAAAAAATACAAATTATTTTTACAACAGCAACATCTCAATTAGTCATAAAGTACAAAGTATCTCTTCTGTTGCATAGAAGGTTCTTTTTTACATTTTTATGTAGAAACAAATAATTGTAGCTTATATATAGATTAAATGCTAGAATAAGGATTATTCAATCTTATTTCAATGTGAACCTATTGAAATTACAACATTGTAATCTATAGGAAAGTAAGAAACTCAAGTGTTGTAATAATAATGATGTAGGGAAAACTGATATGTGCACATTTAAAAATACAAAAACACAGTAGAAGACTTGGTCACTGTTCCATTGTCTTCAGTAAAGTGTTGTATTAACCCATTAAATGTGAATAATGGAATTTCCAGTTCTATAGCTGATGGATGTTTCTTCTGCAACTAAAAGATTAATTTTTTTTTTATTGAGTATACATTATGAGGTGCTGAAAAGTTCTCAGCCTACTAACCTGCCAAAATCAGTATTCTGTTCTTAGAAACAAAGAAAAGAGTACTGAACTGTTGTGTAATATCAGTTCTCTTATATAGCAATGAATGCTGAACAATTTCCTCACAGATGAAGAGACTTGAAGCAACAGAAATATGGTTCTACAGATAGATATCATGGACAAAACATGTGAGCAATGACAAAGTTTTAGAGAAAATGGAAACAAAAAGGACACATAATTAACATCAGGTAGAGAGTTGACATTTCTAGGGCAGATCATGAGGAAAGAAGGCATGGAAAATTTGATACTCACAGGACAGATTGAAGGAAAGAGGGACAAAGGAAAACAATGCATCACCTCTCTAGCAAGTGGATAGTGAAGCAAGGTTTAGGAGAAATAACAAAAAGACAAAATTTATTAAGAGCTACAAAGGACAGGAAATTGTGGAGAGCCATGATCGTCAACATCCTGAAAAGACACAGCACATAGATGATGTTTGGTCTTTGTAATATGGATTTTGAGAAGTGGGTTTGACCAAGACATTTTATTTCCCTAAAATAGTAGTATTAATACTAATAATATTTTAATTTACTAGAAAGAGCATTGTCAGTTATTAATATTAATATGGTTGTTATTTGCATTTGGACTATTTTCTTTATCTTTGTTGCAGTCAGGTTTTGGCTGTTGTGCCCTCTAGCCTTCTTTAGATATTTGTCAATCCAAGTAATCATGGAATTTGAACTAAACCCTTTATTTAATTTATGTGGATAGACTGTTCTCATTTTACTGTGCATTTTAATTGATTGGAATGCCTTACATCAAAGAGAAATGCATCCATTTGTTTCAATGAGATACAAGAATACTCAACTGAATTAAAAATGCCTAAAATTCAATTGGATCTTCAATAAATGATTATTTTTTTTTTTTTAAATCTATTGTAATTCTCTGAGACAATAAATAACTTGATTTTAGAATATCAGAGGCCTGTCAAAGAAAACCAAATGTATTTAAGAGATTTAATCACAAAGAAAACACGCCTTATCTGTAGAAGATGCAATTCTTTTTTTTTTTTTTTTGTAAGCTAATCCCGTTTGAATCATTACTTTTGGTAGGATTTCAACACCATTATAACTACAGGCTATGTACTTTACCTACTACAAACAAAAATTCAGTTTTTCTAGATATTAATGCAGACATACTTTATTAGAAACATAGCCATGCAGTTTATGTAGGTTTATAGATTCTCAAGCCAGTGCCTCTTTCCTCAATCCAGTTGCCATTTCTTTTTGAGAAGAGATCAGCAACTCAGATTTATCACTTCTCAAAAATTATATCTTATAAAGACTAAGTTTCTGGTTTCATTATCAAATTAATCTTTACTTCAAAGTGACATGAACGACTGATAAAGAATATGAAAAGTAACAAAAACTTTTCTGTAAATATTGAAGAGATTAATATCACTGAGGGAAGAGTTACAATTAGAAATACTGTTAAACATTATAACTGAGTAAACGATAGAGATCAGGTTCTTGAATGATATAAGCTTTATAATGGGTAGATCTATTGCTGCCTTGATCAAAGGCTTCTTGCTTTATATTTATTTTATTCAGTATATTTCTCATGCTTGTAAAATTTACACCAACATGAGACACACTCTCTCTCTCTCTATATATATATATATATATATAAGTTTTTTTTATGGTACAAAATTTAATGATAGCTAGAAAAAAATGAAAATATATATGGCATTTTTAAAAAGCTAAAAAAGAACCGGTTTCGTCCCAGCCTTATCAAGTTTATTTTCTGTGATATAAAAAAATATATAAGCATGTAAATATAATGAATGGAAGGAAAAAAAAAAAAGAATTTCAAGAAAACTAATGCCCAATAACATTCAGACCCAGTAAGCATTCCCTCTGTTTACAAAGGGAAGTCCCACAGGATCTGATATACAAGGACTCTAGAACCTTGAGGTGATATGATGAGTGGGACCTAGATAAAATCAAAAAACAGTCTGCACTAAAATCAAACACACAATTCCTGCAGTGTGTGTGTGTTTATTACTTCAAACATTATTATAGTGTACACCTCTTATTTGAAATAAACACATTTTTGTTTACCAAACATTGTATTGGGCAAGAGAAATTTGTCCTCAGCAGTGATCAAACCGGTGTCTCACTTGGTAAAAATGGAGCATCTATTTCAAATAAGTATTCACAAAATATTGAAATAAGTGTTGTCTTTTGGCATGACTATTTATATATGCTCGTCAGTGGTGCATTATGGGTAGTAAGGTATATTGTATTAGCCTGATAATTATTGGATGGGCAGTAGCAGTTATGCTGACAATTTTTCTTCAGGCTACAGAGTAGAAATAATTGTGGATCTGAACGTGATTATTTACAGCAATAGTTGAAAGAAAACACAAACATAGCCTGAAGATTGCGTTCAAGCATGAAAGACTGTCACCACTTGGTGTTGACCTCAATGTCCACTTTAATATTGTGTGTGTGTGTGGGGGGGTGTATTATGTTTGATGTCAAATTTATGATAATACACACTAAGGAGAATAAATGCTGAATTGATTGTTGTAATTTTCTTTTTATTGCATCAGGTCTGATACTTTTTGATCAGATCTTGTGTGTGTGTGTGCATATAAAAATGAAATGGATTAAGTCTGACATTTATTTAATATATTTTGTTCATATGTTATTTTTATAGATACAATTTATTTAAGTAAATGCTGTTTTTAATTAATCAGTATTAATTACATTTACTGGTATGAATGATAGAGAAATTTGACCTGACGTGTGGTACTATTCAGTTACAGAGAAGTGACTGGTTGTGTGTTTATAAACAGTAATTCAGACTTTGCTAACCAGACGCTTCTCCATAGCTGAATAATCAAATGACTTTCCATATAGGAATACAGGTTAGATTCCTGTTGAAGAACACATTTTCTACAAAATTTTTAATTTATATCTATGAAAATATCATATAAACAGAATATATAAATCTCAAATATGTGGTGCAGTTCAATTTATATTACGTGAATCATTCATACAAAAAGTAGATTAGTAAAGTTAATGATATAAATGGTGAAAAACATCTTCACAAACAAATTTATTAAAGTTACATTAACCTACGAACCACTCGATGAAAATCCCTTTATTTCCCATTTTCCTTCAGTCAAAGTGGATGCATCAAAGACTAAACTTTAAACTCTCCACAATGTCTTATCTAACACAAGCTGGTTAGGTATTTTATTTACTTTTTTTTTTTTTTTTTACTTCTGCCTCTCTTGCCTTCAATATGTTCTGTAAATCTTTTAAGCCATCTTTCCTTATATATCATAGAAATTTCAACTATCACTTTTTGACCGTAAACAAAAGGGTCTTTTTTATTCCCATTTTCTCGAAAACTTCCTTGTTGCTCGGGTTTTATCCATGCTATTGTCAGCATCCTTTTGCAGAACCTCATCTGCTGCCTCAAATCTCAACTTCATCTGGGAAGAAATTGTTTGTCATATAAAGGGATTGAGGTTACATAAGTGAGATCTTTGTTTACAATGAAATTTTGCTGTTTCTTAATATTTTGCTTAGTATCTGAAAGACATCTTTTGCTATTCCAATATACCTTTGGATTTCTGTGTCACATTTTCAATAGTATGCTACATCACTTCCCAGAGAGCTATTGAAATAAATTTAACTTACAAAATTTATTTACAATACTAGTGTCTCAATAAAAATATTCCAGAGTTTATATTTTTAACCCACAGATATGACAAATAGAGAAAAGTCTGTGCTTGAAAAGAAAAAGAAAAGCTTGTTTTTAAATAATCTTGTAGACTTGATCCTATCAAACATGCTGTGTTTTTAAACATTTATATAAAAGTGTTGGTATATTATGCATGAGAATGCTAAAAGTTTTTCTTTTTTTAAGAGGGATAAAAAAGATTTGGTCACTTGATCAGATTTTGGGAAGTGGGTTGGGCTAAAAAATTTTCAGCACATTCCCTGTATATATTACACACACACACATATATATATATATATATATATATATATATATATATATATATATATATATATATAATCTGTGTGTGTTGGTGTACTTATATATGGGGGAAATACTGAAAATTCTTCGCCCTACATGAAGTAAAGAATTGGTATAGCCATACCCCAACAAAAAGTGGGCTGGGCTAAGAATTTCTCAGCACTTCCCTTGTATATAAGACAGATATATCAGTGAGTGGGAATCATAAAACATTCAACAACTAAATATCTGATCTAAAGTTTATAAACACCACTGACAGGTTCCTACTTAAAGGAAACCAGTTGCTTTATTTGAACTTTTTATTATAAGATAACAAATTGTACCTCCTACTCTTTTCCAGAATTCAGCCTTGACCAAAATTCAAATGATCAATCATGAGTGTTTGTTCAATCATCAGCTTTGTTCAGTAAGTAAATTACTTTGTGTTACTGATATTATCACATTGTTTCAGCCAATGCATTCTGCAGCCTTCTCCATATATAAAGTTTGTAAAGAAACTGAGAGGGCCTCTAATATAACAACTAAATTATTTTATTTCAGCAATACAAAATATAGAAATTGTACCCAATGAAACACTAGTTTCTAATTTAAACACATTGATGTTTTTTTGTTTAAAAAAAAAAAAAAAAAAAAAAAAAAAGTAAAAAAGAGAAACGAGACAGAGGAAAAAGGCTTCTTGCTTTCCTTATGAATTATACTTTTAAAGAAAACTGTAGAATAGATCATCTCAATCAAGTGTTGTTACACAACATCAACCACACAAAGGAATTCAATTGTCTGAACAAAGCTTGCAATGTTAACAACCCTTCACACAGTTAAAGACAATAGATTAATTATAGTAACAGTAATGATTTTATTTTTCAGCAGCCATGTTCATATCTGATCTATTATAGTTCAATAGACACTAGACTTTTTTGCTTAATTACATACAAGTTTATAAGTATGCAATAAGTAAATCAAAAAGGTTTTAACGGTAGTGCAAATCAAAATAATCTTTAAATGTACCAAATCATTCTAAAATATAGCATTTTATAACATTAATGAAGTTAATTACTTCATCTTTGACAAATCTATTCCTTTACTTTTTAAAAATTATTTCAAAGTCACATTTTTTTTTTTAATTTACTGAAAGTGATTTTGACACTTTTGAAGAGAATTGTATTATCATTATGGTTTTTAGTAAAAGTTACATTAACTTACTTATATTTATCATTTCTGGTAGCACAGGTAAAGGTAAATTTGCTAAATTATCTAAAATACCTAAGTAGGTAAAAGTTATTGCACCAACAATTGTCATTAAACATTTATTTTTCAGAACTATTTTTAGGATAATTTCATGCTTGCTTATCAAATCTGACCATCCTCCTCACCAAAAAGAAATTCCATTCTGAAGAAACTGAAGTACTTACCAAACATTCATGTCAGAATAATCTTTTTGTACAGGAGTACAGATAGGTTCACCTATCATCCAGTTCACACTCCTCACAGTATTTTGAACAAGAGTAGAGGTTTATCCCTTGTTTAGGATTGGATTTCCAGTTCCTTCTAAAATCCATTTCAACTCTATACTTCTAACATCTGAAATTTATAGTGTTACTGGTTTTTCTTTCTCTCCCAGTAGCCCTTTGCATCTTATTGGAATTATTGCCTTACTTGAGATGAATTGATTAAAAAAAAATAAATAAATAAATAAAATAAATAAATAAATAAATAAAATATTTATTGATGCTGGAAGGCAAATTAGATCTGCAAAAATGTCCAAAACAGCATTTTTTTTTCTGCATAGGCATATAGTATATACCCATTATTTGTCAAAGGATATTTAGAAACAAAATAATTTATTTTCTGACATTATCTACATTTAGACTAATGTCCTCATCTTTGTTGTTGTTATATTTCAGCTATTGAACCCTCCAGTCTTCATCAGGTGTGTCACTAAACCTTAAAGAAATTTCAAAATGAACACTTTATTTACTTTACCAAGGTAAATTCTTATTCTACTGTCCATGTCTAGAGATATTTTATCTTTGTCACAATGCTCAGTTATTGCTGGCCTTGTTTCCACAAAGTGAGCCTGTACTACCAAACCCAGAGATTGAACCAGCATTACTATACCAACAAATTAATGACCTAACTTTCTTTCAAATCATAATTCTGTTCTCAACAAGATTTTGGTAACTATTTAGTCCGAAGGCATCTCTGCATCCTTGTGGGTGACAAATTATTTTCCACCCTAGATCCCCTTTCTCACAGGCAAAATGTTATGTAATATTATCCTCTACCTAGATTAGCTCTCGAGTTATGTACAGGTTTGAACAACATTACAAAAAAAAAAAAAAAAAAAAAAAAAAAAAAAAATTAAAAAAAAAAAAAAAATTAAAAAAAAAATTAATAACTGTCAAATAGCAGAGTGTAGGAACCAAATAATGATTTTTGTAGTATAATGCACAAGGTTAATTTGGGAGCAAAATATTTTGTAGGGTAAGTGCATATTATATGACATGAAATAAAGAAATTTTTTTATGTCAGACATTAGTTCAAATACAAATTGAAAACCTGATTGTTACCAACATCACACAAGTTTTTGTATATAAAAACAATAGTAATCACAATTTAAATAAAAGTATTCCTCCACAAACTACAATATATCAACAAGTAAATTATTCAGATAAAGAAATTTTCAACAGATTCAGGTCTTTCTTCCAAGAAAAAGCTATAAATTATCAATTCTTACAGTAACACTGAATATAGGTTACATGTAGGATAAAGCATCATTTTTCTTCTAAATAAAAATATGCATTTCAGTAAACAAATCAGACACTACTTTTAGTGTTTCTGACAAGGTCACTGACAGCACAAGAATACATTCTTGGTACATCTGTTTACGATTCAGCCAATAATCTGGCAAAATAGGACAGGTAAATATCACATATGAAGAATTTGTTTTTTGTTTTCATTTTTCAGTGTTATTAATGCAATACAACATTTTTTAAATATTTTATATTATGATTTTGTTTTATTTATATATATATATATATATATATATATATATATATATATATATATATATATATAACATACACACACAGGGCATTTCAAAAATACTTTTACAAAATTTGGGGAAAAGTTTCTCACCAAAACAAGGACAAAAGTCCATATAAACATGTTCAAATCCTTTGTTTTTGAGTTATTAAGTTTAAAGAAAGTTTATGGTAGATGTAGACTAGGTTACATTTGTCATTCATGTACATTTGTGGCTAGTCTGTCTTCAACATTTAATGTGTGTAGCAGTGAGTTAACTGAGAAGTATTCCATTTAACAATGACAGGATATTCATATCATGAGCAGGCAGACATGATTTTTACATATGACTGCATGAATGGTAATAGACATGAGGCTGCACCAGAGTGCACTTCCAGACCGAAGACAGACAATTATTCAACTTTTGTTCCTGTTTATTATTGTGTTGCTGAGACAAGATCCAGAGCACCACAAACTATGGATTGGGAATGACAGATCTGCTCATACATCTGACTACAAAGAACAGCAGGCTGTCAGAGATAATCCAGGATTTGCAGACATATGTTTATATGGACTCTTTTGTCCTGGTTTTTTGTTTGAGGGAACATCGCCTCTCCACAAAAAAAATGTTGTAAAAGTATTTTTGATACACCCTATATGTTCAACCTAGTCAAGGCCAAAGATCCACTTCAGGTAGAGGGTTACTGAAGGACTTTGTTACGTGAATGGTAAGAGGCACAGATGCAGTAAAAGATAATGTTTAATCCTAGACTTGAACAGGTTAAGATTGTAGTGGTCAGGAAAGAATCTTTTTGAGAGTCAGTTCCACAAAGTTGAACTGCTGAAATAGACACACAGATCATTTGATTATAGTGGTGAAAGCTTGTGTAGAACCATACACACTTTTTGGAAGAACTGAAACCAAAGAAATGGTGCATAGTGTGTCACAATGTCTGCAAACAACTCTCAAGTTTGAATTTAAAATTTCCTTTCTCTTAGACTGCTTGCCACCCAAGGCAAGAAAGCCTAGACTGCCCGATATTTGACCTATAGCTGGAAAAGGATGGGTTAATACTTTTTTTTTTTTTTTTTTTTTTTTTTTTAAGAACAAAAAAATCAACTGAAATTTGAACTCAGTTCAGCAACTTCACTTTCCATACATTCAGATAGCATAACATTAACACAGAAATGAAAAGTTAACTTCTTTATATATATATATATATATATATATATATATATATATATATATATATATGTATATGTATGTATTAGATAATAAAAATGTAGTTTTAAAGTATGCTATCTTTATGAATAAAAGTGCTCAATATCAAGGACAGAGCATATGTAATCAAGAATAAATAAAGAGTAAAAAGTTAAGCAACATTATAAAATAGCTACAAATAGGAGCATTTGGATCCACAATTAATCCTACTCAGTAGCCTCTAGAATAATCTGAAACATAACCATTAGTACCTACCCAGTAACTTTCAGGATAATACAATAGACATTGCTGCACATAATGTACCATTGACTAGCATATATAAATAGTTGAGTCAAAACACAACATATGTCCTGAAGATTGCATGAAACAAATTGTTGCTACTTGGTGTTGACCAGTGTTCACTTCATATATATTAGATATATTTTAGATTTCCTGTGGAGCATGAAGCTGCATTTATAAGTATGCTACTGTGATTTTAGAGAAATAAGGATGATTGTCCCCAAACCAAAATTAACTGTCTTACTGGACTAAATATTTTGTTTCCCTATTATAGGTGGGAGGAGAAATGAATTTATGCTTTTCCCAATGGAATTACTGTAAAGTTAATGCAAACTATTCTGGCCAGAATTCGAACTTTGCTTGGCAATTATCATTCTCCATGTCATTAATCATTAGGCCACCCACACCTCCATGTTTCATGGGAGACTAGCAATATAAAGATTAGTATCTGATCTTTAAATGGCAACAAACTTTGTTGCAGTTTTCTTAAATTAGAAAACTAAACCATCACATCTTACATAATGGATATATTCTTGTATATTATTTCCCCAAGATAAAATTCTCCCTTTGATTGAACTATGTAGAGAATAAAACATCACAGATATATGCTTTTACTTTTCATTTCCATGTTTTTTGTTCAATGTTAGGAATAATTTATTTAAAAACATTACTGAGCTGTCTATAATATAATTTTTTCATGAAATTCTTGCCCCACTGAATTAATACAGAAGGCCAAAAAAGGTACAGATTTTTAAAAATTCCATTGCCTTTCCTTAAAATACATAAAAAAAAAAAAAAAAAATGAATGGTTCAAATATTAACTTATTGATTTTCTTACTTGTTCCCACTGATTGATTTTGAATAGGTCAAATCAATTGCTTTTGAGACCATTTTTACATATGTTTAACTAAAACATCTCAAATACTAATTTTTTTTCTCTTCTGGACACGCAGTCTCATCTTAGTATTTCTTAGCATTACAATTCAAACAAATCAAACTATGTAAAAATGTCAGCATTTGCTTATGCTTCATGTGACCAAAATTCATCTTTTTAAATAGCTTCAGCCTGTATATTCAAACAAGAGAAGGAAAGAGGTTGGTTAGCTCTGTGTGTGTGTGTGTATATATATATATATATATAAAGGATCTGGATTGAATGGCAGCAAGAAATAAATTGTTTCCACCTTTGTATCTTTACTTTCATCCCCTCTTTGTTTATAATTCTGCTTTTAAGATTATTCTGAAGAGACAAACACTTGCAAGTATAGCCTCATGGTTCTACCTTTTGCAAGGTTTGTTAATCTCTTACAACTATGTGCTTTGTCCATTCAGGATGTGAGTTTCATGGCTTTCCCCAACCTCCTATTCTTATCACACTTAGTAACATTTGTACCTACTTCCTATTCAGCCACATAAGCTCATCAAGGGGGGGGGGGCTTTCTGCCTTCCCCTGTATTAACTTTCAATATGTTCTGTGAGTGTCAAATTTTCCAAGCCCTCCTTCCTCATTATGTGCCTCAGAAATTTCAACTGCATCTTTCTGATTCTAAGTGTCCTTTTTGTTTTCATTTTCCTTAAGACTTCTTCATTCCTTGCATGCTCCATCTATGGTATTCTCAACATCTTTCTGGAGAAACATTTGTTGCCTCAAGTCGCTTCTTCATCCGTGAGGAAATTGTCCAGTATTCATAGAGAAGGATTGATATTACATAGCAGTTCAGTATTTGTTTTTTTTTCATTTTGGTTTCTAGCAATATTTTCCTGTTAATACTTTGCTTAGTTTTTGGAAGGTATCTTCTGTTAATTAAAGCACCTTTGGATTTTGGTGTTAAATATACTCTCACCTGTTAAAAAAATTGCCAGATATTTAAATTTCTGTACTTGCTTGATTTTTACATCTCCAATTCATAGCTTATATCTCAGGATATTCCTCTTGCTGACAACTATACATTTTCTTCTTACAACTTTCCTTAGTCCTTTCTTCCTGATTTTCTTGACTATCTTGTCTAAGAGTTCTTGCAATTTTCTTTCTCTGTCTACCATTAACAACACCATGTTATCTATATATCTTACGTTGTTAAAATTGTACTCACCAATAATAAATCCTGGTAAGATTTCTAGTTCTCTTAGGATTCCCTTGCTTTATAAGTACAATGGTAGTATTTAATTTTAATTCATATATATATATATATATATATATATATATATATATATTGTAATTCAAATTATAATAAAATCAATGTTGTTCTGCTTTTGATATATTTTTTTTAAAATTGTATAAACTTAATTTTAGCTATGAGTATGTACCACTTAACTTCCATGCAATTCATTCATGTACAGCCAGTCATTAACCAGTTTTATAAATTTAGGCATAACAATCCTTACTAAATATTCTTCCAAATAAAGAGCTACATCTTCTATTGACAAGTTTATTCATTTGATTGTTTTTTTTTATGGATTATCAACCTTTTGTAGGTTATTTAAAGCCAGAAAATAGTTCAAACTTAACTCTCTCCGATTTCCACTTGTTCTCCATTACATCAACTACACATCTAAGCTTACAGCTCTGGTATTCCCAAGTGGTCACAATGTTGCTTAACTTTGGTGATTGTACAAGCACCTGGGTTTCAACATGAGATGACTGCAAGTCTTTTTTATGTTACAATGTAAGTTAAATACTAACCTGACCCCTTATGTGTCCATTTTTATTAAAAACAAATGTTTTTTGCTTCATAAGTCCATAATTTTAAGACACAAAAGTTTAAAAGGAGAAAAGATAAAAAGATGCATTTTTTCCTTTGTGATTAATAACTCGTTTTGTAGTGTTACAAAAACTAATCTGATCTCTCAAAACCCAGGATAATAACTCAATATAAAGAGAATTTTTTTAAACTTCTGTACTTTAAATGAAAAATAGTATTTCCAGAAAAGGCATGAAAAAAAAAAAAAATTTTTTTTTTTTTTTTAAAGAGAGAAAAAAAAACAAAAAAAACACTGATTCTTTATCAATTTTTCAAAAATTTCTTATATTAGCTACAATATCAAAAGACTTTCAACTTAAGAAATTTGTGATTCTATCTTAAATGTCATAAGAGACATCTGCCATTTTGATGGCTGTTCAACTGCCCTTATAGAAAGGCCAGTGCAATGATTGTCATTGGAATTTAAATGACCACTTGAAGATAAAGTAAGGAGGAAATGCATATTTTAAACTCGAGTTGATACAGAAATTCCTTTTGAAGCAAGACTGCCAATGAATAATAAATAAGTTGTCTTCTTCTAAAGATAAATTTAAAGATAATAATTTAATATAAAAAGGAAAAAAAAAATATCTATATCTATATATATATATATAATAAATTAATTGATTTAAAATGTTTTTTTTTCGCTACACAGTTCTAACCATGTTTCAAAAATGGAAGCTAAAAGCTACAAATTTAATTTAGTAATTAAATTAAAGACGTTAGTTCCATTTCATCCTCAAGCAAATTTTGGGGTAACTTTTAAAAACCTCGTAATTTTAAAAGTTACTCCAAAATTCATTTGAGGATGAAATGGAACTAACGTCTTTAATTTAATTACTAAATTAAATGTGTAGCTTTTAGCTTCCATTTTTGAAACATGGTTAGAACTGTGTAGCGAAAAAACATTTTAAATCAATTAATTTATAATATTAATGCTCTGTAAATTTACATTGAGCACTATTTTGTAAAAATAAAAATATCTATAAGAACACCGGATTATATATCTTACTGTTCTTTCTTATATATATATATATATATATATATATATATATATATATATATATATATATATATATATATATATATATATATATATAATTAAGTTTTCAATCAGTAAATTGTTCTGGTAAACTCTAGTTATTAGTCACTAATAGTTATCAAACATAAAAATGTAAAAAGAATAAATATTTTAATTTTGTTCCTTTGGTTATTTTTATATCAAAATATGCGAGTTTGTTTTTTCCATAAAGTAATGGTTGAATTGAGCTTTATACTAGACTGTAAATTGAATTCCCTCACTGAAAACTTAAACAGTTTTGGAATTTTAAAAAATATGCTGGGGTCTCCACATTTTTTTTTTTTTTAAATCTAGAGTATTACTGCAGTTTATTACTCAAATATAACACCAAAGTTTTTGGTGAGAAGTTACTAAATGTCATAGGGTGGTTAAATATTTACAGTACTCCTAGTGAGCATTGCTAAACCACAAATGTAAACACAAGCAGTCTTGATTTGTAAATGACCAAATAAAGGTTAATGGAAAAAAAAAAGGTCAAAACTTGTTTCTTACTAGGAAATTTTCAACTAAATGTTTAATTTAAGTTAAACAAAAAGACAAAGATTTGGTTTAATTAACCTGATTGAAACAAAGTAATAATCCAACTGAGTTGTATACTTACAAGTAAGAACCTCGCATATCGTAAGTACAAGCCTTGCATATCGTAAGAGTCTTGGATTGTCAATAGAGTCGTCTCACTGAAAACAGTTTTGCAATTTTCAAAAATGAATATACTAAAACATGATCTGAGCCTCATCAATAAACAATGATTTAGTGGTTCTAGCTGTCGCCATCATTGTTGATAAGACATATGGACAAAAGAATTTTGGTAAATTATAGTCACATTATTCTAAGATTTGATAGAAAGTTATGTTTATGTCAAATTTATATAAAATCAGCCTAAAGGATTTTTTTGGTATATTATTAGGTTGGTGCAAAAATAATGACGTAATAATGTCGTTTTTTGACGTATTTTTTAACGTCAAAAAAAAAAAAAAAACGACATTATTACGTCATTATTTTTGCACCAGCCTAATAATTTATAAAGGTTCAGTTAGAAAAAGTACACAAAAACCCCTTATACTTCTGAAAGATTAAATGATAAATGAAACATTATGGTAACAATATGAATAGTACAAAATATTTCAATTGCCCAAACATATCTGGAAATGATAAGGACCTCTCAGAATAGACAAACTTACAGTTAGTTGGAAATCTTTGAAGAACAATGTTTAAAAGTGCTGAAGTTTGAAACTGACTTTGAATTACTGGTTGGGGAAAACATTTTGACAAGTCTTTTGATGAAACTATTTTATAAGAATAAATAATCTTAGAATGGGGTTTAATCTTCCAACTTAGTCATATGACTAAAATTGTTTTTTTAAATCAATGATTAGAAAAAGGCTTTGTATAGTTCAATAAATACACTATATTACAAGTGCTGATGTTTTTATATTTTCCACTCTTATTAAAATGAATCTTTTGTTAGACAACCTTGAAAAGCTTATCAAAAGTTTTAATCAAGTATATAAACAAAGTTAAAATGACAGACATTGACAGGACCAGTTTATAGTGCCGTATGAGGTACAATTTATATTTCACAAAAGATGACCAGGCTAAACTTATCGATAACACTGATATTTATCAATCTGAGAGAGAAACAACAAAATATTAAAACTTTTATAAGTTGAAAAGCTTAATATTCAAAAACTTCTGATGTATCCAAGTAAGAAAGAAAGCTGAAAACAAAAGCTGAATGACTTTGAATATTGCATAGAAGAAAAGGGTTTCATGTTTTGAACAGACAAAAAAAAAAAAAAAAAAAAAAAGATATTATATATATATATATATATATATATATATATAAAGAAGAAAAATTCAATCCTTTGGAAAATATTTTCTCTCTACTCTCTCCTAAATACTAATATATAAGCAAATATTCACTCACTCCCCTTCACTAGGTTTATGTCCTGGAATAGACCAGATATGTTACAAGACCTAGATTAGACAAGAGCTTGTTATTCTCTTTAATAATTGAATAAAAAGTCTATGTACCATGTAATATTTTCTATCTTGTAAGCATATTATGTTCAGTTTCATAAATATTTTAAACAAACAGAACACACATAGAATACTTATTTCCCTCAGCAAACACAAATACATTATATATGCCATTTGTTTGTGGTTTACTGATGCACAGTACAGTTTTTTTGTTTTTTTCTAAAAGGTCATCAAACGGTACATGAATTTGTTTTTTTCCTATCATTTTGTATCTATACAAAGATTCTTGCATTTATGAATTTCAGATTGTGTGTATGACATTTATATGCACTGATCTGCATCACAAAAACATCATCCATCAATTGGGACAATTTTCTCTTACAGTTTCATCAGAGATCTGTTATAAATATCAGGTATTCATTTTATTGCAGAATATTCCAATTCACCTTTAAGGCATCGGAAGCAATAATAAAACCAATTTCATCAAGGGGAAACTGACAAATACTTAATAAGGATCAAGATATACAAGGCAAAAAGGATTTGGCCATTTTTTTTTTTTAACAATATATATATATATGATAAAAAAAACATACATACACACATGAAAATTTAAATATTAGTTAATTCTAATATTTTAGGCAGCAATAATTAAAGCAACAAGTTTCAATAAAATTTTGAATCATCACCATGAGAATGCAAATTAACGGCCAGATTTTATTTGCATCTGAAGATTGCAGCAACTGCATGAAACTTGGTCATGCTATTGACATTAGATATATATATATATATATATATATATATATATATATATAAGGTTGGTGCAAAAATAATGTCGTTTTCTCACATAGTAACATGTGAGAAAACAACATTATTTTTGCACCAACCTAATACACACACACACACACACAACACTATGATTTTGCATAGATTATGAGAAAGGTCTTTATAGGAAGGAAAAGAGATTTCCAAGTGGGAAACTGATATACTTAACTATCTAATACAATGGAGGCAAGGGCTTCTTAATAATTGGTGGGAGAGGAGCAGAATTTTTTTTCAATATCCAATAACCAAAGGAGCTTCATAAAAGTGGTAGTCAGAAAATCATTTTAAATGGTGTGGTTTTAAGCTGAAGTGGGTATAAAATGTTTGACACACAGAGACACACACATATACATTATATATATATATATATATATATATATATATAAAAAACACTGGACTCACCAGTTATTTACCATCGCCTGAGGAGGCACAACTTTAGTGCTGAGACATGAAACCTATTGTGTGGTGATTTTTTTAACATGTTTTTGTTTTAAACTCATATAATAAATAATATTAAGCTCTACTTTGTATTGAGCCCTTTTTTAAAAATTAAATGCTACAGTGGAATTATACTCCATTTGTTCTTATCCCATACCTGGAGATAAATGAAATAAAATGAATGCCCCATTGTCTTATTTATTAGAGTGCCTAAGAGTATCAAATCAGAAAAATCTTAAACTGGAATTCAAATGTTAGAACCACTAGCTATTAATTTCCTATAGCAGCGAACGCTGGACAATCTCCTCAAAGATAAGAAGAGACTTGAAGCAACAGAAATGTGGTTCTACAGAAGGATGCTAAGGACAACATGGACTGAACATGTTAGCAATGATGAGGTTTTGAAGAGAATGGAAACAAAGAGAAAACTTATACTTAACATCAGGAAGAGACAGTTGAAGCCCCTGGGACATGTAATATGGAAGGAGGGCTTGAAAAATCTGATACGTTGTAAATAAACATCAAGAATTTGAATACAGGAATTAAACAAACTGTTTTTAAATAGTCATATTATAATCACGTTTAAGATTAAAGTTTTTAATAGAGATAAAATTGGTAACATTTCTAAACACCTAAAGGTTTCCAAAATGAATACAAGTACACAAAGAAAGCACTTCAGGTTACATACCACTTCTAGCCTCAAAGCAATGTGGGCATTGGGAGGGGAGTGTTCAAGCCAATAGAAAGAGATACTTGAATCTTCCACTTATTAGAAAAAGAGTTTTGCAATTAAGACTTATTAGTCAATGAAGAAGAGCAAGAGAGTGCTAACTGAGGTGTTATGAATTTGTGATGAGAAATTATTATTTCTGAAAGCAGGCACTTCATAAGAATGTGCTAAGTTAGATAAAAAAAACAAATACATAAAAGTGCTGAGTATTGCAAGGCTATAGACTCTGACCAAGAGGAATGTTGCAATGCCTGTTATCTTAGACTAAAGAGACAATAATACTCAGAAAGCAGAGCCTTAAAGCTCTACTCTGCCTCATCATGACATATAGATAACAAAGATTGTGTTTCACAAAAAAAAAAAAAAAAAAAAAAAAAAAAAAGAAAAGAATATAATCTTGGAAATTAACACTTAAGGCAAGCAATGTTTGTAAAAAAAATAAATAAATAAAAATTGCTTGTTAATAAATAGAGCACTAATAGTAACCAAATAAAATCAAAAGTGAAAAAAATATAAAAATAATAATAATAAAAAAAAAAAATCTTCCTGATTTCGGGTTTCACAAATTTAATCCACTTATCAGGATGTTAAATAATTCAATTAACCTCCCGTTAAAACTATATGCTTGTTTTTTTAAATTTTAATGAATTTTTAAAAATCTTTCTTGAAGCTTTTAATTTCAAGCTAATAGATTAAATTTTATATTTCCAATAAGCAAAATACTTTGCTCTATTTTAAAACGAATTTAAATTGACTGGAAGTATATATTTTTTAAATAACTGATTAACGCCCTTTTTTAGTCATTTTTCATCACAATTCTCTTTATTAAAAAAAAATCTTCCAAAAATAAAATATACTTTTCTGAAACTTTGCAGAATATTATTAGCTGATTTAAAGTATAATTAATGTGATATGAAACATTAACTTCAGGTTTCAAATATTGCAGAAATACATTTTTTAACACAGCCGTAATTTAAGTTGTTGACAGGTTTGACAGCTTGATGACAGATTAATGTTTATCTAATGTTGTTCTATGGAGGCTTTAGCAGTAAAAAATAACAATGTGAGTGCCTTTTATACATCATTTTTAAGTACTCAGTCATCTTTAAAATTTAAGAAAATATTCTCTGTAAGATAATGTTTTGAATTTTAGATACTTTCTGGCTTTAAATTTGTTATAGTTATCACTATTATTTTCTGATAATGTTGTGTATGGGCCACTGTATCTACAAAAATCATTTTAAAATATTAGTGTTTGATGATTCGTATTAAGCTTTTCCATTTATGATTTGTAAATTGATTTTTTTTTTTTTACTTAATAATAATATCTAAATGGGTGAAATTAATACAGAATTTTAAGAGATTTGAAACTTAATTATTCAAATTAAAATTTTTAAAAAAATGAAAATAATTCTTGTAAAATTCATTATTCATCAAAAAAAAATTTTCTTAAGACAATAGTGTCCTCAATATATTTTATTTATAAAAGCAATTAAAAGCTTTTCTAATTAAATAATTAGATAATTTTATTGCACTTTTTATTTTATGATTCAGATTTTCTGTAAATGATGTTTAACAAAAACAAATTGATGATTTAAATTCTCCAAGGAGTTCTGCTTTTAACTAATATAAATATGAAGAGAGTGAAATTTTAATTTCTTGAAATGTCATAAAATTAAGTAATAGGGTTAACAGATAAAAAAAAAAAAAAATTTTACCATGATTTTCTAAAACAAAAAAATAATTTTTTAAATAATTTCATTCATTTGTGAATAAGTCCTGAAAATTTCATTAAAAGCAGACAATTGTTTTTTGCAAGAATTTCCAAAACAATGTATTTTTTACTGCAAAAAGACACTAAATTTTCCATACTAATATTTGGTCCACCCACCAATGCAAGAAAAACATGACTTTTTAGCTAAAAATCCTAACATGCTAGAAAGGATTAAAAAATTTAATAAAATAATCAAAAAACACTTTGGTCTTTCCTCTTTTGATAATAAAACTTTGATTTTATCAAGTTTGAGGCTTTTTACATCATGGTATGCTCATTTTGGGATATATATATATATATATATATATATATGCATGAACATACACACACATTTTTTTCAAATGTTCATTCACATTAAATTTAACAATCGGTGAAAAATTATTTTCAGGTTTAGAATTAAAATATAAAGACATTTATATCAATGTAGTAAGATATTAAAAAAAAATTAACTGTCTTATATTCAAGAAAATACTTCCTTACATACTGATTATAAGAAGATCTTTAAAAAGGTTGGTTTTATTTTGAAAGTAACAGCTTGGTATTAACTACTTCATAACCTGTTGTTGTAACTGTTTTACTTTTGTCCTGTTGACTTCAAGTGAGTCATCTAGGCATTTGGGCCAAGATTGAAAACCTGAATGACTCAAAGGGGGAGAAGATAAAAATAAATAAAAAAAAAAAAACGAAAAGAAAAAAAAAAAAGAAAAAAAGTTAAACTGGTGTATCTACTGTAAAAGACTTCAATAAGTACAGAACTGCTTCTTTACAGTAGCTTGGTTGAAATTAGTCAAATTAGTTCTTTTTGATCAAGAATGAATATTTTAACAGATTATAATAATTTGAAATCCAAGTCTCTTCCCTAATAAAATATCAATTTTTATAATTTCCTTAGCAACAGAAGGTTCACTCAATCATGCATATATGCCATGGACAGAGCAATCAAAAATAATAATGAACACCAGGGCTAAAGGTGCTTACAAGCCCCCACCAGAAGTCATATATTGTAGGTGGAAAGACAACATTTTTTGGCATGAAGTTTTTAGTTAAATATATGCTGCAAATAGTTGGTATTTGAGATACATTAACACTGGTCGAGGTGGCAGAGATGAAAATTACTCTAATTTTACATAAATTTCTACATAGGCCTCAGGGTACTTACTCTGTGTGTTTGAGTTTAAATATACTTATATTAAGTATTTTTGACTATTTTCAAAATAAAAAATGTTATTCATTATAAAAAATAAAAATATGGTGATGTGATAATTTTTTTTAATGAATTGTCTAAGTTATGGCACATTTTAAATTCCAGCCATTTATGAGGTGTCAATAACCTGAGTAAAAGAAATAACATTAGAAAAAGCGACAATATTCAAGTAGAAAAGTGACAAAAATCACCTTAAAGTGATAAGTGAACTATGGAAAACAGTCCAAATATCTAAAATAGATATTTATTATTCTAACAAAAAGTTCAGAGGAATGCACTAATAAGAAGTCAGATTACATGTTTAATGTTCTTAGTGCTTTAAATGAAAAATATTTATATAAAGTCATCTACTATGATTAACATTCTTCACTCACCAGATACAATAAACTGAAACATTGTGCATATGCCTAAGAGCAATAAATCAACAATTGCTTAAAACTGCTTTAAGCATTTAAAAATGATTAACACTTTCACATTTCAGCTTTGAAATGTGATCACTTATGTTGAGATGTATTAGCACATTGAATGAATAAGATAAATGATTGATGAGAAATTAATGACAAAATACTGTGTGTGTGTGTGTGTATATATATGTGTATATATATATATATATATATATATATATATATTAGGTTGGTGCAAAAATAATATCGTTTTTTTGACGTTAAAAAAATTCTTAGAATTTAAAAAAAACTTCTAGCCGTAAATAACCTGCAAATAGTTGATAAGCTGTAGAAAAATGAACAAAACCCATTTATTTGTTCATGGATATATTTTTAAATTTTCTATAGACTGTTAGAAAATTTTAAATTGACAGCAGCATTTTGTGTCAAAAGGTTTCCACAATAATGACTTTTCCTTAGAGTTTTCATTTGTCTGAAAAAATGCTCACATAAAATAGCAAAATGTTAACACTTGAAGAAAAAAAATTTCACCATTCAAATGGTTTTCACATATTTCATTTCTTTGAATATGAAAACATGTTTTATGATGCTGAATTTTTGTTCATGAGAAATTTTAGATCTACTTATGAAACAAAAATAGTTTTGACCAAACAAAAGGATTTATTTTGCAAAACCTTTAGACTTTGAATAATTTCTTTTTTAACAAACAACTTTTATCTGTGTATATCTCTGAAATGAGGTATTATGATTATTTACACTATTTAGACCGTTATATTCATCTCCAGCCTTCTTCAGGTGATTGGAATTTCAAACTGAACCCTTTATTTCGTCCTCAAGGACACATGGCCCAGTGGATAAAGGCATTGGTTAGATCCAGTGACTAGACCCAAAGAGTTGCGAGTTCAATACCAGGCTACAGCAGTGGTGAACCCAAAAACTTTGAGAGTTGAGTTAAAAGGGAAATAACCGAGACATTCTGAAGAGGCATGACACGTGGAACTAGGACAATCTACCCTGTTGGATGAAATAAAAGATTCAGTTTGAAATTCCAATCACTTAAGACCGAAATGTGAATATGGCCCTGAAGATGAGTAAATAATAATGTAAATAAACAACTTTTGCAATAGAATTATAATCAAGTTGTCTTATCAAATCTGGACCATAGCTGCTAAATCCTTGCTTTCCAGCTTTGATGGGGTTGAAAAATCAATTCCAGTTTTGTGGAGGACTTGTTTCCTACTTTGCAACCACTTTCCATAGAGATATAAAATCACAAGCCTATCAATACTATCATTAATTCCAGGGTAAAATGTATAAAAGAGCTCCAACTAGTTTTTTCAGTTCAGACCTTTACAGCTAGGACATGCCATGCTATAACTCCCACACCCCAAAGAACTGCTATTTTGTGGTTTTCATGGGGAGCAACTACCTGAGAGTATGATCCATAATCTTAACCTCTAAGTCAAGGGTCATCCACTATCTATCCTCCTCATCTTCATAATCTTCACTTCTTAACTCTTTCATACAATTTTAATAATAAAATCTAGCTTGAGTGGCTCTCAAGTATTGTATTGAATTAGTTTTAATATATATATATATATATATTGATAAATATACATTTTTTTTTTCCCCTGTAGCACAACTGAGTTTCATGCATGATGCAATTGTCAGGTGCTGATTGAAAATTGACTGTTGCATTATAGCTTAAAGCTTAATCGTAGTACCTTGTCTGCCGTTTTTAATGAAACATGCATAAATGAAGGATTGCTGCCTAAACACTTGTGTGTGTGTGAGTGTGTATATATATAAAAGACTATAAAAAAAAATTATTGGAGATGAATTAGTACAGGAGCTACTGCAAATTTCTTAACATACTTCCAAAAATCTGACCAAATACCAGAATTTTGCAAGGCGAATTCCTTCTTGATCAACCCCAAAATTTCTCAGTACCTCCTCACAACATGAATAAAAAAAAAGTTCAAAAGTTTAAAGAAACAGAACAAAGTAGTCTATCAGGATACAATAAATTAGCTTTTATCTTTTCTGTTGAGTTTGTATTGCCATGGTAATGACTTTTCCTTAGAGTTTTCATTTGTATTATAAAAATGCTCATATAAAGTAGCATTCACATTAAAAATAAACAAAAACAAATTATTTTCAACATCCAACTGGTTTTCTCCTATTTCATTTTTACATACTTTGTCAGATATTCAACATATTAAAAAAAAAGAAAAAAAAAAAAGAAAGAAGATTTCTTCAGCATCCCAATGTTTAAAAAACAAAAAGGAAGAGTAAATTCATGTATTACAAAAAAAACCTAAAACTTTCCAACAAGTTTCACATGCAAACTTATTGGGTAATGATATTGTTTTTAACACATTAAACATTTGTTTGTTTGTTTTTTTTTTAACTTATATTAATTGGTTTTTTATGAAAATTATTTTTCAAAGTCTATTTAATCCGTTCTAGTAAACTACCAAAAATGCTAATATTTTTAATATACTTTTTGGTTTATTTAAAGTGTAAATACAATATCTTTGAATCTACAGCTATTGATGCAAATAGATTTTATAGAGTCCCCTTCTAATGCCAATATTAGCAGTTTCCTTACAAGGAAACATTTGACTTTCATTGACCAAGCAGCTGGTGTTGCTGTCAGTTGAAATTTATAAAATCTTTCTCTTAAAACAATTTTTCAAGAAAATAGGTTTATCATGTCTAGTAGCTATTATCACTCAAGTACTGATGTGTGGGAGGGGGTTACACTTCCTAAAACTTTATTTGAAGGAGTGTGAAACATCAACATCATATCATTTTCTCTTAGAGTTACATGTGCTATCTATTTTAGCTGTTGCCACTGTTGGTAGCCCTCAAATAATGTGGGTTCTGTTATTTGATAAAGTTTTTTGTTTACAATTCTGTAGAGCCAGGGTGCCATATTCAGAGGATGATCTTTGACAAGATACACAGACTTCACTCACTCAAAGCCATTTTTAACCATTGATCTTAGAAAGTGGTTGTATAGAACTCAATTTCAATCTGATGGGCTATTTAAAAACATTACTCAAGTTTTTAGGCTAATTTAATTTTTGGGTTTTGTAGTAATTTCTGGTGTTGGGCAAAACTACCTCTAGTGCAGCCTATTCTATGTTCAATTTCCTTATTTTCTATACTAAATTTGCTATAACTGATCCATACATAAAGGCATGGTCTCATCATTTTACAGATGAAACTACCTCTAGTGCAGCCTATTCTATGTTCAATTTCCTTATATTCTATACTAAATTTGTCATAACTGATCCATACTCTGAGGTATTGGATGTGTTCAACCATAAAGAGTTGCACAGCAAGATCCAGAGGTGAGCAAAGAATAGCCAATTATGGTGTGGAATAATTACTTGTACCTAAGATAACGATATCTTCAAGGAATCATTTAAGAATCTAGAAGACATTTATATTGAACTACATTAAACTCAAGAATAACAGCCTATAAACATCACCTTCTCCACAAATTACTGACTTATTTGTTTTTTATGGCTTATCCACTATTTGCAGGTTATTTAAAGTCATAGAATATTTTTTAGTTTGTAAAAAGGTTTTGGAGATAATCATTTACTGATACAAGTAACTGAGGGGAGAAGTGGATGCAAACCTTTACAAAGGGTAAGGGAATGTAATGAACCTGATTAGAATTGGAGCTCAACTCTCAAATTTCAAAATCCATTATCTACTACACCACCTGCACTTACTACACTTGGTATTCTAAAGTGGTCACCCACCTAAGAACTGACCAGGCTCAATGTTGATTAACTTTGGTGATTGTACAAGAACTGGTGTTTCAACATGATATGGCAGTAAGCTTTCTCCACAAATCAAATTAAGACAAACTGTAACAGGTGGGTAGGAGTAGTAATAATAGCAACAGAATAAACGGGTGGGGTGCATAACATTCATCAAGTGGGGAGATGATGGTAGTTATGAAGAATAAGCAACACTTAATGTTGGTTAAAATAGGTAGGGGGTAGGCTACAGTGCAGGTGAGCCATAATAACAATAAAGGGTGGGTGGAGACACAAAATGAAAAACCGTTTCATTGTTGTTGAATGACAGGCCCAATCAGGTATTGCAAGGAAGCAATGACAAGGGTTGGAGATATTGCAGTGGGTGCATGAATGGCATATCCTACCAATGTGTCATGTTAACTTGCTAAGGATGGGTTATGTATTAATCAAGTAACATTTTCTATGTACAGGCATATCTTTCTCTGTAAATTTACTTATCCCTCTTTGCTTTTTTTTTTTTTTTTTTTTTTGCTATTTGCGATCATTTTTATTATCAGTCAGCACAAGTAACCTCTAATATTAATTCACTTTTCTAACTGCCTACCAATTCATTTTAAGTTTTTTGGGGGTTTTTTTTACACAAACATATCCTGTGATTTCAGAAGTCAGAAGTTAAACAGATACTATCACTTTCAGTTACCAAAAGATTTACTGTTCAGTAATTTATTCAAGAGGGAAATTGTTAGAAAATGAGCTAATCATTGAGTTCACTCCCCAGTGAGTTTATAATAGATAATTAAGTAAAACCTATATTATGGAATCTATATGAAGAAATATGAAATTGGAGCTCAATTCTCCCACAAATTCTGAGATTTAAAGCTCTACAGTAATTTGGTATTTACTCAAAATACTCCCACCTCCCAGGAAGTCATGTTGTGACATAAGATTGGTTTAATGTGGGGAGCCCGAGCATGTACACCCGGGCAAGAAACAAATTTCCCTGAGCTCCTGCAACCGTCAGTTGCACTGACCTTGGTGTGAGCACCAATCCCTCTCTCTAGTGCAATGAGAGGGCATGGCCTTGGGCATCTATTCCTCACGGTTGGCACCTCTCAGTATAATTTTCCTCAGTTGCGACAGTCCTTTGACAGAGCCACCCCTGAGTGCACTCTACCCAAAGAGATGCAACTGAGAGATGTTAAATAGGGTGTTATAAGCCATTCGAGAGCAATTTACATACTAAAAGCTCAATATCTGTATTATATATTATCTACTTGTAGGCAATATCACTCTTCAGGTTTAACTAATTTGCATATTGATTTTAAAAATTTTACTTCATTAGTTAACTGTCCTTCATTATTGTTCTTTTATTTGAGGATTGTTTTGATTTTTATATCAAAAATAGTTTAGGAATATCGTCTTATATAATGCAGAAAAGTGTTTAAAATTTGCATTTTACTTGGCCTTCAACAAGTTGGCATCTATTTGTAAAACTTTCCTTAACTATAATAACTAACAATGAAATGTTCATTTAAAATTTTCATTTCAAAGATTTCAAGTAGTGAATATATCTTACTTTGCAAAATGATAAGTGAACTAATTTTTTTTTTTTTTCAATTTATTATAAAGTTTGTTAAAATTGCTTATATCAAAAAAAAAAAAAAAAAAAATATCAGGGGATATGTTTTTACTGTGTTGTTGCATGTTTACTTTTTTTTTTTTTTTTAAACAAAAATAAAAAATTCTTTTTAGAAATTATTAAATTCTTTAATTGTGAAAAAAAATATTTTAGACAGTAAAACTTATTAGTGATTAATTTTTTTTTTTTTTTAGATAAGAATTTATTATTTATTTATTAAGTTGCTATGATAATTCATATTTAATTCTTATTAAATGTCTGTAAGAACATTTAAAATTTGCATTTATTTTTTATTCACTATTCTGTAGGATTAGTTACTCCATCAAAATATATGCACGGGTTAAGCTACAATACATAGGATGATGCCTTTCTGCTTAAAGTATTATTGTTGCAATATAAAAATAAAAGGGTGTCTCTTATTTTTAAGTACATGCTGAAATTGAATTGAATTTGTTCCATTTATTGAAAAATGCCACATGTAAAATTTTAAGGAGATTGCATAATATTTAGAGGGAGCCTTTGTGTTAAAACTTTAAAAAGTGGACAAAAAAATAGACCCTTTTTTATTTAACAATTAACAGCAAACCTTTATTAGTTGAATCTTTTACAAATTACAGACATTAGAAAACTAGAAACATTTTTATCTAATAATGAAAAATTTATATTTTAACTGATGTTTATTACTTTTAGACCCCAATTATGGCAAGTGTATCCAATGCCAAGCAGAAAAATATAGTTCAGAAGTTTGTTCTTTTTTTTTAAGATTTCTGATGATAACCTAAGTAAAGCAATGTGTCAACCACAGGTAGGTACTTAAGTGATTTACCTAAAGAAATTGTTCTCTTTATTATTTAAACTCTTATCCAATTTTTTTTTAAATAAAAAGGATATTTAACATTTTTTCATAAGCTTTTGTATTCATTTTCTATTAAATGTTTTATAAATAAATGTACTTTATTAAGTTTCCCAAACCAATTGTTGGGACCAAAAATAATGAATTTTAATCATTGTAGGTATCAGAATTGGAAATTTAGAACACTATCGGGAATTGTATTAGTAAAAATGTTTGTATTGTCCCATTACTAATAGGTAATACCAATCTCTTTAATTTTTCAAAGACAATGAATATTACAATTTTCTGTTAGTTTTCAATAACTAGTTGAATAATTGGCAGCAGTATTTGATGACTAGTTTAATTTTTGTGCAATGTGTGCAGAAATAAAATTCAGAAATATTTCAAAGCTCCAAACATAAAAATTGGTTTCTAAGAGGTTGATTTAGCAACAAACATTAAGCAACGTTGGCAGGAGATAGTAAAGAAATTTGATCCAAATGCTATAGATAGAATTTAAGTGATGCAATAAACATGTTTTACATGTTGAAACTATGAATGTTGCAGTTTTGGAAAGGCAGGACTCAGAAACACCCATAAGATAATAGAAACAGATTTAGTTATTACAAACATCTAGAGAATTGGAAAGATGAGAAATTGTTGGCATTAAATTCTTTACAAAGAAAAGAAAACTTCAGCATTAAAAAAAATGGACATAAAAGAAGCATATCTTACAATCCTAGATAGTAAGGTAATAAAACCTCTTTCAACTCTAGATTGTAAAGGTATTAAAAGTAGCTTAAAAATGAGTACAATCTGGGTAATTTAATAAAAAAATTTACTGGAACAAATGCTGTTTAAAATTATTCCCCCCCCGACTACCAAAAAAAAAAAAAACAAAAAAAAAAAAAACAAAACAAACAAAAGAGAACAAAAAAACAAAAAACAAAAAAACTCCAATTATGAAATAACAGATGTTACTACTTAAATTGAGTGGTCCGCTCATAAAAAAAGAGTGATAGGGAAAATTTGGGGGAGATGGGTAATTTTGTTAGATTAGCATCCATTACATCCTACTCATGCTATGAGATTTGTCAGTATCAAAAATATTTTTTTTTTTTATCATTTTAGAAGGTATGTCTTGAAACTGAAATTGATCACTGACTTAACACTTTCATATTCAACACACAAACCCACCTCATAAATATCAGCTCTCAAAGTCTCACTGTGGTTGGTCTGTATGATTTGTTTAACAGCATATCAACTCCTTATGGATCATTTAACATTAAAATTTAATTTTCTTGGGAGCTTTGAAGTAATAAAAATATGATATACATTATTCAGCTTTCACAATTGAACACATGGCAAATGGTACTCAGTTTCTGTGCATATACATGTTTGTGTGAACATAATTACAACAAGCAGTGATGGGTGTTTTATGTTGCAATTTTGCTTAAGTTATATTTTGGAATACAGTTTGATTTCTTTAAGGAATTGTAAAATATTATATGATTTAATATCATGAAAGAGTTCTTTCATGTTGATTGGTGTAATGTTGGAAATTTTTTTTCTATAAAAATGTATTGCTGGTATTTTTTTTTTCTATAAAAATGTATTTTTATAGTTTCATAGGGTTTTGTTTTTATTTGGGTGGTTAACTATTTGCTCATAGCTGGGATGCTAACAGATGCTACCACACCAGGTCTGGGTGGACCTGGAGACAACAGCAATTAAGAGGTGGTTCCATGCTTTGCAAAGTCCCCAATCTCCCGATCAGAGGCCTTGCTGCTCAATATAGTTTATCGTCATACCCAGGACTGACTGTTTGTGGTCAAAGCCTTACTGTTTGCAGGACTACCTGTATTATTTGCAATGATGTTGTCATATTATAGCAGAGTAAACATGGGGCATATTACGGTGAGTTGAACATTAAGAGCCAATATTTACATGATGGCAGGTTAAGAGTTAAAGAGTTATCTGTACTTTGTTTTTATTTACAAATATCAAGTTTGAGTACCACTAATGTTGCCCCTTTTTATCAATTTGTGGCTTGAGAAGGGTTTAATGAATGCTAATCTACAAAATTTGTTCAGATTTGTGCATTCTTTATGAGTGAACCAGTAACTGTATTTGACGTCCTATTGGACACAGATTTTTTTCACTAAGAATGCACCAGAAAATTACCCTGCATCCAATTCAGCAGTATTATATACGAGAGGGACGTGAAGACCATGAGAAAAGTGGTGTTCACCAGAGATCGGTGCATGCATGGCGCTTATCTGTAAAACTATGACTCCTGAAAGTGAAGAAACAAGATATCAATAAAAATATCCCTGAAAAATTCACCCAGGAAAAAGAAATTAAGAAATTTATGGAATTGCCCAATATTTTGCTGCTTGTTTTGTAGAAATACCAGATTTTACAGAAATATCAGCTTTGACTTATATATTGCTGCTTGTAATATATGTATTTTTGTTTATACAGTATTGGAGTTTGCTTTTCTGCAAGTATGGTGTGGGACTTCATTTACCAACAAGCATCATATTTCTGATTTTTCCCTATTACCATATGTATCAGTGTTCATGGATACCATTAGATTTCTTTGTAGCTATTATGAATTTACTGTATGTGTAGAGGTTGCTACCTGAAAAGAAAAACTAAAACAATTTTCAATAAATGCATGATGAAATGTACTAAAATTCTTTTTCAAAAAATGTCCTGGTAATTAAAACATACCTCACTTCTATTTAAAAAAAAGTACCTGTAGTATAATGTGCTAAAACTGTAAGTGTTTTTTCATGGTTAGTGAGAATGTCACAATTTCCCCCTAAATATTCCATGCCAAAAAATCTAGGTGCATCCAATAGGCAGGTAAATATGGTAATTTAAATAGGTCCTAAAAGTTCTTAAAATAAGTATAAAGAATCTATTCAAACAATCTTAAATGTTGATAAAAATATAAAAAGATGAACCAAATATGGAATTGACATCATCTGCTTAAAGCAAACTGATAATTCTCCAAGAAAATAATTGCTTGTGCCAAAGTCCAAGCATAAAACTTCCTTTTACATTGCATATATATATATATATATATACACTTATTGCTGTCAAGTATATCTCAATGGTGTGGCATTAAAATTAAAGCTGCAAGCTAATGAGCTTGATTTCTCTATCAACAATTAGATGAAATTTGTTGGCTACAACTCACCTGTAAGAAACATTAAAGACTTCCAAATCAAGAACTCTCTAATAGTAGACATTTTCAAATAACATATAGCCAACAGTGTATATCTAAATACAATAAATTTAAGAGCAAGGCCTTTCATTATAAATGCACATACAAGTGTCATAAATTTAAGAGAAAAAGTTAATGTTTTCATGGTCCCTAAATGAAAGAAAGGATGCGTGGGGAGTGCAATGGACACTGGAATCAGGTCCACATTACATTCACACAAATGCCCTTGGGAAAGATATGAATGTCTTCTTCCCACAGCTGGAGGTTATATAACAAAGTAAACTGGCAATCAGTAACAGAAAGAAAACAGAGGTCCATTCTAAACTGGGGAGAAGGCAGCAGAAAACCATTACACTATCTTCCCAAACAAGCCATGGAAATTGTGGAGAACCATGATCACCTATGTCCTGAAGGAGCATAACAAAAAATAAATAAATAAAAATCAAATCTGAGAAAGGCATAAAATACAGAACGACATTCATGAACATGGCCTTTCTGAGAATTGGGAGAGGGATGATAAAAACAATCCAAATGCAATAATTATTTAAAGCCAATCAGATAAAATTTCAAGTCTAATGCTAATGTGCTTCCAAAGTCGATTGTACTCAAGTGACATTAAAATAACAGAACAGAGTAAACAGCAGTTGACACTGGTTTATTTATGTTTAATAAAATCAATCAGCAACATAAACATAGATTGTAAGAATCCATCAGCAACATCTACAGATCTCACTGTAGTTTTATGTATCAGATGTAATGCAAAATTTTCATTTGTTCAAACAACCTGGACTTTGGTTTCATTTCAACCTATTTTCTTTTTAGCCAAATTTGCTGTATTTCTGGTTTATCAGGAATTTCAAACTTGACAACCAGCCCAAATTCCTGGTCTAGCATGAGAAAATGTGTCTTGTTCATTTTTTGCTGTGAAACTCAAGCCAAGATAATCACCCTTGAGCCAAGATGATTATTTTGTAGCGTCAAATCCACCACATTAACCAATATGAATTAAAATTTTAGGCTTTAATAATAAAAAAGAAAAAAAAAAAAAAAAATTTTTTTAAATAAAAAAATAGTTACTGTATTTCAAACAATTTTTTTATTTTTTAATAATTACATAAATCGGAGGAAAGAAAGGAAGAAGAATAGTTCGTCATATATATGAAGGTGTATCAATAAGTCTGTAACCTTGAAAACAATATTTGTTGTTTAAAATAAATGCTTATTTTCATTATTATGTTATGGACATAGTAATGTACCTATGTATATGTTCATGTTGATTTTAAAATTAAAATTTCTTACTTACCTCATGGTCTTGTAATTTCCTACCAACTACACGGAATGTGTTGTTAGTTACATGTTGGAATATCTGAACTTTGGAGAGACCTTGCGATACTCCACTAGGGACCCACTTTTTGTTGGAGTCATCATAGATCATCACCGAAGCTCTAGCAGTCACAATTGGCACTTCACTGCAAAAGTAAAGAAAACAAACCTTTAAAACTCTGAAGATTGAACAAGATCAATAACATTTATGGAATAATAATGTATCAGCATTAAAGAGAAGTATCCTGCACAAATGAAGAAAAACATTTTATTCAACCATTTTTCTTCCTAAAATCAATTTCAGATCTATATAGGCTATGTTTTGAACAATAAAAAATATTAAAAAAATTAAATTTTTTTAAGACACACTGGGTTGTATATTAATATTTTTTTTCGTTTTATTATTTCAATTAGATTCCTCAACTAGTTTCGGCCAGCATGGCCATCATCAAGAAAAAAAAAAATTCTGCTTGTCAGTAGCAGTGAACTGCATGAATGAATGACTGAGAAAATGCACTTTATCTATAATTTTCATTTGTTTGTTTTATTCTTTTATCATAAATTTTGGTCAGTCCTTGTGTTGGTCAAACAGTCTCTTAAGTTGTTATTTAAGTTAAGAGTTGGATAGATTCATGTTGCTCATTCAGATTCATTCAAATTCCCTTGGTCTTTTTTGACAGTTTTATTGGTTCCTGGAAAGGGGATGTGTCTTTGTTAAGTGTGTTATTTAGTTCGTAGGGAGTGAGTGAGTATGTGTGTAAGTATAGGTGTGTGTTATCATTTAGCTCATTAGGGAGTGAGTGAGTATCATGTGTGTGCATATATATATATATATATATATATATATATATATATATATATATATATACACACACACAGAGTTAGGTAAATGAAATAACTAGATATTAGTAACCATATATGCATGTGCTGGCGTGCATACACAAGTACGCAAATAAATAATTACCAAATTTTGGCAAGAGGTGTAGACATAATAGTGCTTGATGTGGTTAGACAGAGCTAAGAAATATACATTAATAAATATACATATACCTACATTTGGTGTGGGACTTAAGTTTCGTTGGTTACCCAACTTGTTGGGTACAAACTTGTGCCTGACAAGTTGGGTAACCAATGAAACTGAAGTTGTACACTAAACATAGATAGGTGTGTATATATATATATATATATATATATATATATATATACGCACTCCTCTAGTAAAGTAAAAGGAGTAGAATTTTATGTCATTTTAAAATAAAAATAAAATTCAATTATTCAATGGTGAATAGAATATTACTTGTCAATTTTGGCAAGAACAAACTTTTCATCCAAGAAACAGACTTCTGTATGGATATATTTTTTTTTTATTTAAAACTTATTAGTAAAAAAATATGTATATATTGGACTTTTGATGATGTAGTAGAATTTAATTATTTTTAACTTAACACAGAATGTGCCATAATTTAAATTTTAAATTATTTTTAGCTCATAGATATTGGGGTTGGTGAAAAGGTTCGTTCACTTATTAAGTTGAAAATTATTTACTTAATAAACTGAACAAATATTTTTGACCAACCCAATACATAGTAGTTTTGAAACTGCTTGTAAAATGTTTTTAAAATATGAAAAACTTAAATATGGGTGTAATTTATTGGTGACACAGAGGAGCCTGTTAGTATATAACGGAACAAGCGATCAAAATTTCTTTGAATAAAATCATTTAATAGAAAATATCTTTACTTGTTGGATTTTGCAGATTGATCTTGAAGTTTACAAGAAACAAAATACAATCAGAGGTACTAATGTTGGACAATCTACTTACAGATAGGGAGAGATAGATATGTAGTTTTACTGATGAATCCTGAGAAGACTGAACAGAACATTTATGGAAAATAGGAACTACAAAAAAATTTATAGAATTAGAAAAAGACAACTGAAATTTCTAGGACAAAATAAGAAAAGCTCTTGAGAATTTAACACTTACAGGGCAAACTGTAATCAAGCAGGGAAAACAGCAAATAGCCAAATTAAATTTGTGTGAATAGCTAGCAGCACAAAGACAAAGAGGAATTGTAAAGAGTCAAAAATTAGGACAATAAAAACAGGAAGTTGTGGAGAGACATGATGGCCACATCTTGAAAGGATATGCATATAAAAGATTCAAACTTTAATCATTAATACTGCTTAAATATTCATGTAGCATTAACAGTATCTATTAACATGCTGACTGCCAGAGGTCAATTATAAGATATTTCATAATTGACCTCTGGCAGTAAACTTCAAATGCTAACTTTATAATAGCCAAGTTAGGTAAAAATAAAAAAATGTATTATTTGAAGTCTTAGATAGTTTTCAGATAAAAGTATCACTGAAAATAAACACATTGTTGGTGCCTGCTGATGAAAATCTATAAGAAAATCCCAAGAACAAGATAACTCTTGGTCGGCATCATAAAAACTGAAAACTATAAATTATCTTGTGGCTGGCAGTCAGTGTATTAACATTTGTTTAACAGTGAAAATATTGGACTGTAATTCTATAGTTTAATAACCAGATGCAAGTTTAGATATTTCTGGTACTGACTATTTAAATGTATTATGCTATTGTTCACCCAATCGAAGAATTACTTAGAAAGTAACAGAATAAGGTTGTTTGATGGACATAAGCATTATTGATTATAAAGATATGTAGGATAGATAATGGTTGACCTTAAACTTGAAGAGTCAGGGAAATATCCTCTCAGGAGTTTGTTCTACAATGCAACAGCTCTTGGGAAGAAGCTGTCAGAATTAAAGTTCCTTCTTGCCAATGGAATAGGAAAGGAATGAAGATGTTTGCTGCTGTATACATAGTACGGCAGATTTATTTGTAATGGTCTGAACAAGTAGAAATAGGAAATATAACTCACCAGATTATTTGGTAACTTAATCACTTGAAACTTGGGTTTATCTAATTTAGCTATTTTTGAAACACTAAAACTGTCAAATTTTAAATTTTACTATTTGCAATTTTAGGGGGTTACTTTTTAAAGTTAAGCTAGGATAACTTGGGGTACTAATAGAAAAGTTGATTCATAATTTAGTAACTCTGCTTGAGGTTATTTGACTATGATACCATTTTAGCAAAACATTATATCCAGCACTTTAGTACAATGACTGTTTTCACTATCACCATCTAATGAGATGGCTTCAACCATTATCTGATTCCAAAAAGAAACAGGACAAAAGAATTTTTTATGAGATATCTTGTCAGCTGCACCAAGAAAAAAAGCACAGCTTTCATTGTAATTATCATCAAGGAGATGTCTATCCAATTCATTGCTAGAATAAGTCTGTCAAGAATAATTCTAAGAAAAAAAATCCTGTGGAAGTTGGGCAGAGAATTTCTGTTAAATTCTGCATATCATTCAGTTTGTGTTGCAAACATACATATGTAAAGCGAGAGGTTTATCCAAACACACCACCTGAATGGAATATGGCACAAGGTACAAATGGAGAGAGTACATGTACATGGGACCAGAGACCAAAAACAGTCCAAACCTGTCAGCACTTCTCCTTTGGATGACATCTTAAGCACCAGGGTATGGTCTTAGCTCCTTCCCAAAGGAAAGGTACTACCTAGTGTAATATGTTCCCCAAGACTGGACTTAGTTAATTTTAGTTAAGCAATAAGCTTAGTAGTCTGAATAAGCCTTATTAAGAGAATAGTTATTCTCAAAATTATAGATAATATAAAATATAATTTCAATATTGCAGTGATTCTTAACCAATTGGTACTAGGGCAGATTTATATATCATATCAATAAAATATTGTGTCAGCTGTTTCAATGCCTTCATTAACATCTATGAATAGTCTTGAATCACTATCTAAATAAGAAATAAGAAAAAAGAGATCACTTATCAGCTACTCAAAAAGTAAATCTTGAGATGTCACCAGCCACTCCCAAATGATTAATAAAAAGTATCCCATCATATAGCCTGCTTGTTTTAACAGTTTTTATATACCACAAAAGTCTTTATACAAGTCCGTAAAGCACACCTAATTGGTATCTAAATTGTTTTGCACTAACATCCTCTTCAAGTATATTCTACTACTTATTCTTTGACAAATTACAACAAAGATAAACACTAAGTGACTGCAATCCCAAGTAAAACTATCAGCTCTAAGGTAAATATTTTTTCCTTTACATGATTATGGTTAAAGAACCATATTTATCACAATTAAATAAAAAACAAAAATTCAGTATGCTTTCTGAGATTACATTTAGGGATTAGGTAGGATTAGTTACAAAAAAAAAAAAAAAAAAAAAAAAAAAAAAGACAAAAAAAAAAAAAACCATTGAATAACATCTGACAGAAGAGTTTTTATTACTTTCATTATATTCCCAAATTTTTATTTATTTATAATATTTTATTATCAAGATTTTATGGACTATACTTATCCTTACTCAAACCTGATAAAAATGCTTTATAGGAAACAAAAAATTAATACGAAAATTGCCACCTCTCAGTATATATATATATATATATATATATATATATACACACACACACGTGAAAAGTGTGTGTATATAAATATATATATATATATATATATATATATATATGTGTATGTGTATAATTATTTATATATTATATGCGCGGTGCTTATTAGAAAGCGCTCAATATCAGAGATAGAGCTAACATATATGGTTGGATAGATGTGAGCTTGTGACCCTGGGTTTCACGCTTTAGCGATCGTCAGACAAACACCCAGGGTCACATGCTCACATCTATCCAACCATATATATATATATATATATATATATATATATATATATATGCGCCTGCAACAGAGATTGGCTAACTGCTCTAGTAGATGGGCATCCTTGGCTATGAGTGACCAGCCATTATGAATGTATGCAAAGACAAAAGGAAAATTTATCTTAGCCGATTTTTTTTGTTTTCTGATACACTTTATCAAGGCAAATGCAAGAATTTTATTTTGCAGCAAGTATTTATAAACAGAAGTAAAAAAAAATGTTACTTTTTCAAAATGTTTAAATTTAAGAAATGCTCAAATATTCATCAGGCTAACTGAGGTGTCTAGGTAAATTATAGCAGATGCTAAGTGAAGTAATCTAATGTCTAATAAACAAAACACATCAGCTAAGTTTCCCTTTTATCTTTGCATACATACTTAATGGCTGGCCACTCATAGCCAAGGATGCCCATTTTCCTTTAAGTTCTTTTACAGATATATCTTTGGTTAGAGCTAAAATATAATAATGTTTGTAGTTTTATATATATATATATATATATATATATATATATATTATATACAGAGAGAAAGAAAAAGTTGTAACTAAACATCAAAATACTGATTTTTGAGAGGCCCCTCCCAAGTAAATAAATATAAATAAATAAAAAAATTGGTTTGACCAAGAACTTTACAGCACCCAGTCATTCTTATTTATGCTAGTCTTGCCCCCACCCATAGTACCAGTCTCTTTCAGTATCCCTGATTTTTGAATTTCAAACTATCCTTTTCTTAGACTGTCTGCCTTCCCAAAATTAAGAGCCCAATCTGCCCTGCTATTTATCTCTGATTTTCTGCAACATTAGTCTCTGTTAGAATTTGAACTCTAACCTGCTCTTTCCATTATTCACACCAATGACTGCAATGAAACACACAGCCTCCCATTTGTGTGCATGTGTATATATGATCAAATAATTCATTATGCCAATGATAATTCTGGACACTTCAAAAGAAATGGTAACTAAAATATCACTATGCAGTTTACTAAATAACGAATGAACAAACTTTATCAAAACAGTAAAATATGCCTGAAAACTTCTACAAAGATTTTAATCATACAATGTAAGATTAAAAAATAAATAACTTTGTAGCTATTTGCATAATATTAGAACAGCGACATTTATTTTCAAACTAAAAGCATTACAGTTCTGTGTAAAATTCTTGGGCAACCCTTACATTTTAATTTCAACAGGGTTATAAGAGTTTATAGTACTTATTTTCTTAGGATATTCATAAAAAAACAAAAAAAAAAAAAAAAAAAAAGAAGACATACTTAGCAGAATTGTATATACTTAAATACAACATACAAAATACAGATTGTTTGCTGTTCTGCTCACTATAGTCAATATTTAGTATCATGTAGTCTTCAAGCTGTTAAGATATTTTGTGAGTCTAGAGAAATGGAGAACAAAAAAAAAGTAAAAAGTTTAAAATCTGATTAGCAGTCTCTCACAGTTCATTCTTCAGCATTTGTCAAATTCAGCTGGAACTAAAGTAGATTCTTTTAGAGTTCAAAGAAGATTGCTTAGAAACTTATTTATCGAAAGGCAAGAGGCCATTTCTTCAGAAAAGAAATAAAAAGGGGGCTGAAATTTAGAAATGATCACAAAGATTTTTTTTTTTAAACTTTTCACCCCAAGCAAGGCTGGAGTGCCACTAGCACACAAGGGGTTACAGAGAGTGGGAGCAAGAGTAAAGAGGCATGATAGAGGAAAGGATGAAGAAAAGGACGGGAAATAGATTAAGGCATCTGGAGATGTTGATTGACATTGCATTTGAATAGTTGGAAATTATAGCTGTCAGGGAAGCAAGTAAGAGGAAGGGAATTCCACAGACTGGAAGTGTGGGACATGAAGGTATTGGAGTAGAAGAAACACAGTTACTTTTAAGTGTTTTGACAGTGAAAGGGTGGGACTGAGATGCCAACCTAGTAGCATGTTTAAATTCATGCAGTTTGGGAACTAGCAAAAGTAGCTCATCAGAGCAGTTACTGTGAAAGTATTTGTAGAAAAGACAGAGGGAAGCAATGGCCACGGGGGTGGAATAATGAAGCAAATTTTGAAATTTTTAAGTTTAATTATTGGTAGTGTGCTTAAAAGCTTTCAGTGAAGTATGGTAGAGATTTTCTTATGACAGAATGACATCTACACACTACCAGTAGTGTGTAGATGTATCATCAATAGTGAAAGTACCATGTATATTGAAAATTAAAACATTCACATCCATCATGCCCTTTGTTCTGTGAGTGTCCGAGTGAAAACAGCTATACCTTTCATAACATGGCAATAATTGCAAAAATACTGTTTATGCACTAAAATCATATTTGTATATAAAAGCAACTGAGACAACCCTAACACTCAAACTGGATTCCATAAAGACCTGACCGAAAAACTATTGTAATGGTCTTGACCAGTGTTTCTCAACCTTTATTTCAGGACGCACTTGTAGAATAACAAACTCAGGGGCACATTTTAAATTTTAAAGAAAAATTAGTCGTGAAATTTGAATATAGGAAAATAATAAAGAAGTCTCCTGAAATAAGCATTTGTTTTTTTTTTTGTTTTTTTATACACGTGCTTGGTGTCTAGATTTTTAAAAATAAAGTTTCTTAAATATAAAAATAATTCCTAAATTACTCTTGTTAATTTAGAATGTGTTATTGCATCTGGGTGCACCAGTTAAGAAATGCTGATATAGACTAAGAAAGGAACAGAAAAATGTACACTTCTAAAGAACTCTGGAAAGTCTTTAAGAAGGCCTGGTATAATATAGCTGAAGATTTACTATTCTAAATTCCAAATGGGTATGTATCATAAATTAGCCTGCAGAACTACAAATGTGGTGTATTTTGTTTTACTTAAGTGCATGGGAATATGCAGGTCAGATATTAGCATGGAAAGTGAAATTAGATAACTCAATTCAAATTCTGGGTTAATCTGTTGCATTACATGCACAATTTCCCTTGGAAAAGCAATGAATTGGTCTCTTCCCACTCCAGCTATGGGTTAAATAGCAGTAGAAACTGGGCTCTCAAACCTTAGGAGTCAATTGGTCTAAGAAAAGGAAAACTGAATTCAAAGACATGGAGAAGGCAACAGGAAACCACTATCTTTACATAATTTCCATATAATAAAAGCTCAGTGGAAATGGGCAAGCAATAACTGGACAGTACTAAATAAAAATAAGAACTAGTTGATAACCCTAGACATGAGCAATGACACAAGAACATTCTACCCCCGTAGATTAAATAAAGGGTCCAGTTCAGAATTCCCTGTAGATTACCCAGATTGATATACACCTGATGGAGGCCAGAGGGAACAGCATCCGAAATGTTGATAACAATAACAAAGATGAGGACAATCATTTAATTACTTCAGAGTAGAAAACAAATAAAAAAAATAAATTGAATTCAAAAAGTGTAAAGAGAAAGATCATTGAAAGAAGTCAAATACCCGAGTTAAGTCAAAGACGATGTCTTATACTTTATGCTCTTCCCTATGACACAAGGTAAAAATTGCTTAAGGGGAATTTTTTTGTATAGTGGGTTCCAACTATTGAAATAAAAATGGAGTTTTGAGAGAGAAAAAAATTTAGTAAAATAAAACAAAAACAATAAATTTTTTGTTTGCAGCATTGAAAAGATTTATTTTTTCCCTAATAGAAATGAGCATATAAATGAAAATTTTTCTTATTTTAACAAAAAAAAAAAAAAACAAAAAAAAAAATTCAAATAAATAAAAATAGTTTACTCGTAAAAAATTGCAATATTTTAGTAATTTTGCAATTACATTGGTTATATTTTCTGCATGAGTGATCTAGGTATTTTATGTAAAGCATTAATTATGTCACATCAAAGAAAGAATTCTATTATTTAAAATCATTAAAAATAAAAATATCCAAAAAACAAGACCAAAGAAAAAAAAAGGCAGCATGATCTAAGATATTTCAGTTATATTGTTAATATGAGGTATGTTTGCATTAGCATCAAGTAATGTCATCTGTTATCATAACAGCTGAATATCTCATCTCAAATAGAGAAGATGAGTATATATGAATATGTAAAATTATAGAATTGCATCTTATAGAATAGTTAATAAAGATACATAGGTAAATTCAAGATTTGTATCTTGTGCATACTCTTAAAAACATTAACACTCAAACTAAAAGTATTATGTATAAGTTAATCTTGAAGCTTTAAATGACCCACTCAATTGTTTTTCTCCTTTCTATTACTGCAATGATGACAATATTAAAACATAAAAAGAGTAACCTACTTTCAAGCACTGACTATAATTCTTCATAAGATTCCCTAGTCTGGAAATACCTGAGAACCATTCCATGGGTTGATCCAAGCCTTTTGAGTAAAATTAGACAAAACTGTTTGGAAGCTGTTGGTGGTTGTGCTATGTTAGCACAATATTATATGTCATAGTGAACAATGGTTTAAGTGTTTTTTCTTTCTTTTTGCAGGGGGGGGGGTCATTTTTACTTATTTTTTTAAGTCTTGAACAACTTAAGTATCACAAGTCTATATGGCAACAATCTTTATTAATAGGTCAGCCAAAACATTGCAGATCTATGAACAGAAATGTTTTGACTGCGATGTTGTCAGATCAAGTAATGTGATAAAGGATTCACCATTTTTTTATCTTTTCTTTTTTAAATTTATCTCATAATACAATAGAGATCAATTAATTGAATCAATAATTAAAAATCATGTGATGACATAAACATGCCATTAGAATATTAATTGTATTTCTTAGTGCATTAACCTTTAAGATTCAAAATTATTAGGTTAATGCAAAAGTTAACAGCATCATCTTTTGGAAAATTTTAAGAAAAATCTTCAAAGTATCTTTAAATTTTACTCAGATCACGTGGCCAGGCATATTTTTTTTGAAGAATTATTTGTGGTAAATTACTACATTTCAATTGATTTTGGTGAAAAATCATGGCTGATTATAAAGTTGTAAACTATACTGATCAAACCTTACTTATAGCTTCTGGAAAGATTACATAAACTAGTGTGATCAACAGTTGAAGAAGAAACATTCAAGCCCTTGGTCAAGATGACATGTGATGTTGTGATAAGCATAGCATAACCACCAACAGCTTCCAAAGAAGCTTGTCTACACTATTTTACTAAAAAGGCTTAGATCCACTCATGGTACAATTCCCAAACAGTTCCCAACAGGCTGATATTATAAATAAGTCATTTCCTTGACAAATCGACCACAATTAGATTCAAACTCATGGTTGGAATGCTAATGCTGTAACCAGGGAACATTATATAATACTTTTCAATCAGATACAAATGGCAGTTTGATTGTTCTGACTACATTTTATCAAAATTAAGTTTTTAAGAAATAATCAAGTTAAAACAAATTAGATGCTAATAATGAACTACTGGGAAATATTTCAATATCCTGATGTTTGAAAAGAAAATTTATAATGGTCAAAAAGGAAATGTTAAAAAAAAAAAAAAAAAAAAAAAAAACCTCAAAAAAACAACTCCCTCATCTCATATCCATTTGGGGAGAATTGTGACTGGATATAAAATTAAAATTTGACACTATTTTTTTCATATTTAATCTGGGAGAAGCACAATACAAGTTTGGCAATAGTAAAATTTAAGTCAATGAAGCACTAAGTACAAGCATCAGATAGAAAAGGGAGTTTACGAACTTATAACAAGTAACGTCTGTTTTTGGTGGAATTTAAAAGTAATTCTTTAACGAGAATTGTGCAGTCCTGGAAAAAAATACATAATGCTACAATGTGCTACTGACTGGTTTGAACAACACTGAAACAGAAAATAAAACTTACTAAACAAGAGTTTAAACAGAAAACAATTCTAAATAATAAAGTTGGAGAAAAAATGAAATTACCCACATGAAACTTTTATAAAACACTAACAATATTTCGACAATATAGGGAATTATGAAAAATGGACATTAAAAAAGTTCATATGATCATATAGAGTCACCAATTATGAACAATAACACAAACTAGTGTCATGAAAAATAGTTTGTTCATATCATGCATCATTTTTAGTATCCTAAGCAATTATATAAAAATTATATGTGGCTCACACTTAATGAGAGAAAAAAATTCCATTGGTAAAACAAAAAAAACAAACTGTCATGAATGATATTTGGCTAAAAGAGAATGAAAAACTTGACACTCTTATATTAGGTTGGTGCAAAAATAGTGACGTAATAATGTCGTTTTTTGATGTTAAACATACATAAAAAAAACGACATCATTACGTCACTATTTTTGCACCAACCTAATACACACACACACACACACACACACACACACACACACACACACACACACACACAGAGGAAATCTTTTTCTTTTAGGGACAACTGCCCAATGGAAAAATGCCTGATGTTTATATATAAATTACTTAGATATTTTTACTATCATTTGAAAGGGGAAGTATCATAGTAATAATTTCAGTGCAGTAATAGTTTTCCTTGTGCTACACTCTGAAAAATACAACCAATTTTTTTTGAAGTGAGAAAGATTCTTCACTTCTGATCTTCATTGGCAATTGTTTAGTGCACTAAAAAGTAAGTTTCAATAGCTTTAAATCTTTGATATATTCTTTGTTTTCACTGGGGGCTTTTTTTTGTTGTAATAATAAAAATGTTAATATAAAGAATGCAAATAGTAATAATAATCCTAAATATTGATTAAGAAAGCAATAATGAAATTAATAAGAATTAATTTTATATTAAACAAACCAATTCTTTCAGACTCATGACAATTTTTCTTCTCAAAAATATCTTGTATCTGACAAATAGTAGGCTTCACCTCAACACATGGTCTTCATCTCCATGAGAAGGGGGATGCAACGGCTAGCTATTATCTATAATTTTCCCTTTCAAATAACAGCAAAAATATTTAAATATTCTACATATATAAACACCGGGCATTTTTCCATTGAACAGTTGTCCTAGAAATATATATAAATGTGCATGTGAGTTAACTTTTTTCTTTTTTTTAAATCATTTCAACCCCAAAAAAGCAACAACCCCAAAAAAGCAACAAACCCACTAACACACAGAGGGTTACTGAGTGTGAAGGAATAAGATAAACATTAAAGAGGGAGGACAATAAAAGAACAGAAGAGAACAATTGATATTGCATTTAAATTTTTGAAGATCAAATTTGACTGGAAAGCAAGAAGCCAGAAGAGATTTCCAGAAGCAAGAAATTAAACGGCTACCATAGAACTTATGCTTACATCTAGCCATTTCAACTGTAAAATAATGAGATCTTGCCACTAATATAGTACTGCGCCTAAATTCACAGAGTCTAGATACCAAAGAGGAGGTTTCGTCAGAACAGTTACCATGAAAGTATGTATAGGAGGGAAGTTAAATTACAGTAGTAGGAAAGTGACTGAAGCCTAGATGCCAGGTCAAGGCCAATGACATTGCAGACAAAAATATAAGGAAGACATGATGCCAAAGTTTTAAAGCATTTACAAATGAGAGAATAAGAGTTCTGAAACTATCATATCTCAGGGTCATATAGTGACAAATGTTATTTGGGCTTAACTGTATGTATTCATATATTTTTTTTATTATTATTGAGCAAAATCAGAATAATGATTTTTGCAATGATTAACAAATCAATACTTAGTAAACAAGCTTGCTTATTTGTTGCTTACTACAAAACTACAACCAAGACAGAAGGGGGTACATTATCCAAATCCCCAATGAGAACAATGAGACTGTAAAAAGAACAGTCAATATGGCTTAGTAGGTTGAAGAATCTTCCCAAAGATTTTTTTGCTGAGAGACTTGCCTCAAAATGCAACCATAAAACATCCAAGTATAATCAATAGAATTACTTAAGAAATAGCAATAACCTTGTTCACACAAGAGAAACACTAGAAATAGGATTTAGAAATTATTGAATGTAACCAAAAGACAAAGTTTGCAAAAATGTTATTGGCAGGATGAATATAGATTTATGTAATTATAAATGTTTGCAGGTTTAGTTTAAAACTTTCCATAATCTGGATTAAAGATTTAAAAATTTAGAAGAGGGAGTTAAATTGCTTTGTAATTTTTTTCTTCACTCTAAATAGACTTTTTTTTTTTTAATTTATCTAGAATAAAATAATCTTAGTCAGCAAAATTAACTTTTTTTTTGTACCAACTTGAATATTTTAATTCAAGAATCAAAAATTGTTTGAAGTGAAAGAAAAAAAAAAAAAAAAAAATGTTGAATTTAAAACTAAAGACAGTCAAAAAATATTAAGCTGTCTACAAATCTCACTTCTAAATTTTTTTTTTTTTTTGTTATGGATTATTAAAAAAAATAAAAATCCAAGAATGTTATAGACACTGAAATTAGAATTTATGAAAGAAAATTTGAATTAATTTTCTCAGAACTTATTCTAAAAATAATTCATTAACAATTTTTTTTTTTTAAAACCTGATAATTGCTCACTTTTCAATAAGTAAGCAGATATAGATTTACTTGAAGATGCCGATATTAATTTAGACTAACTTGTTATAAACACTACTCTTTTAGCATCAATCAGCTAAGTGATAAACCTTTTGCTTGTATTAATTCTTTCTCATATAATTACTTTAAATGTTATCTTTAGTGATACATGTATCTGTGTGCGTGTGTGTGTGTGTGTGTATATATATTATATATATATATATATATATATATATATATATATATATTACACATGTGTGTGTACACATACATACATACACATTTGATTAAATTCAACTGACAAGATCTGTTTAATTTTTATTGCATTTTTCCAATTTCCAAATAAGTTGTTGCATACTGGGACCAAAATTGTAGATAAACTTTTGGAAGTTCATGCTGGTTCTGCTATTTTGTTCAAATACTTAATTTTCTGAGTCATTTTCAATAACCATGTGATAAGCAAGATTCCATTGGTTACAACCTCATCTTTAGAAAGCTTAGAAAATAGTCCATAGTGATGTCTTGTGTAATAATTAATGGAAGTAAGACCACACCAAAAAGAATGCCTCAATAGTTTTTTTGGGTTTTTTTTTTTTTTGGCTTAGACACATTAAATATCATGCACACACACACACACAAACCTGACAGTTTACTTATAAAAGTTTACAGCGCAAAGCTTAAAATATCTTCCTTAAAGCCACAACCTTTTAAGAGGATGCTGGTAAGTTTTCAACCTGACCCACTTCCCAAAAAAAAAAAAAAAAAAAAAAAAAAAAAAAATCAGTATTTCAATGACCAAACATCAGAATACTGATTTTGGGAAGTGGGTCAGGCTGAGAACTTTCCCTGCACCCCCTTGTACTCTTCAAACAACCAAGTTGGCTTTAATGACTAAAATACCTTGTTCCAATCTACTTGGGACATAAACAGTGCAAATTACCAACACTTTCATTGTTCAGTTTTGTAAGTGTAAAAATAGTCTATTTATGCATACCTGTCAATAGAATGTCATTTAAAACTTCTAAACATCTGTCTGTCCAACCACCTTAACTGAAAAGCATTTACTTCCAATAAACAGCAGGCCAATTGCTTAGATATTTATTTAAGGTTGAATAGGAGCCATTTAATATGCTTCTTTAGGAAGACAATTATGTCTGGAACTACATATAGTTTTTTTTTTTTTGTACAACATTAAAAATTTCAACTTTTGCTGCCTTCACCATGTAATATTAAAATGATGATTATAATGTAAAATCAAAATTCAAATACTTTCTTGAAGAGTATTAATGTATGGGGATAGTTTTCAACATCTTAAAATTCACAATATATTTGACATCATTTTGTAGCCTAATAACATAGCCAATTGTCACTCAAATTTTAACAAAATGCATAAAAACTAAGTTGAATTTTTTTTTTTTTTCAGGGTGAATAATGACATTGACTATAAATGAAGACATTTTGTGTTAGAATATGCTCAAACACAAACAAGAGTGTGCAGAGAAGATTTGAGAAAAATGTACCAACTGGATAGAGAATTGGAAATGACACAAAAAATTTCAAAGGTGATGGAGAATGTTATGCAAGTCATGCTACAGCATGTTTGGCAGAAGTTGGACTATCAACTTGACATGTGTTGTGTCATAAGTGGTGCACATATTGAACATTTGTGAAGCTTTGTGAATAAAAATCTACAGTTATAAAATCTACATCCCTTTGAATAACTTTCTCAAATTTTGATAAATAAATCCTTTATTGTTCAACATGATGCCTATTTAATTTCATTTGCCTGGGACATGTAGTTACATTTTAAATGTCAATTTTTTTGGATACCTTGTATTTTAAAATTCCAAGTTTTCATATGATTTACAAGATGAGTAGTGGTAACAATAGCCCAAAGGTCATAGATTTTATCTCAAGCAGTAAATTTATTATTAGGTTGGTGCAAAAATAATGACGTCATAATGTTGTTTTTTGACGTATTTTTTAACGTCAAAAAACGACATTATTACTTCATTATTTTTGCACCAACCTAATACATAAGAAAACTGTCAAACTAGAACAAAGTTCACATTGTTCTTGGTTTTGTAACTGATAAAACAATAATGCAGAGAAGGATATATACCTATGCTTCATGGATTACACAAAAGCATTTGATAAGGTACAACACAAATATATATTTGAACTGTTAGGAAAACGATGTATTTGGGGAAGATGATAGAATAATCCAGAATATTTATTGGAAGCAAACCACTTACATACAGATAGAAAATGAGTAAGCACACAAAAATAGAAAGTGGCACATGACAAGGATTTGTTTTCTTACTATGTTTATCCACCTACACAAGGAAGCCATCCTAAAAGAACTACAAATCCTACAAGAATTTATTATTGGTGGGCTAATCTTTATAACAAGAGATGCAGATGACACTGTTAATAGAAGACACAGAAAGAAAACTGCAGGAACTCCTAGACAGAGTTGTAAAGGAAAGCAGGAAGAAAGGGCTAATTTGTTCAAAAACTTGATTTATTTGGGAAAGATTAGAATAATCCAGAATATATACTGGGAGCAAAATACCTGCATACAGATAGAAAATGAATTGAGCAAGCACATAAAATAAAAGGGAAATAAAGCAAAATATACAGATGATAATGTTGATGGCAGACACACAAAGGAACTCCTGGCAAAACAAGAAGAAAACAAGAAGTTAGAAAAAAAAAAAAAAAAAAAAAGACAAAATGTACAATTGTCAGCAAGAGCAACAATCTGAGATGTTAAAATCAAGCAAGTACAAAAATTTAACTATCTGAAAAGTGTTTTAAACAGATGATGGAAACTGTGATGCTGAAATCCAAAGGCATATTGGAATAATAAAAAATGCCTTCCAAAAAGTGTTAAAAAGGAAAATTTTGTTAGAAACCAAGAAAAGAATGCCAAACTTTTACGTAATATCGATCCTCCGATAGGGCAGTGAATGCTGGATAAGTTCTTCACAAATGAAATGGAAACTTGAAGTAATGAGGAAATTTTAAGGAAAATGAAAACAAAAAGGACAATTATACTTAGAATCAGAAAGTTTAAATTTTGGGGAAACATAATGAGGAAAGAGAGCTAGGAGAATTTGACACTCACAGGACATATTGAAGACAAGAGCAAACAAGTAACTTATCTAGTGTGCTTGTGTAAATAGATGGCAGATCAGGAAGTGGTAAGGATAATAAAAAAAAAAAAAAAATAAAAAACATTGCTAAGAGCTACAAAGGACAGGAAGTTGTGGAAACTCATGATCTACAACATTCTAAAACATTAAAAAGAAAATACCAACTAATATTTGCATATAAACACAAAAGGGTGTCTTCATCAAAACCATCAATAGTTGAAAATTATTGAAGATCATATTCATAGTTTATGCTAAATAATTTTCCAGTTTAAAAATAACTTACAAAATGCAATTATATCATTAAATTGTAACATTCTTAAAATTAAAAAAAAATAAAATCCAAACTATATTAACATTCAAATTGATGAAAATCAACTCATTTTTCAAAAAATTTGTCAAAATTCAATTTCATTTTGATAAATTTTAGTGATCTCTTTGCGTGGTGGTTTAGTATATGCTAAAATTAATCACTTGTTTGTTTTCCTACCTAATAAGTTGTCCATTTAAAAATGTTACCAAAAATATAATACCAGTATTAAATAAAGCTTTGAATACAACTACTATATTACATTGATCTTGACAAATGTCTTGTATAGTGTACAAGTAGTTTAAGTCAGATTTGTTTTTTATAATGCTGTAATATTGATTTCTTAGTACCTACTCTTTTGCCCTACCTTCAAATAGTCTCCTTTATACCATTCATACAATATGTTTAACAAAAACGTCTATACTTTGGAAATGACACAGATGGACTAATACTTTAAAAATAAATAAATAAAAAATAAAAATGACAAAAAACAAAGAAATCAAATTTCACAGTCAACAATCTCCAATTTTTATTGATTGTTTTTTTTATGAATTATAAATCCTATGCAGGTTATCTAAAGCCAGAAAATATTTTTAGATTGTAAGATAATGGTTTAGTGATACAAGTATTACTAATTACCCCATATCTGGGGAGAGAATAGGTGGATTCACACTTTTCCCAAAGATATTTGCATGTAAGTGAGTATAATGAACCCAACTGGAATTGGAATTCTACTTTCCAATTTCCAATCCTGAGCCTTTATCTATTACACCAACCACATATCCAAGCTTAGAGCACCTGGTATTCCCAAACAGTCACCCATCTAGATACCAACCAAGCTCAAGGTTGCTTAACCGGTGATCATATGGGAACTGGTGTTTCAATGTATTAAAGCCTTCTGATAATGTAATATGAATCATGATACAATGTCTATGCAAGAGAATTTAAAAAAAAAAAATAATCTAAGTAAATACACGTTTTAAATTTAGTAAATATTGATTAGGAGAGTTTTTTTTTTTTAGATATACATTTTATTATTATTGCTTTTTGGTTGTGTCAAGAACCTTATAGCCCTGTGTGTGTTAGTAAGATTTGAACCAGGATTTCATGGTTGGAAAACAAATGTTCAAACCATTTCGCCAAGTACCAAGAGATAAGTCCTTGATGTTATCAGTCTGGGGAGAGAATCCTAATAAGCAGGAGTGTTGGAAAGTGCCTGGAGACAACACCACAGGTTGATCTAAGACTTGTGAACTGAAACTGGTTAGACAAAACTGTTCAAAAGCTGTTGATAGCTATGCTAGCATAATGTCACAAATCATTTTAATGTGTTGCTATAAGCTGGTTATGTTTTCTTCTTTTAATTTTTTATGTTTGTTATTTTGGTGTTTTTGAAGTTCTATATGTTTTGAGAGTGTTGTGCTATTTGCATATTTTTTTTTATTGTTGAGGATCACTTAAGGCAAGAAATTGACAGTAATCATACATTGTTAATTGTGTACTTTATATGCAGTGTCTCCTTAGGATGTAGGCAATCATGGCTCTCCACAACTTTCTGTTCCTTATAGCTCTTAATAAATTTTGTCTGTTATTTCTCCTAAACCCTGTTCTGCCATCCATTTACTCAAGCTCACTAAGTATGTCATGCACTGTTTTCCACTGTCTCTTGCCTTCAATCTGCCCTGTGAGTATCAGATTTTCTAAGCCCTTCTTCCTCGTTATGTGCCATAGAAACCTCAACTGTTTCTTCCTGATGTTAAGTATGTTTCCTGTTTGTTTCCATTTTCTGCAAAACTACATTGTCGCTCACATGTTCAGTCCATGTTATCCTCAGCAGTAAGCACTCTTCTAAATACAGCAAACTCACAATTATTAACAAAAAATCTTATAGTTTGAGAAAAAGTTCAATATTAAAGGAATTCAAGCAACTGATTCTAGTAAGCAATCTTGTAAAGTTTTTAAGAGCTTTGTTGTTTTCTGAGTGAGTTATTGGAAAAAGCAAAGCCTTCTTTGGCACACAAATAATTCAAGTTGGCAAGGACCCTAAACAGGAACTCATAAAAACTGCTAAAATAAAAATGATTAGTCAGAAATAAGAAATCTTAAAGAAAAGAATAAAACAAAATATTAACTGAAGAACAGAAAGAAATGGATTTTTTTTAAAAATTAAGTCTAGAGACAAAGCAACATGACCCAAATTAAAACTTTGTAAACTTGTAAATGCAATCTACAGGGTGACTGAAAAGTAACTCCCTATTTTATGTATGATGGACTTTCCCATCTAGCTATAATTTTTACAGGATGGGAGAGTTCATCATACATAAAATAGGGAGTTACTTTTCAGTCACCCTGTATATGATTTGTGTTTATACAAAAGGTTTTTATTTTTCAAACTTTGAGAAGTTTCATTTTTCAATATGCTACCAAAATAAAATTCAAGAATGTACTAATGAAGCTAGCAAGTACAGAAGCCCTCAGTTTTGTTTCCCTAGTGTACCAGGGATTAATACCAGACATTCTGTCATATTTACATAAATACAACATGAATGAGAAACTTTCTTGAAAACTTGTGGTAATATCAACTTACAAAAAAAAAAAAAAAAAAAAAAATCTAAATATTTTTTAAAAAATACAAAGAAGATTGAAAAAAAAATCTGGGAAAAGAAAGTACAATTTTTGATCAGATTTTTTTTTTTTTTTTATAATTTTACATTTATATTCAATATGTGATTATTGGATGTAAAGTTCTTAGTAATTTAATTCGTGCTGGATGTTATGGATCAGCTATAATTAACACTTTGTTGAAAATTATTATTTAGATTAGTGTTCATTTAAAACATCCTGATGCATGAAATTATCAGAAGATTTTTAAGCTTAGTAAATTCAAGTAATAAGTTATGGTATAAATACATAGACAAAGAGCATTCGCAATGATGCAGTTGACAACCAAATTAATATTCAGTAAAAATGGGAAGTCAAGAAGAGATATAAAAAAAAAAACAAAAAAACAAGCCTAAGTAAAATACCCTTTTACTTATTAAAATGATCAGGTACCTTATTAGATACTACCCAAATTACTGGCACCTTGCTGTGTATAACACTCTTCTTTGTAAGAAAAGGATTGATTTTTAATCATTATCATAATTTGTGGCAAAAAATGATGCATTTCAATATTACTCAATGATCTTGCCAAGGTAACCTCCATCTTCTGGATTTCTCTTTCTAGAGTTTGGATAGGAAAGATTCCCTTGTTCAAATTTAAATTTAATTTATATCAAAGGGGGAAAACATTTTTCAGTGGGAGATTTGTGTGCTCTGGTGACCCTTTTTGATCAAAATGAAATACACTTATCCAAGTACCCTGGGTAATATAGTTTCAGAATATATACGGTTATGGGGGTCTATCTCCAAAATCCTAGGAGGAGTTTGATAAGAAACAAACAGAGGCTACAACTTATATATATATATATATATATATGTGCGCATGTGTGTGACACTAGTTTACATGTACCATTAAAATATATAGCGAGGACAATACCCAAGTAATTTTACAATTGCATTCATTGTATCTGCATGAATGATCCCCCCCCTTTTTTTTAAAATCATTTCACCCAAAGCAATGCCACAAGTAACACAAAGGTGTTACTTGGAATGAAAGAGAATGAGAAGACTTTAGTAAGGAGAAAAGAATGAAAGAACAGGTATCAGGAAGATGGCAACTGATATTGCATTTAAATTTTTGAAGATCATAGGTACCCAGGAAGTAAGGGACCAAAAGAGACTCCCAGAATCAAAAAGTATAAGAAAAAAAAAACTATTAGAATAGAAGTTTCAGTTACATATAGTTATTTCAACAGTAAAACAATGAGACCTAGTTGCCAATCTAGTAGTATGCTTAAATTCATGCAGTGAAGATACCAAGGAGGCGAGCTTATTAGAACAATTGACATGAAAATATTTATAGAAAAGACAGAGGGAAGCAGTGAGTAAGTAACTGAAGTCAAGATGCCAGGTCATGACCGTTAGAATTACAAACCGGTTGGGTTTTATAAAGAATATCAAGATTTATTGCAAGAGATCCGGACCAGAGGTGGCAACAATATTCAGGTGAATGGTAGATTTATATATACTCAAAACGGATTCTAGCAAGAAAAATTATCTGGCACAACAAAGTGAACCAAGAGCAGATCTAGCAATTGATTCAATACAATCTTTCCACTTCATGTCAGTAGAAAACATGAGACCAAGAAAGCGCAATGAGATGCTCTCCTGGAGGTTAGCATCAGCCATACTGATAGAAGGTAAAAATGGTTCTCTATGATAAGATAGTTTCATTATAGAGGTGTTAAAATTCACAAGCCATTTCTTGCCTCAGTTAACAGATTGAAGGTTATTTTTGAGAACTTCTGCCAGTTCTACTTTGTCAAACATATCAAACTTACTATAAAACAGGGGTAAATAGTTTGGGAACTGAATGTAGGATTTTTATCTATACCATTAACGATTACCACATACAAGAAAGAATTTTTCTTCTGAAAATAATGAGTAAAAATAAAAGAAGTAAAAATAAGAAAAGTTAATACAATGCCACCTGCAAGCTGTAAACAGCAGAATATCAGGCTGCATTACCAATAAATACATCAAGTCACATTGTGTTTCAGATTATAGAACAGACTTCTCCAAATGGAATACAGCTACACATTCACACAAGTCATGTAGACAGCACTAGGAATATAGAGCTACATCTCTCAACAACACTAGGCACTGCTGCTGTGGCTCCTGTAACATGCAGGTTTGTACAAGCTGAAGTTGCTAGCCCATACCCAACTGGTTCGTAAACAAGGTTTAAAAAAAAAAAAAAAAAAAAACACCACACCTGCATTGCTAGTTAACCCAGAAATGGATTCATACACTTTCCAAAGGTATTTAACAAACTTAACTGGAATTTGAACTTGGCGCCACAATTTTTCATTACGAGTTGTTAATCATGACTATATTGACACCAGCACTTAATGTGTGATATTTTATATCTCAATTAAGCTGGTTAATTTGCAAATTAAAGTGTTTTATTTAAGGTGGATTAATTCATTATCACTTATAAAAATCCTTTTATTCCAGTGACTGCCTATTTCATGTAACAGAAAAAAAAAAAAAAAAAAAAAAAAAAAACACTTAAATTTTTTTTTTAAATACCACTAAGTAAACAGCATGCCTTTTTGGATAAAGATGTCAGTTCTTATACAGATAACCATGTTGATAAAATGAAAGGGTCAAGAAAAAGGCCATCTAAGCATTAGGCAAATCTTTTTTAGAGAAAGCAACATGGCCTTTTCTGCTGAAGGCCATTACTCATACTGATAAAATGATTAACTAATTCTTGCTCAGAGTAGACAGCCAAGATTTAAACAAACTACATTTTCTGCTTATTATATTAAATACATTAATTAAACACATGAGCAAAATTAATATTTACTTTTATTGTTCTTTTACAAAAGAAGCATAAAATTCTCATCACTTTGTTTGCTTTGGTTGATTTTGTTCAGCAGCATATCAACACCTCTATGGGCTATTTAATGCCAAAATCTAAATATTTTGTATGCAATTTTATGGCTTCATTTACAGATATATCATACTTTCAGGGTAAACATTTTTTTTTAGATATATAGTTTGAAAATGATAAAAAAGTGTTAGTAATATTTTTTTCTAAAAATGTATTTTTATACTTTTTTTAGTTTTTGCATTGCTGGTCATTTTATTAGGAAAATAATGCATATCTGGTTATTTTTTTATTTTTATTTTTTCTAAAAATGTATACTTTCCTAGTATTTTGATTTGTTTGAAAGTTCACTATTTTCCTATAACTGGGAAAGTAATAGGTGCTACCACTCTGAGACAGGGTGGACCTAGAAACAGCAGTAATAAAAAGGTGGTTCCACATGCCTTAAAACCTCCAATCTCCTGATGGGTGGCCTTGCTACAGGTGTAGCTATATCAGTATCAGCCAATATCTTGTTAAAGGAAAACATCTGAAAAATGTTACAGAAATGGTTTTGATAGTCAATTATTGACAATTATCAGCTATGTGAAGTGGGCCTCACAAGAACCATGTCAAACGACCATGCCAAAGAAGTTCAGCTCAGTGGAGCAGACTTGATGAATTACTTTTTTTTTTTTTTTTTAGACAGAGCTGACAAGACAAAGGCCCAAAGAAGGGTTACAATCTGGCCAAAGAATTAATTTTAAAGCCACAAGCATTTGACTGAAAGAAGCTGCACCATGAGAACGAACCTGGTGTCTAATCTGAACTGCAACACTAACCTGGATGTAGTTCATCACTTTATTCAAATGATGCTTATGATAAAATGCATAGTATAGACTTCATGAAAACAAATAAAAGAAGTTCTTAAATAGTTCCAGATTTTTCTTGGCACAGAGCTTATTTCATTATTAGTTTTTGAAGGATTCAAAAATCAGAGTAGAAATCAGTAATAATGTATAAGTTTAGTAAATCTGTGGCTGAAACAGGAAATAGAATACTAAAAACCAAAGGGATAATCCAGTCAGTATTATAATATAAATAAGGCTACAAATAGAGGCATAGTCAAGTAATAATTAGCGGCCTGGATTGAGGAATCCAAGAGCTGAGTGAATTCCAATAAAGTTCATTACATTCACTTATGTGCTAATACGTAAGGTATGAATCCATCTTTTCCAGCTATGGGTAAAATAGCAAGACAGACTGGATCTTACAGCCTTGGGTCTAGGAGAAGGAAACTGAATACAAACCACTTGCTGCCTTGTAGGTCCTGCCTCTTTAGGCAAAGGCTAGAAGAAAGTAACTTCAAAAACAAATCCACCTCTGAAAGGAAGGATGAGGATAAACTCAACAACCCCAGTGTAAAAGGAACCTGCAGGCTATTGCACTATACTGCCTTGAATGTCACCATGAATCACAATTGTGACATTGGGGGGGGGGGGAGATTGGTGACCAGAGCAGCACAAATTGCACTAACTGAATAATGAAAAGGCTAAAAAGAAATTAAGTATCAATTACTATAAATGATAAATTAATAAATTACAGTTTATCACATTTCAGCCCTAATACAAAGTGTCCCTAAATTTTGTGAGAAACATAGAAATGAGTACTGAACTATTATGTAATATCAGTCCACCTATATGGTGGTGAATGTTGTACAATCTCCTCACAGATGAAGTGACTAAAAGCAATAGAAATGTGGTTCTACAAAAGGATGCTCTGAATACCATGGACCAAACATGTGAGCAACAACAAAGTTTTAGAGAAAGTAGAAGAAAAAAAAAAAAAAAAAAAAAAAAAGAATACTTATCAGTAAGAGATAGTTGAAATTTCTAGTGCACAATAAGGAAAGAGATTTTGGAAAATGTGATAGTCACAGGACAGACTTGAAGGCAAGTGAGATAGAGAGGAAACCAACACATAATATAACCTAGCAAATGGATGACAGAACAGGGTTTAGGAGAGATAAAAAAAAGACAAAATATATTAAGAGCTACCAAAGGATGGGAAATTGTGGAGAGCCATGATCACCAACATCCTGAAGAGACACATCACTTAGAAGAAGAATCTAAAATATCATTAATGTAATTTCTCAAAATTGTAAGAAATCAAAATTTGTATTAAGTTTTCAGACTGATATTTGAATCAATTTCACATTCTCATAGCAACATAAAGTTAAAGCATGTCATGAATGTTTCTTCAGCAATGGATAGAGAACATCCAATACTAACAATGTCTTTTTTCGTTGTTTATTTAAATTATTTAATCCCAAGCAAGGCAATAAAGTCACTAAGACACAAGGGCTTACTGAGAGTGAGAGAATCTGAGAAAAAAAAGCATTAAGGAGAGAGGACAATAACAGAACAGGGTTTAAGACAGAGGATAACAATTGACATTGCATTTAAATTTTTCAACATTAAAGTTAACTGGAAAACAAGAAACCAGAGGAGAGTTCCACAAACAAGAAGTGCGAGAGAAGAAACTGTTAACATAGAACTTACAGTTACATCTAACAATTCCAACAGTAAAATGGTGAGACCTAGCTGCCAATCTAGTACTATGGTTAAATTTGTAAAATCTAGTTACCAAAGAGGAAAGTTCAGAATAATTAGCATGAAAATATTTATAGAGAAGTCACAGGGAAACTTTATTACAGCAGTGAGAAAGGGACTGAAGCTGAGATGCTAGGTCATAACATAACATTGCAGATTCCTTAGATTTTATCTACTTCCAGAATAGCATGTGTTACTAATCTTCAAATTTTGAAGAATAAAATGAATTCATAAACTAAAAATATTGATCTTTTAAAAATAAATAAACAAATAAATTTTAATTCACAAAAACTACAGGAATGAGTACATGACAAATCAAGGCAAGTAAAATATAAAATAATTTTAACCACGGAAGAATTTTTTTTTTTCAATTCTACCAGTAAAATTTCCTAGTCAGAAATGGTTGAGCATCTGTAATCAGTATTTACCCAAGTAGATTATACCTGCCAAACAGGCCAGACAGGTGTGGGTCAATCAAATTGCAGCAAATGCACTCTGTGACTGAAAACACCACTGTAGAAAATCCTTCCCCACACTTAATAGGCAAATCCCACCCACCTTCAGCACCGTTTAAGTACTTGCTAACACCATATTCAAACAAAACAAACCATTAATACTAAAATCTTTGTTTTGGGTATTTTAATTAAAAACATCCTTGTTTTATTTATAACTAGTTATACATCTAAACTATATTGTAGAGCAAAGAAAACTAGTTACTATTATTTCTTCATATTGGCTTGTGTACTACTACTAAAGCCTGTTATTAACTTGTAGTGCAGAATACATAATTACAAACCATAAAGATGAAATTTAAGGGTTTTTTTTGGTTTTTTTCCTACAATCAAATAGTACATCTATAGTTAACCATTATCATTCTACAATGTTAGATCACTTCATTGATCTGCATCAAAAAGACCAAAGTTATCTAAAATATACAAGTCAAAAGGTATAGCTACTTAGAAGAGATAATAATTTTCTTTTTTTAACTAGATATCAAAAAGTCTCTAACTTAAACACAGGATTTTGATATCTAATTCCCAAAAAATACACCTTATCATTTTTAAGTAGCTATACGTTTTGAGTTATACATTTTTGATAAGTTTGGTCTTTTTTTTGATTAGGAACTGAACTCCCTTCAGTAAGATCGGTAAGATTTATTACAAGGTTACTACTGCTGCTTCTGCCAAATATTCACTAATTCACACACACAAACTTCAAAAAATCTGCCCTCTTCACAACATAAAATCTCATGCACAAAGTTAGAAAGAAAAAAAAAAAAAAAAAAAAAAAAATAGAACTGCCCTCCTCATTTTGACAATGCAGTAAAAAATTTGAACATTAAAACAATTCAAGTAACCTCAGGACATTTCCAATCAATGGACCACCTGCAACTAATTTCAGGGTTAAGTCCGATATGTGCCCCACCCCATTAGATTAGGAAGAGAAGCAAATTATTACAGAAAAAAAAAAAAAAAAAAAAAAAAATCATTTTTTTTTCTTTTTATTATAAACAATATCACCTGATGATTACTTTATTAAGTTGCAAGGCAAATGGCAATGGCAATGGCCATGTCAGCAAAGATTCCATTTCACTTTAGAATCAAGTTTCAGTACTTAGGAGATAAGGTATCATTGCAACTACCATTGACCATGAAGATACAAAACTGGTAGATAACAAAAAAAAAAAAAAAAAAAAAGAAAGAAAAGTATAATAAAATGTTCATTAAAATATTTAGTTTAATCAATTTAATCGTTATCTGTTTAACATATCACACACCCACTGCCCAAATTGGGGGGGGGGGTACAAAAATATTTAACATTTGACTTTAGGACAATAAAAATACAGAAACATTTTAAAGTTTGACAAGACTTCAAGCATGTAAAATAGTAAAATATCTCGAGGATACACAGCTTAAAGCCATCTTTTAGAAAGGGGGGAGTAGAAGTATAAAAACAGGTGTGCCTTTAGTGGTGCAAAAAGATTAAAGGCAAATTGAAAACTTCAGTGTAAGAAAGGTTTTCAAGCTATAAATCACATAAAATATTCATAATCTGTATTCATGATTAGCAAGAGAGATTAGATCAGAAAGACATGAAAAAAAAAAAAAAAAAAATACACACCCCTCCATACAAATAAAAGCACATAGATATACAATATACATTCATTCCCACCTCCCAAAAAAAAAAAAAAAACACATGTAAGTGAACAACAACCATCCATCAACATGTTGGTAAATAATATGTATTTCATGATTAATAAATCATGAATCATACTTACAAACTTCAACTTAAAAATTCAAAAGAAAAGGTTTCTTTTCAAAATTATTTTTCAAGTTAAATCATTTTTAACAATATTGCATCCACAAAAATCTATGATGTAACACTTTTGCTTGATTACAAATAGAAATAAAAGAGAAAGCCATTAACTAAAATAAAAATGTATAGAAAGTGCTTTAATCTCTAGATCATCCACAGTAAATTTACATTCAGTTTCTTACAATACAGATTACAGAAAAGCTAACTGAAAGGTTAAAATTCTAAACTTCAAAATTAAGCTAAGATTTTCCAATAAATTTCTTTTACTGAAAACAAGTCATAGATTCATATGTTTTATGCTAATGTACTTTCATATATCACTAATAAGTACATATTGTATCAATGTCAAAAAGGAAATTACCTCAGAATACTTGAAAATCTTAGAAAGATACTTGAGAAAAATTTAAACTCACTCAAAACATAATATACTTAACCCACTTTCAAATATGTGCTACTTTCTAGAAGCTAACAAGATAAAAATCACTGTGCAAGTCAAACTAAAATCTACACTGTAGAAAGTGGGACAGAATTATTATCATAGAGAAGGAAATAACACTCCATGAGACACTGTCTGGTGCCATATTTCTTAGTTCATACCAAGTCTACCATTGGTAATATTTAATAAGACATCTTTCAGAAAAAAAAATATTGCATTGTTAATGTTATTTTATCTTTATTTTCAACATGTTGGTGAAAGTAAACATACCACCATTTTTGGTATCATTATGCACTAGACGAGGATTTATTCAACATTCAGTTGCATGGCTTACAACAATTCTAATATTGTTCTTTATTAATTTAGGGTCTTTCTTTCCAAAGGTTTTTATAGAGAAATTGGCCATGGTTAAGTATAACTGGCAAAAATGTTCAATAAAGTTTCCAATAAACAATAAGAAAAGAAAGAAAAAGAACAAGGCAAAATAATATTAGGTTTGTGCAAAAATAATGACGGTTTTTGACGTTAAAAAATACGTCAAAAACCGTCATTATTGTTTAATACTAAGCAAACAATATATATGCAAGACAAAACCAGGCAAAGAAATAGTAGTAATGCAAAAATTTCACAAAGTAAAAATTGTGTTCAAACGCAAAAGGGATAAAGTCAATTGATTGCAGTGTGATAACTTCAAGACAAGAAAGAACAAATATATGGTGAATGAGACCAAGAAGTGGTCTATTTTTATAGGTTAAGAAGAAATCTATGCATCTATAGGATTTGCCTATAAATTTGGGTAGGGGGATGTTTTCAATAGTCATTCTGGAGAATGGAACCAACAGTTTTATACCTTTTGGGAAAAAAAAAGGCAATCCTAAGTCTATAACTTTGAACAAATAGAATATAACAAAAAGTAATGGCAAATCTACTAACATCAAGTATTCACACAAAAGCGTCTCCTATGGCTGTATTGCTATTCTTGAACTAGTTATATAAAGCTTGTTCAAGAATAGCAATGCAGCCATATCACATTGAAACACCAGTTCTCATATGATCACCAAAGCTAAGCAACATTGAGCCTGATCAGTACCTAGATGGGTGACTGCTTGGGAATACCAGGTACTGTAAGTTTGGATGTGCGGGTGATGTAATGAATAACGTACCAAAATTGAAAATCAGAGAGCAGAGTTCCAATTTCAGTCAGGTTCATTATATTCACTTACATGCAAATATCCTATGGAAAGGCATGAATCCACCTCTTCTCCACCTAGCTATGGGTTAATTAATAGGACTTGTATCAATAAATAATTACTATCTCCAAAAGATTCTTACAAGCTAAAAAATATTACCTGGCTTTGAATAATCTGCAAAAGGTTGATAAGCCATAAAAAATAAATCAATCAAGAATAGCAAAAATGCCTTCCAGAGGCTAAACAAAGTATTAAGAGATAAGAAGATTTTGTTAGAAACAAAGAAAAGCGCTGAACTGCTATGTAATATCTATCCTCCTATATGGCAGCAAATGATGGTCAATTTCCTTACAGATGAAAGCAAGACTTAAAGCAAGATGTGGCTCTACAAAAGGATTCTAGGAATACCATGTACAAAACATGTAAACAACACAAAGGTTTTAAGAAAAATAGAACAAAAAGAACACATACAAAAAAAAAAAAAAAAAAAAAAAAAAGTTGAAACTTCTGGGACACATAAGGAAGGAGGGCTTGGAGAATTTAACACTCACTGATTCAATGGCAAGATAAGTAGAGCAAATAACCTACTTAAATTTATGCAAATGGCTGGCAGAGATAGGTCTAGGATGGAGAGTGAAGGGATAAATGTTGCTTTAAACTACAAAGGACAGGAAGCTGTGGAAAGCTATAATTGCCCATGTACTGGGGAAGAGACAACACATAAAAGAAGTTTTCTTTATGGTTAACAATTTTTCCATCAACTAGCAAAATGTTCATCAAAACACATGGCTCCTTTGCCAACAGAATATTTTTTTTTTTTTTTTTTTTTAAATGTGTAAGTTTTATAGCAATAATGATAGAAACCTAAGTTTTAGTAATATTATCTTTCAATGAAATGAAGCATTGTCAACTATTGTAGTTTTTGAAAGATATTTTTCATCTTTCAGTGCATCACAACTACTGTCATTTGCTGACCATTAGTAAACAGATATCATTGGTTGATTGACAAAGTGTCATCTAATAAAAATTCAAGATAATATTACTTAGCAAACCTGATTCTGAGTAATGAGAGAATAATGAAGTTTTAAAATGGTTAGATTTAGTCTACATACCTCCACAGATTCATGATACCTAATGTTTAAAATGAATTTTAAAAAAATGAAAAATCTTTCTTGCTTTTATTTTAGTTTTAATTTCAAGCTGATATATTAAATTTAATATTTCCAATAAGCAAAATACTAGGCTGTATTTTAAAACTAATTTAAATTGATTTGAAAAAGTTTTCATTTTGAAATTTCAAAAATCTTTGAATTTCACACCATTTTTAGCAAACTGTTATAAAAATGTAAATCTCTATAAAAATAAAAAATAAAAAAAAAAAAAATCTTACAGAAATTAAATATACTTTTCTGTAATTTTATTTGGGGGATATTAGCAGATTCAAAGTATAATTAATTTGATTTGAAACAACTATTATTTAAATTTAAAATATTGCAGAAATTCATTTTTTTAACACGATGGTAGCTGTTTATGTGGACAGCCTTTTAACAGCTCTGTGACTGCTTGAGAACAAATAGATTTTTATCTGTTTTTTCTAAAAAAAAAAAAAAAGAAAAAATTTCTAAAATAATTTCATTCATTTGTGAATAAGTCCCAAAAGTTTCATTAAAATCCAACTATTTGATTTTTGAAAGAATTTCCAAATTAATGTCTTTCACTGCAAAAAAGATGCTAAAATTTGCTATGCTAATTTATAGTCCATCCATTGACACAAGAAAAACGATTTTTAATCAAAATTTTCTAATGTTCTAAAAAGGATTAAAACGTTTAATTGAATATTTAAAAATACTTTGATCTTTCCTCTTAATAATAACAGAGAAGCCATTAGGGAAAAATCCAATTTTCTTAGGTAAAAGGGATGCATGTTCAAGTCTTACTGCAAGACACTTCTTTATTTCCAATCTGCACTGTTTAGAGAAAAGCAGAAAATAATCTACCTAACAAGCTTGTATAAATAATTGTCAGGACAGGATTAAAAGAGATATGGGGAAGAATAATTTTTTACTAAGATCTAAAAAGAATAGAAAATTGGGGAGAGCAATGATTGCTCATGTCCTGAAGGGATACAGCATACAGAAAAAGATGGCCTGAATAGTTGTAATGAAAAAGCAACTGAAATTGAGATGACAGAAATACTAGTAAAGAATTAAAGAACAAGAAAAAATTAATATATCTTTTATAAGATCTTAACTATATTGACAAGAATATCTTTCAGATCCAATTAATAAAAGGGAAGTTTTAAGACATCAGAATTTTCTTCTTTTAATTCATCATCAGATTTTTCAAGATCATTCTTCGCTTTCTTTTTTCTTTACTGCCCATTTGTTCTTCTTTAGTTCTTCAGTCACTGCTTCATCTAATTCCTTATTTTCTTTTTCTTCATTCTCCACCTCTTTTCCCTTGCTCTCTTAGCTCTTTACCTTCTGCTTCTTCCTACTATTTTCTTTATTCTAATTCTTTCTCCTATTTTTTTTTTTCCTTCACTCTTTTTTATTCTTCATTACCTCCAATTTTTTTTTTTTTTTTTTTTTTTTTTTTTTTCCCCCAAAACAAAAAGACAAATAAACTCAGTACTTTATTTTTCTTTTCCCTAGCCTTTGGGTTAGGATTAAAGTTTAGTATCTGCTATCACCCTCTTAAGTTATGAGGAATGCATAGACCCAAAGATTTCAACTCTGTGGTAGGATCTTTCTCATTGTACTGAAGTCGGTGTTTTGGCAGTATACTAATGAAAATGTGACAGTAGCTGCAAAGATGGGGTAATTTTTGTCCTTGGCCTAGATGCACATATATGGATACTCCACAATAAACCAACTTTGAATTACCTCCTGCTGCAACACCTTTGTCATTACCCTAAAGAGGAAGGGTTAGTGGATACTCATACCAGTATGATAGTGGCCACAGGGACAGGACAATTTTTGCCTTGGACTATATTTTATTTTATTTTATTTATCAATTTACCCCAAGGTGACAATGCCAAAAAAAAAAAAAAAAAAAAAAAAAGGCAAAGGGCTACTGGGAGTAAAAATGAATGAAAAGGACTTTAGAAAACACAATCCTAAACAGGAAACAAGGGGTAAACCTCTACTAGTGTTCAAAAGATCAGGGAGGAGAATGAATTGGATAGGCAAACCTATCTACTCCTATTGAGGATAAAAATAAATAAGAAATAAATATTCAGTTTTATTACCACCATAGAAAGATGGATAAATTTCTTAGTATTTTATTACTGAGGCCATAACCAAACGTGCTCGTCCTTTACTTTCAAATCAGGATGTTATTAACTTTATTTTATTTATATAAAACCCAGCCCAAACTGACATTTCACATTACAATATTATGAAACTATACTCAAAAAAAGTATTGGTAGTCTACAGCATCTGGGTGAATATTAGCCCACAAGATATTTTAAGTTTGTATATAAAGCACAAAAGATATTTTGTGTGAGGGTCATATGCCATCAAACATGTTATATATATTAGTTTGAGTCATAAATAATTTTTGTTTAATAATAAAGTTATTCACCATTATTTGAAATGATTTGTTGCCTTTTATAAAGGCAGTTTCAATACTTGAGTATTGAATTTTTCTGAAGGTTTTTATGTGAAAATTTTGATAAACTCTTGAATCCTGTTTTCCCCGTCAAAGTGTAACTGAATAAGGTAATAATTAGTTGCTACAAGTTTAGATGAATATGGATGGGTGGAGTAGAACAGACCAACAGTTGTTATTCTTGTTGTATTTCACCTTGCATTTTCATAGAGAACATTTCTCTATTGACAACTACAGGGCACTTTTTGATTTAACTTTTATGGACATAGTACTGGTGAATGTATAAATTTGCATTTAGTGCTTTATTGCATTTTAAGGACTCTAAATGAATAATAGAATTATGACCTCACTTCATGCACATTACCTCTCTGCCAGCTTTTGGGGTTGGTTGTAGAGATTTATCTTTGTCAGTCTACTGATTTTTGCATTGAACATTGTTGTATGTAACCTACTTTTCATCACCTGTTATACTTAAGAAACAGTTAGTTAGGATGATATATTCGTCATTCTAATTGCTTCCCCAAAATGGAAATTACTTATCCTAATACATAATGACTATTGTCCTTGTGTCAACATCCATTTTGTAAAATGTTGAGAAAATGACTGGTAGCCACAAAAACCAATTTTTTTTTTTTTTTTTTTTTTTTTTTTTTACAAGCTGACAAATTGTGAGCATATATAATTTGTAATAAAAAAAATCCATTTTGCATAAAATTAACTATTTTTCCCAAAACTCTTATAATGGAATCCATTTAAAATTTAAAAAAAAATCCTAAACAAAATTATCTAAAAATAAAATAAAGGTATGTTGTAATAAATAATATAAGCCTTTATATACAAACTGACAGATTACATAACTTGTCAAAATGTAATTTGAACTTATCCCTTAAGTCAAAGCATCAGGAGAAGTTGAGATTTCAGCCAGTCTTCATTGACAATTGAACCAAACAGCATCTAGGAGCTGATATATTAAGATTGGAGAAAGATAAGCAGGAAATAAGCCAAAAGATAAGTTCTAACCATTTATTTTCCTAGAAATGTTCAGAATTATATCCAAATCATATCTGGATGGCCAAAATAAAATTGGAGACATTGTTCATCATCTCAGATTCTTTGAGTTAAAAATCCCCTTACATAAATGAACACAAGCATAAGAGATATGTGCATATAAATTACTCAAGATGATCCCAATAGACATGTGCAGACAATTTTATTAATATTCATAAATCTGAAAGAAAATGTAAAACCTGTTAATCAAATACAAAATTCTTTATTAGTAACACTAAGCCTAATAGATAAATATCCATAAAATTACATCTGAAATCCCTCAAGAATTCATTATCAAATTTAATCTGAAACTAAAGATATTTTTTTTAATCATTTCACCCTAAGCAAGGCAATAAAACCATTAAGATGCAAGGAGTTACTAAATGTGGAAGAAAAAGATTAAGGAGAGAACCATAAAAAACAGGAATTAAGAAGACAGAAGATAATAATTAACATTGCACTTATGTTTTTGAAGCTCAAAGGTGACTGGAAAGTAAAAGATCAGAAGAGAGTTTCACAAGTGAGAAGTGGAAAATAAACTGTCAGCATGAAACTTACGGTTACATCTAGCTATTTCATGAGACCTAACTGCCAATCAAGTACTGTACTTAAATTCATAACATTGCGGTACCAAAGAGGAAACCTCATCAGAATAATAAACTGATAAAAAAAAAAAAAAATAAACACCATGTTTTAGTTTCAGTCAAATGAAGAAAAAGATTTACTACAGCCTTAATAATACTGTACTTACATTATCATTTGTATTAGAATTAAATCAGTTAATTAGATTTTTTTTATTACAATTAATATCATTGACTACTAAAATCCTATATGTGGTATATTAACCTTGTTCCTGTACATTTTTTATACTCTGATTGTATGCTTCCAGGTCTGATAAACTAGATGCAATATATTTAGAGTATTATTTTATATGAGAATAATTTTGCAACATGCCAATGTGTGTTGAAATCCTCACAGTATTTAGTAATGTTGAAGTTATTGCTAACATTTTTGTTGAGAGTTACAAACTATGCTTCATTCAATTTTGTAAGCCAATCAATGAAATATAAAAACTTAAGATATGCAAAAAAATTGTATTTTTATTAAAAAAAGTATTTGCTATTTCAATCATTACACTGTTTTTAAAATAGTGGGAGTATTTTGTATGTTAAATAAGAAAACAATTTAAAAAAAAAAAAATTAATGAAAATTTATTGTACTAAGCGATGCACCCTAGTAAAACCAACTGTACTTTGTACCCACTTACCTGTTTGAAACCAAATTTTGGGGAGAAGTGCAATCAGTCAGTTCATGGCTATTTTAGAGGGTGTGATGGACAGATGGATAGGATTTTATATATAGATAGCTAGATATAAATGATAAACCATGAGAACTCAATGCCTGCCAATGTTCAAAAGGTTACAAGTTCAAACAAGACCAAATACAATTTCTTTAAAATTCATGACATCAAAAAAATCAAATAACATCTAATTTAGGACCTAGTATGGTTTTGGATTCTTTCCCAAATAAAGTAAATTTCTTTGAGGATTTAATGAAAGTAATATGAAAGCATACTACACAAATAATGCAGGTAATTGATTTTTATCTTAACATAAAAAAAATTGTTAATTCTTGATTTTAGATAAAATAGCAAAATCATGGGATTTTAAAACAGTTGGAATTATTAATTATGCTGAAAGAATTTTCTCTTAATGTTTGTAATGCCAAATACAGACAGAACTATAAAAGCATAAGATGAAAAATATAAATTTTTTTAACAGACCTATCGTTAGGTTATGTTGGTTGATTTTATGACATGTCAATCCATGTTAGGTTGTTTAATGTCAAATTTTGTCTGTCACCCAGTGAGAATAAAGCTCACTACTTGGTAGTAATCGTTAACCAGTTTACTAACCATTGTCCTATGCTGAGGCACTTAGATTACATAACTTGTCAAACTTTAACTTATCCCTACTGGAAGCTACTTTCTTTACTTTACAGCAGCGTTTCTCAACTGGGGTTCCCCTGGAAGCCTAAGGTTCTGCAAGAACAGATGAGACAAGCTAATGCACTTTTGACTTTTTATTTAATTTCATATACATGATATTACTAAACACACACAATAAATTATCTCCTCTCAATTGAAAATGAAATCCATGTGTGTTTATCTAAAGTTTGACCTTGAATTAAGTATTTGTGTAGCAAAAGACAGGCACATGTTTCACATTAGAGAAGCATGTTTTACTTTATCAAATAGCGCTGAAAGTAACATTTTTAGCCCATTTATTGGTTCAAAGGACATTTTGCCTTGATTTACCTGATGTCTTTTCAACATTTCCAGTAAAGGATAAAAAAAATAAAAAACTGATTAAATAATAAAACTGATAGCAATTATCTGTTTTCGTTCCGTTTACATTTATATTATAGGTATGATATTTGTTACCTATGTTTACTTTTTACGTTTCAGTTTAGAATGTTTTGGTGTGAATGAAAACTCCCTGATGAAGTATTATAAACGAACAGTATTAATTTTATTTAGCATTGCCGAAAAATTTGACAAAGAAGTATTAATTTTTCCTTAAACCAGTTATTCAAAAATATATACCATGATATTTACCATGTGAACTACGATGAAAATAAAATGTGAAAGATATGGTATATAATTTTGTTTTTGCGCAGGGGTTCCTCGAGACATGTAATTTATATTAAGGGTTATGCAAGGGTAAAAAGGTTGAGAAACGCTGCTTTACAGGATGCTATAAGATTCAGGGTATTATTTTATATATAAATGATAACCATGGTGGGTTGTTTAATGTTGAATTCTGTATAGGATCCCTAGTGAGAACTGAACTCTAAGTAATTAGTGTCAACCAGATAAGCCTTGCTAACCATTACATCACACTGAGGTACAACTTATAGAATGAAAATAAAGATTAGAGGTGACAAAAAAAAAAAAAAAAAAAAAAAAAATGGTGAAGGGTATTTATTCCACAATTTTAGTATGAAGTTTTTATTTTACATAAAACAAAAAATAGATTTATAGTTCTAGTTTATCATTAACTTATTTTTTAAATTAAAATCTATTGTTAGATCAAAAGTGTTTAATTCTTCTCTGAACAAGAATATATACCATCTACAGAATATGAATCACTTTGAAACAACTGTAATTATATTTGGTAATTGATGGTATTTTCAGGTCTCATGATGATTATGCAATTTTCTTCAAATGCAAGCATTTCTGATGACAAAAAACCTGGTGAAACCTACATTTTTTTTGTAGAATTGATTTTTATTGAGAAAAGTTATGATTTTTGTATTTGAGTTACAGTTTCATATTTAAGTTTGAATTAACCAACCTTAAAATAAACACAATTTGAACCTTACAGCCTCCAGCCCAGTGCTCTACCAAGTTGTCCTGCAGAATTTTTTTTTAAATATGCTACTGCTATAGGTCATGCAATATTAAGTCATTTCTATTTATTTTGCATTTCTTAAATAAAACTGATTTTAAGACTTATTGCTATACACAGACATACAGATAAGACAGGCATTTTAACACGTTTTGATAAGGATGAGAGTAAACAAACTAGTAAAATTAAAATAAAAGATATTCAAATTAATCTTTCATATTGTTTTTTTTTTTTTTTTTTTTTTTTTTAAAGTAATAAAAATTATTTATTCAGATGACATTTGAATGATACCACACAAAATTCTAAACTATGTCAAACCAAGATCTCAGAATTTTTGGGAAAGGGCTAACATTAAAAATGCATATGATGTCTATCATTACATTGTTAAAAATAATGCATAATTCACTTGGGCAAAACAGTAGAATTTGACAACCCTGATAGTTTTTAAAGTTGTGGTCTTAAGTTGTTGAGGATCTAAAAGAGCTACCCAAGAGTGAAAGGATTTTTGTTGCTCATCTCAGAAATATAGACAGACACTAAAGCAAATCTTGTATTCGTAATATTCATGAGATGAACTTGTGTAAATCTTATTCATGAATAAAGAGCATATTGTAACTGTCATTAAGTGCAGTAAAATTTAATTGTCAATAGGTAACTTGTTTAACACTTTCATTGCTGCATTGTTGCCTGGCTATTCTGGCCCATTCTATAAAAAAAAAAAAAAAAAATTGGCATTTACTGGAAATAAATAACAATACAGATGCTGATGGTAATTTCTTATGGGCACTGCAATTTTGGGCTCAATTGGATACTCTGCTTTACAGAAAAAGCTAAATAACTCTTCCTAACATAATATAATAAAAATACATCACAAAACAGGTTGTACTGTATTCTACTATATACTATATTGGAGATAGCAATAGTTAGTTTATTACACATATGCTACACACTGGAACAATCAATGCTTCATCTCAGAATTCCAGACAAATGCTAATCATATTCCCAACAGAGCAGTTAAGAAATCCAAAAATTGTTTTTTTTTTTTTTTTTTATGATGAGTAGTCATCATTGGCTCTGAGGACGTCAATCTTTTTTCATTCACCCCACATCTTTTCATTTTTTTTTTATTATTTTAAGACTGAGGCAGTAAAATTCTCTCTAAAATCTATCTTACATATATATAAGTTTACCATTCATCCAAGCTTAGACAGAGCACTAGACCATATGTGACAATATTCTATTTATTTAGAGATTCTTGATAAAATTCAAAGGAGAATCAGCAATATTATTGATCACCTGGCATCTCGGCTTGAATCAATTTCCTATCACCGTAATGTTGCTTCACTGTGCCTTTTCTATAAATACTTTCATGGTAATTGTTCAGATGAGCTCTTTACTATGGTACCCAGGCTTTATGAATTTAAGCACAGTATGAGATTGGCAACAAGGTCTCATCAATTTACAGTTAGCACTACCACTGAGTTCGTCCGTAAACTGGTGGCGCCAAATGCACCCACTGGTTGAAGGAAGTGCCGAGGTAGTCAACTCAAGACGTGGCTCGTGACAGTCAAAGAAGATATGGAACTAATGTCCAGTCCTCGCGTTTTCAGAGTCTGACACTGGCTCGATCATGCCGTTGATTCTGCTGCCGATCGATGGGGGTGGATGGCCTTGACGCGCGATGCATTTAATTCAATTGGAGCCGGCTCAACCCACCCCAGGTGAATGCCGTTACAAGACAAGAAGAATTTACAGTTAGTTAGATGTAACAGTTTGATGCTAACACTTTCTTTTCTCATATTTCTTGCTTGTAGAACAGCTCCATGCTACTTGGCCAACTTTGACCTTCAAAAATTTAAATCCAGTGTCAATCATTATCTACTGTGTCTTATTACTTCTATTGTTTTCACTCTTTCATAATGTTTTGTTTTCTAATTCTTTCACATCCAGTAACCCCGTGTGTCTTAGTGGTTTTACTGACTTGCTTGGGATAAATTCAATTAAAAATAATAATATATTATATATATATATATATATATATATATATATATATATATATATATAAATGGACTTATTTTAATCAAACATTTCTATTACTTTAAATGTTATAATGGAATAGTGGATGCTCCATATTTGAAATAGGTTTTTTATTTATTAAACAATGTATATTGCATCCAACGGCCTGCACATTTGAAAAATCTCAGTAAAGAAAAATGCATTCCCCAGTAAGGATCAAAACAGTATCCCCCTTTGTAGGGGAATACCACCGTTTGATCCAGTGTACTTTATGCTGGATTAAAATAAATCCATTATTTAGTAATTGCTTTGTTTACATCTTGGATATAAAACTGAGCAGATATGAATGAAGCTTTTGAGAAAAAAATATGTGGATGATTTGAGAGAGAGATAGAGAGAGAGAGAGACTTGCTTCTAGCATCATTCCCCATGACCAAGCAGTAAAGCATGCTGGATCTAATGGTTTCTCCTACAAAAGGGGACACAAATTCAATACCTACCAGAGAAGCATTTTTTTCCTTTACTAAGATTTTCTGAAATGCTCAGGCCAATACAAGACAGATGTAATATGCATTGTTTAACAAATAAAAATGGGGCATCTATTTCAAATACAAAATATTCACTATAATAATTGAATACCCCCTGAAGAGTGAACAAACAGGTATACCTATGAAACTTTGTAGTCAGGATGCTGAAGATGACATCAATCAGCTAAGTGATAAACTTTTAATATATATATATATATATATATATATATATATATACACACACATACACAGACAGACAGAGCAATCTAAACTTTCATAAAGATGTACAAGTATGTAGCAGCAGAAGTGTGAATAGATTAGTAAGGTTTACAATCTAATTACAAAGGACAAAAATTAACTTGAAAGGCAAGGACAAATGAAAGAAAATATGTAGGTAAAGTAAAAAGGTTAAAAATCAAATTTACTAAAATTTCAGCATTTTAATCAAAGAATGTGGTAACAGATTGACTGTGAACAAACTTAGTATTAACTTAGTATTAGTTAAGTGTCCAGCAATGAAAAATAAATGAAATCAGTCCAATCATACATCATAAGGGAAAGAGAAAAATAAGCGATAACTATTATAAGGAGGGTCTAAAGTGTTCTTTACTTATTAAGAAGCAATGTTTGGTTATTTGATCAGATTTTGGGATCAAGGTCAAACTGAGAATTTTTCAGCACCCTCTCAGTTTGTACAGCACAACATGCAAGTAAAGAGAACTAAAGAAATAACTAAAAACAACTAATTTCTAATAGAAATGTGAAATATATGATGCTACATCAAGAAAAAATGTAATTCACAATGTGATGTGACACAGAAATGATACTGTAAAACTTGATATGGTGTAATGGTTAACAAGTTTGTCTTGCTAGAACAATTACAACTGAGTAATGAGTTTGTTCCTCACTGGCTTTGTGCTACATCTAAACTATGCTCAGTAAAACACTAGAGTTTACATGTTCCAGTTTAATGCAAATTTGGATATAATGTAATGGGTCACTGTTAATTTCATGTTTTAATTTTGCTAATATTTTAACCCCATTATCACTATACATAAACATTTTTTTTTTTGCTTTTAAATGGGGAGGGAGAGAAGAAAAAAAAAAAAAAAGAGGGAGCAATTAACCCAACATATGATCATATAGGAATGGGAGATATACCAGTCTGATTGGGGGGGGTTGCAGTAAGCATGTTCTTTTTCTTTTTGCAAATTAAAAATTAATTACATTTACCAACCAACAGAATTATTTTTATTCTTAGCCACAATATTTTTTAAGCATTTTCTCACGAGAAAGAGAGAAAAAAAACAGACATGAAGACAGATGAACAATTTGTGTTAAGTAAGTTATATTTGACATGAAACTTTATAAGTTGTAATTTCTATTACAGAAAAGAGTTTTTTTTCCATAACAAAAACAAATGTTTAGTTTTTATAAACATTAATAACATTAAATGGAATCAAGTGCTTCTCCAAAACCAACACTTTATAAAGCGTCTGCAAATCTTACAGGCTGTATTTCATATACATTTCAATTATCAAAATATTGGTCAATTATGACTGAGTAGTGAGTTTGATCTTCAATGGGTGCTCCACAGTTTCTGCCTTATGCCACGTCTAAGCTACACTTCAAAAAATTGCCACCTGCATTACTCTCCCTCCATTAGTTTGCCTCTTGCTATTGGCTTTATTTACCAGAGATCAAATTTGAATTGATTGTCCATATCTTTGTATATAACCAGTTACTTTGTTAAATAAGTAGCAACTGTATCATTCAGTTTCTAAGAATTCTAAACCAATATATTGCTAAGTACTGCTGACAACAGAACAAATGAAATAGACAACCTTATTCATTTATAAAAAGGTGAATGTTTGTATGAGAGAAATCTGGCAGTTTCACATCTTAAGCGACCATCAGACCATAATTTTTTTAGTTTTTAATTTCGTCAGAATGAGACAGACAAACTGAACTGTTTTAATAATGATGAGAAAGAAAATGCTGAAAAGACTCAAATGATTATTGGATGCAAAATACTCAAAGAAAGCAAAAGAATATATGAATCAAAACATTGTGGTAAGAATACAAAATCTGGTTCAAATAATTTTTGGAACAATCAATGCTTCATCTCAGAATTCCAGACAAATGCCAATCATATTCCCAACAGAATAAAGCAATCCTAAAAAATTTTTTTTTTTTTTTTTTTTTTATGATGAGTAGTCATCATTGGCTATGAGGATATCAGTCTTTTTTTATTCGCTTTTGGGTTTTTTATTATTTTAAGACTGAGGCTAAGTCAGTAATGAGGCAGTAAAATCCTCACTTCCTTCTATCTTTCATATGTATGTGTGGGTGGTTTTATTTTTTTTTTCCTTTTTGCTACTGCTTTACAGGTGAAACAAATATCTTTTCTTTAAATCAAATTTTATAAAATAAAAGAATCCATGTATATGAAGAATACAAATAAAATAGCAAGTTATGAACATGGAAATTCAATAATGGGGGGGGGGGGAGAAAGAAAGAAAGAAAGATTAGTTTTAAGCCTTAAGCATTAAGTGCCAAAACTATACACCTCTGGTTCATATAGAGGCTTTTGAAAACTGAATTGAAATTAAATTCATTTTCTGAGAAAGAGAAATGTATAGTAACTGAGTAGAAAATAGATTATTTAATCATCAGTATCAGATTGTCTAAAGTGAGCAAAGATTGCTCTCCTTCAAATCAAAATTTGCGTAGGCATGTTTCTTCAGATAGAGCAGTGCCTCTAGCCTTGGTCTGCAATATATCACCCAAGTTCTAAGTTGCCAGTATTGTTTAGCAGGCAGAATAAGCTGATTCAAACAAGATGTCAACTTGAAATTCTACTAATGAAAGAAAAGTAAACTTTGTATGATTTGCTTCAGCAACCAGTTTTCCTAACAGAAAAAAAATATTGATAAATGGGAAAATAGTGCTCTCAATCACATTAACATTATTTTATCAAAGCAAAACAATGTAATCAAGTAGAAGCTCAAATCTTAATTTGATTTTAATTTTATTTATTTTAAATCATACTTAGTAAAAACAATGCCATATTTATTTCTAACTAGCTTAAAAACGCACTCCATGCAAACTTTTCAGTTAGCCCCTGTGTATGTTTAATTGGTCCAGCTTAGAAAACAGCAATGATAATTTTGAAGAAATAACCAAGTTCCTCCATGGAACTTCAAAACCTCACTTTAACTCCGATTCGGGATATAAATCCAATATTGGCCAAAAGACCGATTTGGGCTGAAATCATAGTTCAGGCCCAAAAATGAGTTTTTCAAATCAAACTTTGTGGGAACTTCAAAACCTCACATCACAAAACATTTCATTTTTAACTGATTCCTTAACATTTTGAAGAAATAAGTTGATTTCCTCAATTCACAAAGTTTTGGAGGAGATATTTTAAACTAAAATTTTTGAATTCAATTCCTTTAAACTCAATATAAATTAAAAACATCTAAATATAAATTAAAATCACTAATTTTTTTTTTCAGTTATTTTAAAATTTGAATTTTTAACTGTCTCCTCCTCATCCAGACAAATCCCAATGCTGGATGTTCAAGCACCAGATGAAGGGCAGATTTTTAATCCTAGGTTCACCATGATTCCAAAATGTATATGTCTGTATAGAGCAAGTGTGGCCAGAGTTAGACGGGTTTCTGACACTCAGATGAACTGACAGAATTTGTTATTTATTTATTTAGAGAAAAAGGATTTAAGTAAAAAAAAATTATATTTTTTAATTTTTTCTTAACTTATAACCCAAATAAAAACCAAAGCCGTATTTTCTATCAGGAGAAGGCATAACCGTTACTAAAGAATAAAATTGCAGTTACAAAGTATGAAAAATTCTAACTCAATAAAAATAGACAGGTCAATATTTGGAGAGAAGAGAAAGGCTGACAGTCAAATATATTGATGTGGGTTCAGATGTAAAAAAAAAAAAAAAAAAAAAAAAAAAATATTTTTTAAAGTTTTACACCTTAATTGAAACTTTACATACAAAAACATTATTTATATTAAATATAAAGAAATTGTACAAAAAAAAAAAAAAAATGCTAGATATACTAAATAAAAAGTGAACAGTTCCTCTTCAATATTTTTTATTAGGATAATTTTAAAATATACAATTACCAATTATGTCTGTGACAAAATGATTATATTTGCTACCCAGAAAATATCTAGAATAAAGAACTCTAGGAGAGATTATAACCTACAGACATTTTTTCTGATGCTTAGAGAAAATGGGTAAAGGACAAGTAGTTAGTGGGGAGGGGGAAAGGAAAAAAAACAAACTTTTGATCTGATTAAAAATACCAAAGTCACTAATCTGGCTATCTTAAAGATTTTTTTTTTTTATTTCCATGCCTGATTTTCAAAATAAGGCAGCTGATTAAGTATTTTCTTGCCTTTTAACAATTCAAAAAAAGTAATAAAAAAAAAACAAAAAAAAAAAAAACAAAAACAGTCCAATATCAAACAAAATTCTTAGTTCTGAAACAGACCGAAGGTCAAATAAATTTGGAAGCTTCGAATTGAACATTTTGACTTAAAGGCTACTATTACGCAATATTATATCGTTATACATCTTAAAATTCAGTTAGCCAATCACACCCCTTCTTGCTACTTCTGATTTGAGCATTAAGAAAAAGAAATGAAGGACTTGTTGAAATTTAATTCATGATGATAATAAAGACAAATGCATATGCACAAAAATAGTAGACATATATTTTAAAAATGAATTCTTTTAAATATTTATGCATAAAAATTTACATATATATATATAAATTTTAAAAATCTTTTTCTCTTCACAGTCAAAACTAACTTTGGCAAGACTACTGCAAGTAGTCACATGTGCCAAAGCATCACATGTATCTGAGGTACCTATGTCTATTTGATAGTGCTGCTGCTTGTATGTTATCAGCTGAGAGGAAAAAAAAAAAAAAAAAAAAAAAAAAGAAGAAATAGATTTTGTGGAAGTGGGGGGGGAGGTCATTTCTGTCAATTGAAGAAAGAGAAATCAATAAGTACCAAGTTTAGCAAGAAAAAAAAAAAAAAGAAAAAAAAAAAGAGGAGAAAGTAATAGAGACAGTAACTACAGGAATGCCGAAGGATTCCAGAGGAAAAGTGAATCAATAATCAGACATCACATGAATAAGTATATAGAGAGTAGGAAGAGAAGATAATTTATCTGAAAGCATAAGTCAAAGGAGGAGGAAGAGGAGGAGAAGAATGATGACACAAAACAGAAAGGATAAAATAAAAGAAAGAATCAAAGGGAGAAGTAGGAAGAGGAGATTGTAAGAAAGGGAGGAAAAAAAGAACAGTTGAAGAAGATTGGATAGTAGTTGATGAAGAGAAAGAGAAAATTCACTTGGGAGGGGGATAAAGAGTGAGAATGAAGGGGAGGACTATAGACAAACCAGGAGATAATGATAACACATTGCTGCTTGTTAATTAGAATAGCAGGAACAATGGTTGGCAAAGGAAACTTACCATTTTTTTAAATTTTTTATTCACTTTAAGAATTTTTAAAAAATTCTTTAAATGACCCAAGAAAGAAAAAAAATCTGCAGCATTCTTTATACTAAGTATTTTAGATGACTTAAAAAAAAAAAAAAAAAAAAAAAAAAAAGTACTAGAAAAATAAGAATTCTTGTATTTGCATTCTTTGAATTTTTAGAAAAAAATTCAAGATGACTATAAGAGCCAAACAACCCATGTAGATGGGTCTGTAACCTAATGATGAAAACATTTATTTTACACACAATTATTTCCCAACATTATCTCCTTTTTCTGTCAATTCATTTAACACTGCTCTATTAATAAAAATCAACATTATACAGAGAAAATTTCAGATCAAAATTCAGTTGTGGCTGGCTAAAGATTATCCATTTGCCTTTGTACATAGAAAGAAAAATTCTTGTAATTTCAAAAAAGTTTTTGTCTGTTCTTAAACTGATTAATATTTGCTCAGTATATGACACAAAAACAACCTATTTTAATGATGTCTTACAATAAACAGCTGTTATCACATTGTCATATCAATTAAATAACAGATTCATTTTTTTTTAATTATATACAAAATCCAAGAGAGGATTTTTATACTACAATCAGATTTTACCCAAGTATTATAAAGTTAAAAATCATCAACTCTGAAGATGCTTTTGCAGTTATCAATATTTATCAAATTGAAAACAAAGATTGAAAAACTGATAAAAAGAGGAAAACAACAAATAAAAAATATTTAAGTTTGATTGGTTTGCTTGTTTAGTGACATATCAACACTTCTATGAGTTATTTAATGCCAAAATCTAAATATGAAAATTCAAACATTATAATTAATTGAAGAGATCTATGTCTGTTCCTATCTATTATCTATCCTCATTATCTATGTTTTTATTCATAATTAAATTCTAATTACTTAGCTTCATATTTTTTTAACCAAATAATCTTACAAAATCAAACAAGGAGAGAAAACTCTTTTCTTCTCACAAGAAATGAGATTAATCATACAAGTCATCAATTTTTTTTTTTTTAAATATATACCATATTTTCAATTTTGCTATAAAAATGTATTGCTGATATATTTTACTATAAAAATGTATTTTTATACTTTCCTACTTTTTCTGTTTGGGGGTACACTATATACCCATAGCTGGCACCCTAACAGGTGCTACCACCACAATTTAAGTTTGAACATAAGTTTATAGAAGAATAACTAATTTATATAGTTTTTAATCTGCTATAATAACTTATAAGCTTTCATTTTTATTTTAAAAAATGAAAGTGTGCCAACAACTCAAGCTATCATTGTATTTGATCCGTTATAATATGAAAGTCAAATTTCTTAAAGATTTATAAAACTTAAGCATAAAGATGTTTTCTTAATGCCATGTCCATTCAGGTCATGAGTAATGATATCTCTACACAGACTATCTTTTTTATTATTTGTGAATTGTCACAACTTCCAGGGAAAGCAGGTGAAGTGTTTTCTGTTGGCTTCTCCATGCTTTTGAATTACTTTTAGGCTGGCTGCTATCTAAGACCCAATATAACATGCTATTTAACACATAACTGTTGGAGAAGATTCATGCCTTTCTGCTGAATTCATGCTTTAGTGTGAAAGTGAATACAAAAGGCTTGGCTGAAATTTTAACTCAGTTTTTCGATTGTGCTTTCCACACCAATAGCCATTGCATTACTCGCATATATCAAAAGATGTTTGGTTTTTAAAAATATGTGCTTTCAAAATATGTAAATGTAAAAACAAAAGAACAATGTTTTCACTATAAATCTTCTACATACTTTTCTCTTAAAAAAAAAAAAAAAAAAAAAAAAAGTCTTTTCCTTAAAGTTTATCAGTAAGATATTTAACCCTTCAGCATTCAACCCACCCCACAAATATTGGCTCCCAATGTTCAGCTAGCCATAAACCACCTCATGTATAGTCTGCTATAAGATATGACGGCATCACAAATAACGCAAGAAATCATGCAAACAGTGAGACTTTGAGAATCAATATTCATGGGACATGTTGAATACTAAAGGGTTAAACATCTTATTGCCAAATTTAATTGCTAATTAACATTTTATCAAGGCATTTTCCCAAGCATTAAAAAGTACGTTTAATTTTGAATAGTCTTTTTTCAAATACTTTTAATAAATTCATTAAATACTGTATATTCAAGAATGGTTTTAATATTCTTTGAGAGCAATACAAAGCCCAATCTATTTTACTTATTGCATATAATCTGATTGGATTAATAATTCCAACTGTGTACTAAATTGCAAATAGATTAATACCCTGACTATCATAGCCTCTTTTCAACACTTAATAAGAATAAAAAAAAGCTTGTTTTTTTTTTCATTGAATAGAAAAAATATTGAATCTTAACCTCAAATTCAAATTGCTACTAAAAGTATGACCATTTCTTAATGTAAACTTTTCAGTATTTTTTTTTTCACTTACAAAGTTTCAGCATCAAGAAACACAAATGTCAAACAGAAATGCATAAGACATGGCACAGCACCAGTCTTAGAACTGTGAGAAAATTCTAAGGCACTAATCTAGGTCAACAAGTTACAGGTCAAATCATTTTTCTCAAGGAACTTCTACAATTTTTTTTTTTAAAAGCATTTTACCTCAAGCAAGGGGTTACTGAGTGTGAGAGAATATGAGGAAAAAAACATTAAGGAGAGAGAACAATAAAAGAACAAGAATTAAGATTGATGGATTCATTTTCGATGATTTATAAACTATTTGCAGGCTATTTAAAGCCAGAAAATATTTTTTTGTTTAGACTGTAAGAATTTTTTTGAACATAATGGTTTTAGTCATGCAAGTCTTACTAATTAACTGGGGAGAAAAGAGGTGGAGTCATACTTTTTGACTTTTTTATTTGAGTGTAAGTGAATATAAGAAACTCAACAGGAATTTGAACTCAACTCTCCAATTATCAACTCTGAGCCACTATCCATTACACCATTTAGATAAGGTAAAAAATCTGATACCCATTAAGGGTTGTCTATCAGTAGTTCCTTTTTAGTATAAAGGTTTTGTTTTATTAATACTAATATCTTTTTAAAATTCATAATTTGATTGATATAGTCATGGAATTACACTAAGGTTTGAGTTCAATTTATTGTCAGCTGAGATGAAAGTTTGTCCACTGTGTTGTGCTAGATAATTTTTCATGTTTGAACCAATCTTACACATAAGTCTAACAATCTAGTCTGGTGCTCCTGCTTTATATCTAGAAATTCTTGAAAAAAATCTAAAAAATCTGCAATGTTATCCATTTTGACCTGGCACATCAGCTTCAATTACTTTCCAATTGGCATAATATAGCTTCCCTGTGCCTTTTCTATATAAATTTTCATGGTAATTATTTTGATGAGCTTTCCTCTTTGGTACCTAGACTTTATGAATTTAAGTGTAGTACTAGATTGGCAGCTAAGTTTCATCATTTTTTCAGCTGAAATGGCTACGCAACCATAAATTCTATGCTAACAATTCTTACTTGTGCAACTCTCTTCTAACTTTTTGCTTTGCATTCAACTTTGATCTTCAAAAATTTAAATGCAATGTCAATTGTTATCTTTTGTCTTCATTTTTGTGCTTATGGCCATATCACATTGAAACATTAGTTCCTGTATGATCACCAAAGTTAAGTAACAGAGTTTGGTCAGTAGCTAGATGGGTGATTTCAGTATTTACACTAGTCGAGTAATGTCCTCATCTTTGTTGCCATATTTGTCACAACGTTTCAGTCGTCGTATGCTCCGGCCTTCTTTAGGTGGTTGGAATTTCGAACTGAACCCTTTATTTCGATCAGAAATATAGACAGACTCTAGATCGGTGATTGTTTGGGAATATCAGGTGATGTAAGCTTGGATATGCAGGTGGTGTAGTATAATTTTATATGTACATTTGTAAATTTTTTTTAATGAACATTTTTTTTTTTTTGTGGCTTTTTCACAAACCTAAATAATTCTTTTTTATACCATAAACTAAAAATGCTAAAATTTTACAATGTTTCATACTTTTGTCTTCAGTTTATACCAGTGTTTGCATCCAGGTGAACTAATGTGTCATGAACAGTAGCCAAGTTAACGGAAGAGTAATTTATGAATTATTTTTATGTTTAAAAAGTTTTTAATTTTAAAAAGTTAGACATCAAACTCATAGCTTCCATGTCTAAGTCAATTCTTTGTCACTTGATATTTTAAACTGGATGCTAAATTCATTAATCTTTAAGAAGAGGTGGATAATCCTTTCCCTTTTGCCTCCCTCAAGGGATTTAAATCAGTCATTTTTCAGCCTCTGTAAAAGAAAAAAAAAATTTTTTTTTCATAAATCCCTTTAAATGAAAACTGTACCCAGTAGTGAATCTACTATGAAACTAATCTAATAAAGCTTAAGCTTCAGGGCCCCTAATCCTAGAGGGGCCCATGAAACAAATTTTTTTTAAATGAGTGAATTTTTCAACTAAATTAATTTTTTTTAAAGTGTTTATTATTAAAATAAGGCTATTTTAGTGATAGAATCATAAGTCAATGGGTTGAAGTAGCTAATGTTGGCCTTACAATATGCTGTAATACCCATTTCATGACATCAAAATTCCCCTGTAACTTGCCAAATTTCAAAAATTTTCTTGGTGACTTGCAGTGCACAAACCCCTAGCTGCATGGGCTTGATCTTACCAGAATCTATTCATAGCCTACATTTTGGCAGTTGGATCCTGGAATCTATTTTACTGGTTGTGACACAATTCTATATATATATATATATATATATATATATATACACACACGAGACATTTTATATATGGTGATAATAGCATATTTAAAATAATAATTACATTTTTAATGCAATTTTTTTCATTTTTTAAAGAAAACAGGCATGGGATTTTTGTTTTTTTTAATCTTTTGTAGTTTATAGATTGCAATTTTGGATGAGTATTATTAGTCCTATTCATATATTGTATCATAAGCCAAGATTGTAAAATAATAATATATTTTCTCCATATAATTTACACACAAACACCCCTCCCAAATATATATATATATATATATATATAAAAACAAAAAACATTGCTTTACCTACCACAGTTTTTGATAATTTCTCATGATGAAAAAAAGCTGTGCTGTTAACTCCCAACCAAGACCAAATCTTTCATGAGGTGAAAACAAAAACAATTCTTATTCAAATTTGACAAGTTTAACCTATGGACTGTCACATGAATTTTTATATTGGTCAATGAGTAATCACAAATACACAAATGACGAGTCCACATTCATAAACAAACTAGTATTTTTAAGAGTAAGTAAGCTAACAAATAAAATCCCTCATTTCTTTAATACCATGTCCCTTCAAAATGTAGGCAATTGTAGCTTTCCAGAGATTTTTCTTTTTTTTTTTTTATCTGAATTGTCATGGCTTCCTGGGAAAGATACTGGAGTGATTTGTTACCTTTTTCAGTTTTGAATTCAAAACTGTCCTAGTCTGGCAGTCAGCCAAAGCTAGAGACCCAAGTTTATTCTGCTATTTAACCCATAGAACCAAAACTGGTAAGAGTAGAGATAAATTCATACCTTCTCTTCAATGGTATCAACAGACTAGTTCAGAAAGTGAACTTGTTCAACAGTTTTGCTCCCTCCCACTGATAACTATGACATCACCTACATTAATACATTCCCAAATTTATTCACTAAAGTGATCGAGTGAAGCTATAGAGGGATTAAATAAAACCAGCTAAATAACTACGTAAAAATGATATTACAACTGAACTTGTTAACAAAACACCTTTGTCATACAAAGCAAAAAAAAAAGACTACAAATCAAAACTTACAACCATCTTAAAAGACAAAACAATATTTAAAAAACTACATAAAAATTCTACCAAAGAATATTAATAAACTTATCAACGCTAATAATGCTGAAACAGGATCCCTGAAACTCAAAAGATTATAACTATAAAGGACATTTCTACAGAAAAATAAAAATATTCCAACTAGGAATTCCACTAAGACCAATAAGCTCACAAATTCCTACACCTATCTACCATATCTCAAAAAATCACAAACCAAATATCTACTCTATAAATACAGCATAAATACCACATAAAATTCAAATCCTCAAAAACTAATGTATGTGTCTGCTATTCGAGGACACACATTTAGCAGGTCATAAATAGAAGACAACTCAATGTAATGTTACATGGCATACACCAAATTTTAACATTCTAATTTTTTTCAGATATATCAGGAGCATTAACATGGCAGCTTACAATCTGACACAAAAAGTGAAAAGGCATGCCATACTTGTGGTTTGAGCTGCCAACCACAGGTACTTGGCAACTTCATGACAATAGGAACAATATGCAGACCCCATAGAGGTATCCACACTGATGCATGTTACGAGCAATGAGGGTGGTCCACTTATTGTCGAGCTTTAGAGTCAAGGATACAGCGTTCATCAAAGTGTAAGTCATGGTGGCAAATATGCACATGTTTCAGCAAAAATCAACTCCCCCAACCAACATGACACGGTTCACGTGACTGAGAAGTGGTTGGTCAAAGATTTTCATTGTCATACCAGTATGTAGCATCCTAGCTCTTGTGATTTGAACTACCATAACTACTATGCCTGGGGTGTCATCAACCATGAGTCACACAATACCAAGGACTCGCTGAAGGTTACCATCTAGTCACGCAGTTACTTCTGAGGCTGCTTCAAAGCAGTCAAGAAGGTTGAAAACAGTTTTACTGAATAACAGCTGTTTTTCTCAGTTGAACAGATGTACAAATTTTTTTGAAAATATCCTTATTTTATTGTTGCCTGGTTGTGCTGGCCCATTCAGAAGAAAAATAGGAGAGTACCATTTACTGGTAATAAATAACCATAAAAATGCAGACAGTGATTTCTCATGGGCACTGCCATTTTGATTTCAAGTGGATACTCTGCAATACAGACTTAGTGTGTGTATGTGTAACGAATACATGGCCACAATTTTCAACGGATTTGCACCAAAATTTACATGCACAAAGTTAGTGGGAAGGCCAAGACAGACGCTGCATTTCCCAACTCCCATCAATAGTGGAAATAATTGATTTTTTCATGCTTCTACAGCAGTTTTCATGTAGTTTGCAGCCATTTAGTACTGGCCAGGATGAGAACCTATAGCTGGCTGCCACAAATAGGCAGGAAGATTCTATTGACCAGCGTGAGAGCCAACAGCTGACTGACACGAATGTTAACTAGCATGCTAGCATGCAAAAAAAAAAAAAAAAAATTGATAGTTGCATTCGTCACAAGTGGGAAAAATTTAAATCTCCATGGCACTTTACTCCAATTGGCTCATTCGCTTGCTTAAACTCAACGTTGATTCTGATTCCGCAGAACTGGGTTGGGTGTGAAAAAGTATTTATTGTTAACATTCTTTTTTCACTCGGTTTTTCCAGTTGCGAGTCCTTTTGTAAAGCTGATCGTTTTGTGTTCATTTTGTTTAGTTCTTTTTTCGTAACAGATTTAATGTTTAGTATAGAGCTTAGAAAAAATTCGCAGTGTGAGATAGGCAAGAAGTAAGGCATGTAGCAACATCAGCACAACAAAGGGCAAAAATATTTTAAGTCAAGTGATAGCGATTGCTGTACGAGTCATACGATTTTTTTTATCAAGCATGGGCAATGCCGGGCCATGCTGCTAGTACACTACTATATGTCTACACTGGTTTGGAAATTGCACTAAGCACTAGTTTATAACATAGCTGTTAGGGACAGAGATATTAGCATCAGGAAAACATAAGTGTCTACAACTGTGTAAGTTTCTTAAAGCCATATGTATGTCTACAGCAATAGAGGTGCTAATATATTTGTCACTAGTTACAAGATGATACCACAAATTTCACAGAACATAAGGCATGAAATGGTAGCAGGAATAATTGATAGAAAAAATAGTTCTTTGTTTTATGATAACATGTTGAATGCCCTACAAAACACAAATAACTTGACAGATGGATAGATCAACTGTAAACTAAATTTTTGAGCAGAAGCTTGTATTATAACAATGTTTTCTGTATGACCAATTTTGAGGAGTTACTAAAAAAAAAAAAATTAGTTTTTTTTAGTTGCTTCTTGCACTTATATATTGTAACTTTCAGCCATTGGAATTTCCAGAGCACTTAAAATTGATCACATGTAAAAAAAATTGGCAAAAATAACTGAAGCTAACTTTTTAAAAATTACAATTACAGGAGGGAGAAAGAAAAAAAAAATACTTGCACTTTTTTTTTTATGGAAGTAATTAGAAAAAAAAAAAATCCTATCTTTTTCACTGCATTTAAAGTGAAAAAAAAAAAAAATTAAAAACTTCAAATCACATAAGTTATATATAAAAAATGCAATTCCCAGAAAATGGAGAAACAGAAATTAAAATCAAAAGTTCCAATCCAAATTACACCATTTTTCTATTCTATACACTTTCAAACAATTTAAAAAAAAAAAAAAAAAAAAAAAAAAAAAAAAGAGACAAAAAATATTTGACCAACACGAGTAAAGACAATTTAAAACATGCATGCTATTCTATACTTTGTCAGGAATACAAAGATCATACCAGATTAAGTAAATATAGACTTCTACTCCAATAATTAGCTACCAATCAGATGAACTGGTTAAGACAATTAAAACCTGTTGATATATGATTCATAATATTTTGCTATAAATTTCAATATTGATTTATTTAGAAGTTGTTTAGATATTTCACATATCATTTTTGCTAAAGTTAACATTAGATCAATTTACTGAAAATAAAAAATAACTGAAGCTAAAATAAATCTTTCTAAATTTAAAAATAGATTCTCAACTTTGCGCATTTTTTAATATCAGTTTTGCTTTATCAATGGTATTTTTAGTTTAAACAGTACAAAAGAGATTAGTTTAGTTTGATATTTAATTTGATGAATTTAAATTAAAATGAAAAAGTACTTTATTAATTTGAAATTTGGAGAAAAAAAACAAAACAAAAAACTTTAAGACTATAATCTAAAGAATTAAACTTCTCAGCAATTTGAACTATTTTCTAAAACTAGAGTTACACCTTCCAAATATGGAATCTTGTTGATATTAACACAATGAATAGAAATGTAATGAGTAAAGCAAATTTAAATAAATTCTGGTAGCGTGAAATTTATTTCAAACTTAGAGCACCGAGTTAGAGTCACAAAATATACTAATCAATTTGTTATATCAATATACCTCATTGTAATATATACTGGACTCACTCCAGATTATGCCAGAATATATTTTGCACTCTGTGACCTTCATAGAACCCACACAGTGTTGACCTGGGGTAACTTACTAGCCACTAAGTGCAGACCCATGTGATCACTGGGTTGCATGCATGGAAGGAAAAAAAAAAAAAGAAAAATATTATGGACAGATATATAAATACCCACGAGAGAGAGAGTAGGTAGTTTTTATGTTGTAAACATGAATGTATAGTTCACATTCAGATGAGGGCCTGGGTTTACACACACAATAGACAACAGTAATTGGCAAAGAAGCCCAGAATTGAATAAGATATGAAATTAAGTGTTATGTTCTCATCTTCATTACAATATGAGTTATAAATTGTACCAGTAAAGAAAGGATTAAATGAAGAAACATTGTACTTAAAAAAAAAAAAAAAATACATAATATAAAAAAAAAATAATAATATAAAAAAATAATAATATAAAAAAAAATAATAAAAATAATAATAATAAAAAAATACTTTTTCTTCAGCATGAATTTATGTTAACAAAATTTAATAACCTTGAGATTTGATCCTTCCAGCTCCTAGTTCACTATTTTAAAATACACAATCAAGTTTTGAGCAGGTAAGTCTATAACTTCCTTAGAAGGTTTTTTTATATATGATTAATACAAATATAAAATTTGTCACTTAGCTGATTGATGTTATATTCAACACCCAAACTCCAGAATTTTATAGACAAAACTTTTTGTAATAATTTGGTTCACTCATCATGTGTCAGCAATTATAGATAGAGAATAGTAAGTGTGTTTACAGGATGCATAATCATTCATCATCACAAATGCAATAATAGCACAATGTGCTATACAAGCTAAAAGAGAAAGAAAAAGAAAAAAAAAAAAAAAAAAAAAACCTACGTGGGCAGATTTAAAATTCAACAGTTACCTTCTCCAGTTTGGAATTCAAAATTTTCCTTCTTAGTCTAGTTGCCACACAAGGCTAGAAAGTCCAGTCTACCCTGCTATTTAACACATAGCAGGGAGGAGAAGAAACAGGTTCATGCCTTTCCACAGGACATTTGATCACAAATGAAGGCAGGAGGCTAAGGTGGAATTTTAACTCAATTCACCAATTTGGCTTTCTCCCATTCCAGTGATTCTCAACCTTTTTTGCCCAATGAACCTTTTTCACCATAAGCAAGTATACCATCCCCCCCACTTCCCAAGGTTTTTCAACTCAAAAGGTGCATTCCAAATGATATGCATATATTAGAGAAAAATGATCATTCTTTCCCATATTAGTACATATACATGGATTATTTTTTATAGGAGTTGGGCTCCAAATTCTATATAAAAAAAAAAATAAATAAATAAAAGATTTCCCCCCTTCCTCAGATTCCTGGGTGGGAAATCCCTCCACCCTAATTGAGAACTCATGTATTACACAATGTAAACATCACCTTAAAAGTTACCAATTTTGAAAATTAACTGAACTTGTTAAATCTGCCTCAAAGTTTGACAAGAACTAAGAATAGAAATGATCTTGCAATAAAGTTGATATTTTTTTTTTATGTTCTTTAATAAAAAAAAGTATTTAGACAATAGGATACACCAAAATATAAAACAGGTTTAAATTATGACAAAACAACACAAACAATTGCTTAGCAATCCAATCAACTAAAACATTAATTAACCAAAGAAAAATTTTTTTTTTTTTTTTTTTGCTTTTGTTTTTTTAAATCTACAAATAATCTAGACCAAGAAACTACAAGAGAATCATCTTTGGTTAGTGATCAAATGATTAAATCAACAAAAAAACAAGATTACGAAAGGGATAGTCAAAGAAAAATAAAATTAAACAGACTCCAGGGATGAAGGATTATGTTCAAATGAAGAATCACATTAACTTTGACATCAATTTTTTTTTTTCATCTGCATACTAGTAAGGTTAACAGGCATTGCTCAGGCTAAAACAGCTTTTGAAATTATCAAAAAACCTGAGCATTTTTAACAACAGGGAAAAAACACACATAAAAAGAGGAGACACCTGTTCATCTTAATCTGTTAACAGTGAAGCAGAAATTCCTTTCTTGATCTTTTGTTTGGTATTGCCTGCGTCAGAACGTACTGTCTTACTTTATATTCAATGTAGGGAAACTTTCAATCCTGATTTCAAAACCCTATAAGAAGTAGAAATAAAATAAGCAAATTAGCCCATTTCTAGGAAAACATCTTTAACAAATCCACATTTAATACGTCACGAAAAACGACACCACACTGAGATTTTAATGTGACAAAGAGACAAATGTCATGCTTGTTAAAATATATACAGCAAGTTATTAGTAATCATAAAACTGGGATCAGGAGGGTGTGGGGAGAAGGGAAAAAAAAAAAAAAAAAAAAACATTTTAATCTTTTCCATGCACTAAGCAGCCAAGATATCCATAGAGACATTTAGAAAAAAGAAAAATAGATTTTAATAATATTCAAGTAATCTTTATACAAAGACACCAGTTTTATCTGTGTACACACTCAAGCAATATCCCAGTGACAGAAACAATCCAAACATCTTTTATTTGCACAATTATTTGCCTATTATGCTAAAAATCAGCAACAACCATTTAAACATTTTATAGCCAGTTGCTCAATTAAAAAAAATAAACTGGCTTATTAAAAAATTTTTCCTGATTGAATTCTAAGCAGTATTCATTATTTCCTTGTTATCATGGCTAGTGACAAAAAAGTACTCAGTTGTAAACTAAAAAAAAAAAAAAAAAAAAAAAAAAAAAAAAAATAAATAAATAAAAGTGATTGAAATGATTGAATATTTTAGTATAGACCACCATCCTTTATATATTTATATTGTAACTACAAAATTTATGCTAAAACTAGAAATTAACTTGCACTCTTACGAAAAAGTTGAAAATATAATTAGATGGCAAATTGAGATTAATTTTTTCTTTTTTTTTTCTCACCATTTTTGGGACAAAATTTTAGTCAGCCCGAGAGAAAAAAAAAAAAAAAAAAAAAAAAAATTTAAGAAGTTCCAAAACAAACACACCCTCTCCTCAAACTTTGTTATATCATTTAGAGTTGCTAAGAGCATAATAAAAACACAATCAAAATATTTAGGGAATAAATTTAAAAGGTAAAATATTCAAATATTAAAATAAATAAATATAAAAATTTTAATGTAAAAAAAAAAAAAAAAAAAAAAAAAATTTTAAGCATTTTGGTTAAATCATAGAATATTTTTTCATTTTAATGCTCAAAGAAATGCATCATACTTTAAGAATTATGCTCTATGTATTCATTTCTATATAAAGAATATTAGTACATTCCAAATATGAAAGGTTTTTAAAGTCTTAATCAAAATATTTATATTGACAATTCTGCATTTATCATTTTTAAGTTATTCATTGTATTTTCAATTCAGTTTATGAAGCATAAGAAACAAATGTTATTTTCTTAATTGAAACAAGTTTTTAACCAAAAATTGCCAAAAAAATTTTTTTGCTTTGCTTATTAAAGTTGGTACTTAATATATTTCACATTTAGAGAAATACAAATATATCCTTTAACCTTTTTTTTTTCATTCATATTTCATTCATTTGTTTAAAAATGAAGAAACTTAAATATTGTGTGTGTGCGTCCTTTATTAAAAACCCATCACAGTTCAGAAGTAGAATGTTTTTTTTTTATTTCAAGAAATTATTTGCTTTTAGAACAAACATGACAGAATTTGTATCATTCTGGCATCACCCCACCCACTTAGAAAAAAGTGCCCTAATCAGTCACCCCAAACTAATGTTTTATTGACAATGGGACAACATTAATTCAAGCCTTGGTAACAGTGCACATAGTCTCAACATATGAAAGGACCACCCAACAAAATAAAGACTATGGTAAACTGGCAGCCATATAACATGTAATGAAAGAAAGAAGACTTGGATTTACTGGACACTACTGGAGAAACAAAAGAGAGATTCTGTCTATATTTCTGAGATGGATATTGTAATTATTTACATTGTTCAAACTGTTGCCCTCATCTTTATTGTCATTCACAACATTTCAGGTTAGCTGGATGCAGTGACTTGACACAAAGAGTTGTGAGTTCAATACCTGGCTACTGCAGTGGTAAACAAAAACTTGAAGAGTCGAGTTAAAAGAGATAACCGAGACATCCAGAAGAGGCATGGCACATAGAACTAGAACAATCTACCTCAGTAGACAAAATAAAAGGTACAGTTCAAAATTCTAAACTCCTGAAGAAGGCCGGAACATTGTGAATATGATAATAAAGATGAGGACAACAATCCAAGCAATGTAAATAAACGAGAGCTTATTAGAGATACACTTCTCTGGAAACCATCTCATGGATATAACAGCATTGGACACCCTTCAAAGACATACAATGATTAACTGGCACAAGATGCTCTATGCAATATAGATGAACTACCAGCTGCTATAGATGACTGGGAAAGATGTCATCATGAAGTCAAGCAAATCGGAACAAGCAAGATATGAGAAATCAACATTTCCACTTGCCCCTAATAATCATCCATGTATTTGTAAAAGCATAACGCATAACTTTTATAAATGCTTACATAGATAAGGGGCTATCAGATAAGGGACTACAACATATCAGTTAATGTTCTTAGATTTTTCTATAAAGAAATACGTAGATGACACCTGACATTTTTAACTCGGACACAAGCATCCATAACCTTAAGATGGTATTTGGCAAATGTTATCAAAAAGAAAAAGAATTGTACACAAAAATGTCCTGCGCAAAGCAAACCGATTTGCTTTAAACAAAGTAGTTCTTTACATTCTTTTATAATTCTGATTGTCATTTTGACTTGAAAGTACACTGCAAATCAACATTTTCTTATCTTCAGCCATCTACTAATCGCCGCTGCAGAAAGCTGCTCAGATACATTTGTGTTTCTTCAAAACTCACATAGTACTAGTACCTTATACTATAACTATACTGAATAGACCCTAGTTACAGTTTAAGTATATGCTTCACTAGGATTACATACAATTTTGAGTTCAGAGTTGTCTTTCTCTTATACTGGTAACTAACCATGGTTTAAATAGAGTCTGCTCTGCTATTTAACAGTGCTGAGGTGAGAAGAGATACATTCGTTTTTGCACAAATACTCTTGGGAAAGGTACGAATGTAACAACTGGAATTCAAAATTAGGCCACCAATTTCTTGTTTTGAGCTGTTAACTGTTATAGAACCTGCTTAACTAATAGTTTTCACATATAGCAAAAATGACAAAACACATACTCAACAACTAAATGGAAATTAGAAGAAAAACATACAGAAGTTATAAAGAATGTTAAAAGGGAGATTCTTACAGAGAAATTATAACTCAATGGGTATGGAGTAACCTTTTACTGTTTTGTGAAGACCATTTATCTACCCACACTATCCCAAGCCCTAAAGTGATGCCATCTCCAAATAAAATGCTGTTCTTTTCAGGGAATCAAAAGTAAACCCTAATATGATTTTAATGTTTTTATTTCACAAATACAAAGTTCACAAAAAGATAAGGACCAGTTCAATTTGAGAAAAACCATTTTTCATTCATTATATCATGAAATTGAAAGCACATATTAAAACTTTATGGCCTGGAAGCAAAGATTATTACCTCTTTTAAAATTCCAGACAGATTTTATGAAGACAAAACATTAGAGCCAAACATAAAGCAGCTTCTCTATGCCTTTACTAAAAATATTTTAATGGTAATTGTTCTGATGAACTTTCCTCTATGAATTTAAGTGCAGTACCATATTGGCAGTAAGGTCTTATAATTATATAGATGAAATGGATCGATGTAACTAAGATCTATGCTAACAGTTTCTTCTCTTGCACTTCTTGATTGTGAAACTCCTCTGGCTTCTTGCTTTCCAGTCAACTTTGCTCTTCAAAATTTTAAATGCAATGCCAATTGTTATCTTCTCGCTTCAAGTTCTCTCAATGTTTTCTTTTTCTAATATTCTCTCACATTCAGTAACTCCTTGCATCTTAATGGCTTTATTGTCATAATTGGAATAGAATAATAAAAAAAAAGAAAAAAAAAGTTAACTATTAAATTAGCAAAATGTTTGTAACCCTGAACCCAAATTTATTAAAATCTTTTCACGAAAGCGAAAAATGACACACACACAGAGATATATATATATATATATATATATATATATATATATATATATATACACACACACAAAGGGGAGGGCTGAAGAATATAGCTATTGCCTTAGTATCAACACCATAAAGAGATTCATAAAAAAAAAAAAAATTGATTGGTCATGTTTTTTGAGGAAATGGTTGTGGCTGAGAACTCCTCACCCACTCCTATATATGTAAGACATAAGTTGAAAAATAAATAGCAAAGAGGGATATTAAATATGATAATTTTGGGATTATGACTTGATCAAAGTTTGACTACTGCATAAAAACTTAAAAAAAATAAAAATAAAATAAAACCACTTTAATGCTAGACATGCACTTCTCAACAATAATCTACAATAAGGAAAAAGAATTTGATTACCAACTACAAATGATCATCATTGTCAAAGATAATCAGCATAAAAATTCTATAGCATTGCCATTAACCTGGTACAAGCGTAATGGATTAGGAAAGCTACAATATTACAAGCTTTATAACTTTTGTGATTAATTCAAATAGGTTCAACGTTGAAGACAGTAATCCAAAGTTAGCCAATAGCTTATATAGAAAGAAAGTCAAACCCGAAAAATATTTTTAAAGTTTCACAGCTCTGCTAGTAATTACTATACAAATTAATCCGTTTTTATTTCAAAATGTTATCCACATATATTAGAAAGAAAGTGTGTGAGATATCTCTCTCGTGTGTGTATGTATATATATATATATATATATATATATATCTGATCGACTTTCCCGCAGATCAGTTTCCAGGAAACCGACAGCCCGACACCGGCACATGAGATTTGATTATAGTGGTGAAGGCCTCGTGCAGGACCATCCACACTTATATATATATATATATATATAGAGAGAGAGAGAGAGAAAGAGAGATAGATAGATAGAGACTTGTCACTTAACTGAGTGGTGTTATTTCAGTCATGCCAAATTCAAAGTTTCATGTGTGGATTGTTGTAATGTCTTCACTCTTCAGGGTTATTGGTTTCTCTGCTTGGAGAAGCCAATAGCTCTGAAGAGTTGAAGACCTTACAACAATCCTTGCCTTTTGATATCGAGCACAAAGACAAAAACCTGCCTGCCAAAAATGCCTTTCCACCTGTAAACTATAGGAAAAGTACTAGCAATTTTTAGCACCTAACACTCTTACAATTTAATACAATACTATATATATATATATATATATATATATATATATATATATATATATATATATATATATATATATATATAAAGGAGGATTGGACCGCTGTAGTCCAGGTATAAAAAAAAAAAAAAGCTAAAGAGTAACCTCTTAACTGTCAATGTGTCTCATACTAACTTCGAGCAAGTTAACCCAGATAGAAACAACTAGAGATTTGTGCCAGAGTAGTACCAAATCTTGAAATCAATCGTATTGAGTAGGTGACGAAAAACAACAACGAAAAGTATCAGCAAATATTCCTGTTGCTGTCACAAGACCCTTTCAGGTCAAAGTCAACAGTAGAGTCCATCATTTTATATATATATATATATATATATATATATATATATATATATATATATATATATATAACTCGAAACTCACTTGCCACCTGTCTGACCATAGTGCCATCATACAACACATTAATAAGCAGCATAAGGATTATAGTAACATTAGACAGCTACTCAAACAATACCAAAATGCTAGCAAAATCAAATAGTAAAAACAAGACTTCTGATCCTTGAAGCAATACCCATACAAAAAAAAAAAAAAAAAAAAGAAAGATTATAACTTAAGAGCCTGCATCCTTAAATGTGTGTGTATGTGTGTGTGTGTGTGTGTATATATATATATATATATATATATATATATATATATATATATTGTAACCCAGATATAAGAGAGTTGTCGGGACCGGAGAAGAAGTCTCTTATATCCGAGTTTGGTCTATTTTATATACATTAACACAGGCTCTAATTTGGGACCAGAGAAAATCTCTCTTATATCCGGGTTACACTGTATATATAAAAACTTATATCACATCTGTCTACCTACCCTCATGATGATTTAAGAATGTTGAAAGTATGGATCATATTTCCTTTACTTTTCTTCAGAAATGAACACAAAGACAAATTGACGAAATTTGATCTTTGAGTGCATGTATTTATTCATTAGAGAGAGAATGTATGCGTGTATTTATTCCTTAAAGAATGTGTGTGTGTGTGTGTGTTTATGTGTATTAAAATTATATTATGATGACTTATCAGTAAATGCTCTTTTGCTTTAGATACTTATTACAGTGTAAATGTCAAGCATCACATCCTAGTACTTACAATATGATGAGCTTAAGGCAAAAGCATGCTTACTAGTAAGATATGTGTGTGTGTGTGTGTGTGCACTTTTTCACACGGTACAGAGACTGATCCAATGTAAAAGTGCTGATTCATGTGCAAATCATCTCATTTTTGACTGGTACTCTGCTAGTTTTAAAATAAGAGACCGATACTTTAAATGAGCAATACATCAAATATGATAACGATATCACAAGGAATTTACTTTCCTACTTAATTTTACCTAACCCAACATTTATGTTCAAACATTTTAGGCATACCAATTATTTGGTTGGCTTCCTGGTATGCATGGTCTGCAATTTATAAAACTGCATGATTAAAATAGTAAATGGACTGACCAACTAACTATAGGCATTTATTAAAACTACTTTTCAATAAAAACAATTAAAAACAAGAGCTGAATCATAAATATCAACACTAGTTACTGTGCTATCAACAAAGACAAAAAAAATAAAAACCTAGTGTATATTAAGGTTAAAAAAAAAAAAAAAAAAAAAAAAAAAAAAGGTTGGAGCTTAGATTTTTAGTAAGAAGAAAAAAAAAAAACAAAAAAACAGGAAGATAGTTGTGTCCAGCCAAATATGAATTGGAGCCAGAACAAAAGAATTAATACTAAGATTCTCAATCAATACAAAGATCTTTTCTATAGTTTTGGAGAGTATAAATCCAGTAATAATAGAGTAATACAGAAACAGGTTTGCAAATCAAACAATTATATTAAGAATAACACAGCCAAAGACTCTTCCATCTGTCTAAGAAAGTGTATTATATTAACTAAGGCTTGGCACAGAAACATTGCTCCTTATACTGGCGAGAGACCAAGTATTCACAAGAAAGAAACAAAGTACTTCAATGTATAACAAACAAAAACACTAGTCACAATATTCCAAGTACACACACAAAAATCAGTGGAGGAGTCAATTTGTGACCAAACAGAAAACAAATTCACTCAAGAGATCACAAGAAAACCAATCAATTATTACAAAAGGGATAATCATTACTGATCTTGAGCAACCCAAACACCTGTCTTCCAAATGAACAGTGGGGAGCTCCTGAGAAAGTAGTGCTCAGTAATAAATTAAAAAAAAAAAAAAAAAAAAAAAAAAACAATAATGTTAATTTATCATTCATAAAAAAGCTAACTTGTCTGCTTCAGAACAGATTCATCCAAGAAATGGAAATTTTATCCAGTGACTAATACAAATTATTAATAAATTAATATAAATAAATACAAGTTTCTTCTCTCACACTTCTTGCTTGTGGGACTCTCTATGGCTTCTTGCTTTCCAAATTAACTTTGATCTTCAAAAGTTAAATCCAATGCCAACAATTATCTTCTGTCTTAATTCCTGTTCTTTTATTGTTCTAATATTCTTTCATACTTGGTAACCCATTGCTTCTTAATTGTTCTATTGATTTGGTTGAGGTGAAATCATTAAAAAATAAATAAGATATTATATATATATATATATATATATATATATATATATATATATATATATAATATGCTACTCACAAACTTATATCCTAAACTTGACATTTTTATAAAAAGGAAAGATAACACACACACACACACACAGGGGATAAGGAAGCAGCAAAACTTTCAAAATTACTAAACCTTCAAATTTCAATAATGTTCAAATCTATCAATCAATACAAAAGGATATTAATAAAATTTATTTCATGTGGTTTTTATTACTTTTAACTGCAGTCTCAACACAAACTGCATAATACTCAAGCATGAAATCCTTTGACATTTTTAGCCCATTTATTGATAGCAGCTTTGAGAGTACTGATGTCTTGGTCTTAGTGATGCATTCCACATGATCTAGTCTAGAGGGTTCAGGTCCAAGCTGGAGGAAGACCAGGAATCATTGATTTATTTTCTACAGCTTATCAACCCTTTGCATGTTATCTAAATGGCAGAAAATATTTTTAGATTTTAAGAATTTTTTTTTTCTTGGCGATAATAATGGTTTAGTGATACAAGTCTTACTAATTAACCCATAGCTTGGGGAGAGAAGAAGTTGATTCATACTTTTCCCATTTGCACATAAGTGAATATAATGAACCCAATGGAAACTGAAAATCAGCTCTCAGATTAACAATCGCACAACATCTGCACATCCAAGCTTACAGTACCTGGTATTTCAAAGCAGTCATCTATCTAGGTATTGACCAAGCTCAACATTGCTTAACTTCAGTTATCATATGGGAACTAGTGTTTCAATATAATGTGGCCATAAGCAGAAATCAGCAAAGATTTGCCAAAATTTTGAACCTTATTGGCCATGTGGCTGGGTGCTCTATCCTGGATCTATACATAGTTGTCCTCTGAGTAATTGGACTTGAGTCAGTGCACTTTCCTCATTTCATAATAAAATGGAGGCATCTTTTTACCCATCAAAGGCTACAACACCCAAGACCATGAATTAAGCTGGGAGTTTGATCCTGAACGTACTGTTGATATTAACTGTTAATTATACAATCTACCAGTAATTTTAGCAATTCAACCCAACATCAAATATGAAGACTTTCTCAGAATATTTTAATATCCAATTCTTAAAAGGTACACTTTCTTGTATTTTTCCAGCCTTCATAGATTCCATGAAGAAGTACCCTGGTATCTTGGTAGGTGATTTAAGCTGTTTGGATAGTCTTAGTATTTATTTTAACTCAGCAGCTATCTTTTGCTGTTAGGTCCTTTCCAATTTTAGTTTTGAGGGTGTTAATGAAATCACAATTTCACTTATCGACTCTTGCACTGCCAGCTTTCTCTGGATGGCATTACCCATGAATGATATTTTTGACATTGTCTAAGGGCACACAAGCTATGTTATGGATACTTTTATGGTCAGCTTGCACACAAAGTAAATCTGACACTCTTTACACTCCTGTGAAACCATTTTTCATGATAAAAAGTACTCTTTGTTCTGCATCTAATTTCACACCATTTGGTATAGTGTTTGGTTGATTAATTTTTATGACTTATCAACCCTTTGTGGATTATTTAAAGCAGAAACAGATTTTGGATTGTAGGAATAATTCTTGTTTTACAAGTTAATATTGCATTAACAATTTTTGAGAATAACAGGTCTTTCCAGATACAAGTTTTACTATTTGAAATATACTTGGAAGGAGGTGATGTATTCATAGCTTTCTCAAGGGTATTTGCATGTAAGCAAATACAACAAACCCAACTGGAATTCAAACTCGGCCCTGATTTTTCATTCCAAGTTGCTATTTATTATACCACCTGCACATCCAGTATAGTGATTGGTGGGAAATTTTAAAATTTCACTGCAGTATACGAGTGCGAGTTACAAGTCTAAGATAACTGAGCATTTTCATTTGTTATTTTTATCATTAACACATTTACTGCCACACAATGCCTATCTGATGCATATGCACATCCATTCTGCACAATCAATGCATATATGCATCAAATAGCACTATAAAGAGAGAAAAAAAAATAGTGTCAAGGACACAGTCATTCTTTATAATTTATTTTTATAAAAATAAAGCATAAGTAGTCTTATATAGTATTTCTAAAGGTAACTAACAAAAACATAGTTGGCATCATGTAATGGTTCAAATATCCAGTGTACATGTCAGGCATTAAATGCTAACGGACTGAAGTTTGATGAATTATCAAAAGATATATAGTGAACTGAAAGATCTCTACTTAATCCTACCCTCTAGAATTTTTTTTTTTTTTAAACCTTTAATATTTAAAAAAAAAATTTTTTAAATTAAAAAAAAAAAAAGCCAGGGCATCCTTCTATGTAGGAACATATGATCAATGATGGAGTTTTAGAGAAAATGGGAACAAAAAGGATACTTATACTTACCATCAAGAAGAGAGAGTTGAAATTTCTAGAGCAATTAGAAAGAAATCTCGGAAAACTTGATACTCACAGGACAGATTGAAGGCAAGAGAGACATAGGAAAGCAATGCATAACCTACCTAGTGAGCTTAAGTAAATGGATGGCAGAAAAAGATTTAGGAAAGATAATAAAAAGACAAATTATTAAGAGCTATAAAGGAGAGGAAGTTGTGAAGAGCCATAACTGCCAACATCCTGAAGGGACAAAAAAGTAGATATTATTTATATAACCAAAGAAAACTAACACAACAAAGAGAGTGGAGTATAAGATTTTTCTTTTATGGTAGAAAAGCACTTAAAAATAGTAGTGTGCTGCAGCAACAGTCATCAAATTGTTAAAAGTGGCCCAATAACCCAATAGATGTAAGTCTTAGTATTATGATAATTATTTAGTACAGAGACAAGGTTAAAGTTTTAACCCTAGGAAAGAACCAATGATAAAAAGGAGACAAGGTTATTTTAAAAGCGCACACAAATTTCTATTTAAAGTAAAGCAAGTTGCTTAAAATAAAAAAGCTAACTTGTCTGAATGGCTATCTTGTCATGAAGAAAAAGATGATGTAATTTAAATATTTTCCTCTTAACAAGCAAGCTGACAGGAAATTTAGTTGTTGAGGTTTGCAAGTAATTATTTAAATTAAGTTAACAACGTACTTAAAAATGCAGCCATAAAAACAGAAAATAGGTTCTGAAATTAAAAAAAAAATTAATGGAATACAGTATAGAAAGTTTCAAATAAAAATTATTTGAAAGACAAACAATGACATTAAAATTAAATTAACATGTTTCTAACAGAGTAGAAAACAACCTACAAGTACTTTATTTACCACCATGTAAAATATAACCCACTAAAAAAATTAAAAAAAAAAAATTTCTTCACCATATTATAAGTCCATGTTATATGCCAGCATGTATCATAAGAAATATAATAATAAATACAGTATTATATGATTATAAACAATTAAAAATGTCAAAATTTTAAATATATATAAATGACATTAAGGGATGCTGAAAAGTTCTTGACCTGGAAAAAACAAAAAATCTGATGTTTGGTCTGATTTTGTGATGTGGGTTAGACCAAGCACTTTTCAGCTCCCCCTTGTAATGAATCATCAGTTGAATATTATTACTACCCACCTAAATATTTCTTTTCAAGTTATAAGTACATGTTATAGACCAATGTGTATTATATAGTATCTAATTTTATAAGTAAATAAATGCTATGCCTAAATTATCTCGTGTTACCTGGCAGGTAGGTTTCTTTTAACCATAGTTGTGAATACTTAGGTCATACATAAGAAATAAAAATTATTTCCAAGTGAATAAAATAAAAAAGGCCACTATAATTCAAAGTTTGTTATTCAGTAATAATTTCACAACTGATTAAAAGCCAAACTAAATTATTGGAAAAACCTTAAAGATTATTGTTCATATAATGTTCTATATGCTTGGAAAATCTACAGAAATTGAAGTCGATATTTTAATTTTAGTCCATGCAAGTCTTAATAGTGGACCCAAGACTTTCACATATCAAGAGTACAAATTGAATACACACTGACCAAATGGTTTAAAAATATAGTAATCAACGCTTGTATATTCATTTTCAAATTGACTAAAGCCACTATAAAAGAAGAAAATTTATCAAAGTTCCATTTACAGGTTAGAGCATCAAATAGCTTGTTATTGCACTTGAAGAGCCAAGCTAGTGATGCATGTTACTAAAAAGACACTTGAAAGAAAATTGATTTGAGGCTAAGATCAAAAACTAAGCAATCAAAAGTAATACATGCAAAATGTACAAGACTAACATGGAGTTACCAAGTGAAGTGGAAAGTTGTTTTATTCTTTAACCCTCAAAAGAAAAAAATATGAAAACTTACATGGGAGAAAAAAATTAAAAGAAAAAAAAAGGTACATAAATATAAGTTGTATATATTGAAAAGATAAAGTTGGCAATTGTTAGAAATCTTGAGCTTCCTTTCTAATAAAATCATCAAATTGAGGTTTTGCGTTAATATCTGGTCATTAAAGAAAGTAGAGAGGAAAGAAAAGCCTAAGAATTGTGAAAGGCTGGCAAATATAAATACCATTATCACTGAAGCAGAACTTTAGCTAGCTTCTCCAAGACTAATCATCTCAAGCAGAAATCAGACAAAACTTCCAAAAGCAGAAAGATGCCTTAGATTCTCAAATGAATCTAGTGTTTTAATTGTTCAATGGATCACAAGAGAGACAAAGAAAATCAGACAGTTACATTAACAGATTTGAAAATATTGTGTAATACATAACAAAAAGAGATATGAAGACATTACACATTCAGTATAATGATATATTGCATAAACAGATTATTTAAAGGCTAGCCAGCAAATGATATGAAGTCCCAAAAGAGAACAGTAACTGTGACAAGAATAGCTTCAGTTTGAAAATATTAGATGTTATCTTAGAGAGATTTTTCATTCAATACTCGACTCTACCAGACCTGTAAATGTTTAAAATAAAAACAAATAGACAATACTGCTAGCAATCAGTAGATCTGGTATAAAATATTAAACTACATTTGACCCAGAGATTGGGTTTTGGACAATGGTATAGAAGCAGGTTGATGAATCTGTTTCTCTCCTAAAGGAGCCGAATAGAGAAAAAATACTCTCAGGAAAATATTTCGCTATATTGGACATTATTCTATTTGTGTACCAAAAGTGTTAAACATCTGAGGAAAAAAAAAAAAAAATCCCATAACACCTTATTTCCAACTAATTTTTTTAGGGTTTTTTTCCCCCCCACTGTTGTTGACTCTGCCCGAGGGCCGAGAGACACTCAAGGTAGAGTAAGAGGCACAGTTTATACAGAAGATAATGGTTCACCCTAGACTTGAACAGGTTAAGATTGCAGTGATTGGGGAAGCATACTCTTGGGAGTTGATTGCACAAAGCAGCAGTAGATGGGAACAAGATGCTCAAGTGGAATATACAACTCACCAATGGAATATGAAGGAAATGAGAGTTGTTCACTACAATGTGCATAGCATACTGGGGTCATAGCCGTGAAGGTTAGAACTGGACAACACAGTTCTTAGGGGTCTCCCATTGATTGCACTGAGGAAGTAGAAGTAGTGATATGTACCCATGACTACAGCAAATGCTTGGGAAACTAAATAATTTCTGGACACAAGCACAACCAACAAAATATGATAATGCACTCCCATCCCCCCAAAAATCAGGGTCATGTTTTGCCCATGTGGGATAAACCGAAACTATATGGCTTAGCTCTGTACTTGAGTGCAAGTAATCTTGTGTCTACTGCATTCAATTCACTACGAAATTAAGATAACAACATTAATATTTAATATCTGACATTCTAGCTTTTAAAAGATATTTTAAGAAAAAGAAAAGTTACTGTTTAAAATGTCTTTATCATATCCTGTATAAAACAAAATAAAAATAAAGTCCCCTCCTTTATAAATCTAGTATAAAGAGAGTTAACAGATGTTTACTTCCCAAGATCTAAATATGTGTCAAAACTGTATTAAAATAGGGTAATGTCATTCAAGAAATAAATACTATGTCAAGATGACAGATTCTTTTCAAGCCAAAATACATTATTTGGTTAGAAGCAGAGTTCAAGAACACATTAAGACATCAGAACCATCTACCATTTTCAGACAGATGACAAAACTATGATCCTCTTAAAGAGGTCAAGTTCCAGATGAGAGACTCAAGTGTATAAATGTAAAATAATAATTTCTCAAAAGCCTTGCTAGAACAGGATGTAGCAATGGGCTTCAATAAAAATATGCAAGCACAATACAATTACAGAACAATATCCTTTCTATGTTGCAAGGACAATTTTTTTTCCTATTTAATTTTCAATTTCCAGTGTTCATTTTTCATGCATTTAAGTTAGTTAAGAATTTCATGATTTGAATTGGCCTATACAGAATTCTAAACTATCTCCTAACTCAATGCTCTCTAAAGTGAGTATAAATACTGGACAGTAAATGGTATTTGCAAAACTTAAAAAAAAAAAAAATTAAATACGGGTCATAATTTTCTTTCCTTCCAAAAAGATAGGTAGATATTAGTGACAACATTTACTAATCTAAATATTAGTCTTCTCATTTACTATAGTTCCTAAATATTTAGACAAGTGAAAATTAAAAATAATAGTTTTGATTTGGTCATAGCATTCTATAATAAATTAATTTATTAAAAGTTTAAAAAAAAAAAAAAACAAAAAAAAACACACAAACTTAAAAATTTTGAATTATTTTGATTAAAAATGCAGTGACAGGTTAATAAGAACTAAAAATAACAACAAATTTTCATTTTACATTTAGATCCTCCCCTTACAGGATTTAATTTTGACCATGTCAAATATCTTAGGCCATATAAAGCCTTTACAATTGACTCATTTATATTAATTTACCAATATCATAAATGCCTGCACTATTTAATTGTACAGTTATACTGTTTATATTTTCTGCAGGAGTTATCTAGGGATTTTGTAGACAATAACTATTGACATGTAAAAGTAAAAAAAGAAAAAAAAAAAAAAAAAGATTTTTATATCATTAAAAGTAAAAATTATTAAAGAAAGCAAATACAAAAACAATAGTTTAGTAGCGTGATCTCCCCTATTTACTAATGAAATGTTCCTTTATTATAAACACAAAGCATATTTGCTTTTTGGCTTTGAGTAATGACTCATGTTTCCATAACAAAACAACTCGTTACTAAGGAGAGATCAGATTGTATGAAGAATAAACAAAATCACACTGTCTTAAATTAAACCTGAAAAACATTCAGTCAATAAGTACATATTTTCTACTGATTTATAGTCCTATATAAAAAATTTTGAACAAAAACTAAAAAGAGAACATGAGTAAAAAGTTTTTTTTTAGTAAACCACTTGAAAATTGCAAATGTTTAAATGCTTCAGTGAAAACTGCAGTAAACTTTAGACAGTATTTTATAGTAATAATACTACTAATAGCAGTGCATATAATTAAATCACCCCCACAAGTTAATCTAGTGTCTAACATTATTGATATTTATTTTTACCAATTGTCCAAATTTCTATATTCATGAAGTTATTTGGTCCATGGTAATTAGCTGAATCTTTCTAAACATTACAGCAATAAGAATTACCCATTATTTACATTTTACTTTTTCAGTCATTAAAATAATTATCATACAAAGGATAAACTTTTGTAACTAATATGCTAGTTTCAATAAATTTTATCAATTAAAAATAAGCCATAGTTTTATTAATTATTATGTCAACAAAAACTGCAGAAATCAATTTTTGCATTTGAGTTACATTTTGCTTTTATGTATCCAGTCTCTTCAGGACATAGACGATCTTTACTGTCCCACTTTGTCCTTCTCCTGTCATCCATTCACACAAACTCATTAGGTAGATTACTCTTTATTTCCCCTTGTTTCTCTTGCTTTCAATATTTCATGTGAGTGTCAAGTTCTCCATACATTCTTTCCTCATCACATGTACCAGAAATTTCAACTGTCTTTTTTCTGATTGTATCATTTTCTTAAAACTTTCTCATTGCTCTATCTATGGCATTCACAACATCTATTGATAAAACCACATCTGTTGCTTTCTCTTCATCTGTGAGGAGATTCTCCAGTACTAACATTCATATAGGAGACTATGTGCCATGTCCCTTGATGATGTTGGCAATCATGGCTTTTCATAATTTCCTATCCTTTGCAGCTCTTAGTAAACATTGTCTTTTTGCTATCTCTTCTAATCTCTTTTCTGTTGACCATTTACACAAGCTCATTATGTAGGTTATGCTTTGCTTTCCTCTGTTCCTCTTGTCTTCAATGTCTTGTGAGTATCAAATTTTTCTAAGTCCTCTTTCCTCATTATATACCCTAGAAATTTCAACTGTCTGATCCATAAGTGTTTTTTGTTTCCATTTTTCTTAAGACTTTGTCGTTGCTCACATGTTTAGTTTATAGTGCTCTCAGCATCCTTCTATAGAATCATATTTTGTTGCCTCAAGTATCTTCTGTGATGAGATTGTCCAGCATTCCCTGCCATATAGGAAGACTGATATTGCAGAATAATATAATACTTTTTTTTGATTCTAACAAAATTTTCCTGTTACTGCACTACCCAGGTAAAATATAATGAAAAGTGATTTTCTGAATGAAACCAGTTAAAACTAAATGCTCCTAATATCATCTAATGGCAAAAAATTCTTTAAGCCAAACCATTTTTATTTAATCATTTTACCCCAAGCAAGGCAATAAAGCCACTAACATGCAGGGGGTTATTGAGTGTGAAAGATATATAAGAAAAACATTAAGGAATGAGAACAATAAAAGAACAGGAATTAAGATAATGACGGATATTGCATTTACATTCTTGAAGATCAAACTTGATTGGAAAGCAAGCTGAAGAGTCCCACAAGTAAGAAAAGAATCTATTAACATAGAACATCTAACCATTTCAACTGTAAAATAATGAGATCCTACCACCAATCTAGTACTGCTCTTAAATTCATATAGTCTTGGTACCAGAGTTTATCAGAACAATTACCATGAAAGTATATACAGAAAAGGTACAGGGAAGCTACATTATGCCAATGGGAAAGTGACTGAACTCAAAATGATGCATTAACCATATAACTATGAAAAGCCCATACAATCATAATATGAACCTTGTCTTATAGAGGGGAAACAAAATAAATATGAAAAGATAATTCTCCCCAAGAAAAAAAAAAAAAAAACCTTTAGGAAATGTTAAATGCTAAAAGTATCATTGAAATAATTATGTAACATCACGATACTTGATGTAATTAATGCAACTAAAACTAAAAAGATAAAGATTTAATGAACTAAAAAAGATACTGCTGAAGAAATGTATTGAATTCTTAAAAATAGTTCTTACAACTGAAATGCTGGCAGCCAATTTTGATTAATACCAATGAAATTGGAATTTCTTTTATTCTTTTTTAGAATTAAAGACAATGACTTGATTCAACATGATACATTGATATACTGTTCATATAATACATAATGTAAATTATCTCACTTTATCTTTGAATACCATATTCTTTCAGTTATGTAGGCAATCATGGCTCTCCACAGATTCCTTTTCTTTATTATCTGTGAAAACCATGACATCTTAGGTAAGGTAGTAGAGCAGTTTTGCATTGCCTTCTCCATGGTTTAGAATTCATAGTTTTCCTTTCATTAGGATGGTAACTACCCAGATTTGAGAACCCAGTGCACCCTACTGTTTAACCCAGCCGGAGAGAGACAAGATGGATTTATGCCTCTCCTAAGACAATTAGAAAATGAAGACAACTGAATAGACCATAATTTGAATTTTGCTAATTACATTATATATCAACCAAAATTTAAAAAAAAAAAAATTGAACATTTTAACATCTTGAATTCAGTACAAAATGAATTTCTTTCACTTAAAAATGATTGCATAAAGATTTTTTTTGCACCAAGATAATTTCTAAAACTTTCAGGACTATATTAGTAATATTTTGAAAAAGAAATGACCTGTTTTTTTCTATTTTAATCCAAGCGATATCAGGGAATCTATAGAAAGATAAGCTCACTTTAATTTTCCTATAAAAGTGATTATTCTTCAACATGAAAATGTCAGAATCAATGACAATTAACAAATTTTTTTCTACCTTTAATAAAAGAAATAGAAACTTTCCTCAAACTTTATTCATATTTGATAGAGTTTGAGTGGCTATGAAAAAGTTTTTAACAGAAAATTGACAATAACTAAATATTTTTCTAGAGTTGTGACAACAGTGAGCATTTAGTCGGAAGTTTGCATAAAAGTGGGAAAAAGGCTTCTTCAGCCCACCAAATCTTTTCGGAATAACAAAAAAGAGCTTATTTTATGTTAAAAAATAAAAATAAAAATAAAAAAGGCGGTTCCTGATTGGCAAGTTCAAATTTTATGAAAACATAGAGAAAATG